>JBAIZL010000002.1:227488642-227776142 GCA_036971475.1 Prosapia bicincta | reverse complement strand
AAGGACGGTTAGACATTTACATAACCCTTTTGTATAGGAATAAAAGTAAAAGTTAAACCCTTGTTGTAAGGCAGGGAAGGAAACAACCCTTTATATTTCTGTCTAAATATTTACTGTTTTTGTGGGAAAGGTGAAAGTTTTTTCGAAAATATTAACCTTCACAGATGTTAGACGTTTGTCATGTGCAAGGTCTTCGCAAATAAAAGGTGTAGGTGTTTAAAATGTTTTAAAATCTTGACACACGTTTTCCTAAACGATTGTTTCTAAATAATTTTACTTTAAATAAACTATTGAACCTATTTGTCTTAAATAACAATGTTTTGAAAAATGTGTAGGCAAAATATATTTTAAACAATAGTCTAGGTAGGTCTATTGGCGACCAATAAGAGAATACATTGTGGGTTTATGTAAGGTACTGTTGAATAATAAGATAAAGCGAGTGTATTCTCCCATACTGTAGCGTTTCCAAAACGTAACCAGAAAATACATCATTAACTCTCCATTTTTTTTTTTAATTGTGAAGAAATAACGTACTTGAATATCGTCTTTTTTCTGTAGGCCTACTAAAAATTGTTATAACGTAATATCATAGGCCTATTTGGCACTACAGTGTGTTATTGTTAAAACGAACTCAATTATTTGCAACTGTATGGAGCAACTGTGGCGTAATGTTTATTCTTAAATAAATAAAGCCTATAAACCACAAATAATTTTTATTTAAACCTTATGTACATTTCAATTGCACAGCAATCATCTTCAGAGGTATCTAAAATAAAAGAGAGTTGTATTTTTAAGTACCTCTGAAGATGATTGCTGTGAAATTGAAATGTACATAAGGTTAAAATAAAAAATATTTGTGATTTAGAGGCTCTATTTATTTTTAAAAAACGTTAATTGATTGCATTTAAAATTAAGAAATTTCTGTTCGAACTGCAAAAAAAATATTCAAATGACAGTTTAAAATTAGTAATTGATATTTTATAAGACCGATGCCTGGGAGAAATGCTTCGTCAATCAAGCGGCGTTGTGAAAAGTTAATCTACTTACGTTTAACTCAATAAGTAAGGTTAATTTATAACTTGGTTTCATATAAGCGACTCATTGATTTAGCCCAAGTATCGTGGAGCACGCTTTTTGTAATATATGAGTCCTCTAGAATCAAACCGCACTTTCTCCCACTCACTTAATTTTTCAGAACAGTCACAAAATCACTGAAAAATTTATTAAAGAACTTCGAAATATTTTCCCGATATTTTTACTGGAAAAATATGTTTGATGTGAATTAAAAGTTTTGCAACAAACTGAATGCAGTAACATTTCCATCATGCCATTTCCTACAAGATTTACGTAGAATCTAAATTTTGAAAAAACTGGAGAAATTACACTTTGACTCTGTATGGCTCATATTGGCTAATTTTTAATTTTGAGAAGATTAAACAAAATCAGTGTTGTTTCGGTCATAAGTGATATGTAGCGTGTATTACACTACACTATTTTTTAAAATGTTTTTAAGTGTTTTTGTAATACTGTATTCTTGAATGTAGGGTCTGTATTGCCTACTTCAAGTAGATTATATTGATTATTAAAAAAAAAACAATTTTTTAACCTCAAATAACCACATAGGTCTACCACAATTTAGAAAAGTTTTAGACCACAATTTGGTTATTTTAGAACAATTTTTAGACCACAACCAATATTTGTTGTGGTTAAAAAAGCACCAAATGTTTCTATAAATATTAATGAAATAACTATTTTCAAAATTTACTGAAAATAAAGTTTTCATTTACTTTAATTGCTGTTTTTTTAAAATAATAAATAAAATCCTCATTTTAACAACTTAAACTGTATAAATTTAGTTTAGATTTACCAACACATATTTTCACAACCTCCAAAGCGACTAACAATGGATAATTTCAACCTTGCACGCAATATGCTGTTCAAACTAAAACCTTGACCCCCCCCCCCGCCTGCATACCTGATTTACCACGCCAAGCTATCCATTTCAGTTTTGAAATCTTTACAAATGCAAAATGGCCGTCAGCGTCAGTTACTGGAAGGCGGCAGAACGCTTCTAACATGTGAGGGTCAAAATCTCATAAATTATTTAGCTTCAGGAGAGATGAAAATGGTAGAGCAAGTGTTAGTTGGTGATGTGTGCAATTTTGTTGGCCGGAGTGACAGGTGGGAGGAAAGCGATCAAACCAAATATTAAAGGAAAAGTAATAAACCCATTGGCTAGTCTTCCGTGTCTGATTAATCAAAGCAATAATATTTTATTATTAGTCACTTTGAAACAAAATATTCATAATTTATTTTGTTATTTGTAGTCTAATAAATATTCTGTAAAATAAATAACATGGTATAAGTATGGATGTTAGTTAATTTGTTATAACCATATTTTTTTTGTCATTTAAAATGTAGTCTTTATAGGAGTTTTATAATGAAAATAATAATTAATAGTCTATAAGTTGATAAAATGTACGAGACAATCGAATTATTTATGAAAATACGCGAATTGCTTTTGAAAATATCCTATTATAAACAAATAATTTAGACGAAGTCAAATATCTGGAGATTAGGCAAAGTTTTATATAGGCCTACTAATTTAATTTTCTTTGGATCGTTGGGATCTAAAATTCTCACTTTTGTTGTAAGAAATATAGGCTACACTTTAAAAAATTCGACAAAACAATTTAGAGAGTTTACCTTTTAAAATTTCGTAGTCCAGTGTAAACAATAAACGCTATTGATGAGAAACCTGGAGAAATCCTCCGATTGGAGAGTTGAGGGGAATTTAGACTTCACGAATAGTAATCGAGCTCAAGTTATAGGCTACAGTAATTTATCTAAGGGAATTACGCTTGAGGAATGTGGAATTCCGTCTTAAACAATATAGGTCCATTTGGCCGGCATAACCGGCATTTTTGTCTCACTTCGCAGTCATTGTTGCATATTTCCCAGTAATTAAAGCCAGTAGCATGCTATTAACATTAAGAACTATGTAAAATGTTTTAATTTAGAGTTTCATAATTGCATGAAGTATGCCTAGTTGATTTAATGATACAAGTTATTAAGAAAAATGTTTCATACTCATTAAAAATAATAAAGTGCACAAGGATATGCTAGGCCTATACATGGGCTATACATTTATTTGTACCTCCTTGAGAATAAAAAACTGTTAGGCCTTTAGGTCTGCAAAGTTTAGGGTTAAAGTGAAAATATTCAAGACAACATTGATATATAAAACTATTTTCCATTGCAAATCTTTGTAGCCTGTAGCGTATAATCTACGAATTCCAATAGAAAAAAAGCTTATATATGTTTATTTATGCACTCCTATAAGGGCAAGAAACAATTTGGCGAAACGTAGCTTTTATTAAAATGAATAGCCTACATATAACTCGTTTATCAATCATATTTTCTAGCAAATAATTATGGATACACGAAAGACGCATACAACGAAATATGCGTACACCAGGAAACTTCCTAAATGATTAGGTTTTGACAGATGGCGAGGGTAAGCTATGACGTCAGATCATTTTGACAGGTGAAAAATGCGTACAACTTTTAGGCGTACACGGATCTTTTAAAATCATTGAGCTACTTAAACGTGTTTAGCTCTGAGCTAGACATAGATGTCGCTTCTCGGACTTGAAAACTATTAAACCTGATTTTCATCACACTTTTTCCAGGCTTTGGACTGGCAAAATGATAGAGACATGCTGGGCTATCATATTAGCGAGTTTAAAATCAGCTTGTAGCATCGTCATTTGTTTTGTTTTTGATATTTTTAATTTTTTTAAAATTTGTACAGACGTTTTAAATACAATTCTATATCATTAGGCCTACTTGCCATATTATTTGATCTTACCATCTGATTTCTTTCTTCTAAGCTAATCCATTGTTTAGAAATAGGAAAGGTATCTTAAACATGACATAATGACTCCAGTTTCTAAGTATTTTCACTGTTTTTTTTTAAAATTCTTTCATCCAAATGAATATACTTTGTTTTTCCTCTCTTTCCTTCCAGGTGTAACTCCAGTTTCATATGCATAAGATTCGTAGTTTCAGCCTCTCTTTTCAAACAATAGACGAGGTCTTTTACGTTTGGCTTGGGATTCAGAGGTACGAGGTTGATCTTGTGGTGCCAACCTTCTACAGAGTTTGTTGTTCTATGTCTCCTTTAATGGCACGACCACAAGGACTCTGGGATATCGGGATTTTCCAACTATTGATCCACGAAATAATCAAAATACTTTCCTAGTTTATCACTTTTAGGGGCTTGTGAATTAATCAAAACAAACCCTTCTCCGACGTCTTCTGGCTTCCAAAAGGCTAGGAAAGCTCACATCTTGATGGAAAGACTATATTCATCAGTCAAGTCAAGCTCTTGGACCTTCCGCCATAAGCATTTCTTAAAGTGGAAATAGCAGCCATTGATTTCTGCTTCACGGAAAATGTCTCAGATTGCTGATACTAGGGCAGCTTCAAAGTCGATTGATTTGCCTAGGTTTCCATTCAGAGACTTAATCAAGGATGGAGTTAAACATGCGGACGTATGTTTCTTTTTTCTTATCTGGAAAAAAAGAAAATATCACTACGTTTGTTTCTTCACTCGAACTTTCAAAGTCTGCATGTATGGTATACATTTGATAAGACTCTTCTCTTGATCTCTTCTCTGCCGTGCAAATTTGTTTCTTGACACATAAGGATGCTTGGTTAGGAGGTCCACACTGATACGTCACTTCCACCACAGTTCCGTTACTACTCTTCAATCGACCTGTACATCTCTTTGGTTTTTGCTTCTAACATAACCACGACACTATGCTTTTTGCGTTTTCTCTATGCTTTCTGTATGCATAGTCGAGATAATACACCATCAATTTCCCCTTTGTAGAAGTCACCTCCATATTCTCTAAACACTATAAAAACACTGAAGTGAAGATTAAACCGAACTTATGGCCACAAGAGTTAAACGCAAAGTGACCACTTGAGTTTGGGTTCGGCTGTTTTTGTTGGCATTTTTTGGCCGCAGCTGTTTCATTAATGAGTCATCTTCTACCTTCCAACAAGGGCAAATTTGATAAAAAAAACAAAGCTTTAAACAGACTGCTCTGTATTATTTTATTATACCTCTACATTTTTTCTTCTATCAAATTTGCCCTTGTTCAGTATCGTTGATCTTCTTGTCTTACGTACTTCTCAAATATTCGATAAAATTTCGGAAATTATGATCTGCAGTTAGTTAGCAGTGATAAACAGTGTGGAAGGTAGAGGGTTTCTTTTTATGACTTTAACCGCTCAATCCTACGTTCTAAACCTGGAGTTTGGTTTGTACGCATTTTTGTATGCAAATTTATGACCTACCCTCGTCAATTGCCGTTTTTTCTTCGTGTACGCATATTTCGCCGTACACATTTTTCGTGCCACCATATTTATATTGAAGTCTAAGGAGAGCATAGGCTTGCTACTCGCCGTATGTATGTTTAACCTGAATAACGTTTTACCTTCACATCTTTTTGTTGTATTCATCTTGTATTCATTGATTAAACTGCAATTAATTAATACTCTACTAAGTGATTAATTAAGAGCTTACTCGCTGACGCGTTTCGAAACAATTGTTTTTTTACGAAGATCCCTTTTATGAGATTCGTAAAATAAACGATTGTTTCGAAACGCGTCAGCGAGTAACCTTTCAAGTATTTACTCAGTTATCTATTCATTAATTATACTTTATACTTTATGAAGTAACGACAATACAAGTGGAAAAGTAAACATGGCGGCGTGCGACTGTGGAGGAAGGAAGAGCATTATCCATCACCATGGAGATGCATGATGATTTAACATTTCCGATAGCAGTGAGTTGTTGAATGACATGCAGCTACATAAAACTAGGTCTTTATAGCAATGTACGGAGAGATGTACGGTTTTAAGATGATCAGACATGATTGTTATTGCTATAAAGGATAGGAAATGATTATTCAGGTGGAGACATTAAACCCAAACGAATCATGGCATCATCTGTGCTGGGTCGTGTAGTTGCAGTAGATCTACTTTCTACTAAGTTCATAAACATGTCTACCTGTTACACCTCTTTATGGGAGTATAGATACAGCAAGATGGGATTGGGAGGTCTTACGGAAAGGACTTGCCCTCTGGGAATAGAGGGTATTATGGCACTACCTACTCTCACCCGGAGTGGAGAAAGCTATATACAAAATACCCGGTCAACGATTATATATGTTACAATGAAATACATAAGTCTTATCTGTCGATAATTATTCTTCTACGTTCCTTGGTAGGTGTAACCACTTGCCAAATACGGCTGTCAAAGACCTAGTTAAGAATGTTGCTACATTTTAAGCCTTTTCAGTAAACGTTGAATTAAGCTAATAATATGGTGTGTTTATAAAATTAAGATGAATAAAAATAAATCGCAGGAAAATGTTTTATATAGTAGGCCCTACAGTATTTTTATAGCTAGTAGAGCAACCTGTAGATTTTTGTCCAGGCCTATGCTTAAAATTGTTCGGCGGTACTTCATCCTCGCCGAAAGCCGTAATGAATAACACAATTTATCAACGCTGTTTAAAATTTAAAAAAATGTCCTTTATATTAATAAATGTCTTCATAAAACCAAAAGATCATTTCAACAGATTGAGATCTGAATATTGTAGCCTTAAACAATGTTTCTTAATTTACTTTCGGTGAAATGTAAGGATAATGTAGAGCAATAGGTGAATACTGTTTTATTTTTCATAAAGTTGTTTGTAAAATAGGCCTAATACGTTTGTACCTCTTGAAATTCATGAAGATTCATTCATTGTGTTGTTTTTTTTTATTAAAAAGATATTTAGCTTTATTATCTGTGATATAATTTATATTAACAAAATAAAAAATGTCTTAGAAACAGACTTGGAATTATAATTATTAAGTCTAAAAAACATTTTTATTGGATTATTCATATTAAACGAAATATAAATATTTTGAGCCCAAATCTCAATAGATAACATTGGTTTCATTTCAAACTTCTTCTCTATAAGAAAATTAATTTTGTTTTCTTACTTGTTTACTGATTTTTCAACTTTTGTTTAAACTTTTCTCATGTGAATGATCGGTTGTCCTCTGTGAGCTTCTATAAAATTCTTTTCTTCACCCTATCAGTCTACGTTTCTATTGTGTAGAAACAGTGTAATTCGTACAATCTACTGCCCGTATATCTTTATTGCTCTACATTATCGCAGAGGACGAGTCTTGTATATACATAAAAATAAAACATTTACCGGAAATGGAAAGGATAGTGTGTGGAGACTTTAATGGTTGTATCAATTGTCGACAAGAAATATACAAGGTGTAAAAGCGGAAATGGGAAGGGGGGTTTTTATGACAGATGCGAGACACTTTTTGTGTTTCCAAGTAGATAACGTTAAATATTTTAGACAGAATGATTGTAAACATGTTTATACTACATCTATTAGGATATATGCATGTTCAAAATATTAGTAGCTCCAAGCACCAAACGTAGACCATAAACTTTTATTCTCATCTTTAAAAATGAGGTTAGGTAAAAGGATTGTGTTGAATGTAGATCTTCATGTTGCCGGAATAAATTTTAGTTATATCAAAACTAACTTGAGACTAAACTAGAACTTATTATTTTTAGTAAATTCTGAAGGATATGTCAATTAGGCTCGGAAGCCTAATAACTCTGCATTACTAAACAGGCTTAGTTGCTTCATTACAAACCTGTGATTTTATTAATCGAAATTTTTGTGAAAGTATGCGTTGTACACGACTGACTTTGGTTTTAGACTTTTCTTCAGTTTATTAGTCTCTAAGACGTTTGCAATTTATAAAATAAATTTGACTGAAGTACAGTATCATCAGTAATGCAACAGTGGAGTCTCCAACCTACAGCCCGCGGGCCGCATCCGGCCCTCGAACAGATATTTTCCGGCCCGCAGAAAGCCAGCATACTGAAAACAAATATTTAATCATATATTTCCTTTTAAGAATTTTTACCATTAAATATGAGTACACTACTTGTTTCTCACTTGCCACTTCTTTTTTCTATAAGTGAAAAGTAAACTAGCTGTAAACAAGTAAAAAACTTAGGAAGAATATCTCAAAACCACCACTGAGGTCTTGATTAGGAAAAACGTCGTGGGTGTATGGGGGGGGGGGTATATTGACGTTTTGCCCTGGAAAATTGCCAGTCAGCCTTTCCTCCAAACGTTTCCGATGTGGCTCTTGAGTAAAGAGGTTGGAGACCCCTGATGTAACGTATTATGATCAGCATTGCTTAATAATTTTAATCGGCTTAAACGCTGTTACATTTTTTTAAAATAATTTATGTATAAATGGAAATGAAAAAGGAATATAAAAAATATAACAATGTCGAGAGTGTTTAAATATTTAAATGAACGTTTTTTTTAAAAAAAAGTATAGAAATAAGTTGAAAATAAAAGTAAGCAAGTGAGAGTTCATAATTTTATAATTTATAACATGTCCTTTTTTTGCTGTAAGTTTTGCTATAACACAACATAGCGAGGAATATTTTTTAATTAAATCCATGACGTAGGTCTATATTATTCTGTTAACAACACCTTCCATGAACTTAATTTCTTTTAAGGAATTGAACAATTTTATTTTTTCACAAAATACAATATTGAAAATGAAATAGAAGACTATTAATCTCAATATAATAGAAATAACAGAAATTACAATAAAACGAACACAAAATTAAAAGTTAAACCTTTGTAAATTGTTCAAAAAATTATAATTTTACTTCTATTTTGGTTTTAAAAAGTGTTAATTCTAATACTGAAACTATGCTCACTAAATTGAGTTTAATATCGTAGACTTCATAGTAAAAAAAAAAATCATATTTAAGAATGAATTTTGACAGGTGGTTTATTAAAGTGTTGAAAAACAAATATTTAATCTTTTACAGTACAATGTTAGTAATCTAAAACAAGTCGATATCATAAATAAAAACTATTTACTTTTTAATAGAAAGTTCATTCATTATCTTATTTTCATGTAAACAAAATATATTTTCAATTTTAAAAACTGAAACCTTAATCATTTCTTTGTAGAGATTGTTAGCCTCGTGATTCTATTTTTCTTCTCATAATACGAAATAGAAGATGTAACTTTCATTGTTTGAGACATTTCTATTAGCCTATGGATACAACTAGAACTCAAAAAATGATTTGACAAATCGAGACTGTGATAAATTATTTGTAAACATCTGTTACTTCTTAATAAATCGTTGCTATTCTTACTGATGCATATTTATTTAGTATCTGTGCTTTTCTAAGGCAACATCTTGTGCAGGTAGTTCATTGCAGTCAGTTAATAAAAATGTTTTACCTATATATCTGTCTGTTATCAGTAAACAGAGTTTTTAATAAATGTCTTGTAATTTAATAATAATACCTTATTATTATTTAGTTTTGAAAATATTTCCGGTAACATTAAGGTTTTTTAATTTTACCTTTTAATGTTTTAACTATAATTTTTTTAAACCTATTTGAAACAGATGCAATTTTTCAATGCCTAGGTGTACACTTCTAAACTTTATTATAAATCTAACAATATATAAGTCTACACGAGCATTTACTTGATGCACACATGAGAAAAAAATTGCTAAGCTTGTGCCAACTTACCTTAAAAATAATAGCCCAAGTTTTATTTAAGCAGTAGCCTTTACTTTAGCTCTAATTTCTCCCTATAATTTTTTCTTTTTGAAGTTCAAATTATTTGTCGCAAATTTCTGTATTTAAATTAGATAAAACGATTATAATTCACTTCATATCGACCTTATAATAATATACTACTATTAGCAACATTTACGCTACAATGCGCTCTAAATTTATAGCGGAGACAATTGGAACTGTGATCGTATCCTTCAGTATTACCTAACATGCAGTATAATTTTATGGCCTTTCTAATCAGTTTGCATGTTTTGTGCTTTTTATGCAATCTTTAAGCAGAGCGTATAATTGTGTACGATTGTTTTAATAGTGCCTTATCTCAAACTGTTTGACCCTTGGCTATAAAGAAATCCTGTTGACAGATTAATGTAATAACCGATAAATTTATAATATTATAGCCTACAAAAGATAAAAATAGTAGGCCGACAATGAAATTTTGATACTCTAACGTTAATTCAAAACGTTTGATAAGCCTAGCCTATATGGGAAATAATAACAAAAGATTGTTATAATTAAGCGTATTAACTTTTATTAAATAATAAAAACCATCGCTCAGTTGAAACTAATTAACCCTACCACCAAAAAAACATAGCCTACTGTAATTCATTACAGATCCCCATTCTTTTAAAACAAATAGAGTTTATTAAAACTTATTATATATAATTTAGTATTAACATCCGCAACAATTTTGTTTACGTCTGTGTGGAGGTAATAAAAATTAGAGTTTCCAGCCTTATGATTTCCTGTCAATTAATACATTTTTATTTAGAAGTGAAAAGTTAAATTTTTTTACGTTGTAATCCTGAAGAATTAAATAAATTATCAGATAGCATAATTAAAGCTCATTGTATGAAATTAAATAATTGTAAAAACCAAAAGTAATATAGAAAGTAACATTTTATTTTCTATATGGTAGTAAAGTTTTAAAAGTTTAAATTTCATTTAATTTTTTGTCCTGATATTAATTTTGAAAGAAAAGAATTAGAAATTATGTCATCTTAAACGAGAAACTACAATACACTGTGGTTTATAAACCTAGGTTTAAATGTTGATTTATGCTTCAAACATTTTTCATAATTCTTCTTCAGAAAGACATATTTATGAACAAAAAAAGAAAAGATATACCAAAACATTTTATAACCAATATAGGCTAGATATTTAGTAACCAACTGAATCGAAAATATAACCAGTAGGGTTACAAGTGTTTTACCATTTTATAGACTATTTCACATCCATTAGCCTACCCACCATGCATCATGTTTTCTTTTTTTGGTAATGACTAGATAAAATTCCTCGAGGTTTAATTATTTTCAGAGTTAACAGAAATATACAGTCTATTATGTATTCAGTTACATTTTCTTAAATACCAACAAATTTTTAAAACATATAAGCTTAAAAATAAAAATTAGTTTAATATTTTACTTATGCTTTCTTGTATTAGAGTGATAGAGATACCTACATAAACACTTGTGTTATTATAGGCCTACTTACTAAAAACAAACATGTAGGTTCAAATTAGGTACCATAGTAAACTATTTTTTATCAGCAAACTGACTTTTTAAATTGACATTGTTAGGCTGTACACACTTACCTGTTTTCTTTAATTTTTTTCCAGTTTATCAAAATTTCATTAAAATATTTTTTTACTACTGTTCTTAATACATCTAATTTACAAGATTGATGAATTCCTAGAGCTTCTAAGGTAGCTGATATTTTTTAAAATTTTGTTTAAGTGAACCAGTCAGAAAAGGGAGTTATAGTGGCCCCTGTGTTTTTGGCAGCTACTGTCTTCTTTAACACTGTAAATAGGATACGAGAACAATGATGTTGGTATTTGACTGGTAAAAAGAACATGTTTTAACATTGAACGACATTAATTTGGTTGGAAAGGACAGAAGAAGGTGTAATGCTGGGAAACGTTTTATTTAAACTCAGGGGAACTTCCTGACTGACTTTTTCTTTGTTTTTTCTACAATAACTACACTTAGAAATTACCTGAATTATATGTTAAGAATATACGAGTAATTTAAAAACTAATTGCAATTCCATTAAGACTAATTACAAAATAACCTAGGTTATAATACAAAAAGGCTTATGACTAATTTAGCTTATTATGGCCTAAAAAGTACGAGGAACAAAGAAAAAAAGAAGCTTTGAAAACAATATTATAATTGTAAAGCACACTTTGTGCACATTGACCCTACTGCCAAGAAATAAGTTTCTTCATGTTACTCTGAGTAACAGAGTAGTCTACATTTAGGTCACTAATACTAAGAAAATTAAGCCTACATCAAAAAGTTTTATATTGGATCTTTTTCAGTTTTTTTCACACTATGTATGAACCAGAAACGTTTTAACTCATCTTATCTAACTTACATCTAAAATATTTTGCATGTAAAATTATCAAACGTCTCAGTAAAAGACAATTTTAAATTATCTGGAATTTTAAAGGAATCGTTATGAGACTGTACAAACTTTCGATTACTCGTGATAATTTTTATCCACAGAATTATAGTCGTTTAAGGAAAAACACTGTAAGAACACTACATTTGTAGAACAAACTGTAAAAACGTTTAGTAATTATTTCTTTGAAAAAAAAATTGTATAAAACGAACATTATATTTCTTAATCTTAAATGGATTAAATCTTCTCAGACTTTCAAGATAAACAGTTCTAATAGCATAACAAATGGATTTACCAATGTGTTATTTACGTATAGAATTATTATAAAATTATGGTTTTACAATGAAATAGAAATATAAAAAAAAGAAAAACTTATAGGCCTACAAACATTGTTTCCTGCTAATAATTAGGCCTATATAAAACATTCGACTTTTAAAATAATTTAAGCATCTTTGCTACTACACAAATATTTTTTTAAAATAACTTAGTTACCAAGAGGCTCTGATTGTAACTATGTATCATTGATGTTTTAGCATGATGTAACAAGTTACAAACTTTCTGATGATCTAAAGACAAGATTGGTTCCAGATTGTCTTGTTCAATTGACGTAGGATCTGACCAATAAGCTAAGAATATCATAAAAAGTTACTATGAAAAAATAAAAAATTGTTTGGATAGGCCTAATCGAAGAAACGCTAATTTGTTTTATAATAAAGTTTATACTACAAATAACAATTCTAAAGTTGCCTTTGTTACTGTTAACAGAGGATAGACAAAAACGTAGCAATGGAAAATTATAGAAATTGAAACAAGAATAACATTTTATAAGCCGTAAATAAGAAAATACTGAATTCGAGATAAAAAAATCGAGTTACACAAATAGATGTAGAATAATAGCCTAATTGTTATTGGAATCGAATGTTTAATTGTATTGCAATTGTAATTACGTATTTAGTGAGTTGATGACAATTTATACTTCTAAATTGTAGCAATTTATACATTCGTAAAAACGTGAACTAAATAATAAATCATTTTATGAAATCAGAAAATCATTCAACCCTTCCTTTTTTTCATCAACGATTACAGGGATATTTGGCCATCATTAAATAGAACTTCATTCAAAATTTTTTTATTTTCAAATCCATTGAGACACATTTAAGTTAATATTTTTTTGTAGTTTATTGATATAATTTATACCATTGATAATTCCGAACATTTTTATCATTGTATTACAAAAACACTATTTTTTTTCTAGAATTCACATTTATATTTCTAAAATTGAGCAAATATTTGTTGTTTAAATAAACAACTAATAAAAGACAAGTCAATCGTATTATTTATTTATTTTTAATTTTTTTTTGAAATTTTAGTTTCTATTTTAAAAATAGCCCGATTATAAATTGGGTTTGTTTGGTTCTTGTCTTTAGATACCTTTAAATTTCAGGGATACTAAAAGAACAAATTAATAGCCTAAATGATTCCAGACATGTTACACATTGTTTTGTTATACATTATTATTGGGGCTATTAATCAAATATTTTATTTCAAAATAGTACATTTATAATTTCAGGATTATTAATTATTTAGGGCCCATATTATCAGTAGCCTACTTAGATCTACTACTATTATTATTGTTTCAGAATTTGAAATTAGTTCATTTTAAAGTAGGCCTACTGTTACTAAACATTGTTTAAAAGTTTTTACTTCATCAAAATACAATTTATCCTATAAATTTTGTAATAAGAATAGATTTAAAGGCCTATGTTGATCTAACAAAATAAAAAATTAATAATAGGCTATTGTTTTTAAGAAATGAACTAAGCTTATGCTTAAACTAAAAGAATTTCACACTAAAAATAAATACAGATTACAGGTCATTAACAAAACAAATTGTGCAAGCAATAATATATTATTGCTAAAAAAATATGATAAAATAAAAAAAAAAAACATTTGGGCTAGAGGTTTAATCCTTTTTTATATTTGAATATTTATAATGTCTGATTTTAAAAAATCTATATTGAAAAGTTTTTTCCCGGCTTAACATGAAATATTTGATTTAACAAGAATAGTAACAAAAATAGAATGATTAAACCATTTTATAGATTATCTTTCCAGTTCTTTAAATTTGTATTCAAAATGTAGATCTATTACAGTTTTTGTAAATGTTAGAGATGGACATTAACAAAAAAATATCATGTTTCCCATTTTTCAGCAACAGTATAAGACCTTTAACTAACAGATTTTTACTCTTATTATTATCAATAATAGGCTACTTACATTATGATTAACATTTTGCCCAAATGCTTTACACTGATTATTTTAATTTATTCTGAAACTTGTAAAGATAGATTTATAAAATTTGTAACAAATAAATACCCCGTTACTTATACTCACTTAAACGTAAGATAAGTAAAATTAGATAATGAAGGAACTAGAGAGAGAGAGAGAGGGACAGATAGAGAGAGAGAGAGGGACAGATAGAGAGAGAGATAGAGAGAGAGGGAGAGAGAGAGAGGGAGAGAGAGAGAAAGAGAGGGAGAGAGTGAAAGAGAGGGAGAGAGAGGGAAAGAGAGAGGGAGAGAGAGAAAGAGAGGAAGAGATAGAGAGGGAGAGATAGAAAGAGAGGGAGAAAGAGAGAGAGAAAGAGAGAGAGAGAGAGAGAGGGAGTTAGAGAGCCTACTTTCTTCACAACTGTAATTTTACTATTTGCAACAAAAACAGGCAGAGCGGCGATATTTTACTCTCTTATTATTAGGCTTGTTTATTACATTTATTACGACTTTTCTTTCATCTCACGCCGTTCTTGACATCAATTAAAACATTGCCAGGGTTTGCAGCGTATGCACACCTTCCTATATCATTACCTCGCTATGATCTTGCTCGGTTATAGATCTGAGTGTACCACTTTCTCCTTTGGTAAAAACCTGTTACTTTGGCCTATTGGCCAACACTAGCCTACTGTAATTACGTATTTACATAAAAGTGCCTCTTTCAAAAACTTGTGCGGGTAAATTACGATAATAAATTATATTTTAAGACTTAAATTTTGACATTGATTTTTAAGTTTATAAGATTTGTTAAAAATTGTATAAATAATGAGAATTTTATAATTTATTGCAACGTCTTTTCGTGTTTCAAATTGGGAATGTTTTTTACAATATTTATATAGCCATTTGAATTTATTTACAACTAAGATTTTTCATAAGTAGTAAACTTATAAAAATGAATGATGGATTTTTTGAATATAGACTAATTAGGGTAAGTGTTAACATCTTGGTTTCTGTTATCCTTGATGCTCTGCAATTTTTTTAAAGCCCGTCACTAAAACTTTATAATAAACTAATTTTTTAAAGAAAGTACTGTCGCAAATCGTTTTTATTCCAATAGGTAATGATCACTATTGATTTGTCTATGCTTTACCAAAGCACGTTTATTTTAAATTTACTTTATTTTAAGCTCGTGCAAGTTGTGCCAGACAGTTTCATCTTATTATTTATTCATGCCCATGAATGTGGCTCGTCTAATTATAAATCACTATCAATAGAATGCATAAATTCTTGTAATTCTTGTGGTATTTTAACATTATTGTAATTCGTATTATAGTATATCTTATGTTTCTGCTTGGATCTATAGACTATATTTAGTATCAACGCTGAGTTCAATAACCTTCAGATTTCTTAGCAAGGTCATCTCCTTGTATCTGACGGGTTTCGGATACTCGCCATCTATTAGATATATCTGTGTGATTGTAAAGATAAACGGAGAACATTAGAAATGCCTAAAAAGAAGACATTGCTGGGAAAGTTAATTCATATCTAGTGAACATATTTGTATTATTAAAAAATAATCTTTTAAAACAGCAACGAAATATTTACTAATGTTTTCAATAGGCCTGCATTTGTGTATTTAATTATGTTATATATATATATATATATATATATATATATATATATATATATATATATATATATATATAGCCTATATAGACAAATAACATAACCTTTGTATCAATAACTTATTGGCATGAATATGCTACAACTTGTTTGATATAGGCCACATACAGACTTAAAAACAAAGTAAAAACTTAAACGTATATAATTATGGAATAAAAAATAAACTAATGGTAAATAGGTTAGTGAATTATATATATATATTCCATATAAAAATACAATAAAAACACTAACATTTGATTTTGTTATGTGGTTAAAACGAGTGGCTAGATGTTAATATTAGTAGGCTATAGGCCTAAACTGCTTATTATATTAACTAGGCCTATGTGATTGATTCCTGCCACATTTTTTTTCAACAAGTAGGCTATATTACACATTTGTATTAGCAACCAAATTGTAATTGGATTATCACTTTATAATTTTATACTTTGAAAATTCAATTGCGTTAACAATTAAATAATACAGTTATATGTATTCTATATTCTAAAGAACGACGGTAAACTACTTGATGACCTCATTCTTATATCAAATATATATATTTTTGTACTTTTACACTACTATATTTAGTTATAAGTGTAATAGACCTAATAATAATTATTAGTCTATTATTAAATATTTCTTAATAATAAATTCATTACGTTGTTATTCCAGAGGTTAGGTATAAAAAGTGTATATAAATAAAATATTGTTTAATGTAGGCCTATTAAATTTATATTTATTGCATGCATAAGACAATATTTTCCTCATAAAACAGCGTTTTATAAATAACTGTAAGCCCCTCAAACTTCCTTAGTAGCACAATTATTAGGCCTACCTATTCTAGTTCCGAACCATTAAACTTATCATCAATACACATTTCATTGCTGTTAGAGTTTCCGACAGTGCTCTTTAATATGAAAACAAATGAAAAATCGTCAACTGTTTTAATAAAAAAGCTATAAAAGTTTATAAATTAAATATTTTACTAGTCTATGTTTTTATTAATAAAAATTATAAGTAATTTAACTTTTTTGACGTTTTGAAATACTCTAAAAAAAAGTATGATTAACATATAGGCCTAATTAGAAATAGACCTGCACAAGGTTTTACAGCACAAAGTTTTTGTTATGTTATAAATGATTAAAGCAAACACTTTCCAGATTAGTAAGCTATAAGCCTACATTTTAACTATAGGCTAGACCAATATATGTTTTATTATTTCGCTGGTGTGTTTAGCAAATTAATATCTAAGTAGGTCTATCGATAGTAAGAACTAGTTAGGCCTTGAGAAAACAATACTAAAGTACACTTAGTTAGATAATTACAGTTTTCATAATTACTTTACATCTAACGTTGAAATAATTTTAAAAATGTTTTAATTATCACGTCAAAATTTGGTGATAAATAAGTTAAGAGTTAAAAAGTTTGCTAAAACTCACAAATAATTTCAGAAAAAAGTTGCTTCGAGTTATTTTAGGCAAATTAATACTTAGTAAATAAATTAAAATGACAGCCTAATTTTAAATTTCATAATTGTAACTGATTATTTTTTCGTCTTCTTTTTACAGTTTTAAATTCAATTAGGAACACTATACACAAATATATAAAAACCTATATAGCCTACTAGAAAGACAATCGCGTAATTTTAATCCTGTTTTTAATGAATTTATTCTAGACATTGATGTATTAAAAAAAAAAAATATTGTACCAGTATTATTTTGCTTTCATACTGCATGTAAAACCTAACCTAAATTAAAACAAAGCTTCTAATGAATCAGTTCAGTGGCAAAAATAGTTGGCAACTATCACGACTCTTGCTACGTTCTGTTCTCCTGATACTTGGATTTTCCAAATAGTTGTAGTGTGAGTTGCGTTGCCATGACCGACGAGTTAGTTCCGTCTTTCTCCCACAGAAAGCGCTCATATCGCCTCGTTGTAAAAACTGTAAAGATAAGATTTAAAACATTTGAACATCTTTTAAGTCCACTAAAATAAAATAGACTATGTTTATTTTATGAACCAATTGATTATAAGAAATATTTTTGTTATATTTGTTAATATAATTATTACAAGTTTGTAAATTAAACTGTTTTACAAACCAAGTTTTGTTAACAACAGACTAATCTATATTGTAGATCTCATTTTACATAAATAACAATTCTACATTGTGGTTAATTATATTTCAAATGTATTTAAATACAGAATTTTATAATGAATCAACATTTTTTTAATTACAACAAAAGACAATTTTTAAATATAGTGTTTTTACAAATAATAGAATTGTTTGAAAAAATGTGTGTGCCATAATCTGTGCTATTACTATCTTAAATAAAGTAACTGAAAATATTTGGCAGTTCCATAACTCTAAATTAAAGTTTGTCTTCCAGAAAGCTTTTCCAACTAATTATTGATCATGAGTATCAGTTAAGGTTTAATTTAATGTTGTGTCCATTGAGAAAATAAAAACTATGTTATAGAATCTGATAACCAACAATTACTATATGGACACGCATTTTTATGCTGCCTATGGTAAGATATATTCACCTTAAAATAACCATATTGCCTAAATTGTGTTATAGTAACAGGCTGTCTATTGTGAAATAACTTTAATGAACGCGATAATGAACCTTAACGGATAACTTTGTTAATGCAATATAATTTAATTCCTTGACTTATCATTTAATTCCTTGGTTATTCTACATAAAATCTAAAATTTAAATTTATAATATTTGTTTTGTTCATACAAATAATTTTTTTAAAGATTTTTTGCAACTATTATTTATTGAGACAAAAACATATTGACATTATTTTATTCGTCTATAAAAAGTATCGTTTTATGACAATAATATGAATAACAAATATAATAATATTGTAGGCTATTTTTTCCATCGTTATAGGCTACGTATTTATCTGTTTAGAAAACTGCTAGAATTGGGAAACGATATTAGGAAAAGAAATTATTAAAACTAAAAAATATTCAATTTATAATTAGGTTTCTTAAATACGTTAATTTAATTTTTTATGCAAGATCTAGACTGTTGGTGTAAAAAGCTACCATCTTTAGTAAATAGCTTATTTAAGCTGTATTAGGCCCTTTAAAAATTAAAGCAAATTATTGTAGTTTCAGAATATACCTAATCGAATTTCATTCCATTGCTACAGTTGCCTATGTATGCTTAGTAGTAGGCTAAATATGACCATTTATCTGCTCGGGCTTCAATCTCGTGTTTAATTTTTATAAGCTAGAATTCTGTTTCTGTACTTTCTATTGGATGTTAGTATAAAGAGAAATATTAAAATTGCCTACACAATCACCCGTGGAAATCAGTAGATCTGTTTAAGCTACGGTACCTTTCTTAAGCTACAACGTATGGTAAAGTAAGGCTCCAACCCTTCCATGTCAGTGGTATTGAAACGAGTTATCATATATGTTTTTTACCTACAAAATCTACAGAATTTGTTTGTGGTTGTAGGCGTGTTAGTGTTTGTGTGTGCGTGTTTGTGTAAGAGAGAGAGAGAGAGAGAGTGAGAGAGGGAGAGAGAGAGTTTGTGTGTGTGTGTGAATGAGTGTGTGTGTGTGTGTGTGTGTGTGTGTGTGTGTGTGTGTGTGTGTGTGTGTGTGTGTGTGTGAATGTGTGTGTGTGTGTGTGTGTGTGTGTATGTGTGTGTGTGTGTTTGTGTGTGTGTATGTGAATGTGTGTGTGTGTGTGTGTGTGTGTGTGTGTGTGTGTGTGTGTGTGTGTGTGTGTGTGTGTGTGTGTGTGTGTGTGTGTGTGTGTGTGTGTGTGTGTGTGTATGTGTGTGTGTGTGTGTGTGTGTGTGTGTGAATGTGTGTGTGTGTGTGTGTGTGTGTGTGTGTGTGTGTGTGTGTGTGTGTGTCTGTCTGTCTGTGAACATTCTTTTGTTTCCTTTGTTGCAAATTTCGTTGCAAATTGTATTCGAAACTTACAACCTATCGAATCAAGTTATATATATATATATATATATATATATATATCGCAATATGTATTCTTGTTTATTAATAAAGAACTAAGTCAAAATACAAATACAAGAATTATAATTGAATTTACAATTCAAAGCTTTTCGTTGGCTAACAGTACCAACATCATCAGGAATATTCACAACATATATTCCTGATGATGTTGGTACTGTTAGCCAACGAAAAGCTTTGAATTGTAAATTCAATTATAATTCTTGTATTTGTATTTTGATTTAGTTCTTTATATATATATATATATATATATATATATATATATATATATATATATAATTATAATATATAATAATATATATTATAATATATATTAATATATATAGATAATATGATACTTGTAAAAGAAATTAACAAAGGCCTGAGAATGAATATTTATGAAGCTTTAGAAATACATAAATATAATACTAATAATGAGTTGATAAATGAACAAATACAAGTAAAATCTAAATTTGATAATATATTCAGTGTTTGTAAAGTTAGGGCAGCAAAATAGAAAAAAAAAAAATTAACAATATTGTAATTGATTCAGCATAACTATTTATTTGATCTAATTTGCACATATGTTAATTTTAATTGTTTAATATTCCTGATGATGTTGGTAATGTTAGCCAACGAAAAGCTTTGAATTGTAAATTCAATTATAATTCTTGTATTTGTATTTTGACTTATGTTTATATATATATATATATATATATATATATATATATATATATATATATATATATATATTGTCTGTTAATAAATATTAATTTTTTTAAACAATCTAATAAAAAAGACGTAGTCTATCTCACACAATTTTGCTTTTTTAAACACTTAACATTTCGAATTTCATCCGAAAATTTTTTCAAGAGCTCGGTTTTAATTAAACAATTATACAATAGACCTTACGATTTATAAAATACATACCATTACATAAAACGTAATAAAAAACAACAAGTTACAAAACTCTTAACAATTATAAATTCACACCTCAAAAACTCTATTATATATATATATATATATATATAGCCTACATATATGTATATATATATATATATATATATATATATATATATATATATAAGTAACAGAGAGTGAGAGAAATATAGCATGTAGGGCCTATAGTCTATACGTATCCATGTAATGTAGTTATGTAACTAAGAATAATAGTTTTTAGTAAAACTATACTGTTAAAACAGTCCCGTCAATTGCACACTAATAAAAGCAGTCATCTTTCACTATAAACAACAAGAATTGATGTCACCAATAAGGAGTGTGCATTATAAACTTTAAGTACACTGTAAAGACAATGAAACTGAAAGCTGTGATAGTAAAGTTAGGTTAGGTTAGGTTAGGTTAGGTTGATCTACGGTCAATGAAGTTGTAAACTAAACTCGGACGTCATTAACCTCCGTTTATTGCTTTCAAGGCTGAAGACTAAATATTGTATTTGTACAAGTTTATATAGATTACTTAACCAAAATACTGTTTTATAACCTATTAAAAATTTTATGGCCCGTTAACTCGTACATGAATCATTTACTACACTATGAATAATTGCGCCTTCTTTCAAAAATACACTGTAGCGCAGTTTAAGTGATTGCGGACTCCTTTATAGGCTGTTTTGTCTTTATCGCCAATAAACGCACAAACTTCCTCAGGAGGAATGTTCCGTTGCCGATTCCGGAACTGGATGCGATCGACGTTTATAATGTACCGTTTTAGGCGTAAAAATTAAACGTAACTGTGTAATAAATAAAAAAATAATCAGCTTTTTGTAAAGAAAAATGCTTTTGGTTTGTTGTTCTGTTTATTTCATTTGTTCGACGTTTCCAAAAAAAATGTAACCCTTTCATTATATGTCTATAAAATAACTCTTTTGTTATTTTAACTGATAATGAGTAACATAATGTTTAAATTTTTTTTTCAAAACGCGCACAAGAGATGACAGTATGCTTTTATAAAGTTATACCAGCTCCCGGTCTTTTGTTTAAATTGGGGCACCTCCACTCAACCATGAATCGTACATAAAAAATCTAAGTTTAGATAACTTTATTTTTGTTCAGGATTTAGACACAGTAAAAACACCGACTACCTACACATTATTCCATCCAGCTAAGTCCTTTTAACTTTAAAATCCATTCAGATTTTTAATTTTGAACGCATTTTAAAATTTCTTAGTATATACCGAAGCCTATACAGAGCGGGCCCATAGTCTACAAATGTATAATGCCCCCTAGTTATAGGCCTCAAACTAAATAGTGCTATTTATTATAGACTAAGCTTTTCAACTTCCGATTGGTCGAATACGATCTTACTGTTTATTTAATTCTAAAATATTTGCCTAACCGATTACATTAATTTCCTTTTAATAGAGGTAAAAAGGCCTTACCTTGTGGAGATAATTTCCCCAAAATAAACTGTATATCAATTTCCAATTAAACATATTTTTGTATTTGGCCGAGGAAATGACGTAAAGTGCTGTCAGAAATTTGTTGAAAATTATGTCTATCTTATGACAATAATTAATATCTTGTTTGGAAGAGTGTAACGCATTATCAATGGTTCAAACAATTAAATATATATATATATATATATATATATATATATATATATATATATATAATAAATTTAAAATATTTCAAAAACAAGAATACTTGTAATACATATATTTTTCAAAGCTTTTCGCCGATAAAACAGTACCAGCATCTTCAGGAAAAATAATTATCTAACCCCATACATATACATATTTAATAATTATATATATATATATATATGGTCTATATATTTACAATTAGGCTATATCTGAAAATACAATTAAAATTATGTGTTGGCCTAATTAGGGTCTACACTAGAAATTGAGACTGGTTAGGTTAAAGCAATGTTAGCCTACGTCATAGTTTCTAGTTATAATTAAAAATTTATACATGAGTACAAACTGCAGTTGTAGCCTATTACTTATGCTTGTGCAGCTTCTAGAACTCTGTTTCCTGGTGCGTTACTTGCCAAGGGCTGTAAAATAAAAACCAGTTACAAACTCAACCTGTATTTATGTGCTACATTTGTAAATTGTGTAAATTTTTTAAATAAATACCAAATTATCGATTTTTTAATTTATTTGAAAGACATAAATTCATTCAGGCGTTTTCAAGAGAAAACTCCCCAACTCTCAAGTGTAGGCTTTTATAGTGATATAATTAATGGTTTATTTCAATAAACGTTTTATGAGGAACAAATCAATATAAATTTAATTCATAAATTATAACAATTTAAAATGGACAAGCTTAAATTATGTAATAAAATAGTATAGCCTATGAACCAAAAACACTTTAGGGTATAGGCCGACACACAATCAATGAAAGTAGTCCTAAATATAAAAATAAAGTTCATTCTAAAAACATCTTCATTTCTATTTTAAACTTACATAAATTACATGTTCGACAATAATTTAATTTGTATAACGTTTTGGTGATCGTTACGGAGAACAAAATCCGTATCGTCAAAATTAAGTTATTAGATAAACACGTTTTTAGCAAAAAATACACGTTTTAACTTAGGTCTATTAAAAATAGTCATAGAACAAAAAAAAAAAAATAATAATAATAATAACTAACAGTAATGAACTATTACGTGTATATATTTTTTTAAAACAACATAGGTTATTCAAATACAAAAATATTATTTATTCACATTCAAAGCCTTTCGCTGGTAAACAGTACCAACATCATCAGGAATGAAAATTACAATAATGCAAGATATAGACCTAAATCATCTGTTAAATTATAAATTATATATATATATATATATATATATATATATATATATATATATATATATAGAGAGAGAGAGAGAGAGAGAGAGAGAGAGAGAGAGAGACAGAGTGTGTTATAGGCCTATTTGGAAAGATATTTGTTTAGATAACTTATTTATAATGAAGACAGAAAAAGGTAAGATGCTAAATAGGATAATCATTTTCATTATAACTTTCTTAATAATATACGAGTAGGGCCTACAGGCTATTCGTTTTCTAACCTTATGAGTCAGTTTCGAATTTCAAAACTATTTCGGAATCACCGATTCAAAATATAACCTATTCACCAGCTATTCTTGTTGCTTCCAGTCTAAAATACGCAAACATCGGCTCCTCTGGCGTCGTCTTTGATTTGTTATTCCAAAATTAAATCGCTTTTTCATTCGCTTACCGTCGGACATTGATTGTAGTATTTTAGCCGAGCAAGTATTGCCAACTGGCAGGCGTACAAGTGTTTGCAGGCTTGCCAACTGTTCAAACACATGTGTTAGGCGGTAGAAACACTGTACATAAAATAGCCTACCGAGGTTTGTTTACAATTTGCAATCTATATACAACTTTTGGATAGATTATTCGGAATAGTAGAAGAAAAATATTTAACGATTTATTAATAGACTGTGAAATTTAGATGTGGTTTTAGGCGGTAGCGGCAAAATATCTTCAAGGAGCTAAATTTAAAGATTTTGTAAAATCACACTCGTATCATTTACTGAATGTAATATTCAATTACTAATATTAGGCCATTAGTTATTTTCAAGAAATTAATAAGTGTTCGAATTAGAGTAAACAAGTTTATGTGAATAATGTAATTAGACAAGTTAGTGTAAAGAGACTTTCTTTTCTTACATTAAAAATTAAATGGAAATTAAGGTCTATAGGTCTACTAAAAATGTTTCTAATTCAGTAAAATGTAATCTGTTAACCTCTACTCTTTGCAATAAGATACTGGTTAAAATTTTCAGATGTTATTTTAAAAATATCCCCATATTTGTAATATTTTACTAAAATATTGGGATAATCTAGTGCCTCTTATAGCCTGCAGATCATTTGTTAATAAGCTTAATCTACTGCTTTTTCATCATAATAAAATACTAATATTAATGAATATTATTTTGACACAGAAAATATTAGCTATCGAAATCTTGTTGCTGTTCATGATGAGCTGGTTGTAAATTACAAATTACACTTTTGCTATTACTTGCGACCAGACATTTGTTAACTAAAAGTTGGTAATTAACAACTTTTAGTTAATAAATTGAAATGTCTGGTCGCAAGTAATAGCAAAAGTGTAATTTGTAAAATATTAGCGTACTCAACGTCTGTAGTTCATCGAAAATATTTTAGCAAAAACTGCGATTAGTACCTTATTATATTTATTTTAGCATTTTTCAGCATTTGTTGACTAGAAGTTTTATTGGAATATTTTTAAGTGTTAGATAATTAGTCGATTGCCTCAAGAAGAATATGACGGAAAAAATTTGAAAGGGTGTTTATACAAAGGAATATACCAAACTTTTTGGTTGTTATTCAAAATGCAAATAATTAATTAACCGCAACTTAAAACCAATTCAAAAGACTTTCATTTTTAGAAACATTTGTCAGCAATCTTTTTAGCTTGTCTTGATCTTCTATTTTTTTTTTTTTTTTTGAGATTGGATTTATTATCCTTTATAACATTCTTATAACCTTACAACTTATAACATAGCGACCCACTTTAAATAACTTCAATAACCTTGCCATAAAATTGTCCTAAACATTTTCTAGTTTTTTAGAGCCGTACTTATACATTTATAAGAAAGTAAATAGATTAATAATCGTGGTTTTTAAAGCAGTTTACATCTCATTTTCCACTTTATCGTTACTTCGAGTTGTTGAAAAGAATTAAAAATGTTTTAATTTTAACTACTTTCAAGAAGAAAACTGAAATTGTATGCTTTTATTGATTTTTACTTATTTGATGTATTAATTTTCACCTTTAGAAATAACTTCACATGATACTCATTTAGAAATAATAAACGCAGGTGAACCAGACTGTTGTGATGGTTTCGGTTGGTCAGCTGTGTTACAACGGAGTTAACTTGTAACTGAACTTACGAATCTATGTCTGCATCTGCAGCACGACTATTGTTTATTTACATTTTTTCAGTGTATTTTTTTCTAGTTTCATTCGTCTGTAAATGATAAACCATTTATAAATAGTACGTTTTCCTATTGGAAGTATATTATAATGTCTGGGAATCACAAACTGTGAACATGACATTATGTTTTACTTTTTTTTAAATAATATAATTTGCAGTAGGACTATAACAATACACAAATAAAAAGTGATAATAAACAAATTTTATTACAGCCTATATTTTAAGACTTAATCACTTACACCGTTTAATAGTTTAAGACCATTGAGCCCATTCTATAATATTGTAAACTTAAAATTAAAACTCACAAAGAATATTTAAAATTAAAGTTTCAATAGACATATCAATAACGAAAGTTTTCTTTAAGTGGTATTTTTTATAACCATACATATAAGTTGTTATAGGTAATGTTTCTTATAGGTTGTCAATGGTTTGAAAAGTCATAATTTAGGGCATTGTGTTAGTAGGCCTACGTCTAACGAAAACTATTGTTCTTCATAGAAACAAAAATTATTTTTGCTTAACCTTTTATTCTCTGTTGTACCTGTTATATTTATCTGGATTTGTTTGGTAGTTTGGTGCCCTCCAATTATTACATAAAACTAAATTTTTAAAAGGAATACAAATAATTATACCACTGTCGCGACCAGAGTTTATTCAATAAATGATTTTTAATCAAATGCATTTCTACCACAGTTTCGTCGTCTTCGGAGAATATATCAGTAATATGAGAGAGAAAGAGAGAGAGAGAGAGAGAGAGAGAGAGAGAGAGAGAGAATGAAAGAGTCATGTCTATGTAGACCTACCAAATCGAAATATTTAAATGTTCAGAATGTATTCACAAATGTATTGAAATGTTTATGATTACAATTCCATGTATTGAATTTAGTTAGTGTTAAATATTGCACTGACAAAACTATTTAGACTACTTTATATTTTGCAACAATAACTATTTTCCACAACTATATTACAATAGGCTATTTTCTATAAAACAATAACTTTTTTGTTATAATTTTTAAAAAATTTATTTTAAAAATCCTTTATGGGTTACTATATTGCTGGTAAAAATACATTTTTTGTACACATCGCTCATGAAATAATTAAAAAGAAAGAAAAGTAACTGTATTACGAAGTAGCGCAACCATTTTAATATAGGCCCTATACCGTATTTTGCTATGTTTTAAATCTTCTAACCAAAGTCCAATCTCAATATATTCCGCATACAGTACAATCGGAGCCATATATCGTAACACAAATATTATACCTAATAATAAAGTTTTACGTTCTCAACCCAATAAACTTTTGTTACCTTTCCATATTGCAAAAGTACTTTTGCGAACTCTTTTCACATTAAAGTTGTATTTTCCGGGAAAAGATAAGACAGTTTTATAGAATATTTCCTTTTTTCAATTTTAAGAGTCGCACATTCACACATTCGCAAATATTGTAGGCCTACATGAAAAAGCTTTTTTCATTTTTTCTTGCCATTCTTTTTATCACTTTTTCGTCAGGGGTTGTGGAGGGTGGAAGTAGGATAGGGAGATTTTAAACTGAAAATTTATTCGAAGATGTTCGTTATGTTGAATGGGATATAACTTCAATGCTTGTGGATATTTCTTAGCCCAAGGTTTTGAATATTTTCTATGTAAAATAATTATGAGTAAAATTATTTTTCTTGAAGTAAATTAATAAAAAATAAAAACTATTTAAAGTATCTACAGGTTTCAAAAAATTATACAGGAACAAATTTACAAATAAGATTGTATAAATAAATTTGTAATCCTTCAAAAAATGTTTATATTTGAACATAAACAAATGTAATAATATTTCACGTGTCAACATTTTGACCCAGACCTCAGACCCTTGAGCCGTTACAATACCAATTCTAACATTTTCTATAGATATTTTTAAAACATTTTTTATGTAGCAGTGTTTTTTTATAGTTTCATTTATAAATTATTTCCATATTTTCTTTGACATGTTTATTTCTTTCTATCCCTAATTACATCGCTGAGTTTCTATTTTTCTGATGGGAAAGTCTTTCCTACCACCACTTCCTCTGCCTTCTGTCTTCTCATCTCCCTTCACCATACCTTCATTTTTAAATTTAAATGCCACTTTCTACATTTATGAAACTAAATGTTGTTTAATCTCCTATTCAAAGCGTAAAATAGCTACTGTACTTTAATGTAAACATTGCTTTATTGTTTATTATAATTAAAATGAATTTGCATTATCACTGTTTTAAACATTTTTGAATGACGTGTTTAACGGTTGTTTAAAGAAACTGAGACTGTGGAATTGGATTTACTTTTTGGGGAAAGTATTTACATATGTAATATTGCTATTTTTAAACCTCGTTGCTCGTGATAAATACACATGTTCTGCTGTCAATGTAGGGCCTATATAAGATAAAATAGCCATTTGTTAAGAATAAAAAATCGATAAATACATTTGCTAGGAAAATTCTAGAACCAAATTAAACGATGATTTAATTATTTATACCAAGGGCGGCTCCAGGATAGACTTTCAAGGGGAGGGGCAGCAATAGCAGGAAAAGATGGGTTAGTGTCGGACGGAAAACTTTCAAAAATAAAGGCCTGGAAACCACATTTTAAGCTATCCCTGTACTTGAAAATTACAGGAAATTTGGAATTCTATTTATCAAAACAAGAATTTTAACTGTATTTACATAGATACCAGAATTATTATTTTGTACATAGTACAAAATATTGTTTAACTTTCATCGTTTCATCAAACGGCTCGGTCTGACGAGGACGAATCGGAGTCGTAGTAGCCTACACAGACTGTTAGTACAGCAGAACCGGTACGGAACTAGTGCGCGACTTGTAGCATGCCAGTGTTAATGTTGTAACATTAGGGAAACTAACAATGTTATCAGATGAACATTACATAAATGTAAAATCAAAATACATTGCTTTAAAATAAAAGTCATATCAAAAATAAATTTTTATAAGTAAACTAAGATAAATTTAAATGTATTCCTTATATAAAAAATATATTTCTAAAAAAAATAGTACCTACTCAAATTCTCAAGAGACGGCAATTGCTCCTACTGCTTCTCACCTGGAGCCGCCCTGTATTTATACCTAGTTAAAGGTTAATTCTTAGCCGTTATTTTTACTTTGATAATGATTAGGCCTAACTTTTGTTTTAGATATTACTTACGTTATTTTATATGTTTTTAGGATTTATATAAAGTAACCTCTCTTAATGAAGAATTACAAACTTGAAACTGATATAGTCTACAGGTGAATAATAAGAGGAAATGAGTCTGGGAAATTTTTCTCTTTTGCTTGGCTATAGGGCATACAGTTGGTGTAATTTAGAATTTTTTTCCTTTAAAGATATTAACCAGTAGGCCTATTATGCAAGAAAGAATTGTAATTATTAATAAGTTACACATTAACTTTTATAACTCTAAAAACTTTAAAGGTTAAAACCAACTAAATATATTTTTAAATAAATAAACATTACGCCACAGTTGCTTCATACAGTTACAACTAAATATAATAGATTTTTTATATTAAAGAAAATAATCTGAAATTTTGTCACTTTACGAACCACTTTTCATTTTCTGACTTCAATCAAATCTTTATACTTGCCAAAATACCCCAAATCTTTACCAAAATACCTGTAAATTAATCTGAATTTTAAAATTCGTTTTTAATAAAATATTGATTTCATTAAACACTATTTTTTATTACTAAAACTTTATTACATATAGCAAAAGATATATTTAAATTTCCGATTATAAAAGACGCAATATACCTGAAAAAACTTTCAATATTAACAGTTTGTTACAATTGAAAATATACAGCTATATATTTTTAATTTATTGTAATAAAATTGTCAATATAGTAGTTTTTAAAAAACGTTCAAGTCAAAGTGGGCACTACACGAATTATGTTTGTAAACTATTTAAACCTTTCGCTTAGGATTGCATGCCTTTCAAATAAAGTATGTATATACGGCTTCCTAATAAAGCAAATCTAATGAAAAACGCCCTACCTTACCTAGTCCTAAATTAAATGCCGAAACGTTTTCCATCCGAAGAGGGGATGAATGCGAAACATATGTCACGACGTTGCAGGTGGCAAGGAAAGGCTTCACTGTTTTAAATTGTTAATTAGGAAGTACATAAATCACGGCTGACCTTTAACCTGACTTTAATTGGTCACAGCATGCTGCCATTTACGCGGAAATATTGCGACCACCTCTGCCAGTCGTTCAATTTACATACAATGTTGGCCAGCCGTAAACGTTAATTCATCACCCTAATGGATCTCAAGCGGAAAAAACGTTTTCTTACATGAAACAAGGGTCTTTAAAAAGAAAAAATAAATTATTTTTTGCATTTTTTCCTTACTTTCTTTAACACTGTAAATTTTGTGCGTCATGTCGGTCTAAAATATCATTGCGTGAGCAAGCACCTATTTTTTGGTTGGTTCTTTTCATATAGGAAGTACTTAAATATCTAGGTTTTATAAATAAAATTAATTACATATTACAGAATTTTAAAAGGTATTCCAGACTGAACATTTCAAAACATCTTGACTAAGTATTTTCCTAATATGGCTCTTGAAATAAATGTTTCAGGTGTTATTATAGACTCAACTTTTTGAGTCCCTATAGAATTTCAACTCGCTATCTTTGGCTATCTTTATTCACATAACTTATTTATTCTACGTAAGGGTTAGTAGTTAGACTTACTGATCTACTGAATGATAAATATCTCCATATAGATTAAGTTACGTGCGACTTGAATATTTAAGGTAAATCTGAAGGCCCAGAAATAAATCGCATCCGTTAGTCACAAGATCTCGTGTTGCAATTTTTTTAATACTTTCATAAAAATGTAATATTTATAATAATAATTAAATTTACATATTTACATGAATGTTTTTAAGCGGCAACTTGGCCTAGGAAAATTCGAAGGTTCAACAGTTAGAGAACTATTTCAGTAAGAAGAATAGGCCTATATTTGTTTATATTAGAGCTTAAACGGTTACTTTTAATATGATGAATATTCTTTCTTTCGCGTCTTTATTGGTTAACATTTATCCCTATATGGAAAGATAGTGAGGAAATAATTTCTGGTGTTTGGTCATTAGAATAGACCAAAATTAGACTTTTACAAAATTAGAAACAATTTTGTGTGTAGTATAAAGACTATAGAAATATTTACCTTTTATTTTTCACAGATATTCTTTGTAACTTACCTGAATTCTGAGCAGATGCCGTAGACTCTACATTTAGGGCCTAATAATAGCTTTCCATTTCTGCTCTGAGTTTGGTGCTGCTTTGTTCTACGCCTCCACTTTTCCTAAATCATTACGAGTATAAAATAAATAAAATTTAACAATTTTAACATAAATTCTCCAGGTATTATGTTTAATTTTTGTTGTATAGAGTGTTGCAAATATTTATTTTCCGTTCAGTCATATGAACGATTAAATAGTCTAACGTCATACACACAACTTTAGCTGGAAGTAATATATAAAATGATATTTATAACCTTCGCCCAAATATGAACAAAGTAAGTTAATAAAGTTTCCAGATAAAATTAACAATGTAATAAAGTTTCCAGCATGTAATAAGGATTTACTATAAAGAAAGTTTACTATAATTTAAACTTTAAAACCATTGAGATAAACTAGATTTAAAAAAATGCACTGAAATATTAAACAAATCAATTAAATAAAGTTAGAGGAAATATAGCCTACATATCAAAAGCAAAAATCATAAAGAAATAAGTATAAACAAATTTATCAGCATCTTCAAATGCATATTTCGTGTTTTTACTTTTAAAAGTAATGTAAGTAGATATTAATTGTAAATAGTTACATATTACATGACTATAGTTTATACTTATATTTATAATAAACTAGTAGGTGTTTTGATTGTTAAGATGAAATCCAAACAAAGATGTTGAATGTACTTTACAAACATTTATATGTAAACTATATTATGACTTCAATGGTTATTGTATATTACTGGGGAGATAGTCATATGTTTATTTACGTTCATGTATTCAATATTTTAAGTATGCCTAATTGATTTCCTGTCTAGCAACAAACTATTTAAATGGTGTAACTCTGATGAAACTTAATTGCAAATGTTTCTTAAAGTACCGTCCATAATTTATATTTGAAATTTTAATTCATAATTCTAACTTTTGAATAGAAATAATGAGACACGTCTCCCCTTTTTTTTCATTAGGGCATCCTTATCATACGGGTGATTTACTCCTTATGTTGCAAGGGTGGGAGAGGAAATAGTGATTAAGACTGAAACCCTCCATAATGACTTCAACTTTTAATTAAAACTTGTACCGTTCCTCAACCCTTAAGTTAACCCTTCCAATCTTACCCTCGCCCATAACTTTGTGAAGCTCTTTGAGCCATCTTTATGCAAATTAAACGTTTCACTCAGAATTTCTGGATGGCATCTACTATCTGGACTTATGGTTAGGGGTTGAAAATTTTATTGAAACGGACTCATCTTTTGGTATGCGGCATGTGAATAATTAGGTTACAAATGAAATAATTGCCTTTTTTCGCCTTAAAAAGTATATTAGGCCAATGGAAATAGAAAAATAGGTCTTATAAGAAATTTTAGTTAGAATTTAGAAGAAGGAATAATAATAACTGTCGTTGATTAGAGAGACTCAAAACATAGAAACAATTTTTGAACAATGATTTTATTAAAATCCCATCTATAGTAGGCAGTATATAGGCTAGGTATAATTGATGTAAAACATCTTAGTTTTCCTTTCAATAAATTAAAAGTTATATCAATTCATAAACGTCAGAAATAAATTTCATTCAATTATTAATTTTAATAGTAACTTATTGGAAGATCTTTATAATTGAAAATTGATATTGAATCTCTTCTAGGCTTTATATCAACTTCATAAATACTTTTTATTTCAGAACAATTAAAAATTGTATAAGCAATGTTTAAAATTCGATGACATTTGCTTAGAAATTCTGTAATAATTAAACTTCTTATCGTTTTTTTTCAGGATAGACACAGGGTAATTTCAAAATAGTATACGATTGTTGAAATGTCTATTAGCCTATATTTAGAGATATAGGCTACGCCTAAGTCTATTAATTTTTCTGTGATTTCTCGATCTTCAATTTAATAGTGTAATTAATAAAGTGAATAATAAACAACTTTATTAATTGAATATGTTTTTAAATAGAGTTATATTTGTTAAATAGCTTTAAATAACGAACTACAGTAACAACCTTTAACATAATAGCAAAAGAAGTTTTATTTAAAGTCTTTGAAAACACTCAACACATGTAGCGGCTATATTTGTTTTTAAAATTACAATTTTTCAACAACGGGTTATTAAATATAGTCCTACTCAAAGGACATAATGAATTAATATTAGGTGTTATTAAAAAATACGGCGTTAATTTTATGTAGCTTAGGCAGACTACAAATGTAATGTAGAGCCCTACTTTAAAAAAATTTTTTTAACTCATGGCGATAATGAAGGTTGTTTCCTAAAACACTTTTTTTTTGTTTGTAAAAATTCACATTCTACTATTACCATTATTAAAAATCCCACAATTCTTATTAAATGAACAGAATTCATATTTTCAAATACATATTACTTTGTTAATCTTCCTAATTTATTCCCATAATATGGTGAAAAGATTATAATTAAATATATTCGTTATAATACTGTAACAGTAACTCCTACCTGATGTCAGACAATTAAGTGTAGGCCTATCTGAAAGAAAATGGCATTCACCTCGAACCTCGAAAGACGATCTCGCCTTGGCTCCCTTCCAACATAGTTCCAGATACAGAAACAGTCAAATAAACGTATGATGTGAACGTTTCAAAGCACTCAAAAACTCGAAGCATTTCACAGCTGACGTTGGCAACCATTTTGTTTGGAAACATTCCGATGTTATTCATTGAAACAGTATTTTCGCTTTTATCTAAAACGTAAATGCTTTGTAAAGAAATATTTTCAATATAAAATCAATAATTTAATGATCCGTAATAATATGTTAACATAAATAAATTTATGAAATTTGTGATAAAATTAGTTGGTACAATTTTTTATTAATCTATATAAAATAGGTGTTTCAGTTTTACTGTCACTGAATGAAGAGAAATTTTAGTCTTAATATGCGTCTCTGTGAATTTTCTGTGTCATATCTACTTCCCAACATTTATCAAAGTTGAATATAAACAAAAAGTTACTTTTACAACTTTATAGTTGTCCTCTATTATAGATTTACTGTACGATATGTCTTATCTATCTTTTTATAAACGTTTCCAAGACTAAAATTATTAATTATAAGCTTATAAGCTATCAAAAAGCAATGGAAAAGCTAAAATTTTCTTTGAATTGAAAAACATTTTAACTAAGTAAAAAATGTTATGTGTATAAAATTAATTTTAATAACAAAAATATTTGGATAGTCTATATCTTATTATTACAGATGGAATAACGTAATTTTGCACAGTAAATACATTGTCAATTAATCAGGCTTATTTATAATTTTTTAAATGTAGGCCAACACACCTTTTTAATTACGTAGCCTATTATTATCAAATGATTTTTTTTCTTGAACGATTCAATCGGTACCACTGATAAAATTATCAAGTAGGCTATTTGTTACTCCAGTATTAGTTTTTTTTTCAACTTCTCTTGTAGGCTAGTCCTAAGTGGTTGTGACATGATAAAATACAACCGTTTAGTCAGATTAACTACGATTTTAAAATATATGTTTATTTGAATCTGTTCTTTTATAACTATAATCAATTATATAAAATTTAATTATTTTATATAATAATTAAAATCTTATAACGTGTTTATTTATTTTTAAATTTCCCTACATATTGTTGATTTTAATCCATTAAAGTGGTTTAACCCTAAAGTTATTGGCAATTTCAAACTTCTACCACAGGGACTTCTTAAAATATATTCATAAGTTTGCAGTGTTTTAAATTTAATCATATCTATAAAGTAAACTATGAATTGTTGGTTTTATGTTTAAAAAGTAAGTTTTCAAAGCCTATTTTTATCCAAGATTTTAGTAAGAGCATTAATCTACTGACACATCTCCCCCAAAAATTTATCATTCTCTATAGTTAAAATATATTTAATGAATCGAATAATAATAATAGTTCCATATATAAAGTATAAATATAATTTTACAAATGTAAACTTTCTTTAGATTTAAGTAGGCTATAGGCCTACTGATCTATTTGGCTTTCGAAACTTTTATTCAATCTTAATATAGTTAGTAGGCTAATTATAATCAATAAAAAAGTACAATTAGAAAAATAGACTAATTAGGCAATTTTCAAATTATTTGAACAAAAGCGAACAGTTCTTCGAAAACATATAAGTTAGTATGATTTAATGAAACTGTTTATCAATTATTACAAGCAATACATTTCTTAACAACCATTCATTCTTTTAAACCCAAAATACAAAAATATGTTAGTAAGTTGGTTTTCAATTCATAAAGTACTTCAAAATTACAGATTGAACATTTAAACAAATTTGTACGACAAACTTACCTCATTGCGTTTTCAACGACCTTATCACTCCATAGGAAGCCATTATCAGTGACAGCCTGTTATAGGCGGTTTCCGCTCTCTATAAATCACCCGAGCGCTGATAACACCATAATTAATTGTTGTTTATCAGTCACTCTTATCGAAATTACTTGACAGTTATGTACATCAAGTTTTTTCTGGTTTCCACACGTTTGCAGTATTTATTTCATGGAAAAACTGCACAAAATCTTCACAACCTTGAATTATTTTTTGTACAAAAGGAACGTTAAATGAACAATAGAAAATGTTGCTAACAAAACATTTTAAACACGTATTTATCAACTTCTCAAGCTATGATATCTAAATACTTGGTTGCAGTTAGATTTATAGGCCTACTATATATAAATTAATATAATATTATATACTGAATTTCGTAATAATATAGTTTATAATTGTATTTAAAATATCAAAAATTTTAAAAATTCAAATTTATATAGTTTTTCTTAAATTTATCTTTTTGAAAGCTAAATTTTTTAAATTATGGGAATTTCTAAAAATTAACTAGATTAATTTTGTATTTGTTTTTAAGCTATAGAATTGTGTGACACATACGGTAGATTAAATCCATTTTACAAGATTGCTTTGACATTATTACTGTTTTTAATGTTAACTCTATACAGATGTAAAAATTGTAAAAAGAAAATGTATGCTTGGAATCGATTTTTATACATATTAAGCATGAATAAAGGATAATATTTCAGTAAAAATATATTTTAATATGTATGATTACTTTAGTTGGAATAATTATTTTATTATTCATAAAAGAATAGGTCTAAGTGTAAGTTACTCATTTAGTAACTACAGTTAGACTAGGCCTTTCTATTTTTTACAGTAAATTATTTTTATCACTTTTTCACTAGACTAACAATGATTAATCTAAGGTTGTTCTTAAGCTTCCTATTTTTTCCAAACTCTTTCCTATTGTATTCTTGAGCAATACATAATGAACGTTATGAACAATACATATTAATAATCTCTACAAAAAACGAGTTTCTAAGGTAACATCACCTCTTGTCATTATGTTCCCCTGATAAACCCACATTCATGGTCAGAAAGTCCTACTATCAGATTCACCACAACTATTCATGAGATTTTACAGTAGCCTACTTCATCATTTGTTACCTGCGCAGACAGTTATTTAATCTATGATTGATCGTAAATTTAGTTTATGGTCTAAGCATCATCCAACGGTGGCTGACACCACCGTTGGCTACGGTTTCATTTTCTGAGAATCATTAGCTCTATCAGAGAACTAACTTTCAACATACACTCAAGCAAGTTATTGAGAGACGAGAAACCTCTTGCTGACAGCTCTACTTTATAATAATAAACTACTCTTGAGGTCTATATCTCTAACATATATGTTTCTGCTATAATATAGGCTACACAGATTCACACCCATTCCATCTTATGCGTTACCACCTTAATCTAACATTTCTCCTAAACTTCAGTTGTGAAAGGAGAGTTTTTTCAAGACAATAGGCTATAATACGAGCTCACATGCATTACAATCCCTAAAGTTTGATAACTTTCTTAATTTTATTTTGAATTATGAGACACAGTCTACTTGAAGGAAATGGAATTACCTGAAATGCATCGCGTAGTATTATTACCATACATCTAGAAGTAGAATATGATATTTGGAAAAATTTGTTAATTTGCTTGAAACTAAAGCTCTTTCCAATAAATATCTAAACATTTCCTAATTTTACTTTCATAGGTCTAAATGTTTTGAATGTCTGAAATTGAAGTGACTGTAGCGTAAATTAAAAAAAAATAAATATGTAAAACCTCTTAACCAAAAATAAATAAGTTGATTTAAACCCTTAAGCCTATGTACAAATCAATTTCAAAGCATCATTCAAATCATCTTTAGAGGAAATTATTACTAAACATCTCTGTAGGCTATATAATAAGCCTCATTTCTATGAAAATAAAAGTCATTTTTTTAAACGAAACGTGCTTGCTTTTGCTTAGACTGAAAGCAGTAGTCTATAATTTACACAAAAAATAGAGACTATTTGTTTACTGTAAAGATGACTTTCCAATAAACTTTAAAAGGCCTACCGTTTATCAAACACTTTTAGTCTACTTCTGAAATTTTGAGACACAAATAGATTATTTTTTCATTTAAAAAAAGCAATTGGTTTTGGAAAATGATTCACCTCTTATTAATAAAGACACGGAGAGGTTGTAAATCAGTGAAACCTATCTGTTACCGAATTCCGTGAACGTAATGTGATTTAATTTGAAATTTCTGGATGTGAAACAGGAAGGAAAGACCGGAAAGGAAAGATAGTTTCAAGAATAAATAAATAAGAAGTTGGAATAAAAGACGTGACTGGGATACTGGACTGAAACAGGAAATAGGATTACGGTGAATTGGCGCCAAAATGAGTCTTAAAGCGGTATAAACTTATTGTATTCATCCCTACACCGAAAGATGTATCGATTGGTCCTTATATAATTCAAAATTATTTTCTTTAAGCGCTAAATACCTAAATCTAATATTCCTTAAAAGTTTTACAATTACTTAATAACTATTCAGTAGCCGTAATCTTGTTGAGATTAGGGCAACTTACTATTAAGTGATTTTAATTTACATCGCATCATCACTAGATATGCCAACACATATTAAATACCATTATTAAACGTGTCATATTTATTTATTTATTTATTCTTATTCTCCAATACGTATAATTTTGTGTCTATAGCTAGATACAAACATAATTAGGCCTATAAGAACATAGAGAGAGAGAGAAGAGGAAGGGGAAACTCCAAAAAGTGTGAGAAAGAGAAACAATCTAATTCTATAATCCAAAGAATATGGATGAATTAAATTTTTTTCGTACATACATAGGCCGAATTCTTTTTCATACAGCGGTTTTGTAATTTTCATACAAAAGTCTAGAGCGATTTCTCATAAAAAAATAATCAGGACTCTAATGAGACACAGCACCATAGCATATAGGCAATACTTTAATTCACAATAATTTAATAATTAGGATTTTAATTAATTTCAGTGGCCATTTTAAAGATTTACTGTCAGAATTGTCATTATTATTATTACTTAAACATATTATTACTGTATTATGATAAAAATTCTTTAATATCATTTTCTTTAATAGGCTGATATCTTTTAGTTTTGATTATTTCCATACGTTTAGCCTCTAGTTGGATAAAAGTATTAAATATATAATGAAATGTTAAATTACCTAGTTATTCAATTATTGACTATTCAACATATTCATTATTTCTTACTATTTACAAGACGTCATGTTCTAAAATAATGTTTACATTACAATGTCTCATGACGCTACCTTTGTTATGTGTTTTTAATGTTTTAATCTGCGTCATGTTTTCTTGCAGAGATTTAAATGAGATATGAAACAGATAGGTTTATTCTCTGTATTGAAATCTAGAGGGTATGTTTGTACAAGAAAGATTTAAATTCTAGATTCTAGTAGAAATTTAAAAAGTAAAACATTAAGACAGTACATTTACAACCAAATTGAAGATCTAAAATGATTCATGATGAAGACTCTTTGTCCAAAACGATTTATTCACTTATCGGGAGACCTTTTTAAGGCGTTTAATTTACAAAGATTGACGCTCAGTCACTTATCGGAAGACCTTTTTAAGTCGTTTAATTTACAAAGATTGAATCTCAGATCCCGGGATAATTTCGCATCTAGCCCACAAGAGTTTATGCTACAGCGGCGGCACAATTACCTTCGTGTATGTAACACGAATGTGCTTTTCATTTTATTATATGTTCATAAGTTATTTGGAAGTAGGCAAATTATAATAAGCACTAAGCTAGTTAGGTAAAGGTAAACTTGTTGTAGGCAAAGTTAAACGTTAGCCTATAAGTTACTAAAATAGACAAACAAGAATATACAAACTAGTTATAGGTCTACTAGTAAATATATTTACAAAACATATTGTAAAAATACAATGAGTCCATACAGCACAGTTTGCTAGAGACCCTAATCTTAAGATTTCTAATTTACGAGAGTATCCAAAACCTTCCAAAGAATTGTCACGTAAGCATGGATACACTGACAACTTTATTACACCCTGCACAAAAACGGATCACTTAAGGAAAGTCACGGAGCAAAGTTTATTTTTAAAGTTAAACATATAACATTTCCAAATAGAGCTATCTCCGTGGCCGTAAAAATCAGCTGTTTGTACGGTAAATGTCTTTGTTGTCTTGTTTACACTATGTGTCGTAATGAAGAATCCAGGGATCGGTAAAAATGGCTGCTTTGATTTGTTACTCGACGAACACGTGTTGAATACAGAGTGTGAGAGAATGCAGGTCCTTGTTGATATATAGACATCAGTTGGTACACACATTTCCTGGTCGCTATAATGAGCTGAAATCTGAACGCCAGAGCAAGTTCCAGCAAAACATGGTTGATTTATCAGCATAGTCTATGTCGACCATGGAAAGCTATATCTTTAAGGTACTTTGTTTATACCACAGTGGCTTATTATTTTTTCAATAACCTCTCATTTTTGGGTTCAACATATGTTTTATTGAAACAAAGTTAACTTATTGATTGAAGAAAAATAGGCCCAAGTAGAAATGATGTAAAATTTATAAATAGGAGTAAAAACGAAAGATATTTTCCAATATTTAAGCTGCCGCAAAAGAGATATTTGTTTTATTGTTAACATGTTTCATGTCATTAGTATGTGTTATGTAAAATTAATAATGAAATCTATATTCTACATAGACCCTCTATACCGAAACAAATTACAAGAAAAGATTAAGAAATACAATTCTGATTTAGTTATTTAATCCATTACAGTTTATGAAGCAGGGCAGTTTAAAATTAAAAAAGTTAGCCTATATAAAATAAAAAATTGGATAGTTTACAAAAAGAAAAAATATTATAGGCTAATAATAAAAAACCAAAAGAAGCAACCTTTTTCCTCTGTATATCAGAGTGCATTAAGCTTCAAAGTCTACTGAGAATTCACTAACAGATAACATTTTATTGGGGGGGGGGGATAAACTGAGAAAACTTTTATAACAATTTTACTAAAATTTAGCAAATGTAAAATACATGGTAGAGACGAACAAAATAAAACGTAAGTCACGTCACTTTAACGATGCTAACTATTTTTTGGACATTTCGTTGCAAGGATGCTCCAATTTGTTACACACGACGTAAAGAAATGAAGAAAACACAATCGCCGCCGGGAAAGCAAAAACGCTGGACCGAGAAACTGCGGCTGTTAAACTTATTTGCTTGCAATTAGCTTAACACTTCGTAACCCGCGACACTTACGTACAAGTGTTGAATTAGGCGAGGCAACATTTTTCTTTACTAGCAATTTTATGAGCCATCAAATTACAAGACGAAAATAATCTGCTCGTAAAGCGTTTAAAATTGTTGAGTAGGTCATATTACATACGAAAATAGAGCATTGTTTGGTTTCAACGTTCCCACGTAAAGACTCCAGTTATTTACACCTACTTAAAGACTATCTCCTATTTAAACATAGGCTACACCCATCTTTATATCTCCCAGTATGAGTCTTTCTGATACTCAACAAAATTACTAAACGTAAGCGTGTTATTCGTTTCATTACAACTCTCTTTTTAATATTAATGGGTACAAGCATGTATAAGGAAATAGTTTCTGAAACTATACCTTAAAGGCCTACTTTTTAATAACACTAAGCCTATATTTGTAACATGCGTTATACGTTAATTTAAACATTTTTAAAAATGTGTTTACTTTTTTAATCTAATTATTTCTTGCTCCTTAAATTTGTGAAGACAAAATTTTGTTTAAGAAAAGCAATTGAAATCTAGGCACTAGATATACCAATAGGCCTATTATATCTTAGGGTAACCCCACATTATGTAGGCCTATTGCTGCTATGTATTATGCTACTCCAAGCTTATATTTTACTATAATTTGTAAAACATTTCACTAGGAGGGGGGTTTGCTCAATTGGTCACTTACTTAATTACAATATATTTTACTTTATAACAAAAATATTTTCTCATTTCTATTGATCGCCTGCTTCACTTTCGGGAGCCTACTTTCCCTATTTAGGCCTAATGTTGGTCGCCTGCTTTACTTTCGGGAGCCTACTTACCCTATTTAGGCCTAATGTTGATCAACTGCTTTACTTTCAGGAGCCTACTTTCTCTATTTAGGCCTAATGTTAATCAACTGCTTTACTTTCAGGAGCCTACTTTCCCTATTTAGGCCTAATGTTGATCAACTGCTTTACTTTCAGAAGCCTACTTCCAACATGTTGATCGCCTGCTTAAAAACAAAATATTTAGGCCTACATTTGTTTAGAATTAAATACTTCATTTATTTCAACACTAGCCTGTATATTTATTATAGCCACATATATTATTACATTAGACAAAATATTTACATATCTATAGGCCTATATTAGCTTATCAAAATATTCTGCCATTTTAAGAGATCTATTAGCAAAATTGCCTAAAACTAGACCATAGCCTAAATAAAATTCAGAAATTATAGACTTTTATATTGTAGTTAATACAAATAATTGATTGTCTCACTTATGCTTTTATTTTTAATTTTGTGTTTTTTGACTTTTGTAACCGCTATTTTTCCGAATTTTTAAACAAAATATTTTTGTTTACTTTGTTATTTATCGTCAATACTTTATTCCAAAAGCTGTGTAATTTATTTTGATGATTTACTTTATGACAAACCATTACTGTATTTAATTGCAATCATTGTTAATTGACATTAAATAGTGACAAACCTGAATATGTTTGCTATAACTCAACCCATATGGTTATAATTATCTGCAATTATACTTAGGCTGTATATTTTTAAAATCCTAGTTTATTATGATTATTGGAAATAATTACGAGTGATATATCTATTTAAAGATAGGCATACTAGGTTCTTTATACATAATAGGGGTGTTTCAATATACATTAATAACCTATAGGTGTAACTTTCAGAGGTTATTACACAGTTCATAGCTACTAAATCCCAAACATTATATATAATTGTGTTTCTAATAAGTTAACCCTTGAAAATAGATTTATATTTAGTAGACCTACTTATAAAACATTGTGTTAAAGTGTTGTTCAGACATAACTTTTAAGAAATTTAATATATATAAAGTATTTAGTTATATAACTATTAATATTATTAACAAATGGATCAGTAGTCTATGCTAATCTAAAATATTTCATTATTTACACTTAAGGAAAACATTAACTAGGCCTATAAAATAAAACCAATAAAACCTAATAAAACCAATTTGCCTACCTAATAAAACCAATTTACAAAAATTATTAATTAGCCACAAAATAGAGCCTTGACATATTTGGAATAAAAACTGAATCAAATAACATTTACAAATTAGAAGCATTAATTTTGTTTACTATTTTTATTATAATGTTTCATTTTACAATCTCATTTTATAAAATCAACTAGGCCTACATTTCGTTCTTATAACTAGTTATAATACGCTTTCAGCTAACGTAGCACAATAAACAACAAATCTGGACAAATTATTTCAACCATGATTGTAATTATAAGCCTGAAATAATTTTGGAAGGACCTCCTATGACGCCATCTTGTTTTCCCACAGTTATATTTAAAAATTAAATCAATATTATAACATAGTTACCATTATCACTGCTAATAACCGTATGATACCATTATGGAACATTAGGATTGAGCATACTTACATGAATGTCCTGTCATTATGTATAAACAAAGCCAAACATTGTTTGATGAAATCAGTTGAACTAAGCGTTGTCAGACATCTTGCTTTCCCCCTCCAACGAAATTCCGAATCTTGACTTTGTCGAACAGCGTAGGCTGTTACTGAGGAAGATGGTGGGTAAAAATTGATATTTTATTATTTTCTAAATACTAAATGACGCATATTTTTCTATCATTTAAATAATTTACACTGTTGAAATAAAAGTAGTATTCCTCATGATATCTACAAATATTTTAAAATTAATAAAATTTTTATATTTGTTAAAACCTTAAGCAATAATTGTATAGGCTACTTAAAATTAATTCATTATTTCATGGAAATTATTATTTTAAGTTCTAAATCAATGTTTTCTGTAATTAAAAAACACTTATTAATAAAATGTCTATGATTTTAATTGTTTTCTTGTAAATGATATGCTATTTTATCAACTAGTATAAACAATTTAAAACAAAACTGCCTCACTTAAGTTCTTTAGGTTTAGGTTTCTAATAAATAAAAAAAGATTTTGAATTGCCTACAAGATTAAAGGTGTGTGTGTGTGTGTGTGTGTGTGTGTGTTTGTGTGTGAGAGAGAGAGAGAGAGAGAGAGAGAGAAAGAGAGAGAGAGGGTGGTTATTGGAAAGTTCGAAAAATTAGGAACTCTGTTGCATTCTGCTAATAAGTAGATAGGACTACTACTAATTCGTCTCCTTTTACACCTCGTTTTGTCCTATAAGCCTCACTAACCTTCCATAAGAAAAAAAAAATATGAAACTAAAATGGAAATATCAAAATCGTATAGGCTACCACCAAAACATATTTTTTAAATCTTTTTCAGAATGTGAACAATTTTAATAGTTTGTTTAACTAAATATCCCTAAATGATTTTATTCATATTTTGATTAATTAATAATAATATTTTGATGATTCACTGTAAAAAACCTTGTTTGATGATAGCTTCATTAAGGCCTATCTGAGAATGATTCGATGTAGACATATATGATAGGACTGACTTTTAAATTTTTTTGTATAAACTTTAAATAGCTGAAAACAAAAGTTCTGAACTTGAAAATATTATAGGTCTAACGGGTGTTATAGTCTAACTGTAAAAAAGGAGATATAAATAGAGATGTAGCCTATAGTCTATTTATATATAGCTATAAGTCCTTCATGGCTTCAAAACAATTTGCCTTCTGATAGTCAAAGAGCGTTTCTTTTAAATAAAAACCTTTTATTTGTTGCAATAAAGAATTTCACTCTTATTAATTACTAAACCAAAATGTTTGTCTAAAAGCTTTTATTATAATGATCTATAAACAATATTACAGGTTGAGGTGATAAAATACTTTTGGCTAACCATATAAAAATGTTTTTGTCCTACTTCGGAGATCACAAAATTTGTACTCATATGAAAATAAGTCTGAATAATAATAATAAGCCTAAAGTTGCACATGGAAACCGAAATGGACATAGCGTTCAATGGCCTACCGTTCAATGTTTTAAAATAAAATCCGACATATTGTTGACTACACAACGAAAAGTGTATTTTCCAATTGCACTGAAAAATAGCCTAATATTTTCCAACGAATAAACCTCTTGTTTTAAATTTTAGACTTGGATCCTAAAAAGATACAACTATTTTTTAAATGGATGAGAAGGCCAATAGAAAACTTTTCAATAGGATAATAGGCCAATAAAAAACTCCACACTTTTTAACTAGCCTATATGAAACAATTTGTAGAATGCTATTTATGCATATGAAAACCTAAATGTTACAAGAAACGTTTTGTTACAAACCTAAGGTAATCCAGCTTAGCCTATATAAACTGAAATGGATATCCAAAACTAAAAACATTAGGGTATAAACAAGTTAGCCTAAATTTAATAAATCCTTTTTTTAATAATCTCAGGAGTAAGAGTAGGACATGGACGCCCTATGGTCTGCTCTCACAAACTAACAGCCACGCAGAAGCGTGCACACGCACACTCATACATAAAAATATAGCCTAAATTGATTTTAGTGATATGGATGAGACGAATTTTTTATTATATATTTTTATTATAGGCCTATCAGAATAAATAAGCGTGTGTTTCCAATGGAAACATGAATTCTTAGTAGTATTAGATAGTGTTTCAAAGTTCTATTTCTCCGTTCTTAGGTTGAAATTGTGTTTTATTGCATTTTGGATATTAAGAATTGTGTTAGTTCTTTGTCCATAGTCGTTTTCAATGAGTAGGCCCTAAGTCAATTATTTATTCGAATAATATTATTTTGTATTTATTAACACATTTAGTTTATACGTAAGCCTAAGCCTTGGCGAGGGAAAAAGAAAACAAAAAGTGCCAGAAAATTATTATTCCACATTTTCCGTTCCCAGGAAAATATTTTTTCTGATCTAGTTATTGTAGTAAACATCGATGAAGAATTATCTGTTTCAACATTAAATTTCTCGACACTGGATAAAATGTTGTAAAATTAGTAGGCTACAGAAAAAACTGAAAAACAATAAATTCATGTTCTAAGGTTATAAAAATATTTCATTAAATTTTAGGCCTATGCATTTTTAATGAAACCTTTACAAAAATACGAAAAACATACAGTCTAATATGGGAAACAAAATATATCCATGGTAAATCTTGGGCTATTTGCTTATAGGCTATTTAAAATATAATTTGGTATTTGAAATTTCAATTCATTGTTGGTTTTTAACCTGTTTTTTTATTCCAGTTTTTTTATTTATTGTATTAGAAAAGAAGTTGAGAAGTAAAAATTTTTAAATATGAAATTAGTTTTATGAAAAAGATTTTACCAAATAACCCTAAATATTATTACCTACGGGTAATGTCTAGTTAAACGATTAGGTTTTACTAGATTCAGAGTTTTAGTCATATTACAAATTTCAATAATAGCCTATATATTTTTCAATTTTTATTATATAGGCCTACTAATATATTATGTAGGGCATTAGATGAAACTGTTTTAGTGTTATATGACTACACTATCCTAGTTAACTTTTTAACATTTTTACATTCGTATTTGATAATATACCGTCCATAGCACGCTTGTATTATCCCAGTTAATCCGATAACTTCTGGCCTCCAACCTACCCCCTTATACCGTTCAATACCTACTTTAAATTCTATTTTATATCGACCCACTCATACAAGTCTCTCACTTTATATGACACTAATAGTTTCTACTTTATATACTTTGGAAATTACCACAATTTCAGCGTAAAATTTACATCTGAACAACCGACTTCAAGTTTCAATAAAACTGTAAGAGAGGCATGGAGACATAAACTCCACTTGTTAGTGGCCATTGCGTTGACACCTGGCCACAAAGTTATACAAATTATCCGAGTAGGAGTGGCTTGTATAAAATTTAATAAAAAAATATAAAATAAAATATTCTCATTTCTTCTATAAAACCCGATCTTTATTCCGTTGCGCAATCATTCCCAAGATCTACCTTCTCGCTCTAACATAAGTTGTCTGGTTTTAAACAAGTCCTTCTTAAATTATTTACTGATGAAATGCAAGTTATTTTCGTACTGTCGTACGCCTCCAAGTTCTGAACTACTTATTTCGGTCAGTTCGAAATCTGATATTAACTCACACTCGGGAATGATAAGGCAGCGTTTTGAAAACTGTTGACTATTTTTTGTCGGTTTATAATTAAGACGGATCTACGGACCGGTTCTGAAAGCTACACGCTGAGGTACAGCATCGGCCTTCGTTTCGTCTTAATTAACGTGGTTCAAGGATAAAATTATAGGTTTGTTTCTCGTTTTTGGAAGCCTATTTGTAGCTGTGGTTTTAGAAACGATCCGTTCTGGATAACTACAACGCCGCCAGAAAAGATGGCTTAGTCGTTAAGGAGTCGATTTAAATAAACATATTGTAGATAATTGGTAAAAACAGAGTTGAATTGGGATTTTTATTTTATTCTAAACTAAGGGCACATATTTTACTGCGTTTTTAAAGTCAAGTCTTATTCGTTAGCGAGTGAATTGTCTACTAAAACTCTTTAGTAGCCTGCAGCAAGACTATAGGCCCTATAGCTCGGCTCATTATGTGATAATTAATAACGCCATTTCTTCATTATTAGTTGCTTGGTTATTAATTTTCTCTGTTGTGCACAAAAATAGAAACAGACATTTTCAAAGGATTATTTTTTTAAACGTTGCATGTTTTTCAGTTCTTGGCTACTTTTTACCTTATCACGTGACATAAATAACTCGCTTAAACCATAATGTTTACAAAAGCTGTGTTTATCACAGTAAGCACTCGAGGAAAGTAGATAAATTTCTAATTGTTTGGTAAATTATAATTTCAAATATTTATTGCTATTTTAACTTCCGTTTTCATTTAATTTGCATATGTTTATTTGATTTTATTACATAACATGCATACATAATACATATAAAAATTTATAATTATAATTATTGTCGCCTATAGGCTTTTTGTAATTACAATAATATTATCACAAGAATAACATCAGCTAAATTACTCTAAGCTTTTATATAGTACGAAGCTAAACATAGTCTACAATTCTTGTGCATCCTCGCACATAGTCTACAATTCTTGTGCATCCTCGCACATAGCCTACAATTCTTGTGCATCCTCGCACATAGCCTACAATTCTTGTGCATGCTCGCACATAGTCTACAATTCTTGTGCATCCTCGCACATAGCCTACAATTCTTGTGCATCCTCGCACATAGCCTACAATTCTTGTGCATCCTCGCACATAGCCTATAATTCTTGTGCATCCTCGCACATAGCCTACATTTCATGATACTAGGAATTTACTATTAAGAAATTTATATTAAATTAATGATAACACTATCATCTGCCATTATTTATTGCTATTTAGAACTTAGCTAATGAATTTAATTTATAAAGGTAGGTCTAAAAATTTAAGTCTCAGCTATCACTAATTACCAGTTTACTACTCAGACTAGTTTCGACGACGATATCTCCATCATTAGTTTAAACTCATGATGTACATAACAATGTATCCTAGGCCTATTGTTAATGATGGCGGAATTGTCTTCAAAGCCATTCTGTTTAGTACATTAGTAATTACTAGTAACAGAGTCATCTCAGTTGTTTAGCTTTCTAGTAGGTCTATCATTTGTATTTCGTAGATTTTAGTTTCAATTCTGAACATGAGTATTTTTTCATTTCTTAATTAAGTCTTTCTGTGTTTCTTTTATGAAAAATATGATGATGTAGGATTAAATGAATATTAGTTGTATTTGTAACTAGTGTACATAAAGTAACATTGTAAACTCTTTCAAAAGTGAAATAATTAATTAAATATCGAAAAAATTAATTAATTAATTAATTAATTTATAATTATTCTCATTTAAACTGAACTTTATTAATCTATTTTATGCTCAAAGTATATAATTTTACAACATGGATACACAAAATGTATTAATGTACAAAATGTATGGATATATGTCTACTTCTTATTAAATTAGTTAAAACATATTCCATAATTTGTTTGGAACGCGATACTTAGGCCTAACACCTTTGAAAGTGTTATTCCCGAAAGAATATATAGGCCTATAGGCTAAACTAAAAAGTTAAAAAAATTCTAGTGGAAACAGGAAGCTGTAAACTATGTGTTTCAATGAAACAGCCAACTTCATATAGAATAATAGGGCGTATGAGAGTAGCCCTACTTCTAGAAACAAAATCAAATTAAGTTATTTGTTTTAAAAATGTATTTGTTGTTTTTACTAGGTCCATATTTAAATTTCAGCCACGTTTCAACCAAACATTTACAGTAGGCCACGTTTAAATCAATTAGGCTATTGATTATAGAGAATAGCCTACAATAATTTGCCAAGACAAGTTTCAGAATATTATTTAAAGTTTTTATTTTCCTTGTTAAAAGACCTCCCCTAAAGACAGAACAACCCAGAATTGGTTACATTTACAATATTGGCTATTGAATTCCGCGCTACAATCGAGGAAATTAGATACTAGGCATATTTATAGTTTTATAATAAGCCTACAAATAATTTCCACTTATCAAAAACTACATTATTAAATCAATTTATATGTTTGAATTAATCTCTAAATAAATAATAAATTATTAAATAATAATTTAACCCAAGCTACGTAAATGTATAGTTTACGTAAAATATAAATAGACCTTTTATTTAAAATAGTTCAAGTTATTTTTACCTTAAGAAAAGTGTCTCAATATTTTAATTATGCTTATGTGTTCGATAGTTGTAGAATGAAATATTAAAAATAAAATTATTATTCTTGAAAATATTTTGATATTTTTTTATTACTCGGGAGGGCAATAATATAAAATTTTATTCGGACTGTTGTCTTTTTATTAGTGATAGTAGTGGACGTCAAAGAAGCTTTTATGAAGGACACTGTAATAATTTTAAGTGATTGTGTGAAACAAAAATACAAAATTCCCTATTTAGACTAATATTCAAATTATTTACTTATTCCAAGGCGATTTGGAATTTAAAAATATTAAAATTGTTAACAATATTTTAAATTAAACTTAATAATGAAACACTTCAAACAGACTTAGCTTCTACTAGAAACAAATCACCAATTATATAACTGTAAATAGACACCTTTCAAAATACTTACCCGTAACACCTCGTACGGTTTCCTACTTTAGACCTGAACCTGTTCTTCACCGGTTTCAAAATGAGTGGAAAGCGACGAACCATGTTCCTATTTTTGGGTCATAGTCGACATTTTTTGCTCCGTTTTGATTGATGGCTGCACAATAAGGCTGTTTTGAAAGTTAGAACAAAAACAAAGCTGGGTCGATTGTCATGCTTGATTCGTTGTATGCAAGCAATGCGGGTGTTTTTGCCGTTCCGGTTTTGTGAAAGTTTAGACGTTGTGAAGCAGGCCTCTAATAAGATAAGGGTTACCATTTTGACCCATGTAGAGTTCTTAGAGTTGATTTGCAAATTTATTGTTTCATCCATTCTTCTGCCTATGATTGAGGTACGTTTTAAAAGACGTTTAATTTAACAAATTATTCCTAAAATATTAAATCCCTCTTCATTGCGTCTCACAAATTCTATTTTTTTTGTATTTTTCTAAATAAAACCATCGACAAAAAACTCAGGCCTATATAGTCTAATCTGTGTGGTTATCAAATATCAACTCGTTGAATAAGATGAAATCTATCAAATGAAATGTTTAATTGGATTCCTTTTGTCTATTTTCCATTACAACATTTCCTAACGTCATTTTTGCATTAACACTTCAAGCTGTTCAGTTTTTGCGGTAGAATTGTTAGGATATCAATGATTGATATTAAACAAGTGAACTCGGATTAAAAAGAATGAGACAGGTGATGGAAGCCTTCTTGGTATTTGAAAATGTATCATTCTCTCTATGTGCCTACGTTCTGATGAAGCCTATTTCGTCAGTAGAGATAAACTATAATAAGACAACTTTAGTAAGCATATTGAATTAGTAAACACACACAGCATATTGGAAGCAGTCAAGTTAGGAAATATCATCATGTTAAAAAAATAAATTCTGGAAAGAGAATATTCAATGTTCAATTCAAGACTATAGAAAATCAACTGAAATATTGTTACAACTCTATCTATGTTTATTTAACGTTATGATTTGTTTACTCTTTTCCAAAAGATTTGCAGTCCTTCCTCTTTTCTTTCCTACATGAAACTTTATTAGTATAATTTACTAAACGTTTTCGATAAAAGAATAAAAACCTTTTCTTCCGTGTAGCCCCATTCATGGCCGAACAGCATGCACTATCCATGTTCTCGTCTCTCTCATAGAATAGCATCCTCTATCCCAAGTTTTCGTCTTTATAGCAAAAAGAAATGTTTATAAATTTTTAATCGCCGATAATTTTGCACTCTTTTGTTGTTATCTTCTCTGCAATGGTTTAATACTTTTCTATATTTCCCTATCCGTTCCTCTGAAAGAAAACATTTTATTTATGAATCATCTAGTTAATGTTTACTTCTTAAATTAAAAAAATACAACCATAGAAAATACAGGATTATAATTACTCACTTCACGTTAGTGAAAATCGGAAAGTCAATATTTTAATTGGTAATAAAATTTGTTTTCATAGCCTACTATTAATTGGATCAATTTTTAACATTTTCATACGCTGCCTATATTGTTACTTTTGTTTCTTAATATTGATCAAAACCCTTACTGTTCACAAAATCGGCTAACATTACCAATTAGGTAGGCCCTATATTAGTTTTATATCACTTGTAGTGCAATTATGTTTCTTGATATAGGCCTAACGTCATAAATGGAATAACAGTTTCTATTTTAGTTATTGAGAGTTGAATTTATAAGTAGGTTTACGGTTTATAGGCTACACACAAACATATATATATATAGCCTATATATAAATATAGCAATATGTATTCTTGTGTATTAATAAGGAAATAAGTCAAAATACAAATACAAGAATAAAATACAAATACAAATACAAATACAAAATTGTTGGTAGCCTACTGTTTGCCAACGAAAAGCTTTGAATTGTAAATACAATAATAATTCTTGTATTTGTATTTTGACTTATTTCTTATATATATACTTGTATCTATAAAATAATTCTATAATAATGTTTAGACCATGTGCCTACAATTTTTTTTTAAAGTATTCTGGTCGTTAAATGTTTATGTAAACTTTAAGAACACCTAAATGAAAATGAAGGCATATTTGGTGTTTAAATTTGCATAAGTAAATTTATAAAATTAAATATATATTGAAGAGCTACCATTCATGGGTCCTTAAATATGAATAAAAAACCCCATACGCCCGCATTGTGACAGCCCACATTATGTTGCATTTATTCATCAGTTTGTACGGTTGGCTAGCTTGAAACTGTTATGACTTGGATACCCAATAACAACACGGTTTTGTCTCTCGCCTCTTTTTATTTATGGATAATTCATGGAACACACTTGCTATGTATTTATTCTACACATTTTATAGGCACCCCCCTCCTCAAGGCCCACTTATATCATCTCAGTTTTCATCTCTGAGGGAATCTAAAACTTTGTAAAGTATGGAAAGGCGAGACCAGTTTAGGGCAAAATATTTTAAATTATCATAATCATGTTTTGAGAGAAATAGATTCAACTGAATTTTTTTTATGAACCTCTTTCTGTGACCTTTGTCCCTGATTAACTACTTCCAATCCTTTGGATATTATTCTGCTTTTTGCCAGAAAATGTAATTTAATAGTTTTTCGTCCCTAATTAATATTACTTTTTTTTCTTGACACCAATTATCCAAAATGTTTACTACAAATACCCGCTATATAACACCACAGCTTAGTCTTTTAATACGAGTCTGTTTCACATCTAATATTGCAAAAACTGTCAGTGCCATCTTATTAACGCTTTGAGTTGAGCTTACAAGAAATTAATTCATTGATACTATGCCTTTGTATGAGTTTCGATTTTGTAGGCTAATAGGCCTATGTAATTGTAATAAATACCAATAATAGTCTTTACTTAGTCTCGGCTATATAAAATACAAAAAGCACTTTGAGATACACAGATTTTCAATTAAAACAGGTAAACAGATAAAATTAAGATTGAAACAAGCCTTTAAAATAACTTAATTTAGTAAATTTATTTATTAAAGTTAGTGTCTATTGTACATCTTTAACAAATTTTAATTTATTCGTTGCTAAAACTTAGCTCCATATAAAAATTACCTTAAAATATTTTGTGCGAAATATCAAAATATTTCAGTGCTGAAAAATTGCACAAAACTGTAGAAATATCAGTCATTTGTTTTATAAAATTTCTAATTTCCATATTACTCTCATTGTTTCTATATTTTAAAAAAATATTTTGTTTAGACGGCTCATTTAGCCTAGAAATTTTAGTTTTATTAAATATATTAATAATTGGACTATTTTTTGATGAACGACAGATAGGCCTATAAATTGTCATTTCTAATTTTATTTGTCATATCTGTAACAAGCTATAAGTGTGTGTGTGTGTGTGTGTGTGTGTGTGTGTGTGTGTGTGTGTGTGTGTGTGTGTTTCACATAGCTTTGTGAATGTAAGTATTTGGATTTTTAAATGTTACTATGTCTACGAAAAATACAGATTCAACTAATAGCCTACAATATAAATTGTGTGTTACTTTTACACATTTCAATAAACATAGGCCTAAATAATGCCAGCTCATAATCAAGCAGAAAGTCTAATTTATCTTACTTTAAAATTTGTTAACCTATTATTCGTCCTGAAAAAGTAAATTTAATACTAATATGAAAATGATGCTACTGAATTAAAATTGTGGTAACATAGTAAAAGTGAAGAAAAAGGTAAGAATCAAAAAATTGATTTTTCAATTAATAGAAAATAGATCTAATATAAAAAAGCAGCACTAATATAAAAGATAATTAAACTCCCTGCGATCGAACTTAGAATAAACTATCTCAATTCTGAAGTTATAGGTTAAAAGCCTTCCCTATTCATGAGTTATTTAAACGTGTAGAAATATATCAGTCAAGTTCTATTTACGTACTCTTATCTTTTATTGGACATAAAAATTGATATTTTTCTAGAATCAGGCATTGAACTACAAAAACTAGTTCAAGTATGATGACCACTCTAATACTAAAAGTACCCAGGAAATACGTTATAAAATAATAATTAAAATAATCTGGAAAAATGTATTGAAATTAAATTAAATATATTAATTTAATATTAAAACAGTTAATATTAGATAGCATTAAAAACAAAGTTATGTCATATTTTCGTTATGATTAAACACTCTTAAAAGTAAAAATTTTTAAAAACATAATTTAATTTTATTTTGCATTTAACTATATACTATAATTAATCTAAAGTATCATAATCATTTATTTGAAAGACTTTTAATCAAATCATAAAACTCGATGCAAACAAAACAAAACAAAACTGCTACAGATATTTTTGAAGCAATGCACGCTAGAAGTGTACGGTGCACTTAATGATTGCATTCTCTAGACTAGAGAAAGAGCGAGAGAGAAAGTGTAAGACAAAGATGGAAACAACTTCCCGCCGCAAGCAGTAGCGTGACGTCAACACTGCGTCCCACTGCCTGACCTCTTTTACACTTCTAGTCTCCTGATAGCTTTTCTATTCAGAATGCAATGTAGTTTTAAAAATGCTGGTAAAATTCTTTTCAAAACCACATTTTTCTGTTACGTAACACATTGTAGTCGAATCAGTAAAGGTTTAAAGTTAAATAAAAATTTTTAAAAAATATATTTATATAGTATCAGGAGTAGATATTTTCGGGAGGTCCTTTTCGCAGATAGGCTCCGCCTTGCTATTTTTTGTGCATTGCGTCACGCACGTTAAACTTGCTAACGCCTACTGTATTTCGGCAGTGCTGAGTTGGCCCACCTAAATTCAAGGCTTTACATTGCGAAATACTGTATAATTCGGCTATTCTTTGTAGTTAACATTATTGTTGATTCAGTTTAATGTATAGAAATCTAAAATCTGATTCTAAACACATTAATTTAAAAATTTTGGATTTTTAAAGTATAATATTTTAAGACAAATATTTAAATTACTCTATTAATTTAAAGCCCTGTTTATACACATAATTTTTAAAAAGTTAATCATATTTTTTCAATCAACATAGATAGACAAAATACATTTGAAAAATTATTAAGTTTTATAATTATTAATTTTAAAAATCTTGGTTTATGCAGTTTAAATAATAACAATTTTTCAAGATTTTTCAAAATTAATTAGTTGCGAATACTGACTGATCACGCAAAATTAGGAACCAACAATTTCTAACAGATTTTATTTTACCTAAGACCTGCATTTAGTTTAACTGCAGTACCGGCGCACTGAGTCGGTGCAAAGAGTGCATCGCAGCTTACGTCAGGAGATGCAGTTGGTGACGTAACACTAGATGCACTTTGTCTAGAAAAGGAGTGGGGGAAAGCTAGTACACGCTAGTCGCAGAGTATGATCTAGGACTAAGTACAGAGTATTAGGAGCTGCGGAATGAAAGGAGGTTACATCACTATTAGAAGGAAAACTACAGACACCGAGTAAGAGTTGCGAAGCACAGTAAAATGCAAAGATTTGTGTAATTTATCAATTCAATAAATTCGAGAAACATTTTATTGAAACGTTTTATAACATATTCACTGACAGTTTTTAGTAAAGTATAGACCTACATTTAATGGTTATATATGATTTGTTAGGTTATGTTTTGATAAATAGTTCACAGTTTAATTTTGATGTATTTTTTGTTTGATTTATTTACTCAATTCCTATGCAGTAAACATTCCTACTTTGTCTCCATCTAATAGCACATTTATTTTAAAATGAACACTTGGTTTTCATTCATTTAGTCTTTTTTCCAAATAGCCTAGGGGTTTTGAAATTTGGACTTAGCTTTAATTCTGATCAATCTGTTGCCTTTCTGCAACTCCGCCAAACACATACACTAACCCGCGCGCGCGCGAACGCACACCCACACACATTCTCATATAGATATATTGAAGTGTAAAAATTGTCTCCAGTGAAGACATTTTTATAAAAACAATAGGCTACAATAACATATTTGTAGAATATTAAAACACTTTAAATAGATTGTGAATAGTATAGGTTACAGGTCCTAAAGGATTAATATTATGCTATTAAAACATTTTGAGTACTAATTGGATTAGGCCCTATACAATAAAAACGCTATGATCTGTTGGAATGAATACTCTTAATTTAGAACCAATCAAATTTTTTGAAAATATTGAGCTGGGAAAATTAAAATACACAGTACGTAATTTTCAGTACGTAAGTTAAAATTTGTAAATATGTATGTCAATTTTGTTAAACATGATTAATAAAGTTAATATAAAAGTAGAATTCCAAAGTTAATTGTAACATGTTTCACAATGCACTCTGATGTAAGTCGAAACTGTGCCAAAAACCTTCAGAAATAAATAATTTATGTGATTTATTCTAGTAGCATGACATAGATGTCAGTAGTAAAGTATACAACCCTCAACTCAAATCATACGTAATTAATTTTAATATTAATTTGGCAGACGAATGGATGTTTATCTGACAGATGAATGTAACTTTTCTCCACAGAGACATCTTGTTCAATCAATTCTGTTGTTTAAACTACTAAATGGCGCGTATTTAAGAAGAAACGAGCTTTAGAAATAGACTTGTGAATATTGAGTCTTGAGTGGGTCAAGATAATGTGTGTAGTGATTATATATTTTGGCCTATTATTTAATACAGAATGGAGGCTAAAGCGGAAAATAGCGTTAAGTCACACACGCAACTTCCCAGTTTATAGAAGAATTCGATTTGCCATTAAAAGTTATGAATAATTAATTGACTTGTAGCTTTATTTTAGAAATGTTAATGGGAAGGCTTTTTATATCTCTCGGCTCACTTAATTTAATCACTGTGTTTAAAAGATGTCCAACACCTGAAAATAAAACTTTAATAGAAAACAAAATAGACTAGGCCAATATTTCCTAAATAATTATAACATAGGCCTACACTGGGCCTATATATCTCAAATTAGCCCGATATTTTTTTCCGAAACTGAATCATTTTATACTTAAGGGATAAAACTAGTTTAGTTGAAAAGTTTCTAAATACAGCCTATGATATAATGAAAATACTGCACATTATCAACAAATACCAAATAGGACTATATCATGTATTTAAACCAACAATAGCTTTAAAGAAACAAACATTGCCTAAAAATATTCAAAATGCAGCCTATGATTTTTGTTTAAAAAATATGCCTATTTAATTTAATTTTCATTAGCCCTACGTTGATTGTATTTACTTTCTCTGTGAAGGAATATAATAAAAAGGCTGTACATTATCAACAATTACTAATTATGTCATGTATAATCATGTAACCAACAATTACTAGTTATGTCATGTGTAATCATGTAACTAACAATTACTAATTATGTCATGTGTAATCATGTAACCAACAATTACTAATTATGTCATGTGTAGTCATGTAATCAACAATTACTAATTATGTCATGTGTAATCATGTAACTAACAATTACTAGTTATGTCATGTGTAATCATGTAACTAACAATTACTAATTATGTCATGTGTAATCATATAACCAACAATTACTAGTTATGTCATGTGTAATCATGTAACTAACAATTACTAATTATGTCATGTGTAATCATGTAACCAACAATTACTAATTATGTCATGTGTAGTCATGTAATCAACAAATTACTAATTATGTCATGTGTAATCATGTAACCAACAATTACTAATTATGTCATGTGTAATCATGTAATCAACAAATTACTAATTATGTCATGTGTAATCATGTAACCAACAATTAAAGAAACATTTCCCAAACCGTGTTAAGCTATTTAAAATTCTAGTCTTGAAGATTGTAACAGTGGAAATGAACTTGTTTTTTTAATACCAGTATCAGATGTCTTCAAAGAACTGTGAATGTTTTTTTTCTCTTTGCCGTGGTTACAAAACAGAAAACCGAGCTCTTCTAGGACTAGGTTTAGGCTATTGGTTTGTTGTGACTAGAATTTTTATTAAACAACAGGTAGACCCTAATATCGATTATGCTATGATTTTTATTTAAAATAACTTAACACAATTGATAATATAGTGAAGTAAAATATAGTTGACAATTCAATTATTTTTACTCTATAGGCCTAATTAAGTTAAAAATTTGTTATTAATTTTTTCTGACGATCAAAATAAGGATAACTTATATTTAAGTCATATTAAATCCTATTTTTACATCAAGTACCTAAATTATTCAAGTATTATCAATCACTATAACTATTGAAATATATCAATTATTACCGAAAATAATAAGTTATTTAATAACCAAATTATTACATTCACAATAATTGTATTTATCGCATTAAACCTATAAATTCCATATTGCAGAGTGGGTTATTATTTATTTTATACAATTACAGTCTTAGGACAATCAAAACCTCTTTTACTTTGTATGCCTATTTTACAAGCAAAAAAATAAATTCTTCTGCGTTTTATATTGTTCTAAATTGTTAATTTTAACTCTAAGTGCTATAGTATAATTTTGATTAATGTATTTTTATTAATTATGTTAGTGCTATATAACAAAATAATGTTATTGTAGCTTAATTTTTTATTAGGCGAAATTGTTAAAGTGTAGGCCTATACGTTAAGCTTATTAATTGGTTTAGTTTCTAGTTATTTGTACGTTTTTTTTTAAATTATTTAAAACAATGTGTATAAAAACTTGATTAGGAAGTTTCAATTTCTTTGGACCAAGATAACTAGTTTTACAAAGTAGCAATACTAGTTTAACAGGAGAAAAATCTTATTAAACTCTTATAGATAAACAAATGACATTTCTCTCGTATTCAAGGTCGTTCCAGAAGGCCTAAATGGAAACTGTATGACGCGTGTAAACTAAACGTCACATTGCGATTTTCTTTGATGCACAACTGCAACACCTCCTAATGGTTTCTGCAGCTCTGATGAAATCCCTGTACTGCCACTGTTGCGTGGACGACATTAGCGCTAAATACAGGATTTGTGTATTGTTAATATAGCTTTTAAGTTACATAGCTTACATACAATTAACTCTTTATAAGACTTCTTCATACAACTTCTTACTTTTATATATCAGACGCTATTACATTTATAGACAAAAGTTTATCTGCTTTAACAGCAGCTAAAGAGTCGCTTCCACTCTAAGCATGCTCTAATTTTAAGAAGAACATTTTTTGGGTATTTTCCGGTGCTTAGCTCAAGATTGTATGAAACGAGGACATCAGTAAAATGTTCTCATACAATCAACCATCACTGACATAACTCATTTAAAGTATCAAAAATTTAAAAAAATTGTAATTATTTTAGGCCCTACAGTAATTTTTGTGCAAGATTTAAAATCTCTGCACTAAGCATGATTGATTGCGAGAATCCTGCGCCTAGGAGTAGTAAGCCTACCACTTGCCGTTTGTGGTAGCCTAATATTTTTGTTAATATTAATATATATTTAATTAGTTTTATTATTCTATGTTAGATCTGGTCTTAGATCTAAACTAAGAAAAAAATCTTGAAATTTGCCAACTTCCAACTTTTTAAGTAACTATTCTTTAAATTGGAGTATCACACCTAAATTCCCTACAGTTTTGGAAGAATTGTACGTTATATTAGGTAAAAATAACTATCAGGGCTTTTTTTAAATAAAAATAAACCTATCAAGGTTTATATATTTTTGTAAAAATTATTTTTCGCTTACTTTTTTATTCTATAGCCTACGCAGGCCTATATAGTTAGCATTGGTAGGATTACTAACTTTTGTTCAACTTAATAAAAACAATCTGTTGTATTTATCTTGTTTCTGCTTCATTGAATGGATGGATCATGTTAAGTAAATAGCATTCACTAGGTAGTTTGGTGAACACATGGTAAGCCATACAGCCCACTTTTAGTGAGAACAGATTGTCTTTGTTTTTGTAATTTGTTAAAAGTATATTTTAAAATTCAAAAAATAAGTTTTAAATATAAACACGCACGACTGGTAGGACCTGCTTATACTTGTGGTCAAATTTTAAGAGCCTAATTGGAACCACTTTGTAAAGCTACTTCTTATAGGCTATTATTAACTTCATTCTCTACAAGTTTACAATATTTTCCTAATAACTCTCAGGTATTGAAGTTGCTTGATCTAATCATCTTGAATTCACTGATTAAACTAATTTTAAAAAGTGAATACGTAATTGCTTAATTGATGACACGTTTCAAAACATTCGTTCCTTTTACGAAGCTAACCCTCTACTCAGGGTTTATTAGTACTCAAGTATTGTTTATAAAATTATAGAATAATACTTTGTTTCTGGGAATGTATTTGTTTGTAATGTTTTTATTTGTTTGCATAATTTTTTTAATATTACATTTTATAATTTGCTTAATTAATTATAAAAGTAGTTGCACTTTCAAATTATGGAAAAAGAAAAAAACATCGCCATATTTTTGTTGTTAGATCTGGTAGGCTATTGCATATGTAGTTGGCTACGTATAGGCTAGCTTAAGGAATCTTATGAGTTGGCTGTATGAATAGGGTATGTGAAACGTATAATATCCTTCCTTGAGATATAAACTACTCTGGCGAATCAGACTTTATCAGAACTTAGCCAACCAGGGCCAAAATCTAATAAGGGAAAGAATTGTCCATACGTTCTTACGCCGAAAAGAATAAAAATATAAGTTTGTTTCGACAAAAACAACATTTTCAGTTCATGGCATAAAAATAACAAACCCGTTATCACCATTAAGTAATAAGAATACTAGGATATATAATTTCTTTGTGTATTTTTAAAGGCAATCAGCCTGTTTGAGAAATATCGCCTTGGAATGAGTGGTGACACATAAACAACGAAACTGAGGAAGGGTTATGGCATCAAGTGTGCGCTGGTAGTAGCAGAAGTAGACCTATTGGGGTCATTACACTCCAGAGTAAGAAGGTCGGGGAAGGTAGATGTGATCATGACACATAAACAACGAAACTGAGGAAGGGCTATGGCATCAAGTGTGCGCTGGTTGTAACAGAAGTATACATATTGGGGTCATTACAACTCCAGAGTAAGAAGGTCGGGGAAGGTAGATGTGATTAGGACACATAAACTCCAAAACTAAGGAAGGGTTATGCCATCAACTGTGTGGTATTGGTAGCAAAGGTAGACCTATCGGGGTCAGTACACCCCAGAGTAAGAAGGTTGGGAAATGTAGATGTGGTCAGGACACATAAACTCCGAAACTAAGGAAGGGTTATAGCATCAAGTGTGCGCTAGTAGTAGCAGACGTAGACCTATCGGGGTCATTACACTCCAGAGTAAGAAGGTCTAGGAAGGTAGATGAAATAAAGGCAATACTAACCCGAAACGTAATTGGAAAAGTCTAAAATACCCGTAAATTAAAAACTTAGTAATTACCTTTTAAGGTAATTTATCTTTTGGTTCCTCCTTGAAAAGTCATAATCTAATAAGACATACAAACAGACAACTAATGTAGGGCTATAGTTTACCTTAAATTTTAATTCATAATTACACGAACAGTAGCCTATAGGCCTGTATCCTATGTTTAAACTTACATTGCCACGATATGAAGTATCATTGGACAGTATAGTTATCACTTTCTTTTAAAAAATGTGGGAACTTGCTATTTTCAAAGATATGTCAGATGTGAACATTTTCGCCCCTTATGTTTCAACTTACATTTTAAATCATTTCTATAATCATATTACAAATTTATAGATCCATAAAAAAATAAATGACATGTAAGCTAAAACGGATTTAGTTAAAACAAAATGTCAAATAATTCAATTTTCATTCATATTTAGAGTTGAAGTCTAAATAAATTTGCTATCAAAGTCTCAAAATACACACAACAACTATAACATGATTGATTAGAATTATATAAAGTAGGCCATATATATATTAAATATGGTGATATGTTTTCTTGTAATATAGTTAATAAATTAAAAACATTTCAAAAACAAGAATACTTTCAATACATATATTATTCAAAGCTTTTCGCCGATAAAACAGTACCAGCATCTTCAAGAAAGATAATTATCTAACCAAGGTTATCGGCGAAAAGCTTTGAATAATATATGCATTAAAAGTATTCTTGTTTTTGAAATGTTTTTAATTTATTATATATATATATATATATATATATATATATATATATATATATATATAGCCTATATTTAATTACAGAGCAAAAATGAGATTTATTCATAGTCTGCATAGTAGGCTAATTCAATAAAGCAATTATTGATATTTATCATGGTTATGGTTAATAAAACTATATAGAGTATTATAATACAGGTAGCCTGTAATTATTGGTGTTATTTCTTTTCTTGTGTTTATTTGTTTATTCTGCATCATGTAAAAAGTCAATATCCATTAGGTATTCATCGTCAACAATCGTAGGTGGATTTGAAGATAGAGTGGATGTTTTTGAAGGTAAATCGGTGGTTTTTGAAGATACATTGACAGGTTTTGAAGAAACGCTGACTGTTTTCATTATAAATTTAATATTACAGTATAGGCTAAAGGTAGGCTCTACCATAAAAATATTATTTTAATTTTCGAAAAATTTCACTGATTCCCTCTTTTATTTTTCATAACTTAAAGACTGTTGTATGAATCTCTTAAACCACAATACCATAAACCCTATAGCTAATTTCATCTGGCCTATATTTTTCTTCTTCTTGTTTCATGCACTTCTTTCCTTTTGTCTTTCTGGTTTGTTTTATCCTTATTGAGCCTCCAGCTTTCTTATACAGACCTACCACGCGAAAAACATTCAGTGCCATCATCATTCAAACTTCTGCTTAGTTTTTATTCAGTACCAATGATTTTGTTGTTTGTTGATAATCTCTTACTTCTTTTCTCGTAACTCTAGGCCGGACCTTGTGCAAAATTTTTAAAAATATACCCTATGTTTATAGATATTATGTTTAAAAATTTTAGCACTAAATTGAATAGAGTCAAAACTAATTTTTCTTTCATTTATATTTACATCGGTTAGATCTATTACTTGGAGTTCTCGTGTTATTATGCCATATTCTGCGTGTTATTTAAGCAGTAACTCTAAAATGGTATTTCAAAAACATAATTTAAATATTTATTTCCAGTCCTTGAATGGTCTCTTAGAAGAAATCGATCCAGATGGCTTCAATCAACCCTCCCGTGTCCAAACAACAGATAATTTCATGTCTACAAAAATCTTTCCTATGAACTACCTCAGAGTTGTGAACAACGTCCCATATCCAAGATAGAGGTTCTTTTTGTCACTGCCATACCTCTTCCTTATTCCTAATATGACGTGATAGCTTATGATGTAAGTGCGTGATTTTGCTTCAGAATTCATACATCTGCTGATAGTTATTAAATAAGAGTGTCAAAAGATATAATTCTTATTATTAAAAAACTGGCGAGAAACAGGGTACCAGTATTTGTTTAACCCATGAAGACTGGCTAGACCAAGAGTCTCTCGGAAAAGGCATTCTGTATTAGGAATCTATTTTTGCAGTTTCAAGAATTTTGTATAAACTATAATTCTTCAGGCCATCAAGGTCTAGGTATTTATTTTGACCTTGGTTTCTTATAGCTCGGTCAAATTCATAACTTTTTTATGTAAACAAGTTATTCAAACAATAGCATAGTTACCTCCAGTCTTAATTCTTCGGAAATGTCTAGACATCCGTTTAAATCATCAGAAACCTTTCCGCTTTGGAATGCGCTATGGCAAAAACTTTATGGCAGAATATTTGCGTCATAACATGTTGGCTATACGTTGTGTAACCGATGTTTCTCACGCAGTTGGAATATCCAAAACATAACTCACAATGACGATTGCTTGCTTAATATGGTTAACAAATTTCCAAACTGGTTTCTTTGACCATCAGACACTCCTGATAACAAGACCGTTCCTGCGCAAAAGCCCAAGCCAGGAACTCAAAACAAAAAAAATGTCTGAATTCTATATTTTCATTTCGCTTTGAAACACAAACGTGAAGATGCTAACAATGTTTAATTAACACTTGCAGTTTTTGTGTTGTAGGCCTACATCTCATTTTTTATTCACCAATAGTCATTCACGTACAAAACACACTACCTGCATACACCAATGTAGACAGTAATTTAAAAGTCCTTCATTGCATCGAAAAAAGCAACCAACTATACACAAGAGAAAACTACGAGATCTACAAACACCACAAAAATGATCCACAATACATTCTGAACAACAAGACAGAATCACAATCTAATACTATATTTGAACACATAACTAACAACTACTCAATAAACAATAACACACCACAGATTCACACTAATACAACACACCTGAGCAACAGTCTTGTCCGTGACTTTCAGCATTGAACAATGCACCGACCTAGTGAGAAACACATCTGCTGGAAAATATCAGTAAGTAGTGCAATTTGCCAAGTTCGGTTTTTTGTTAAGTATTAGGAGTTTAATTAACAGTTTAGAGTTAAAACCAAATGGGTTGTAGTTTGGCAACCGCAAAGTCATGCAATTTTAAGCGAAGCAGATGAACAGAATTTAAAAGTAGTGAGGTGTACTAAAAAACTCAATTTCCCGTTTTAGATCTAACACGTTTTACTAGGATTTCGAGTTATTAAACAGTGAAAAGGAAAACCATGAATTAAGTAGACCTAATAGTCTATAGGCTAAGTAGGGTCTAACAAAATCATAGTGATTACAATTTGTGCTTATTTAGGCAATCGTATGAAGTTTTTTAAACTGTTGTGCAGTTTAAATCCTTCAAAAAAATACTGGTATTTCATCAACATTTTTAGTCCCGTCTTCTATCGGATGTTGTTATCATCATAGCTATTTCTTCATTGTTGGAGATAGCTCAGAACTGTTCCGCTGAACAAAGTTTTTAGTCCTACCACTCCCTTAGATTCCGCAAATAGGAAATTCTCCTACGTCCAATACTCTGTTACTTCGCTTCCCCTTGGGATTTCCTTAAAGTATAGGTCATAGTAATAAGTATTTTCCATTCCTCATTTTATGTCTCAGATATTCCCGATGTCTCGTTTTATGGATTTTTTAAAGTTCATAGTTTTACATCTTTGTTGAATATATTCAAGTAGTGATATTTTTCAGATCCTTCACATTCGAAATACGTCAATCCTTTTATGTTTCACCGTTTAAAGGTAAAGGTACTTCTAAGAATTCATAGCTATAGGCTATGGCGAGAAGATTGTAGCCTAAGATGGTTTAAGTCATTTCCTATAGGCCTAACCTAGGCTGTTCTAAGTAGAGCTTAGGTTATCGTGGCACCATTGGAACATAATTTTACAGTTCAAAAATAAATAAATAATGAAACACATAACTCAATATATTACAGGCAGTGCTTCTAAAGCTGTGATGTATAATTATTATTAGAACTACGTGGTAGGCCTATAAAGAGTCAATGTTACAGAGGACTCAAAATATTATAATAAGCCTTGTAGGCCTATATACGGGTTTTAACTTTGTCTATTTAGATGATTTATGCTTCATATTTCAGCAGAATATTGTAGGCCTACTCTCTAATTTTTGCTCTCAGATTTTGTAAACATAATTATTTTTAAATCGAAATAAATGAAGAAAATATTTCATAATTTAAAAATTGTAAACTATAATATACAATCTAGCCTAATCAATTATGCTAAAAACAGTTCGTTCATCTCTACGCATGAGAATTATTTTTCACCAGAGGCCTACATTTTAATAATTTCATTAAAGGGTTAAATATTTTACAAAACCTAAGACAATTATTAAGAAAAACATAAACAAACAAATTTTATACTCGGAGCGAATTTATTTTTGCATCTCACTCTTGAATCCTTAGAGGACTCATAAATAGGGGTCACAATGGGGGTACTAAGCCTTACATATCTTGTAATACTGTGTACAGAGCTCCCTAGCGACGTGTTTGTGCATAAACAAGACAGATAACGTCATAGCTAAACAGCTACTCAACCAATCCCGGACTGGGTTCTATTGACCAATGCCATAGTGCTTAGAGGATACAAAAGTTATTTACATTTCGTTGGACATATCCGGAAATATGAAAGACTTTTAGGGATGTAAGAACTTTGCGAATTGGCCAATAAATTTATTTCAAAATTCTCAACATTTTAAGTAGACCTATATATGTTTCAATTATATAATTTAAATTCGGCGGAGACTTTACGCTATGAAGTAACATGTTTTTTAGAATTGAAATTGTTGAAACGGTTTTATATTTTTTAATTTTAGTATTAGGCCTACACTATTTTATAAGTTGTTTTAAGTTTATTAACCATATGTTTATGTCACGTAAATGCTTGAAACGTGCTGAAAAGTCAGCTGGAGCAGTGAATTACAGGTAAAGAAGGAAGCACCTTTGGATTCTAACATACTACAGAGGTTAGGCAGAAATCAAATTATAATATTTAAGCATTATCAAAATTAATTGAAAATTAAAATAATGGTGGTGGGGAGAATACGAACACCAACTCACAATAATTAGCCTACTATTTATTAGGAATTTACTGTGGTTGAATTTAATAATCAATAGGCCTACACAAAAACCTCTTAACCACAAACTTTTTTTATTTTACCCTTATGTACATTTCAGTTACCAAGTAACCATCCTCAGAAGGATAACATACAAAGACTGTATGTGAGTCTTTGTGTGTTATCCCTCTGAGGATGGTTTCTTGGTAACTGAAATGTAGGCTACATAAGGGTAAAATTAAAAAAGTTTGTGGTTAAGAGGTTTTTGTGTATTGATCACAATAAATAGTTACGAGTTTCAATGATATAAAAAAACCATGACTATAACTGTAGTTTACAAACTGAAAATTATAAGTAAAATAACAAGATTTCTTCTCATAAGTTAAGTAAGCTTACCGATTGCTAGTCGCTGCCCGTCATTATATCACTAACTTGACTTTTGCTAATATTCGTATTTCAAAGTTACTAAATAAAGTAAGTTATTATCGTAGCCTGATAATGGATAATTTTTATTAAAATGAGTATTTAAATACAAGTAAGAATTTTTTATAAGATATTTTTGAAAATATTTTAGCTTTAAATATTTGTTCAAACTTTCAGTAAGTAGGGATCTTTAGGAAATAATTTTTTTGTTAATGGTATTTTGAGCGTATAGACATTTGGGAAATTTCTGAAATTATGTGGACGTTGATAAACACGCGTGTTTCTGAACAAAGGCAAGTGTGCAGATCCCTGCAAATTTTTTATTCTTACCGTAACCATGGGCTTTGTGGAAGCGTATTCAGGCTGGCATATCGCATGATTAACAAACAACGCTTGTTGCTTACGCATCTAGAGTAAAATCAAGCAACAAAAATTTACACAAACAGACGCAATAAATGCAATATTAAATTTATCTCGAAAGCCCACATGGGCTTTAATAAAACCTCAACTTTATTGGAAAATACGTCCACAGGAACATAATCTTGAGATAAAATATTTTGGTTTCCTAAGATCTGATTCATGTAAAGTAGAATCTTGATGATTCCGGTTTTGGGGTTTAATGTGACAGCCGTCACTGATATTTTGTGACAAACGTCAACCAGTGCAACGGTCAACGTCCTCTTGTCACACGCTGTAATGTTATGACGTAGACACTAGCGGCACTAACAGCCAGTCAATCACTACATAACTTTGTTCTTCAAGTAGTCTGTATAGGTTAATTAATAACGCAATTAAACTTTAAGTGACATTAAGTTTTAATCACTATAATATATTACACAGTATAAAGAGCACAGTGGTACAATATAGAGAGGATGATCATCACTCTAGTTTGTAAATTCTTGTTTGTTAGATTGTAATTTTGTAATAAGACCCTCTGATGATGATGACATGGGGGAAATGTACATAAGGGTTTAATCTTAAGTAACTTGTTTTATTTGTTATTTTTGACTATTTTTTGTGGCATTGGGGTTCTTTCCAATATTTTCATTATACTATAATAGGCCTATAAATAAACTTGGTATTTCTAGGTTAAATTGGCTGATTTGACCACATTTATCCAGGATATAGACTAATTCCTGTTATTTGTAAAAATAAAAGAATTCATCATCAGGTGGTATAAATTACATAGAGATCTCTCGTTAAACTTATATCCAGTGCATCCAAATTGGCCCTTCGTGTCCAAGTAGGCTTATTTTATACGTAACTGGGAATTTTTACTGAAACCATATTTCCAGTTGTTTATGAGAAAACAAAATAGGCCTATATAGATATTGAGATATAAATTTGAAAGAAGTTAATGTCTGTTTACCAAGACTTCCATTAAAAGTTAAAAAACTTGAAGATGCAAATTGAAAAGTAGCCTACTTTATAATACAAAAAATTAATGTTATTATTGATTTCTAAATAAAGGGTTAATACAAATGTATTTATCAGTCTTACATAGCAACGTTGAATAATGCTTACTTTTAAAAAATAATAAAATAAAATAGCTGAAGTAGGCCCTACAAAATATCTTTTTATACTAAGAGAAAACTCGTAAAAACCCGATGAAAACCATTTTAACTCAAGGAAATGAGAGGGGAGAAAAAAGGCGAGCTCAGCAAAAAGGAGAGAAATAATTATGCGAAATTGTATTAAGGAAGAGGACGAGGGAGGGGAATCGGTATCCTAAATGGGAACGGTGGAAGGGGGATATCGTACACTTTTTTGTGTAAGAGGGTTATTTAAAAAATATAAAAAGAAACACCAACTTTCTGATGAAGGGTAATGAGACTTAATAAAGAAGACCGGCGTAATGGAGGGCAACCAATCTTCCCACCCTTTACTGCAAGGGTAGTAACTTCATTTTCTAAAGTAAGTTTTAAAATTCTATCAACGTCGACTTGCTGCGTCAACTGCTTGGAAATTATACTAAACTTTGAAACCTATACAAATTTATTCTATTACATGGTTTAAGAGATTTGTATCTTACTAAAAGGTTGAAAAAGTGGTAATTTTATAAAAAAAATTAGCCACTTGTTATCTCTTCTTAATTTCAACAGATTTTTGTTTAAAGGTTTTCACACTTAGGCTACTTGTTACTAGAAGTTGCTTTTTTTCTTTGTTTTTTACAAGATTGTTTTAATAGAACAAGAATTTTAAAATTAGTTAACTGAACTCTGATCAAAACAGATTTCCGTCAATATTGGTCTTTATTCTGTTAAATAGATGCAGGGATGTTGACATATGGTAATATAATGAAATATAACTGTCACTGGCTACAATTCCAAGCGTGTCACTTAATATTTAGTTCTAAATATGAAACGTTAAGACAGTCAAAAGGTGACAAAAAACAGTTTCAACCAGATCTAAAACTCATGATCTCTAGAATTAGGCCTAATACACTGAGTCATTTAAAGTAGACCTTAAGAAAAAAGAATAAGAATACCTATATTGTAGAAATAATGTGTTAATCAACAATTAACTATATTAAATTAATTCATATAATAAATATGTAAGGATAGAAACCAGAAATATTCTGTTTATGTAACTACAAGTAGGCCAAACTATAATCTTTATTTTCACTTCGAAAAGTTTAGAAAACATTGAACGTAAATACAATACCGATATTGATTGTTTAAAAGCAAATAAACATCTATTATGAGTAATTACATAACCTACTCCTCAATATTTTATAACAATAACAAGTTCTTGTTTACAGTTGGACGCTATTAAAGCATAATTTCCGCCATTGTTTTCCATTATCAAATGAAAACACCGTTCCTAATTACTTCAGCGTTGAAATCACTGAACGAAATGAAATTACCTTTAAATAGAATTAAACGTGTATCCAGGCTATTGGGCAGTTATCAGCTAGCACACATGATCCACCCCTCCTCCTTTACAGTTTATGGCTCTCTGCTCTATGTTGATTACGTAGCCGGAGCGCCAATTTGTTAACATCTTGGCCTCCAGGGGGTTCACACTTTAGAGGGTTGTGTTTTATGTACGCTCTACTGATAACATTTATTTGGTTTGTTTTGGTAAAGGGTCCTCAGAGTATACGCTCGCCTGCTTCTAAGTTAAACTTTGGATAATAATAAACGTTTCTCTTTATTGTATTTTCCAGAAGACTTAGAAATCTTAGGTTGAATTATATACTATACGTAAGAAAGTTTTGAGGTTTATGAAGGGGTACACAGTAATTTCGTTGAATATATTCCAAAATAAATGAAACATTCAGTGTGTAAATTTAAGCTCAGGCTAAAACTTTAAATTTTTTCTAATAATAGGCTTAAACATTTTTTTCGAAGGCCCCCTCTGGCAGCTTTCTTGTACATCATCAAGCTTTGAACATTGCTAATGTGAAAATAATTGTGTTTTATAACAAAATATATAGCAACGACATATTGCATAGGACTGTTAGACGTATTAGATAAATATTCAATGAAAACTTGCCGTTTGAATATAAGTTCTAGGCCCACAGATATGTTATTTATAAGATAACATATCAGCTATAGGCCCACATCATGAAACAAAGAGATAATAGCCCTAATGAGTAGTCAACAGAGTAATTTGAAATATTCTAATTGTATAGTTTTAAAATGTTTGTGAACAAATGTAAACTTGTTTTTAGTCTAGATGAATTCCCATAGCAAGAGTTAGGTAAATAAATGAAGTTAGCTTAAAAATTATAAAATTCTGGCAATAAACCTTAAACAAAAAAATATCTAAAAGAGCAAAACTTTTATCAAGTTATAGCTTTACACAATATAAATATTAAAGACTATAAAAATTAGACACAAACTTAATAAAAAAGAATATAGGTCTACTACAAAGTGAGGCCTAAGTTAGAGGGATTAGCTGTATGTTTATAGAATGATGGATTCACGAATTGTGCTCTCTAGACATATCAATGTCACCTAAGACTAACCGTGTTACCTTGGACAGTCATTGTTACCTGGTCCAATCCTGACAGAATTAACTAGGCCAGTCACTGTTACCTTGGTCAGACACTATTAGGCTACTTAGTTATGTCAGTATTATTTAGGCCTGTTAGTGTTACACCAGCCTAACAGTGTTCCCACGAAATGCCAGTGTTACTTAGGCCTGCCACTGTTACCTAGGTATGTCAGTGTTTCGCAAGTCTGCTTCTGTTAGATTACTGTCAGTCTTTTCCAGGCAGTGTTATGTTACAGTATGGTCAATGTTGCCCAGGTTTACTCTGATACCTAGGCTTGTCACTGTTACTTGGGTATGTCAGTGTTTCGCAAGTCTGCATCTGTTAGATTACTGTCAGTCTTTTCCAGCCAGTGTTCCTATGTTACAGTCTGGTCAATGATAGGCCTACCTAGGCTTGTCACTGTTACTTGGGTATGTCAGTGTGTTTTAGGCCTGCTGAATATTCCATTTGAACTTATTTGAACTCATAAATTTGATTGATTCTACAATTCTTGAAATATTAAATTCATCAATTTATGAGTTAATTTGGATTACCTTTTTTATTTGATTTTAGTTATTAAGTTATTACATTTATGAATTTTTACTATTTCTTATTTTTAGACGGCAATAAATTTTATCCTTGAACTTCGATCATAGTTACTTTAAACTCTTAATTTTTGTGTAATTTTTAAAGAATGCAAAAATTAAAACACAACTGGTAGTTAAGGCCAGAACTCTGCTGGGTGAAATATATCTAGGAAATGCAAGACGAACAGTTTAACAGATGTTAGCACTGAATATACCAATGACCGCAATTCTAGCCTGATTCATAACTTTCCCCCTCTTTCCTTTTGCACAATAATTATTACAGACGATTGTATTATTTTTACAACTTTTAACACTATTTTGATGTTGACAATAACCTTAATTAGGCCCTATTGTTCAGGATTAGATAAATAAGGATATTAACAAATTATTATTAATAATCATATTAAGTAAAGATATTTGTATCTTAGGTGTTACAACTCTTGTTGTCATTAGGTCAAAATATTTTAATAAATTAGTAATAGGGCATATCTAATAAAAGGCATTTTAAATGCAACATAATTAAATCCACTTAAAAATTGAAAGTGGTAAAACAATTAGGCTACGTAGCTTACAGTTTAGCACATTTAGAAACAAACTCTTCTTTCTTGCACATAATTGCAGTCCCGTAAAAATTACTCTGAATTCATAAATCACTTTGTAGGTCATTAATAAAACCGTCATGTTGACAGTTTAATGTGGATGTTAAACTTGTAGTTCCGATTGTAATCTGTAGGTTGCGTGTGATACAAAGCATGTTAATGGAGTCATAAGTTGTAAAGATGCAACTCAAGTAAGCAATTTGATTTAACTTTTCTACTGATTTAAAAAAAATCAATTAAAACACTATTACAATCGATAAATTAAATGTGAAAATAAAGTAAAAACAATTATGCGATGTCTAAAGCCCTTTCCCAAAATAGGAAAACAGAAAAAATAAAAGGTAAATAGTGATTAATCAAACAGAAGGTCGGTGTGAAAACTAAGGTAGGCATATAGGCTTAGCCTATAAAATATAAGCTATTGGGGAAACGCCTTATTTTAAGTAATTAATCAAATACAAAAATGATCTTTTTTGTAACCTTTACAAAAACAGAAATATAAATATAGTCTACAGCCTTATGAAGGAATAGACTTAGTCTAGATCAAGTTTTGAATTTTGCTACTGTTTAGTGTTTTAAAGTAATTATGCACGGTTTAATCTTCTCTGGTTAAGGAAAGACTGCTTTGGATTTTAAAATTTTAATGGTTTTGGCTTCTGTCCTATTAGTTTAAAGTCACGAAGGAAACAAGCCTATGACAAACCAGTCAATATTTTAAATCCATCGTAACTAATTTAAAAAATTTATAAACAGGCTTCTAACAGTCTTGCACTTCCGACATCACAAAATAAAATCTGTTGTGTTCAAACTCACGTAAACCCGTAGGCATTTGTAGAACTTGTCCTTTCTTGTTGCCCTCCTTAAATCTTGATACCTTCAAAATCGGATGCCTCTCGTAGCAGAAAACCGAATTATTCCATTCTGACATGCTATGGAATCTTATTTAGGTTATCTAAGTTACGTATTTCAAACAATGTTGTTTACAGCTGCATTAGAAAATTCAGTTTATACGCTTATTTGATTTCTAAGCCTATTATTTTAATCAATTCGAAAAACAATAATTGTCAGCTGTAATTATTTTAAACATTTAAAATTTAAATTTCAAATTGTTTATACTTATTTCCACATTTATTTTATACCTTAAGTTTAACATTTATTTCTTATTTTGATCCAATTTTAAAATAGTTTAAAGAGAGAATGGTACTAGTTATCGGCTAATGGGCCTATAGCCTAATAAGCATAGTCATATGTGGAAAGGTTAATTAAAAATACACAATTTTATAGGGAGGGCCTATAATTTTGTAATACCTATATGGTATTAAAATAGTTGAAATGTTAGACAATATTAAAATACGCGTTGGAAAATATCTTAGAAAATTTTAAAAATAAAATATATTAGGTTATTTTGAATATCAGATGCAATCAGAATGATAAACTAGGCTACAGATAAAGACTTAGCCTACCACTGTTCGCCGGAGGGGTTAAAGTTCAAGTTATTTGTGATAGGTTGAATTAGTAGTTTGGCAACAATCCAGTAAGTAAAATTCACTAAGTAAAAAAAGTAAAGGTCAGAGGTGGTTTTAACCTTTTTTTGTGCACTAAAATTGAGTAACTGAAAATTAGATATAGAAAGTGAAAGAAGTAAACATGCATTATGAAAAATACAAAAGGCTTGCAGGTAACGCTCAGAAATGGGGCAAACATCTGTTGCTCTTGTGAACCAAAAATTTCTTCATTAGGAGTTTAGACCGTCGACGTGGACGTATTTAGGTATAAATATTCCTAAATAGTTTTAAGTGTTCGTGTCTAGCCTAAGTGGTACAGGTCTAACCAGCAGTATAAAAATAAAGTTAATTCTCTAGAGAAATCGAGTGTATTTAATTTTGAAAAATAACTACTTGTGTTCCCAAAGTAGTTACTGACCCTAGAGCCAAGCTGTGGATGTAAATGAATTTCTGTGAAGAATAGAAGACACGTTTCGCTTACACCGAACTATATTTAGGCCTACTACAACGCAACGTAGTTTTAAAAAGGATGAACTATCTATCGCCTTAGGCCTTAACTTTCTCAGCCCGGTTTACTCTAGTGATCGACAGGTGCTAGACTGAAGTCCGTTGGAACAAGCATCAGATTTTATTACTTTACCACGAAACAAATAATATATGTAAATAACTCTGTGTGTGTGTGTGTGTGTGTGTGTGTGTGTGTGTGTGTGTGTGTGTGTGTGTGTGTGTGTGTGTGTTGTGTTGTGTACAGCAATAAAATACTTTAATTGAAAGTATTGTTACTCCTCACGTTTTGCTTACGGGCTTTTCATATTAGTGGGAATGAACCATTGTATAGTATACTACTAGTATTTTACAATTTTAACGTTGGTTAGGTATTTACAAATTTTTATTTACGATTATTACAGCTATGTTTTCTGGTAGGCCTTAATCTATAATTAAAATAGTTCATTTTAAAGAAGTAGCGTGTAGTCCTATATATATATATATATATATATATATATATATATATATATATATATATGATAATTAGCCTATATCATTTCAAGATATACAAACAAATATTTGAATTTAACCTTAAGTTCTTTTACGGCTATTTTAAAGAATATATTTTACCTCTATTTATAGGCTATGGTAAATCTTCTAGGTAAATATACAAAATAAGGGATGTTTGATCAATTTACCAAAATAACTCTTGTGAGATCAAATTTCTATATGACTTTTATCTTTCCTAAAATTAAAATCAACCAACTTTATTTAATGACAATAAACTTTAAACAAAACAAAAAAGTAGTTTCGGTATATTTTATAAGTTAAATAGCCTATAGATTGAACGTATTGGTAAAATTTTGAATTTTACAATAAAATAGATGTTAAAGACATGTTACTAATTAACCTAAAAGTAAATGTTTTAATTGATTTGGTAAGTTGTAAGTTGGAGTTTGTAGCAGCTACCTCACTGTTGATGATGACTTTGTCATTGAAATGCTTCTGAGTTGATAAATGATTAACGTCTTTTATTTCTATTTTTTAGAAGTTGAACAATTCCTTTTTTTTTAAAGATGTAGAGTCCCCAAGTTCACTTCGATTTTACGACTCTATCGCACGCACACACCCCACCCTCTACCACTTCCGGTCTATCAATATTTCTCACCTTCAGCCTGTAAATCTGTAATTAACACCTTCCATTCTAAACATGTGTTACAACACGGTGAAGAGAGGGAACTTCCATGGTTTCGTTATTTGTGGAAAGACGAGAGCCATTCTGGGCGTTATTTGTTAGTTTTGTGTCGGGGAACAAGAGAATGTGTCTTGAATATTTACTTGTGGGGGGAGTGTTTGGTATGCTTCGCTTACACTGGGCTGTTTGTGTTTAGTAATATATTATCGATTTAGGCCCTGCTTTAAATTCAGCATTCTTCCCTTATGCTGTACTGTAAGGCCTTTCAATATTTGTCTACATAGGCCTAAAAGAGATAATTTAAAATTTCAAATAAACTTTTAATTTTTAATATAAATATTAAATGACAAAATTTGAAGTACACATGCTGGGTATGCATTTAAAGCACAAACATTAAGTTGTTTTAGTCCTCCCCTTAAACGAAAAACATTTTTTGCTACACATTTAAATATAGGCCTATAGGCCTATATATAGCCTATGCCTCTAGGGCCTACATAGCCTACATGGTAATTAAGAAAGAAAAGGCAAGTTAGTTAATGGTACAAGGCCTATAAGAAAAAAAATGATATTTTATTATTTCTACGATATTAAGTCATATAAACATTGGCTATAAAAGGAACGTGAAAACGTAGAAAAAAGCTGGTAATCATAATTAGTCTACATGAGAGGAAAGGGGTTGATGAATATTGATCTGAGGACAAGAATAAGAGTATGAGATTCTGCGGCTGTAAATGCGTGAGAGAAGGAAAGACTTCTAGAAGCGGAAGAACAAACAGATATTCCAGTAAACTCATAAATATAAAAATATTCCAAATAAATATTTCCCTACCTAATACCATCCTCTCTTCTGTAGCTTGTTAGAATAGAATGTAACGGGAAGACACCACTTTATGTCCCCGATAGAGAGAAGGTCTATTTAAGCTCACTCCAATATCCTTTACCAAGGATTTAATCCTAACTTAACCGTGCGTAGGCCATAATAGCCTTCCTTATAAGTTAGGCCTACTAGATGACCACCTACAAACTTTGAATCTTTGAAAAACTTAGTGTTAAAATTATTTTCAAAATATTTTATAATGTTAATTATACTATTAAAAAAGTATACTAATTAACTGTCACCTACACATAAACTTTGAGTGGGACTTTGTACAAATTGGTTTAGAAGTAAATAATTATTTAACCTCTTGTTTGAGAAACCTGTAAAATGAGATTCAAAACAGAAAATCAACATACCAATTGGTTTACAGTCAAACTGTTTGTGTTACTTTCATTTACAGACTACTGTTAGTTTCCATTTACCGAGAATCTTTTTAGCGAGAGAACATGTGGCGTTTAAGTGAAATATTTAAGGACAACATTTTGGAAAGACATTTTTCCCTATAACCTAAACATCTATAGTCTACTGTTGATATTTTGCATAATATCAACCAGCCTAATTCGATATAACACGACGAATTCCAGACTCTTTACTATGTTTTGGGCAATAAATACAACGATTTTCCAAAAATTCGAATGTTGCTCATGATTTTGTTACTATTAGAATTTTTATTATAAATATCAGGCGTAGGCCTACTAGGCTTATTATTTAGGTGAAGAAGGCCTGTTATTATTTATTACTATAAAATGTAGACGTTATTAATATGTGTCTACTTTATAATTATGTTATATAATATAATATATTAAATCCGGAATAATCAATTACACCTTAACTATTTTTAAAATTTGTCATACCTAATAAAATACTAATAAATTCTCTGTGGAAGTTAGGTTTGGTAATTTATGCCATATTCAATTTCGATATACATTGATGAATCGTACACCTGAAATAGACTTACAATGTTTAACAGTTGTGCATCAGAATGAGTGTCAGACTGGTCTAAGACTAGTGTCTAGTAGCAAAATAATTTTCCTCAAACAAAAATAATTCAATAGTAGCGTTAAATTTCGTAGAAATTGAATTTGTTTGTTGAACTAAGTTTAACAATGAATTATTTTGATTCAAGCAATTCCAAAATATATTATATTAATAAAAAAAAGTTAGGGTTTATCTCCATTTGACAACATTTCAGATGCTTTTGACCTGTCAAAGAAGATTCGACGTGTACTATTCACGGCTTAGTGTACAGACGACACACTGCGAGCGCTGAAGTTGTTATGGTCAGCCATCTTGGATTTCGCCAAACCTCGCGGTGTGATTGGTCTGTTGATCGTTAAGACATTCCGGAGTCTCTCGCCCTCCTTCTGCTAGTCTACAAACATTTTCACTGTAAAAAGGGATTTTCTGAAAGCTTGGGAGTTAAGTTCTCTCCGCCAGCGTCGTCCAAAATAAAGTTTGTCTGTCGATTTAATTAAATAACAACTGGATGCGAAGTTATCGTTTGTAAAATAGAGACTTCTGTTATTTTACAATGTAGCCGACACAGTTTTGAAATTTATCGTTGTAGTTATTTTTAATGAATAATAACCATTTCTTAAATTTAGAAACACTTTTAATAATTTTATTTAAACGGAATAAATTGTACTCTAATTACAAGACAACTGTACTCAAATTATAAGATTACCCTTGCACAGTTAATTGTACGAGTAGGCTATAAACAAGTAAGTCAATTAAGCAGTTAATTTCATTAATACAATAACCTTAAAGGTTATTTGAAAAGAAAAATAGTTTTCATACTTTCCCTAATTAATAGTGCCTCGATTTCTCTTTATTAAGAGAATGACGTTTAGCTAGTAGGCTAATCTTAAGCTTATCAACAAACAATACATTTTCAGAAACAGGAATGAACTGAGTGAAATTAGGCCTATTATTTAGAAATTTTTGAAAACTGCTAGCACTATGGATCCTTGTATCCAAAAAGGTGGATTAAAATATTGAACATTCAATAAGGTACAAAAAACCCTAAAAATAATAAATTAGTACTATAGCCTACATAGGCTATACAGCCAAGGTAAAACTAATTAGCATGCGTTTTTTTATAATGGAATTAGTCTACTGCAGTCTAAATGTAATGTTTGAAAATTCGTCTATAATTTTAAACTGAAAACAAATGGTTCGTTTAACATTTTCTATAACAAGACAATAACTAACAAGTCTAGACCTATCATACGATGCGTAGCTTTTGTAATATAATTTATTAGAACGCTTTCAACATTGGTAAAAAAATATTACTCTAATAAATTCACATAATATAGAATATATTATAAGGTGATGAGGTAGTCACATTATATTGGATTTAGGCCTACTTCGTATTATTAGGCCCTATATTAGACTAGAAATGTTGTAACATTGTTTAGTTACAATTTAGTTTGATTTAGATCCTAGGTTAGACGTTAGTTATAACTTGGAATGTTTCTCGTCCTAGAAGTAAATTACTTATTTTTGTTAAAAAAACACACACACATTATAAACATTTCATGTTTTAATACTTGTTAAAAAAAATTACTTTTTTAAAAAAATCAGTTAACTTATGATTGAGATTTGTCTCTTACTTTAAAAATTAGCTAATGAACATTGAACTGAATTTAAGTATAACTTAGTTGAATACTAAATTAATAGAATAGGCTACGTCTCGGTTTGGTCTAATGCAACTGTTGTAGATAACCTAAGCTTGTAGAAGAGTCCAGGTAGGCCTATACTTCAGGTTTCCTTTATAAAAGGGACCCTTTCAACTCAAACCATGAATAATCCTCTCTCTAGTAGGGTAATTATCGGGCTTAATCCATTTTAAAATTCATCTACCTTTTCATACATAAATAAAAAGCATTAATTCCAAATAGACAGCGTTTCATTATTTAAAAAATAATTGTCAATAAACCAAGCCTCAGCTGGAAAGAAATACGAGCCTGTGTTTTTGCAATTTTTGTTTTGAGTCTCATTTTATTTTCATTCAGTTGAGAGACTTTACTGAGTAGGCCTATTGTTAATTTTAGGGTTTTCTTAAATAATTAAAAAATCGTATCGGTCTGTCTCCTCTCCTACCAACATTATCATTGTATTTTGCCTATTTAATGGACCTCATACAATTAATCTTTAAACTAAAACATATTTTCCAGGTTAAATCGCGTTGGCCCAGCTCTTAAACCATAATTATGTTATTCCCATTGCAACAATTAAGTTAATAAAATCTTTACATGAAGAAATGTTTCGTTGGTATTCTGTAGAATTTGGAAAACGGTCATTAAACTCTGCCCATTTTATGTCATGAAAGCACTTTGGGAATACGTAAGGAGATAGGTCGTGCTTCCACGTAGAGATTGTTTGGAATTCTAAAACAAACATTTTAGAGGGCACAGTGAGATAAGTGACTCGTAGGCAGTGTTGTGACTTCTGAAATATGATGTGAGACATTTTCATACGAAGAGCCTGCTAACAAACCCTTATAGGGCTCGTTCGCTATGTAACGATAGTAATATAATATAATAACTATTGAATATATTGATTGTAACCTATTTAGACTATGCAAGTTTTAAGAATAGGGGGTAGGCCTATTAATTAATATTACATAGGAAGCTGAAAATGCTAAATTGGGTGCAAGAGCGCTACCAGGAGTCCTATTAATATGATAATTTGATGAAGTAAAGATATTTGACATTCTATTAGAAGTAGCAACGGTAGATAGTCTCTAAAGGCTAAATGCGTAGACCTAGTCTATATTTGTGTGTAAATTGACTGAAGGAACAAAGTAGAATACGGAATATGAAAATAAAACAATAACATATTTATTAATGAATGTTTTGCTAAGGCAATAACATCAGACACAGATGGATAATAACAACCTTTTAGCCATTGGCCTAGACTATATTTTATCTTCTGCCAGAAAATGATTAAATTTTGCTAAAGAAAAACAAATGTGACTTTTTTTTATTTTCTAAGTCGTTTAAAGAAGCTATTACACTCTTTATTTAATATGTATTTTTGAGTAATATTTTTCTATTTTCTGAAAAATGGGAGGCCTAATTTAATTCTTAATAGAGGCTATAGATTATTTTATTCGAATATATTCTTTAACTTACCTAATTTATCTAGCGGCAACAATGTATGTCTTCATAATCCACCGGAGCAAATAATAGATTGCAAATTAAAACCAATGCATTTGTTTTACAAAATAATATTTATGTTAGTTAACATGTCGGATGCTCTAATTCAAAATGTTATCTAGCCTATATTTTTAAATAAGATTTATTTATTTAAAAATTTATTTATATGATATTTTTTTAAAAATCAAACTCGCCGACTTTACTGCCACAAAATTTCTGTTCTTTAGCGGAGTCAAAGACTGGTGTCTACTCGAAAAATAAGTTATTTGTGTGTAAGAAACCCACTGTGGATGCTGTGCAATTGCACGTAGTAGGCCTTCGTGTTTTGTATGTGTTTGTTGTAATTGTGTTGTTGGAGTATTGTGTACCAAGAGGGACTCTCTTAGTAGGTACGGCTAATTAGCCCCTCCTCTAAGTAGGTGCTGGTAGCTAGCTAGATCTCCTGTCAGTAGGTGGACTTGGCATAACCTCAAGTAGGTAAGTCTAATTATCTCCTTCAGTAAAATAATGGTTCTCTAAAAATTGCCTCCTCTTTTAAGTAGGTTCTGCTAGTTAAGCCCTGCACTTGGTTGGCATTGGTAGTTCATATGTCCTTGTTGGTTCTAAAGAACACAATAGGAGAAGTGGCTAAACCGAAACGTGTTTACTAATATACAGAACAAATAATGCGCTAACAATACATAACTAGTCCTTTCGTGTTCTTAATATATGAGATTTCATTAAAACTCCTATTCTTCCTGTAATTTTACAGTCAAGAGTATTGTAAGTCAATGATTTCATCCTACTTTAACGTTCCCCTTTAAGAGGAATCCCACTTTCGCTCTTCTAGAAGCGAACACACACACACACACACACACACACACACACACACACACACACACACACACACACACACACACACACACACACACACACACACACACACACACACACACACACACACACACACACACACACACACACACACACACACACACACACACACACACACACACACACACATACACACACACACACACACACACACACACACACACACACACACACACACACACACGCACGCACGCACACACACACACACACACACACACACACACACACACACACACATCAATAACACTTCGCCACACCTGTGTATTTCCAGTTTTTAGTTTCATTTCTAATTCCAGGTCTCTAATTTCATAATTTTAAAAACTTCCGTTCTTATGGAGTGCATGATGTAAGGCTATTCGTGGTTTATAAAGTAAATGTGGAATTCAGTTCCACCGATTGGTTAAATTCCGCAGTGAGTTATGTTGCTAACTTCAACACGCGATGTTTTCTGTGCGCTGTGGCGTGCATTTACAACTTTACAGTGCACACAAACGCATTTTTCCTTTGTATTGTACAGATTAGAAGCTACATAAATTTTGCTTATCTCCCAATAGACTAATTTGTTCTTTCTATTTGCAATGTCGTTTTATATCTAGGTTCTAGTGAATTATGTTTCCCCAGTAGGATTCATCACATCTCTTCGTGTATCAATGTAATGTAAAGCCCAGTAAGAAATCTACTTCTATTTTACGTATTTCTTATAGGGCTAGAAATAAAGTTTTAAAAAATCGTCGAAATAATCCTATGTGTAAAACTGTATAGTTGTAATTGAAGGATAGTTGTTAAAGAATTCAAGTTGAAATCACCTAAGCGTTAAAAAATAATATTTATTTTAGTAATAGCTCATCATCAATACTTACTGTTTAATTTTTTCTTGGATGATAGAAACTTTTGCTAGATAGAGAAAGTCTCCAATCTTAAAGTAACTAAAACCAATGACTTATTGTATATAGTCTCTAACTTTGCCACTTGGTTCCGCAAGGTGCTTATGTTACAGGGTATCTCACTACATAAACCTTATAGGCCCTTTATTTCTTATGAACCTTTAATTAAAAATTGCCTAAATAGAAAAAGAACTGTATGCAGTCGAAGCTATTCTGTATTGTAGAGGCATAAATATTCAACATTATCGTATTATTCCAGCATCACATAATTCTGTTCTCGCATTGTCCAAATCCACAGGGAGCCCACTCTAGGGGTATTACAAAGCGCTCGGCCTCGAAATTGAATTCCCCCTTCCCTACGCACAGTACACCCAATCTGATTGCACCGTGTTCCGCACCGGAAATTGAATAATATTCTCTCTCTCTTTCCGTTTCGACGTCTCCCTACATTCACCCTTTACTTTTCGATTGAATTTAAAAGCGAGAGAATTTTTTCCCTCCCATTCCGCGTTGATCCCATCCATTTCGAAACGTAATTTAACTTTGGGCGTCAGATTGAAGTTGTGATTTGAATACGATATTGCAGTTCATAGGCTGATTGATATTGATAGGGTTTGTTTTTGTGGTAATTTTAGACACACGTTATAACCTGAAAAATACTAAATTTTTGTCACCGTGGAGAAAGCTTGTTTAGGCATTTACAATTTATAAGGAAAGCATATGCGCTAGATTCTCTAAACTCAACAGAAGAAATATAATTGGTCTAAGCTGAATGCAATCGCGGAAGCAACATAATCAAGAAAGCTCGTGCTTTCAACCTTGAAAATACTTTATAGATATTTCATCAGAGGATAAAGGGATTTATTACTGTTAAGCCCATATTATTTTCTGCTTTCATCCGTTAAAGTCTATCCCCAGTTACTCAGTTACGCGCAGTATTTTCAAAGTGCTCACCTTCTTAATGTTTATTCATCTCAAGTGGCTGTGCAATTTCATTGGTTAATGTGCGCGTGGAGGCCCTTAGAGATAAATCTGTTTAAAATGGTATTTAAATACAGAGAAGTTAGGATAAATTTATAATTAAAAGTACGATTATTAATTGGATTTCAAGAGCTTATAGCCTAATGTATGTAGTATTTCAGATTACGAATTCTTGCTTACAATTAAAATTTCTTCTCAAGTGTAAGTAATAAGGGGGGATAATGACTATCTATTGGGACAGTGTCATTATTATTACCGCATTTCTTAGCCCTGATTGAAATTAAACGGTGTTTATATAGGCCTATATTTTTTGTAAGGGCTAAATTATTTTCAGAAATTCAATATGGCCAGAACAGCAATTTTTGGATGACAAATACAGAATTGTAACAACCTACTTTACGTACTTATAACAACTACAGTTGGATGCTGCACTCCTTGGACGGCTCTGGTATTTGTTAAAGGTTCGTGTTAGGGTAATGAATTCATAACATTATTTATTGTATAGAACAAAAACAATCTATTCCTTTACGGTTAATATTAAAATAAAGATCATTGAAAAGTGGCATTTAAGTCAAAAATGGTTCCTAATAGGCCTACTGTTAGAAATTCTAACCTATAATACGATGTTTATAAAAAGCGTAAACTAATTTGGGTATATAATAAGAACACTAAAGTTTTTCGTATCATTATATAGGTTTATTGGACTCTTTTAAGGAAATAGGGCTAATATTAACGACACATTGATCATTTTTAGAAGTTGTTGAGGAAATTAATGTAGGCTATGTTGCCCTTTTATAGGCCCTCGTAATATAGCCTACACGTGTATAGTGTATGTTTGTTTTTCCTGCTATAGGCCTAACATATATTACAATATCGTGTGGCTTTATCGTCTTAATGTAGCCTATATAGAACCCATTGATATATAAAACTACCATAACCTAAATTTCATACATGGCTAGATGACATACAAAAACACCCAATAAGTTTATTACAAAATTTTTATTAATATACTGGAAACGTTTTACTAAAACCTTATTTAAAACATAATAAATAACTAATTAAGATATTTAGGAAAAACTATATTCTTAAATTATACAGTGTGTAATAAGAAGAAATAGTGTGAGATGTCACTTCTAAAATGTTCAACAAGTAAACATTATTTTTCAAGCGTAACACTCAGATTGAATTTAGCATAAAACTTAAATAAATTGACCACATTTTTTATACTAAAAATTAAACTTTTACAGTTCTTTCGTACGTTATAAAACTTTTGATTGTGGTACATTTTTAAATACAGACTAACCAAAAAGTAACAATTTAAAAGAAGGAATACACACTTTGGATGTGTATTTCGATGACGCTGTCATCATGATCATCGTAAACAGAGGATAACTTTAATGTCATTCTTGTTACACGCGCTGACGAGGATTTGGCCAATGATATTACATAGGGAAGTAATTTTACGTAAGTTTTTTAATATTAGTTATTATTTTAATAATATTCTCGAATTGAGGTTTCACGCTAATTGTAAGTTTACCATTGTGTTTCGTATTGAGGTTTCACGTTAAATCATTGAATGAGGGACCACTGTGCTCATTGAATATTGTAACCAGTTGCAGAAACTATATGCCTAATGTGATGGTTCAAAAAATATTATAGATTATTTTTAAATCAATTAAAATGTTTTCGATTTTAATAATGCTGTAAATTTTGTTTTAAATTCAATTCAAATTTTTTTTTGAATTATTCGCGATTTCCGATGTATCCCACAATTTATCATGTTTCAAATCAATGATTATTCATAATCTATGGTTATGCAGATTGATATTAGAATTATTCCTATATTTAAATTATTAGGACACTTGTTTGTGGATATATATTTTAAACTATAAATACTATACCACTAGTAGGGTATTGTACCTCTTCCAAAAGGTTAGGGTCTAATCATGGAGTTCGTAATATGATTGAACTTCTCTTGACCTATTGGATTTAGGTTTTATTGATTACTTTCTGATTCAATTTTTAGTCACAAATTAATCTTTTATTACGTCCTTGTTTTTTCACCGTAGAATAGACTATATTTGTTCTGTGCTCGAGTTTAGGGATACTATTGCTTAATATTCACATGGGAAATATCGTTTTATAACAATGACAGAACAGAAAAAGGAATTCAAAATTCTTTATAGTTAAGTATTGTATCTGTTAGGGTTTTCAAAGTGATTTACTAACTTGTACTTTGGTTTTAAAAAAAGGATGAATAAATATATTCGTTAAAATGGAGGCTATAAGCTTATATATTGCTGTTTAAATCCAACTAACTGGAATTCTGAGCGAGAGAGACTTGTTAAGAAAGAATCTAGGCCTATCCAAGAAGACTAAACGACCTGGAAGGTACAAGTTGATTAGAAGGAAGAGACGCCTTTGATTTATTTCGAATATGTTCTCTCACGACATTTGCATTAATTCAAAATAAACTTCAGCCATTTTTATTTCAATGCAAAACAAAATAAACCTGTCTTACTAACAAGATATTCACGGGCAAGGGGTTGGTTATTTCCGTTAGGGGTGATTTCATCCCCTATGTAAACTCACTACCCTTTATCCAATATCCCTCTTTTTACACCCCTTGATACAGAAGCGCATGATTTGTGTAGCGGAATAACTTGGTTCTGTTTAAAATATGTTTTTGTTTGCGGTGGAAGCTCAGATGTTTCAGTAATTTCTGGTGGTTTTTGGTTGAGTGAGCTGGAGTGAATGGGCTGTGAAAGGCGGGACATGTTTTGCGGTTTATATATATATATATATATATATATATATATATATATATATATATTTTAAAACAACATATTTTATTCAAATACAAAAATATTTATTAATTTATATCCATATGGATATAAATTAATAAATATTCTTGTATTTGAATAACCTATGTTGTTTTAAATTATTAAACAAGAAACCGTATTTTATATATATATATATATATATATATATATATATATATATATATATATATATATATGTATATATAAACCACTTAAACGATTTCCACATAACATTTTATTTAGGAACTTAGAATAATTGACTTATTTACCAATTAAATACTTTTGATGCAAAATATAAAAGAAATATTTATTTTTCGCAAATTTGAAAACCTTAGAATTTTTGTATTACAGATTATGGAGGATGGTATCGGACAGTCATCTTATAAAGTCGCACTAGCAATAAAGACTACTTCCTTCTAAGTCGGAACAATTTTTGTGAGCCTAGTCTTTGGACACAACTGTATTCAGTCTTGATGCAGTGAGTGACATCGTTAGCCTTGTTTGGGCTAATTTCGTAATTAATGTTTAAGGCTTTCTTAAACTTGTACTTTTATAATATTTCCTTAGTTTGTTTTCCACAACTGTCATTTTCACTGAGTATTCCACCATTTCGCCTTAGTTATAGCTCTGAGTATATCCCCTAATGAGCTTCTTGGAACACTGTATTTTTCACTTGCTTCCCATATTGTCATTTTTTTACTTAAAACTTCTTCTATTGCTCTGTCCATACATTTTTTCACTCAATTTTCCTCTTATCTTTCCCATTTTTCTCTGGAAAAAATCCTTTGATTTGAGTTTTAACTGTTAAAATTTTCAGATTCCTTTGTTCGAAACCATCCGAAAGTACTTTGTCCGATACCACCCGAACTGCAATTGACACGGATTCAACTACATATGAGTTATTAGTTTGTGTAGGAACTCATTTAACCTGCAACTTATAGAGTAATATAGTAAGTTTATGATGATAAACAAAATACATATAAATACTTTCATTTACTGAAGTTATAATCTCCCAAACCTAACTTTGTACTGCAACAAACACGAATAAACAACAAAACATGACCCTACAACTAAATGACGCAACGTTATGGTGAAAAAGGCTCTGTTTTCCTTAAATAAACAATCTGAGGGCATGACAGGCGCTGCCGTTAGTCGTATGCAGGTTAATCAGGATTTGTCCGATACCATCCCCTGTCCGATACCGGAAGACTTTCCTTAAACATAGGCCTATATACCTAAACTAAGTTTGTGTGCCTTTTCATGGCTAATATTAAGCTTTCGTATGGGTTAAATTTTTCAAAGCCCAATTATTACCCCAATGTTTGTTTTTTAATATCTTAAACTAAAGGGTCTACATTGCTTGGAAAATGAAAAAAAAACTCATTAAGAATTATGCAGGTTTTTTTAATTCTTTCAACCACTTACTGTCATTATTTATTTACTGTTTCTTTTTTTCTTTTCCCATCCATCTTCTATAATATAAAGTTGACATTATTTATGCTAGTTTATAGTTAGAACAGCTCAACATAGGAAATCTTCATGGCATCAAATATATTTTCCCTTCCTTAGAATTAAGGGCTTTTCAATTCCGCAAGAAAAATTAAATTTCATTATTTTACTCTGCATATCACACTCTTAACTCTTTTCCTTTATCTATGGCATAGACCTATATTTATACTTATAACTCATAATCAAGGAGCCATTGATTGCACAGCTCTGGAAACCTGTGTCATTATATTTCTAAAGAAGCCAGCGAAATCCGATCACACAGATGACGTTTCAAGTCAAAACGTTTAGCCTAGTCAGTTTGCCTTGGCAATCGATCGCTTGCAGTCCAATATCCATCTTAATAACAATTCGTAATCGATTCTAGCACAAAATTGATTAGGAGGCCTTATTAGAATATAACGTTGCAGTTATTTTTCACGACACTATATGAAAATGTTGAATAAATATTTCAGATTGTTTTAATTTTCAATAAATTTAAAACAAACATTGTTTCTAAATAGGATTGTATAGTGCTAAAAAAATGTGTTATGACATATTATAGCCTTCATTAATCCACGTTGTAGCTTAATGTCTAGCCAGCTTTATCCAAGAAGATCTAACAGGATTTATTGCGGAGATCTGAAATCTGCCCATAATTCCTGTCAGATTCTTTGGCATCTCTAAGTGAGATTATAAACTCGGCATGATCTCTTGAAACATAAATAAAATAATAATAATTAGACAACTTTAGTGGTTTTCAGGATTTGAAGGTTAAAAGAGAAATTTTAATACATTACTTAGAAGTTATAAATAAAAATTACCAAAATAAAAATTGCTACAAACTGACATTGTAAAGTCAACTTAGTTTCCCCATTATAAGAAAATAGTTTAGTTCAGAGATATTTGGAAAATTCTTTGTTTTCTTTTGTTTTTTTTTAATCATTGTTTTTCAATATGAACTACATGTCCACTGCAAATCTGTGATTTGTATTTTATTTAATCTATTTCTCTTCTACCTCATGGTTTTTTTTAACGGATGATAGTTTGCATTAATGTTATTAATATCTTCATACGGATTGAAAATTTTGTCTTCAAATAGTTAACCCATGTTCGTAAAAATTAACATAAAATATCGAAATCTTGTTGCTGTTCATGACTAACTGGTTGTTAATTACTTATTACACTTTTGCTATTACTTGCGACCAGACTTTTTTTAACTAAAGGTTGTTAAATTGGTAACTTACACTTTTAGGAAACACGACACAGACTCACACATACTAATCGATCACATCACTTCAAACTTTCAAAAATTGGTACAAAAAAAGCACAACTGCAGCAATCTTTGCGGCAAAAATACGAGGCTGAAGAATTCGTAAGACGAAAACGTTTCCTCCAAGTGTAAGTTAACAATTTAACAACCTTTAATTAACAATAAGTCTGGTCGCAAGTAATATCAAAGTGTAACAAGGGGTTAACTTAAGATTGTCATGGACTAATGGTTTTCTTTATATTTAAATATTTTCGCTTTCCTAACAATAATCACAATATAATGACTTTAAACTTTCTCATTGTTCTACAAAGTCTCTTTTCCCTTCTGTCACCATTCTTGTGTTCGTCTTAATTCCTTGTTCCCTTCCTCACAGGCTTTTGGTTTGTAAATTTGGTTTAATGTCACCAATAGTGTTTTTACTATTAAGACATTGTGCCGACACGTATCGTTGCTTGCCTTGAAATCACAATTATAACGGTCTAACGTAAGCCCGACGTGTTGAGAAAATTCTGCCGTAAATTCTGAAATGTAGGAAAATACTAGTAAGTAAATTATCGCTATAAACGTCGATGCATTGTAACTTACGTTGCACGGTATACATTATAAAGCGTTAAGTCAATGCCACGTATTTGCATAGCGATTACCGTAAATCTTCTGCTTCAAAGTGCAATTTATTTACAACGTGCAATTATTGGCTGTTTTGTGCAACAGGGCTTAGTGCACGAAGTTTCGTAACTGTGTTAGGGTAATTGTTTACAACAACACGACCGGAGTGATAAAAAATATTCTGGATAAACGGTTCTCATGGATCTGAAACCGATTCTAACCAATCTTGTCTCTGTCTCGTCTTTCTAATTCCTTCCTGTTTTATATTCTCCTCTAAAATTCTAGCTTGAAGACAATTCTGCTGAATTTTTAGAAAGAAATTTTCTTGAAAGAAATGTTTAGAGCAAAAAATACTTTGATGTCTTTCAAGTATTTTCTAATATTTATGATTTGTTTATTTGCATCTTACTTTAATATTTCAAATCTAACGTTTCTTCTGTTATGTAATGTACAACTGGAGTGGATTAATTCCCACCTGTTCCGGAAGAACGATCTTCGGTGAAACGACCTTTTCCACACGAGCGATTTCTATTCACTCGTAGTTGCCTGCAAGGAGGGTTTTTGTACCTATCTCATATCATAATGAACATTATAAAACACTTACAAAAAACAGCAATTATTTTATTATTGTTTGTTTAAATTTATAGTGTTAGGCCTATATCTTTTGTAACAGAAAATTCCAAATCTTTAAGAATTTATAGAGAAATAAAAGAAAAACTCCACATCACACTTAGCTCAATCGAAGGTTGCTGTTTACATAATTCTGATATGTTTTTGCAGGAATCCTACCTACCTTGCCACAGTGCATTGTTTTCTGTAATGGTTCCATACTCAAGTAGTCGCCGTGGATTCTACACTACACCACCGACACCTTACTAACAGGTAAATATAAAATAATAGACTAGAACGTTTACTTTAGTGATTTTAATATTAGGTTTATTTAGTCTAAACCTGTATTCTCTGACAGAATATTTGAGGAACAAACACACACAGGCTGCTTTATTCTCTAATAGCTATTGCTACTTGAGGTCTGACAGATTTGTTCCAAACATCAGCAACATAGCGTTTGCATCAGTCTTCGACCAGATGAGTCACTCTAATATCCACTACTTTAGAACCTAGCTTGACATTTACGTTCGACATGTCAGGTTGCATAGTTGATGGTGTTACTACATGAGTGCCTAAGAAATCACAATGCACATAGTCTACTTTTGACTATACATATTGCTAGTAAAACTTTTTTTAATAATGTCTAATGCCAAACTATTTGCGTTTTGTTAAAGATTGCATACAGATAAACCATTTCTTCTCGATAATTAAAGGTAAATAAAATGTATTTTACTTTTAGTAAATTTTGCAATAAATGTAATTCAGATCAATATAAGTCTATAAGCCATTTACATACAAACTGCCTAAAATTAAAAAAAAACTACTAAACAAAATAGGCCTAACTACTCATACCACGAATATATTATTTTAGAATTTTTATATTAATAGAAAAATAATACTCTAATTTGTTGCGAATTTCATCTTGCTTTTAAAAATAAACACAAAATAGCCTATAGATTTCTTTTAAATTTTACTAACTAAAATAAAAATTAATTGAACGATTTATTATGATGTAGAAAAAGTTTAAAACATGTATGATTTCTTTGGTAATACCTTAAAGACAGATATGAAATATAGTTTGAATAAAAATAATAATTTTGTACAGTCGATTCAAAAAACACTTAAAAATATGTTTTTGGAAATTACTAAATTGGGTTATTGGAGTATGTCGCTTGTTATTAATATGTAATATTAAAATATTAACTATTATATATATGTTTTATAATGATTTCTTGACACTATTTTCCAGGCTGCATTGTCTTTATCCTTCGATCACACTGGCAAGCGTTGAAGGTGAGTTTAGAAAGTGGTAACTTAGAAAGGAAAAGTTAAAAAAAATAGAGTAACTTCACAAAGCAATAAAAGTTCTTTAAAGGAGAAAATTGGTCGAAACAATGACTTAAATACTCTTAAGGATAAGAGAACACCTAGAGTGGTTGTTTCTTGTAGAATCGTGAAGTCGAGTCTGCAACACTATTTCTTTAAATAAAAAAAGGTTTAATAAATCTGGTGTCAATAAAACAAACCTAAATATTAATGAACATTAAAATATAAAGAAAATCTAAGTAGACTACCTATAAAATGATATAACAGTTTACAATAATGATTAAAAAAAAACTTTAGCATTAGATTTCTATTAAAACATTGCCTATTAGCCATAATTGTTTGCAAAGGAATGTAGAACTAATATAACATCATTTAAAAAATGTCACAATTAATTAATATGACTGTTTGACCTTTTTATTTAGTTTCATATTTATTTTTATTTACAGTTCGTTCATGATTTATTACGGCTTTTAATCTATATGTCATGTATACGTAAATAATTTAAAAGAGTTTTTTTTAAATAACACATTATTATATTTTATTATAATTTTTCTTTATGAACGTATTATTAAACAATATTAACTGATTCTTATTTCTTACAATTAAATACATATGTTTAATAATAATAAAATATTATTTATATGTATTATTAATATGAAAAGAAATAATAATGTATTATTATTCACTGTAGACACTCCCTTATTATTATGAGTGTCATTACAAAATTTTTATAACACTTAGAAAACTTGACTTCAAGGTAACTAATTTGCTAATTTGTGTTACTATTACTTCGTGCTTTTAGGTTATTACTGTACAAATAATTTATTTGATCGTAATTGTTTGTATGTTTGTGTGTGTGTGTGTGTGTGTGTGTGTGTGTGCCTGCGTTCATGCGTGTGAGTGGGTGTGAGTGCGTGCGTGCGTGCGTGCGCGCGCCCCCGCGCGCGCGTGTGTGTGTGTCTTTTGATGCTATCTAGCATTCTGCTATTTTATGTTTTCGATGTAATAGTTTTGTAATGTGTTTTAGTAGGCAGTAATTATTGAGCGACATAATAGCCCTATAGCAAGAGCTTATAATTACTAATCTAAAAGCCGCCGATTCAATTTCCTGTAGCGTTAAAGAATATCTGGAAACTTTCTCCCCGTCAAATTAGTCTTGAAAATATGTATCTTTAGACAATGGTAAAAGACATGGTAAAAAAAGACAGTGTTGTGGCCACATTGGCTCTTCTTATACTCATAGTATTGTGGCCCAGGACATTCTATTACCTCTGGCTTAAACCATCTCAATGTTATGAATGGGATTGTTATTAAGAATGTTTAGACTCCATAATGTTTATATATTTTACAAGATAAGGGCCCTACTCTAGTTCTTGCAGTTTACATTTTAGCAGAAACACTTAAAATGATATTTCACTCAGGACTGAAGAATGTTCACCTAATACCTCAATTCTCAATAAGTAATTAGTGTTTAAAAAAATAAATAAATATACTGCAATCTAAAGAAATCAGATTTTTTGTTGTTATTACTGCTTTTAGTTTCTACCATTTATTTACACACGAACATTTAGTAATAAAAGTTTTAAAGGATTACCTTATATCACGTACAGACCCTACAGGTTTGGCATGTAAAAGAATCGAGTTAAGTTGGATAAAGACCTGAAAGCATTAAATAATGTTCTTAAAAGTTTACTCAGTAATTTATAAAGATTTAATTGGCAAACATTTTAAAACATTTTTCATCTTAAATTTTATAAAATGAAATGTATCTAAGTAAATCAATCTTGTACAGATTTTTAATTTTTATTTGTTACACCGTTCTTCATTTTATTATGATATAGACATCAGTTACAACTTTAAAAACTATTACGATTAATAATTGTGAAATATTCAGAAGTTAGATAAAATATGGACAAAATATTGAGCTTACTCTTTAATTTGTTTCGTCAAGGATTGAAACTCTACTATCTCCTCTCTAAACGCACGTCAAGTCATTGAAATTCCTAACTTCTGTTTAGACTTAACTACTTCTCTAATAAACATTCAAGGTACACAGACAGTGATAAAATATAATGTTGACAAATTCCGCTCGCACCGGAAAAGCAATTAAAAGCCTCCGGGTGTCTCAATTAGGATGGAAGCCATTTTCATTTCTGTACGGTCTTTGACCGTCACACACCGTCATTATTTGGTTATTTTGCGTCAGATTTTTCATAATCCTTACAAATTCTCATAACTTTTAACTAGTTATAGGCCTATTTACCATGTAACATTATCTTGAGGTTACGTTGATTAGGAGTTAGCTAGTAAGAACAATAAACAAAGGAAAAATTAAAACAGTTTACTCTAAATCTCACTACACGTTAGCTAAATCTCACTACACGTTAGCTAAATCTCACTACACGTTAGCTATATCTCACCACACGTTAGCTAAATCTCACCACACGTTAACTAAATCTCACTACACGTTAGCTAAATCTCACTACACGGTAGCTAAATCTCACTACACGTTAGCTAAATCTCACTACACGTTAGCTAAATCTCACTACACGTTAGCTAAATCTCACTACACGTTAGCTAAATCTCACTACACGTTAGCTAAATCTCACTACACGTTAGCTAAATCTCACTACACGTTAGCTAAATCTCACTACATGTTAGCTAAATCTCACTACAAGTTAGCTAAATCTCACTACACGTTAGCTAACTCTCACTACATGTTAGCTAAATCTCACTACACGTTAGCTAAATCTCACTACACATTAGCTAAATCTCACTACACATTAGCTAAACCTCACTACACGTTAGCTAAATCTCACTACACGTTAGCTAAATCTCACTACACGTTAGCTAAATCTCACTACACGTTAGCTAAATCTCACCACACGTTAGCTGAATCTCACTACACGTTAGCTAAATCTCACTACATGTTAGCTAAATCTCACTACACGTTAGCTAAATCTCACTACACGTTAGCTAAATCTCACTACATGTTAGCCAAATCTCACTACACGTTAGCTAAATCTCACTACACGTTAGCTAAATCTCACTACACGTTAGTTTATTAAAACAAACACATTAGTTTATTAAAACAGCCAGACTAATTTCGACGACGATGTTGCCCTCATCAGACCTTGGCTAATACTGTTTGTTGTAAACTAATGTGTAGTGAGATTTACAGTAAACTATTCTAATTTTTACCGTTGTAACATTATGTTGTTTAAGTTGTTTAGAGTAGGTGAAGATATTTCCTAGTATATATTCACTTTACGGTTTCGTTTGTGGTAAAGTAAACAGAGAAAACATACATTCGAACTTTTACTTTTATGTTGATAGTATTCTGTAAATGCATGAGCGAGTGGTAAGTTTTTTTTATCCTCGGAAATTTCCCTTAATGTTAACATGGAAATTAGAACTTATAGTTTAAATTTGTATAGAATTAAACATTGTTTAAAGAAATATGTAGAAATAATTTTGTTATTTATTTTAACAAACAAATATAGGTTAGGTGAAATTTTAAAATTCTTACTAAGTTGAAAATAAAATAAATGTATCATAGAATAGCAAATTAGCTATAAAAATAACTAATATAATTAAGTAGATCTAACTATTTACTATAATTATTGTACTTACAATTATTGTAATTATATCCATTAATAGATGGATGTTATGGCAAAAGTAATGCAAAAGTAATCTTATTTAAAATATCGTAAGCTACCCTATCTTGAAATGAAAAAGACTTAGGGCCTCTGTCTCTCTTTTCGCTTCATTATCCCCAATTTTGGCGAGATTTAGATTTACACCATTTCATACAACAGCTGTTTTTATTGCTGGAAGGTTATGTTACTTCCCGTATTGCATGTTACCCTAGAAAGTTATTAGCGAAAAATTTAATAATAAGTTAATTAGAAAATATATTAATTTGTTTGCTATGAATCTTATTAGGCCTACAATGAATTCAATATAGGCTAATGGTATGAATTCATTGTTTATATACTTTACATATTTGTATCCAATACCTTGTAATAAATGTGTCTTTAGGAGGGTCTGAAACATGTTTTTGAAACAAGATCAAACGAATTCGTTAAATTATATTTTTAATCAGACGTTGTAATTTTATAACATTAGGCATATTTTTAGTTAAAGTTAAAGTGTAGTCTATAATTAAAAGGGTATCAAACAGGACTAATAGAAAATAAAATAGAGAGGCAAGAATGTGGAATAGAGAAAGTTTCTCAAGTAGGACCTAGTAACCAATGAATTACTATATTTTGCTATGCAAACGCTTTCAGACTGAAGTAGGCTGAGTAGTCCAAATGGGAAATAGTAGAGACGATTTCGAAGGAAGGCATTCCGAAGGCCTATTCACAGATCCTAAGATAAAGTTAGGGCGCATTCAAATTGTTGAACTCGTTTCAGTTTGGGTAATAACTCACCATTGAACCTAGCTCGGGATGTATATTCTATCATCTTATTTTAGCTATGGCAAGTAGTAGCTAGTAGAACTGGTATTAAAATATCAAGTTTGATAAATGATATAATTGTCAAAATCGTATCCAGTTCTACACAATAGTATTTCGGGTTTTGAATCTGTAATTTTATAGTTTGATTTAATTTACGGTGAATATCTTCTCGCACATTATTAAACAAAAAATTATTTTAATTTCGTTTTTATTACATTAATTCTTATAATTTAAATACATATTTATATTTCAATTACTTATTAAATTATGACAATTTATTTATAAAATAATATTTAAATATATTTTTTTTAGAAAAATAATTTTAAAATTTTACTCAATTCAAATTCATTTCAAATTTTTTATTTTTAAATAAATTCACATTGCTTATATTATTCCGTAACAAAGAAATATTTTCATCATAGGTCCCTTAGGCTTCCTTGCTTGCAATCAAGGATGTTTATCTTAAATATGATAACTTTTGTTTGGAACTGTACCTGATGGTTGTGACCTAATTCTGTAACGGCGGCCATTGCGTTTCGCTCGATTGGTCTTCTTCAGTATTTGACCGCATTAAGAAATTGCTGTAAGTAGTAAAGCCGTGCTCCACCAAAGAAGGGTGGGAAATAGTGACGTCATGAACAAATGGGACAGATATTACAACTTGAAGCATTGACTGTTATCGATATAAAGGGAGTTGAAACTGTCATAGAAAAATAAAATACGATAAAGAATCTTGAAGTAAACTTTCCTTATAAGAAAACTGTTAAAACTGAAAATTTGTCGAAAATCAATTTTTATTAGAATATTTATGTAAAAAAATATTTTCCTTTTATTTTGTATACTGTTGACGATAGTATCTTAAGAATGGTGTATATTTCGGTTTTCATTAGAACAGCACATAAGTAAGCTAAATATCAAAGACAACATAGGCCTACATACGTATAAATGGGCGTTTAACTCATTTTTTGGGTGAATTAGAGCTATACTTCTAATTAGTGCACCCGGTGCAACAGAACTAGCTGAAAGATTTGCTCTGTATCACAAAATTAATTTAGCATTAATTTTACTTCTATTTCTTTCATTAAAGGATATGAAAATTGAAACAGTATAGCCTATTTGCGTATGACATATAAAGGAAATAACATTTTGAAATTCCATGACTTGCGCACAAGTTATTTGAGTGAAAGGTTTAATTGGATTTCTGAGAACATCAGAATTAATTTTACTTCTATTTCTTTCATTAAAGGATATGAAAATTGAAACAGTATAGCCTATTTGCGTATGACATATAAAGGAAATAACATTTTGAAATTCCATGACTTGCGCACAAGTTATTTGAGTGAAAGGTTTAATTGGATTTCTGAGAACATCAGAGTGATTGCCAACAACAGAAACGAGTAAGTTGGGAATTTTTAAAAAATATGAAGGACGCTATATAAATATAGGCTACAGACGCAAAGTTCAAACTGCGGAAGGTGAAAAACGTTACTGACCACCTTCCTTATGTTTGGTAGACTCAGAACGCCTTTTGATAAGATGTAGGCCTACGTCGTACAGGTTGAATTTTTGAATGATAGAGAATATATAGAAAAACAAATAGCCCCAAATGAAAACAACCGACTCGATACCACACGACTTCGATTACGATACGGAGACCCTTTTTACAGACACTTTTATGCATAACGATAGTACTGTGTACATGTGTACTGTGTGTTTAGAATTAATGTTAGTGAAAAAATGAACAAAGAAAAACACTCGAAATCTTGTTGCTGTTCATGACGAGCTGGTTGTTAATTACTTATTACACTTTGATATTACTTACGACCAGATCTTTTGTTAACAAAACAAAAGTTTTTTCTTACTTAAAGTGTAAGTTAACAACTTAACAACCTTTAGTTAACAAAACGTCTGGTCGCAAGTAATATTAAAGTGTAATACGTTAAAAATACTCATATCCACAGAAAGGAGTCCAAATCGTAATGAATAATGAAGATAATCTATAAATACAATAACTTTCATTAGACAAAAAATTACAATGTCGATATTTCATCAACAGAGTTAAATATAAGTTTTAAAATTTGACATCGATCAAACCAAATCTGTATTTTCTAAGGATTGAGTTGAATGCAAACTAATAGAAAAAATAATATAGAAAAGTATACGAAAGTCGTATGAAACCCCATCAAGATATAGACTAATGAAATATTGCCGAAAATATTGAATACAATATAAGTAAATGAATTTCAGGTAAATAAAAAAGGAAGTGAGTTGAATGGCTTCCAGGAAGGAATGACAAGGGTACGCACATGTATAGGAGACCAGAAGAAAGAGTTAACGCTCCAAAGAGATGGACCATAGGCCTAGAGGTTTAATGTTTAAAAGTAGTAGATAAAGTAGCTAATTTGAAATAGGAAGCCTGTATTAAATGTGTACATTATAAACTGGACGAGGGTAGTTGGTTATCTTGGAACTTGGTCTTTGAGGAAGTATTAAGTTTTAATGTTATTTACTCGTATATCGTACGTCATTCAGTATACTAAATCTCCGATGTATTAGCCGTAATGTAAAACCGAGGTTCGAATACATAATTAGGGAAACGTGTAGAACCACTGTTTGGCCTATTTATCATCAACCAAATTTTTTTTATCCTAGGTTCATGGTAATTTGCACAGATTTCTCCAAATCCTGAACATCTACGTTAACGCACAGTTCTACCACCTGGGTACCGCCTTCTCAAACGGCCAATATTAGCATATTTAGTAGACTATACGCTTTATCAAGGAGAAAAGCTTTTAACCACTCAAATGAAAATTATTCTTAAAACATCAAGACCCAAACGATCTCATTCTTTCCTTAAATGATATGTTTCTGCAGTTAAAGAAATTCAAAAGGCTACGAGTTTTTAGTCTACAGAGATGATGCCCACTCGTAAACATAAATACTACATTTTATTGAACGATCTTCCCAGGCCTTATCTAAATATGCATTATTAGCTTGTCTGTGAGTGTCTGCGCACACAGGTGTGTTTCTATACAGGCAATATAATCCGGACCTGTTTCAAAAACTCATACTAGATATACTAAACTAGATATTGTTCAAATAATAATTGTTCAAAATTATTGAATTAGTTTTCGAAGTACTTTAAAGGGTCAGTCGGTTTCACTAGAATCACTTTCACAGGGTAAGAACACATAATGAATAGGTAATAAATAAACTTCTGTGGAATAATGAGAAGGGAGAATCAGGGTTAGAAACGTTTTCGAAATGTTCAAAAGAAACTAAACATTTAAATAATTTTAAGTAGGCTGCCAATAGCAAAAAGAAATCGCAGCACGAGACGTCTAATAAGTTAAGTGGATGTAATTTCCAATTCTGTTTTTGTCATGAAACATGTTTGAAAACTTTTTACTTGAATTCTCAAAAAGTCTTTCTTTCAATTAGGCCTACTTGTTTCAACCCTGATAACTCTTATAAAAAATCCTTGCAGATGCAGACACAAAGAAAGATCCAGGAATACAGGTACAAAACTATTCATGAAGATATTCATAAAGAAGGTTGTTACAGAATTAACAAAACAAACTCTTGTCAGTAGTTTTTTTAAAAGAAAATCTTTAAAGCAGTTGCAGGTTTGATTCATATTCATTAAAAGTTAAATTGGTGTATTCATGTTTTTTTACGATTTTTTTCTGGGTAACTTTAATTTTATTACGCTTTTTTGTCGTGTAGTTTATTGCTATATGGCCTAAAATACACAGGAAATATAGTTTTAAAGAGGATTTTCATAATTTTAACATCCCAGGAGGATACTAGTTGTTTTGTATAGGAAACATTTATAAACTAGACTTTTGAAATGGAGACACTACGTTCATGTTATTAATTCACATAGCCTAATGTGTAGCTTTTACTTTTCACTTGATAACAGTAGTTGTTTATTGCTCTTGAAACGTCTTGAAAATTGTTTTTTATTATATAATATACTTAAGTGATAATTACTTAAGTATAGGCCCACGTCACAAAAGTAAATTTATAAATAATTATGGCATTAAATACTTTTTATAAATTAGCATACGTTTTGAGATATTAAACCTTTAAAAAAGTTAACTTGAGAATTATAGTTTTAAACAACAATTTAAAAAATTCTTTTAAGTTATAAATTATCCCCTCCTCTTCAAAGCAAACCACGATGCTAGCCGAAATTCCACGGAAATGCCCGAAGCAAGTCTAATTATTGCCACCCAAGTAGACAAGTCTTGCTGGATAAACAGCGTGTTTATATTTATGGGACAAGAATTAACATGACAATAAATTATGGTAAGGAAACTGTTCAGTCCCGTGTTCCTTGCACTAAGTAGCGAGTTAGGGGTTGTACGAGTACAAGGAGGGGTTAAGGAAACCCGAAAGGGTTAAACATTATTTATTTCCTAGGCTGTTCGTTACGTGTTTTTTAAAAACATTTTTCACATTGAGCTGTAATAATTTATTCTTAGCTTTTTATTATGAATTTAATGTTAATTTTGTGAATTATGGCAAGAGGGGAAACGTGTTTAATTTTGAAAAAAATAGTTGAATCCGTTAAGGTATTTTTACAAAATAATGTTATCAGAGGTACACAACCTACCTAATCTATGTTCTAAGATATAAAAAACCCTGGAGGTATACATTTTATAAAATAGTCTTTAAAAGTAAGATATTTTGAACTTCTAGGGTAAACATTTTAACCTAATAATATCCCTTAATATTTTTTAGTTTTCATTTAATTCTTTACATTTTGTCGTAGTTTTTTCTCCAAATTTGAAAATTGAATATTGCGTAAATATTAGAAAATTACAATACCTCGATCATGACAAATCATAAATGTGAAATGTTTAAGCTCAGGACATGAATTTACGAATCAGAAGAGTCGGAAGGAATTACTGATTTGCTTGATAAGCTTGCTTCCAGAGTTGTATTTATCATTATGATCACCAAACTCCTGAAGGAAACGTTGTAGGTACGAGAGTCGGAAGGAGGAAATGATAGTGGTTAAAATATCTAAGAAATTGGTAGGAAGGACATCAACTGATTTTTTTACTAAGTTTGCTTCCTCAGTTATATTCATTATTATGATCACCAAACTCCTGAAGGAAACTTTGTAGGCAATAAGCCTGGAAGGAGGAAATGATAGTGGTTAAAATATCTAAGAAATTGGTAGGAAGGACATCAACTGATTTTTTTACTAAGTTTGCTTCCTCAGTTGTATTCATTATTATGATCACCAAAACTCCTGAAGGAAACGTTGTAGGCACGAGAGTCGGGAGGACGAAATGATAGTGGTTAAAATATCTAAGAAATTGGTAGGAAGAACATCAACTGATTTTTTTACTAAGTTTGCTTCCAGAGTTGTATTCATCATTATGATCACCAAACTCCTGAAGGAAACGTTGTAGGCAATAGACTTGGAAGGAGGAAATGATAGTGGTTAAAATATCTAACAAATTGGTAGGAAGGACATCAACTGATTTTTTTACTAAGTTTGCTTCCTCAGTTGTATTCATTATTATGATCACCAAACTCCTGAAGGAAACTTTGTAGGCAATAAGCCTGGAAGGAGGAAATGATAGTGGTTAAAATATCTAAGAAATTGGTAGGAAGGACATCAACTGATTTTTTTACTAAGTTTGCTTCCTCAGTTGTATTCATCAATATGATCACCAAACTCCTGAAGGAAACGTTGTAGGCAATAGACCTGGAAGGAGGAAATGATAGTGGTTAAAATATCTAAGAAATTGGTAGGAAGGACAAAAGTGATTTGTAGTAAGTTTGCTTCCTGTTGTATTCAACAGTAGGCTACTTGGATTTACATTTCCTACATATTGTTTATTAATATTAAATGATTTACTAACCTTCGTTTTTACCTTTAAAAAATGCTATAAAAATGTTCGAAGAAACGTGCTAGCCGTTCAAATGCTCTATTCGGTAAACTCCGATGGGAAAAATATAAGCCTAAACCTTGAAAGTTTTGAAAGCATTTTTTTATAAATTAAATTTTAAAACGTTTCAAGTTTCTGGTTAACCGAGGGTATGTCATTCAACTCAAAACATTCCACTTCTATGATTATACATTAGATTTTAAAAAAGTGTGATATTTATTTCTTGCTCATATATTTTAAACACGTATCTTTGGGCTACAATATTTCGTATGTACAACTACTACTACTACGTAGCGCTACATCCCAGGGTGGGCCTTAGCTTCCTTAACAATGTCCCGCCATGTACTTCTATCCTTAGCCTTCTGTTTCCATGCTTTAATACCGAGTACCCTTAAATCTTCCTCAAGGTCCTGTAGCCATCGTCTTCTTGGTCGGTCAACTCTTCCTTTGCCAATCATAGTGCCATGTAAAAGTTTGTTTGGCATTCTATTGGCGGACATTCTTATGATGTGACCCAACCATTCTAGACGTCGTTTTAATAAAATTGACCACATTTGTATAAGGAATACAGTTCGGGATTAGATCGAAGATTCCACACATTTGTTTGTACATCATGGACCGGACCATACACTTTTCTCAAAAGCTTTCGCTCAATCAATGTCAACTGATTTTTCATCGCGGCGGTTAAAGTCCACGTCTCCGCTCCATCGTTAGGACTGGCCGAATTAAGGTTTTATCGCGTCGTCCCTTAGTGGTTTGAGACAATGGCCTACTTTTAAAAATCTTTATGTTTGCGAAGTATGCTCAGCATACTGAAGTTTATTTTCATCATTTACTTTCGAGCTCAAATATGTAAAACGTTTTACTTTTTCAAAGGAATATCCATCGATAGGCCTATCTATAGTCGTACTGCTAAGTACAAAAATACGTTTCAAAAACCTATATTTACTTTTCCCTTTTGGTGAACAGGAATGGATTGTGATTATAGTCAGAGTTAAATTAAGGATTTTTTTATAGAGGGTATAATTAGGCAAGCATCAAGTATCTTATCTCATGTAGACTTACTCGCTACAGCAATAATAAAGCGATGTCTACTCATAACAACCCTTTTTAAGAAGAGGGGCAATGAAAGGTAGGTATAATTAGGCAGGCATCAAGTATCTCATCTCATATAGACCTACTCTCTACAGTAATAATAAAGCGAAGTCTACTCGTAGCAACCCTTTTTATGAAGAGGGGCAAGGAAGGGTAGGTGTAATTGGCAGGCATCAAGTATCTCATCTCATATAGACCTACTCTCTACAGTAATAATAAAGCGAAGTCTACTCGTAGCAACCCTTTTTAAAAAGAGGGGCAAGGAAGGGTAGGTGTAATTGGCAGGCATCAAGTATCACATCTCTTGTAGATCTACTCGCTACAGTAATAATAAAGCGATGTCTACTCGTAACAACCCTTTCCAAGAAGAGGGACAGGTATTGTCAGGTATTGTAGCCTGTAAGCCTATATGCTACTACGATAAGAGGAAGAAGAAAACATTCAAATCAAGAAACTAAGAAGTTTTGTTAGAAAGGACGTTAACTTATGAAACTAGTCAATAAAAGAAGGAATTGGTCAGGGCATGGTCTAGGTAGGCTACCCGTTGATATGCGGGAATTCAAGACTCTATAAGACCATATCATTCATTATAATTATACTCAGCAATAATAATATAAAATCAAAAATACTTATTAAAGATTTTTATTTATAATTTTGGTTTATTCTTTTTATTTTAAATAGTTCTTTCAAAGGAATCGAATAATACCTAAGATGTAACACTTTGTTTTCGTTTTTGACTATATATTTTACTTGTTTTCCTTATAATTATCACAAACTTATTAATAAAATATCAATAATATTATAAAAAATTTTTTTTCGTAAGAAACAAGAAAATAATGTATTCGATGTCAATCTGTTCTATTTAAACATAGGCCTATTTATAAAAATAATTTCTTACTTTAAAAGAATGAAAACTATGTAGCCGAAAACTATTTGTCAAAAAACCGTATAGCCTGTGCTTTTATTAACATTTTACCATAGTTATTAATAGTTTAAGCCTATTCAATAAAGGCTTTATATTTAGTAAGGCTTTAATCTAAAATATGATTATTTTATTATTTAGTAAATATGAAGAGGTTAGAAAACCCACTTATTTATTTTCGTACTTGAATAAATAAATATAGGCCTAGTCTTTTCTAAATTAAGAAGCAGCTTCGAATACGTTGCCTTCAAAGAACACATTCATATTTAAATTAATAGCCTTTATTAGATCAAATCTCCTACTTAAAATTCATTGCTTTTAAAATTCCACACGTCTTATTATTGTAATTAAAGTCATACGATGCCGGTTCTAGACAAAAGAAACCAACAGACAAGCCGCTATTATGTCCCCCTTTCCCTTATTTAGAAAGCGCATCTAGCCGTGAAATTGTTCCCCCCTCACGGAAAACAGTACCTTGGCAGCTGAAGGCAGCCGAGAGGCAGGTCGATCAGACTCCAAGACGTAATGTCTGATTCAATTTTCTTTGGGGTGTTAAGGGTGAGAAAACATTTTGTAAAGGGGAGGATTCGCTTCGTTGCTAGGTTATGTCTCGTGATTTGTTACGTTTGAGAGAAGGAGGGGTTAGACTATTTGGTGGGGTTGGAGGTTGAATAAATATTTGAAGTGTAAAATCAGATATTGATCTGTTAAAAGAAACAACATTTGTGTTGAAGTAAATTATTTCGCATTGCTTTATTATAGCGAGTTTCATACTATTAAGTTTCCATATATTTAAAAACAACTATTTCTCTTGTTATTTATTAGAAACCAACTAAAACAGTTAAGTAATTAATATATTTTCCAATTTTTTTTTTTTGCATGCCATTTAGGAACGTACTACAGTTATTGCCTGGAGTAATTATTAGTTAAATACACCTATAATATGCAGTTTTATGCTATGTCTAACAAGAATGTTTCTAAATAGTAAAAATTACATTTTGGTCAACTTTATTAACACTCTTGAATCAATTTTAATGTATTATTCTTATTAAGTCTAATATATTTTATTCAAATTTTAATAAAGTTTCTAAAATCATTAGGTTAGGGACAAATGAAATTTCAGGGGTACCCGAACCTTTACCATTTCCAACCAACTTAACAATTAATAATTTGATATTTCATCAATCAAAACTAAATAATTTTGGTAACGTTTATTTAACCCTGTAAATGTAATCGAAATTACTAGTTTAAAAGAAAATTGTATGCTACTGCAAAAACAGCTTGATTTTTTGTAAACAATTAAAACAGAATTCAGTTTAAACACAACATTGGTATTTGATACGAAATAGTAAACCAACATCGGCTATCAATCATTTTTTTGGTTACTAGGGATGAATTAATTTTTATCGTTATTTGGTCGATATTTAAGGCCTTAAAAATAGTATGTGGAAGATCAAATTAAGAAAAGTAAAAAATATAGTCTAACTTAAAGTTATAGACTACAGTAAGGTATGTAAAAGTTGTAAAACAATTAGAAGTATTTTGTCATATAACCTATTTAAATTGCTTAATACCTAATCTCAAAAGAGCACACGTTAGCATATGTCCACAATGTTTCTTATAAAACATCAATTTGATGAAAAATAAGTAGACTTAACTTTGTCCTGGGCTTAGGGCTACTGAAAATAGTGTTACCAGTTTTCCAAAATTTTTGAAAACTATTCAAGAAATGTGAACGGTTGATAGTAGGTAAACGTGTAGCAAATCTCAGCAAATCGGTTAAGCATATCCGTGTCAGGGTTGTCTTCCGCTGTCAACGCCTGAGTGTTTCAAGGATGACAACCAACCAGAGTAGCCACAGCTTGCGATACCAGAGTAAGATTAAATGCCAGCTCTTTGCTCTTTGGAAAATACTTTTAAACTCTTTGGAAACTTAAATCCAAATTTATACAGTTTGTGGGATTTTTAAATTTAATATGTAAAATTTATGACGTTTTAAATCTATTTTTTAAGCTTTCTAAAAAATTACTGGATTTTTTAGACAGCATAATGTTATAATTATCCATCAAAAATTAATCTCTAATAACAAAAAAAGTTTAGCTATTTATACAGCTATTGATTAAATGCAGTTTCTATAAAAAAAAAACAAACAAAACTTGGCTACACCAACCTATTACAACCTAAGTACACAATATCACTATATAGGCCTAAGTTAAACCTGTAATATTAAATTTGCATTTAGGCTACAGTCTATAGCCTACACTAACACAGACATGAGTTATTCAAAATAGTAATAATGTTATGTTATTAATAATAATAATAATAATACTAATAATAATATCTAAAATTTTAAAGGAGTTATAACAGATTTATTTTAACACTTGTATAGGATATATAACTAAGCTTAATAAAAGTACTTTATAAATTTTATAAACATTTAATACTTGAAATATTTATGATTATTTGTTTAACTATTTACGGAAAATATGTCACAATGTTCGGTAAAGTAGTTAGGCCTACATTAAAATGTTTTACATATTGAATATCCGTCAGAAATTCATGAATATTTTACTTTTTATTTGTAGGTAATCAAAATATTATTGCAATATATATATTAGGCTATCATAACTGACTTTTTAATATAATTGTGTAATGAGAGACATTTTTAAAGTTTTTGATATTCAACTAATTTTATTATTTACAAAAATAAACACGTAGACAATTCTCTAAAATTATACCCCCCCCCCCTGAATAGCACATTCATATTTCCACTGCAAAATTTCTTACGCCTGCAATAATCCAAACAGGAGTTGGCTTCAAGTTAACCCTTCATGTATTCAATACAAACAGAGTCATTTCACGACACGAGTTACGGCCATTTTATGATCTTAGCCCCTGGCGCGTAGTCCAGTTAATTGATTTGAAAACTGTCGTTGGATTCTACCTGTAAATTTGTATTGTAAAAAGGGTGACACAGAATACTGTATCTGCTGCCTTTGTTTATCAATGGAGTAGTTCGAAGGTGTTGTAGTAGTTGCAAACATTTGTAGTTTGAGAAAGGTTTCAGACAGAATGGAATGATTACCTTACGTGATTGGATTTTTGTTTTAATAGGCTTCACTCGTTGAAATTGTTTTCTGCTTGAACCAAATTAACCTCAGGCCTATATGTATGTTAGTGTTAATACCACTATTTCATAAAATTAAAAAATTAGGTTTTGTGATTTTAGTTACGCAGCTTCAGTTTGTATTAAAATGTCATTTTTTGAGAAAATTGTTCTTATTTTTCGTTCGTATGACTTTACATTGTACACATTACTCTCTAAACATACTCTTACAAAACTGTAATATTATACTCATCTTTAAAAGATGGCAAGACAACTAGTCTTTGGAGAGCGTACGTTGGCTATAGTACGCTAGAACCCTCTATGCCCTTAAGCGTGAAAAAATATAAATTTGGAATTTAATTAATTTTTACTCTGTTGTTGTCTGATTCTTTAAAAAATAATTTATTCCAGGATGGTAGTCTACTATACTGGCTGTATATACCAGGATTTAAAATGAAACAGCTTAAGTATACCACTTCCGCTGTTTTGAATTATATTGGTTGTTTTGATCAGAGCTACATAGGATTGAGTCGAAGACGTTTTTAATTTAATCTGACTAACAGGCATTCTTCCAAAAGTTAAAGTTTCTCAATATGATTATGTGGCTGGTGATTTTGTGGATTACTGTGATATGTTGGAGATGCAAACAAAGGGGAAAACCTCCTGCTATGGATGAAACCAAACAAAGCCTCTGGGGAGAAGAAATGGAAGGCAATATAATAATGAAAGAAGAGTTAAATGATGATATGACGTCACTTAGATTACTAAACTAGAGTGTTTTTATAAGTCTGTGTGTATGCAGAGAGTCCTTTTCGATTGGTATCTTAAACAGCAATAGAGGTGTCCTATAAAAACAAATAGCCTGAAGTGAAGCCAGGAGACCGGAGTGTGTAGAAGAATTCACTAATATAGGCGATTAAATTTTTTATATACGATTTAAATTAAGTTCTTTTTAAAAACTACCAATAACCAATGCTACAAACTATCAACAAACCTAATTCAATATAAGGTCTATTCGTACAAGAATAATAGTCAAACAATTACTAATTTACCAGTCTTATTGTTCAAGGTGAAGCTTCAAAGGTTTACAGAGTAATTAAATATATCCACACAACCCTACGTTTATTGCTAACTATAATATGGCAACGTTTCCAATTGAGTAGTCATTTTCAAGTAATGGAGAACTATTTTAAAACATCTTGTTGGATAAGGGATCAACAGTGTAAGTAAAAGAGATGATAGGATTTGTAAAATATAACCTTCAGGCAATTCATTTACAAAATGGTTAACTAATACTGTCTATAGTCTATCTAATTTTACTATTTACAAGACATAGTCTATATGCTGTACAAATGATTAGGCCTATTACTAATTCAAGTGATGGGTCTTGTAAAATAAAATTGGAAATCAGGGACTACACTGGGAGTGAAAGGTAGTTCCGGTGTAGCTGTATAACTAGAAAACAAATGTAATCTTTGAAGTAATATAAAACTATAGCATACAAGAACGAGGGATGATAAAACAATTAAAATAAAAATACTCAAGTAATTCTGAAATTTTACTCAAGTTCAATATGTTTAACAAATATGAACACTACAACACAATTATTTTAGGCCCTTCCATCGTTAAAAGAATTGGGTGTGTCCAGAGCACGCACAGCCGAAATTTAAACCTCCCACAGTAAGAAATGAGATTAAATTGAGGGGAAAATAATTCATTAACAAATTATGTTTGCTTTACAGTTTTATTCTCCTTAGAACATAGGCTATGCTAACAATACATAGGCTATATTCTACACTTTACAAACGTTTAAAATTAGTTAAGTTACAAAGGATAACCTTATTAACTAATATTAACCTTATATTTTTAAATTAAAACATCATATTTACACATTTTATTTATAGATTTATTACTCTACTTTTATAAGTGACGTAACTTACGAGTAATGAAAACAGCTGTCATGTAAAATCACATAATTTAATTTATTTCCCATCATACATTCATAGCTATGAATTTTCATTTTAAATTGATAAGAGATTTAAACATAATCTCTAAACTAAGAAAAAAACTGCGGTTCACTTCAACTTTCGCTAATGTTTGACCGCCATGTTCGACTTTCGAATATATTCGGAACATTTCGTTCATCTTCGGAGCATGCGAAATATGCCCTCATATTTATGCAATTTTATTTAAGTCCTTAAGATTTGGCATAACCTCACTATAGACAGCTTGAGTTAGGGAAGGTTTGGTATAATCTCAGAAGTTCATGGAGGAAATTTTTTAAAAGCAATATTATAGCTTACCACGTAGGCTTATATCTCGAATTCCGCCGTTAAGTAAGGGGGCTGAAATATATACCTCTAATTGTCTACAAACAAATTAATTTGTTGTATAACGTTCATAAATTACATAAACGTTTGTAAATAATAGGTGATACACCTATTTGAATGATTCGGCTATTTATAATTGATTATTTATATTCTAGCGTAATTGATTATTTATATTCTAGCGTAGTTGATTATTTATAATTAGTAATTAGGCTATTAAAGTTTCATAAATAGTTATAGAGTAATTATTTAGCAGAAAAGAAATTATGAACCAGATGTGTACAAGCTAGGGAGGGTGTGAGAGAAATAGAGAGAAAGAGAGAGAGAAAAAATTATAGAAAGAGATAGGAGGACAGAGAGAGAAAGAGACATGTTGATAGAGATGAGAATTGTTTTCCTTGTCGGAAGGTTTGAGTGAGTGGCCGCGAGATGGTGCTCGTGTCGCGACACAGTCGGCAAGAGCAGAGCGATACGATTCACAGTCGGTTGTTAGCTGCAAAGAAGCGAACATCTGATCCGAAAAATACGAAATAAATATCGCGAAAACACGTACGTAATTTTTGTACGGCAAAGTTCGTGACGCGTAGTGTTTAAAACCGCCGTTTTGAGGGTTTGCCTTCTTACTTTCTTCCGGTCACTTTCTATTACAAAAAATCTGAAGTGGAAATTCTGAACAACCCTTTTAAGAATTCTAAGTGGTGTGCATAATTCAACTGGGTTACCCTAATTTTGTGTAAAAGTGACGAAGGTCTTTTGTGTTGTGAGTGAAGGAACGAAAAGGTTGGACAACTTTCCAGTTTTATTACTTTCAACAATTCCTACCCTTTTGGGGGTGGATGTTTTGTGAAACTAGTGAAAATCATGTGTTTTTGTGTTGTGTTGAACAAGAAAGTTTGACTATGAAAAATTGTTTACAAAATTCAGGGCTAGTAATTTTTATAAAATTTCCATACTAAAAAATTAATTTGGCATTTTAAATATTTTTAAAACTTCAAATATGTTATACTTTACCGAACTACAAAAATATTTTCCTGCTCATTTTTGAAAAAAAACTGGAGTAAAACTTCTTTCCGCAGGGTTATCATGCTTCTACTTTACATCAAAGATACTTTTTAATATTCATTCTTGTTGCAAACATTCCTTGCTTCTGGAACGTATTCTAAGACAAGTTGCCAAAGCGCATGCCCGTTTAAATTGTTTCCATCTCTCTCTCTTTCAACTTCCATAAACTATTTAACTAATTTGTAAGGCCTGCTTTAGGATGTTTAAATTTCTCTTTTTCTAATTGTGAATTTTTCTCTGTTTTTTTTTCCATTCACGAATCCCTTGATGATTTCCCTTATTTGAAAAATCAATTTTACTCGATCCTTCGTATATATCTGTATATCTCTCCTTCCCCAACGCCTGTCTGATCCTCTGCTACCGCCCTCACGACAATTATCATCATCGGCGATCTCGGTGTTGACAATTCCGCTGGCGCCCTGTACGACATCCAAAATGGCAACGTGTCTTCTGGTCTGGGCTCAGCCTGCACTGCTGGACCCACGAACGGATCTTCCACCGGGGTAACGTGGTGGACCATGATGAACGGCGGGCTGTACGAAGAATCACCGCCACCTCAGCCACCGCCGCCACCTCCTACAGCAACCCCTATTAAAACCTCTCCATCGTCCACTCCCATAACCACTTCCTCCACCTCATCCACCTCGCCTTCATCAGTGACCAGTAATACAGGGCCTCTTCACATTCCTGCCAAGAGGTTAGTTTCCAGTTACAACGATCTCGATCAGCCGGGGGGCGTAATCAGGCACTCTCACCATGGGTCACAACCATGGTCATCCTACAGTCCTACGGTAGACCATCATGCTGCTCCGGCCACTGCCTTCGACCAGTTCGGCAGCAACGCTCCTACATACTACAATCTCGCATCGGATTCTTCTTCGAAGGACAGCAGGAAGGCGACGACTGCATTGAGCTTCTGGTCGCCGGGTATTCCTACCGGAGGCACACCTGATTACGGAACCAGGTACTCGAGTTCTTCGGGAACGCCAGGTACTTCCGCTTCTGATCCACCTGTAACGTGCCATCAGTCTTACTCGCAGACGTGGCCAAACTACTCACCATACTCTAGCGCGTCTAGGCATCATGTCGACTCTCACCACCATCCTCATCATGCGCAACCAGTTTCGTACCTGACTCCAGCGGAAGACAGGAGGGTGACCGCTGCTATGGTTGCGGAGAGTGGTGCAGGATTCACCCACGATAGTTACTCCCTGAGGAACTACCCAGTTCCCGATTCTGTTCCTTCAACACCATACCCCCCTCCAGGTAAGAATACATGATTAGTTCAACACTTTATAAATATAAATAATACAAATAAATAAATTAACTATTTTAATTTTATGTAATAAACAAATCACACTTTTTTAAGATCATTATCTACAGTTAGATATTCTCAAAACCTCGCAATAAACAGGCAAAACTGTTATTAGGTATGCAGTTATAAAAAAATATAACCATCAAACTTTACTGGTATTAGGTATTAACTAACAGAAAAAACTACATACATTACTAGAAAAGATAAAAAAATAGTTATAACTGCAATAACAGACATGTATTGATAAATGTAGCCTAAAATAGTAGTTATTTTCCAAAAATAGATCGTAATGAGAAAGTACTTATAAGTATTGAAAAACTAAGATATAGAAAGTATTAACTAAACACAGAAAAAGTCCATACAAAACATTAATACTCATAAAATATAAAAATAATAATAATCAGAGGTTTCAAATTATTCCATATTCTTACCACTGTGTTTAAGTTACAACTTTATTACATAACTTTTTGTCTAACTCAAGAAACTATTTGTTTCCATAAAAATAATTATCAACTAAAGAACAGCTGTGCCATAAAGCAGTGAAAGTGTTAGATATTACACATTAATAACTAATCAAAAGATGTTTTTAATAATGTTCTATGAAACGTGTTTGCTAGGCTGCCTTCACTGTGTGCACTATTGACCAGATTTATAACACAAACAACATTAAAGGTTATTGCAAATAAATTTAAAATTTACGGTACATTTAATGGCCAACGTTATAGACTCTGGCAGTGCTTGTCTTTGAGCGGTTTTACTTTTATTTAATTGGTTTGTTTCAAGGCCTTTCTAATTTGCATATTGCAGTTGCAATCAACTACAAAATACAAACATATATGGAAATGTATATAATTGAATAACTTAAATAAATTTAATGGAAAAACAGCAGCAATATAATGTTAATAATTTAATGCATAATGAAATAAATGCAGTAATAATTTTAACTCTTTCAAGTTCTAATATAATTTGTGGGTATTGAATTACACTATTTGAAACTTAGTTGACAGATTTATGGATTTGTTTGTTTTTTTATTTGAATAAACAATTACAATATTAACTGTGTCACAGTTAACACAAATTTTAAAAAATTCTGTTCCAATCTGATATAAACTGTGACCACAAACAAATTGTGTAGAATAATTTATTTGTAAGCTAATTTGTTTTAGATTTGTCTTAAGTGGTATCAAATTAACTATTATTTGTTGATTCTTACTGAAAGTAAAAATAGGCTACAGAATTGTTGCTTACAGAAATTTAGTTTGCAGAAAGAATTCAGAATCAGAAATAAATGAAAGTGTTTAAGTATTGCAAATCAACGAAAAAAGGGATCTAATTTTGTTGCTATACTTATAGTATAGAATTTGGGATGAAAATCAGTTCTTAAAATAAATCTCATATCCTATTAACCATAGGATATCAAGCTCAAAAGATGGTCAACAAATGTAAAACCCAGGGATATCAAACTTGCTGTCAAATTCAGTTTCATTCAAAAGCTAAGAAAAACAAAACTACAAAAAGTTGAAAATCTATGTCACAATTTACAAATAATTACAGGTAGGCTATAGGCTAACCATGTTTTAGGCTACATATAATTACTTTCACCAAATGTACATAAGTACATTCTTGACATTTTCTACTGAGTTAACAGCAAGATAAATTTTCTCGACATTTCAGTAGCTATTCCTTTCTACCAGTCCATTATTCTGATGGTCCTAGGTTAAGTTGCATTTGTTTAGCTTAATATGACCAACCGACTAGTGGCCATATTAAACCATAACTACAAACATGACATTCCATTTATGTTCCTGAGGGTATAAAGTAAATACCTCATGAAAACACATGAAACATTTTATATGGAGCAATCACTATTTACTGGAGTTACTAAGACAACAGATTTTCTCTTGCACTTGATGGAATTATTAGAAAGACACTGATGCCAAATTTCAAGGTCTATAAATTAAAGTAGTTCAAAGAATTTGTACCAAAATTATAAAGCAATTAGTTACTAAGGGGCATAAATAGGAAGTTTAGATAGATGTTTTTAAACTATGTGAAGGTAACTAAACATACCAGAGAATTCATATCGCAGAACAATAAGAGTGTATTTTTATAATACTCATAACCTACTAATTGTAGGCCTAATTCCTTTAAAGAAAAGGAAATCAAACTAAACCGATACACACACAACAGTATAAAGTTATATAAAATTTTCTTGTAAACTTTATTTCTGCCTATTAAAAAATATAACAGAAAAGAAATACTTACAGAGTATTATTAAAAATATAACTTACCTAAAACATAGTTACATGTTTCAATAAGTTAATAATTTCAACTTATTGCTAGTAAAACAAAATATTTCAAGGAAGTAACAATATAGATTTGAACATCTCAAACAATAGCAACATCATATTTAAAATAGAACCTAATAGAAAGCAATTACAAATATAAGCACCTATTAGAAATCATCTAATGGAAGAAGTTGCAAACATTCACCTTAGGAAAGACATTTTTCTTTCTTGATAATTTTAAATAATTCGAATTATAAGCCTACATATCTAATTATATAAATGACCAGATAATTAGAATTTTGTATTTTGAGACAAAACTTTCAACAAATTATAGTCCAACTAATTTTTTTCGTTTGAAACTAGGTTAAATTTAACCTTGAACTGAAAAAAAGGAATCAAGATGTGTAAAGACGTGAATGCTAATGCCCTAAATGTTATCTCCACAATCACTAAATTTACATTCGTTTTAATAAAATATCCCAAAATAAACGTGACCTTAATTAGCTACAAATTACGAAACATTTGAAGACAAACTAATACATAGCCTAGCTCGTCTAAAAATAACTTCGATAGAATTAAACAGTGTAAGATGTCCAGCCAGGTTATGCTCGGTATAACCTTTGAATTAGTAATAAGAAATAGAAGTAAAGAGTGTTAGTGGGCATGTTTTAAAGCTGGCTCTACTTACTTTTGCAAATAAGAACAATATGAGGTTTGTTGACACGTTATAAAGCAATAGTTGCGCATAGAACTCTGTAGTAGCTACTTTTAAATGCTACAAATTCATATATAAAGTTTTGTAGCATGAAAAAGCTGAAACCATTTTGAATAATAGCGTTTGTTTTTTGCAATGTTTTAATATTCGGTACTCAGTTCTCATTTCAGTTTCAAGCTTTGAAAATAAGTTTCAGTCAAGTGTAAATTACTGAGGTGTGTTATTTTCTCAGACGAAATAAAAATGAATAGTGAATAAGGATTTCCTGAAACCAATGAGGTTGAATAAAAACAAAATGTTATACTTTTTATATTTCACACATTACATCTAAACACTTTCGAATTTGGTATAAATTTATAGTAAAACTTTATAATCAGTGGTCATAAAACTTTAGGCCGAATAGTTTATAAATTAAAAATTAGACAAAAATATAGCCCATACTAAGAAATATTGTTTAAAGTATTTTTGTCTCAATAGGCTATTGTGATTTCATACAACTCAAATATTTATAGGCTACTGTAATAAAAAACTACAAACTTTATGTTTCTGAAATATTTTATTAATCAGGAAGTTATTTAAAATAATCTGAAGAAAGAAGAATTGTTGATATTGGAAAGTAAAAATATAACTAAGCTGTAAAACGTTAATCAAATTTAAAACAATGTTACAATAATCTGTTTGGGCAAAAACCACGGTATTATGCATTATGTTTGCTCCGGAAGTGGCCTACTAGCGAGTTTATGAGGCCCACAGTTTTACAACAATCGACTCACTAAATGAAGTGCCAATAATTTTATACCCTGTCTCATAAAATAAACTTTAATATATCTTAAGGAGCGTGGCGGGGGGATCGTATGGAGTTTAGGATGCTACTTGTAAACTTGATGAACTGTCTGAAGGAATGTCTATTTCAGTATTACCTCGTGCTGTGAATGAAAAAATAAAATTGTAAACATGTTAGGGTATTTTTTAAAATGTAAAAAGTTACTGTCTTTCAATTATTTATAATGTAAAAACGTAATAAACGAAATTTTCCTTTCAATTAAAACGGCAGTGGTCTAAACAATATTTATATTAACTGCTTCAACTTGAGTGTCAAACCAAAGTTTAAACAAAACCTAACCGTTTTCATTTAACTGGATTGAAACAATCTATTTCTTACTTTACAAACTGTTATTCACCCCCACCCCTCCTTATGTAACAGCTACATAAGAGATAATGTTACAAATATCTTTCTATACTGTTTTATAAAATCTTATCTATGTTTCATAAATAACTGGATATTTTTGAACATTTATGTCGTAAAAAGTGCCCAGATATCACTAAATATTCCTTGAAGGAGGAATCAAAAACAAATTTTTGTTTGGTGTAAGTATCAAATGTTATAATAAACCAAAAACATTTGCTTCCAACTTCAATTAGAACCTTAAATACACATTTATGAATGTATACAAAAACAAGTTTATAAAACAGACCCTACCTTTTGATGGCTGTTTCATCAATCCAAATAATCTACATTATTTATTAAATATAGTCTATCACTATTTATTTGTAAATTGTTTTCGAACGATTACCTGAAACTATCACAGGTTAACAATGTATATCCTTATAGCATAGCCTACTATTGGTTTCTAGCTATAAAACACCTTTTCATTTCTTCACAGGCGATGTTTCATTTTAAAACAGTAATAGGCCTATATAGATTAAATTTGAAGAAAACTTTAATTGGAGAGTTTTAAGTTTAAATCAAATTAACTACAAACTTTTAAAAATATTTTATATAACTTTATTTTGTATATTAAGAAAGTAATAAAATATTACCGACTTACTTATAAATAAAAAGTTACTCAAATATTAATAATAAAATATTTATTTAAAAAATAGTTTGTTTCAATAGTTTTGCTAAATTACATTTGCTGATCTTTCAAAAAAGGTTAAAGTTTTGATCTATTTCAGAACTTTAAAAAATTAATAATTTTGAGAAAATATTTTGATATAACCTAAATTAAATATCTATAAATATGTTTTTACCCTTAAACCATGAAATTATGCATTGAAAATGTCTTCTATTATCTCAATCTTATATGTTTGATTTCATGAATTTTTATTGAAATTAGATGATAATTTAAAAATTAAAATAGGTAATTTTCTTAAAAACAATATACAAATAAATATATTATATTTTTTAAATTATGAAACAATACTTTATTGTATTTAATTAAACAACTGAAAACCTGTAATTTCCAAAAAAAAATGAAGCCTTTTTTGTACTCCAAATAATCGATAGGGTTCGATATCAATAACCTTTGAACTGTTGCATAACAAAAGCCGTACATTGTTAGATAACTCCTCATAGTTACCACTTGAAGCATGTTTTAAAGAAAAGCTCATAAAATGGTTTATGTCTTGACGAAATGTTAAGTGCCACTTTAGCGCTGAGACGTCGTAGGATTTGTCAAAGTACCGCTGAGGACTCTCGATTAATCGATCTTTACATGTGTTTTGGTGTTTTTATTATTTTCAATCGATTAATCGAAACGTGCCCTTCAGTAGCAATAATCTCTCTTGTTTTACAGCTGTTTAATGTGGCTAGATGCTGATAAGTAATTATTTGTCTTTTATGCAAATGTTTTATTTTACGTATCAACAGGGCGTTTTAACGTAAACTGTAAGTGGTATTTTTTTAAAATTAGCCTTAATATTTAGTGTTTTTATGCAATCATATAACAATAAGTATATAACTAAATAATGCATTATTATTAATATTTGAATTACTTTGAAGGTGTTTCAAAACGCAAATACTTTTATTAAAATTCTAAGAAACTTCTCCAGATACAGGGTAGATTATTACCTCTTTTTAGAGAATACACCCCGGAGATACCATAATTTTCCTCTATACCAGGATCCTAGTTATCCTTTTATATTCTATCTAATTTTCCAATTACCCTTCCTTAACATTTTTTGACAATAGGATTTAACGAATAGACATTTCATAACGACCCCGGTAGAAACCAGGTCTACTTACATGTGTAACCACATGTGATGCCGTGGTCCCTTCCTATAACATTTACTTGAGTGTTTCCACTTCTTTAATTCAAACTATATTTTTAATTCTTCCCTATCCGCCTTGATTGATCAGTTACACTAAGTGATTGCCTTGAAGCTATAACAAACATGTCTACAGTTTATATAGGAACCACTTTATCTTATATTAAAATTATAAGCGTCAACATTTTTATAAGAGATATATTTGTAATAACAAACTTGTAAGCACTTAATATAATCTTCTTTCTTACAAAAATTGTTACTCTTTTGCCTAAATACAATATTTTGCTTTGGACAGAGGATGAAATACTTATAATATTCACAATATTAGGCCCACCAGTAGGCCTACATTGGAAATTGTTGCTTACTTCCCTAAATAATACCATTATGTTATAGAAAAACTATGGACATAATTTTAAAAATTATTATCATTCCTAGGAAACGTGATAATTTCAAAACAAGTGATTAACAGTTTGAGTTAAACCTTTTAAAACAATCTCATTATTATTTTGAACTCGTTGTTTGGATTCAAAATTTAAGCATCCTTACACAAATTTGAATGGAAATGTGAGCTTACTTTTATAAACAAAACTTAGTTTGAGTTAGGGTCTAATATATTACAAATATTTTGGATGTCTATAACTCCAGAAAATTCTGTTTAAACAATTTTGCTACAAAAACGATTTAACCTATAATATAACAAGGCAGTCACTACAAAACTGCATGAAAAAAATATTGAAGTGAAAAAAATGACTTATGTCGAACTCGAAATATTTCAACGTAAGCTTTGCGTACTCTATGACGTCACCACAATGAGACAAAGACCTCTACTCGGCCCTTATCGCCGTTCAGAACAAAAGTCGTTATTCCTCGGAAACAATGAACGTAGAGAAAGCTCAGCTCGTTCCCTGTGACGTCATCCATTGATTTATAACTCAATTCAATTTTTTTTTTTAATAGTGACTCTAACGCCGGTCTAAGCTATGAATTGCTTGTAGATGGAGCCATCATAGGACTTGGAACCGGTTTTCTGGCTTCCGAGTTTTAAATATCTTATTTCTGATTTCAAACTCCATCACAGCGTTTAGGGTTTGAGGTCCTAACGTACAGTTACGGTCCACAAGACTGCCAAGAAATATAGTGATTGTGTGCAGCCGATCTTGATTACACTTTTCGCAACCAAAGACGGATTCGATAATATTTTTTTGCATAATTTCATAGGTTAGTAAAATTTCAAATAGTTATGTAAACCTATTAACAAATTTATCATATAGGACCTACTGATGAACTATCTATGTCGGTAGTGCAATCTATGTTGAAAAGTTTATAATATCAATCAGAAAATAATTTCCGTGGACTAATGGCAGTACATAAGATTCCCGATTAATACAGTAAAGATACAAAATACAATGTAAATCTATTTATTTTAGTTTAGGAAAGTATAAGCCTATTTCCCAAATAATTTATTATTAAAAAATTAGCAAGGTTTTTGAAATTTTTAACAAATTTAATTTAACATAGAGTTGATCTATCTAAAAACACTTTTAAGACAGAATTTGTAATCATGTCTATCCTTTTCAAAAGATAGAAAAAACTTTTACTGAAATACTCGTATATTAAATAATAAATTACATAACTTCAATTTTTCCTTGAATTTAGGTTTGGTTAGTTTTTTAAAGTTTGAAGCAGAACAACTAAATAAGAGTTTATTGTGTATATACAATATTCTACTTTAAGTAATTTTAATAACTGTCAGCTCTGACTAGCTGAAACCATGTGGCCTGTTTTTTAAAGGCAATAAAATCACGGCGTACCTTCAATGAAAATTATTTCATTACTCGTTGAAAACATAACTTTTGAGAAACTCTCTTTCCTTGTAACCGAAAAAAATTGGCAATAAAAATTCTATAAATACCGTTGATGCAAAACTTTTAATAAGGTATTTTTCTAAATAAAAATGAGATAGGCTATAGGGCCTATATACCGCAAACACAGTAAAACAATATAAATATAAATTTTACGTCATATTTATATATTATTTCTTATAAGTCAATTTCTTTGTTTTCATACAAATGGAGGCTTAAACCTAAGACCATCGCAGTTTGTCTTGAAAGCTTATTAATCTACGAATATAAGTGTTTAGCTACATAAACGTTAATCCCATGTAAATATCCAAAGGTTTAATTTACTAAGGGCGAAGAAGCTAAGTTAAACCAGGAACTTACGAAGTATCTATAGTCTACCTACGTTAACTAACTTGTGTTGGGCGTCTGTTTACATTGGTCAGCTTTTAAAGAATGTATGAATTCATAAGTAATAAAATAAAAAGTTAGCCTCAGTTAATTTAAATGTAAATCTAGTATAATATGTAAGACAATATGTATTACAAGCGCAAGAAAAAAATATTAGATTTTTTTAAACTTGACCTCTTATTGAACTTTTACGAGGATATAAACGAAAATATGTTTGTGAAAGAAGTAAAAAGATATCGACAGTAAATACTAAAAAATCTTTTTATCATTGAATAAAATTAAAAATCGATGCTTTACGTTAAACCCAGAGCAAGAAGCAAATGACTTGCATAACCAGAGATCGGGCGATTCAGAGGTGCAAAGGGGGAAGACGTGTTTTATGACCCACCCGATGTCCGACGGCGATATTATCTTCACTGTTCCACTATACCGTTTCCAAAGAACCTTTTCGAAAAAAACTTGTTTATAACTTTAAAGTATCACACGCGTGCCTAAATGTGCATCCTTTAAAGTAACCTAATTGTAATTAATTTTTAATGAATGTTTAAATAATTGTTTCTATTAATAAATAATTCTGTATAAAATTAAACACAGCTTTTCCTCATCAATTAAAAGTGGTGCAAAATATGGAATAAATTTCACATTTAATAAAAGCGCTCCACTAAACAACGGCCAAAATTAAAACAGTTAACTCTAAATCTCATCACACAGTTTATCAAAACAACAGATTAGTTCCGATGACGACGCCGCCTTCATCAGTGCTTAGCTACAACTTCTATTCGGCGCTGGTAGTTTTAGTTTATAATTCTTTGACATATTGAAGGAATATATAATTTAACCACAAATTGTATTTAGTTAATATCTTTGGAAGTACTTTTAAAACCTAAAATCTATTACGCTATTAGGATACTTTCAAGAGCGTCATTACTGCTCTGGCAATGTAAACTTGGACATTGGCTAGTTTTCCAAAAGTTATCTTCACCTTAAAGTGACTATTTTATGATTTTAGCTACTAGAGCTGTAAGTCAAAGTGTTAAGAACAATTCTTAATACATTTTTATATAGAAGACGTTATAGAAGCCTAAAGAAATCAGTTCTTTGTATAAAACTTTCAAATTTCAATTGCATCATACCTTTTCGATGTCAAATTGTTTTGGATCCGGACCAACATCTTTTATTCTTAAGAAGAGGAAGATGGACGTTTCTGCTATTCGTTAAGATTCGGTTTTCTTGAACCAAACACTCATAGTAAACCAATCACTCATTCTAGATCATTAGCGTTTTTGGTTCGGTTTCACAGAGAATCTAGTAGCCTATGATTCACTACCAGGAAGGATATGGTGTAAGTTATACAACACACAGAACAAACCTCTAACCACGAATATTTTTATTCTAGTTTTATGTACATTTCGATTGTAAAGTAACCATCCTCAGGGACATGACAATACATACTCATGCAAACAGTATGTACTGTCATGTCTCAGAGGATGGTTACTTTGTAACCGAAATGAACATAAGACTAGAATAAAAATACGTGTGGTTAGAGGTTTGTTCTGTGTGTTATTTATTAACAATAAACCACAGTAAATTATTCCAAATAATTAGTGGTATACTTTTAATGTTAGATTTGAGTATGTTTCTAAATCTTTTCTGGGTTTATCTCTACATTTTCTTTTAGTTTTGGTTACAGTTTTTAAACATGTACGCCTAAGCAAAATATTACAGTTAACTAAAATACTAAACGCAGCTTAGGTTTCTAGTGGGTAGGCCTACTAACCTAAAGGGCCTGTTTCGATCCCCGATAGACCAAAGATTTGTAGTTTACTCAGAGTATAAAAATTAGTACTTAGGGTTAACCCCAGGTAAACCTTGTTTTTAATAGCGGGCGGTTCGAGGATAATCAGTTTGGCAGCACTGCTCCGTCTATTGTAAGCTATCTTAATGGTAGCATAAAGGCTAACAGAAATGAATGTTATTATTATTGTTATAGAAGTCGACTAGTAATAGGTTTCATGTTTGTGAGTTATGTTGTAAAAGAGCAATTTTTTAAACAAAATGTCAATCATTACAAAACGTTAAAATTATTTAGAAGTTTAGTTTTTTACGTTCCATACATACAAAATAACTATTCAAAAAAAAAATTAGAGTAAACCTAACTGGCCATTCTTACCTACCGAGGGTGACTGGTAGAGATTTCTCTTGTTAGTAACGCCCCGCAATTGAGTTCGGGTGAAAGGGTGCCACAGTTAGGCGTGCAATGTGCGACAAAAAAAGTTCGCTTTCTAAATGCCAATGGTCCATAAAAACGAAGTCCTAAAGGTTAGCTTTGTTTCGCATTTCGTTGTAAAATTTTGTCGGTTTGATCAGAAGCTGTACAGAAAGCTCTCACAAGACCTACATTAATTCTAAATGCTCTAGATTATTCTTAAAAAAATTGAATTTTTGTAATACTGTATTAAACTTGTTAACAAACAATTTTAGGCGTAGTTAAAAAGTATAGTTTTTTAAAAATTTTATTTTCGTAAACATTTCTTAATTTTCCTGCTCCTCCCCAATTGAAGTTTTAGAATTTTTTCTATTTGGAAACATTTAGATGTAAATGCACTTGAAACTGCGATCAAACCTAAATAACCCAGTTATTTATTGTTTAACAAAAATAAATGTGTGCCAAACAAACTGGCTATTAAAACATTAGGAATAACTTTAACACAAACATCATAATAAGGGTGTTTGTTTGACCTTTAAACAATTTGCTTGTTAAAGAACGGAAATTATTTTAAACTGAGTTACCCTCCATATTAACATTTTAGAATTAATTTCTTTGCAAAACACATCTGTTATTTTATATTTTAGCATTGTAATTAAAATGTCTCTTGATTGGAAGAAAATAATTGGCTCAAGGCTGCTAGCAGTAATTTAATTTTAATTCGGAGAATTGTAAATTAATTATGATCGATTAAGAATCTATTTAAAAAGATTTCGTTAAAAATTACCTTCGACGCAGCAGAAAATGAATGAAACATTATATTGAAACCGTATATTAATTCTTGGTTCAAAGACGTACGTCATAAATATGCGGTAAACGTTCACTCCACGCGCCACCCAAGTGCACTTAGGCCTATATTTATGTAGCCCATGTACACCAAGTGGACGTAGCTGGCAGCTAGTTCTATGGAGTAATCCTGCGCCAGACTTGTGGATACTATAATCCTTTACCCTATTAAAGACGTTTCAACATTTATATTAATTAAAACAACCTCTCACCACAAATTCAACAAATTTTAATTTAACCTTATGTACATTTCGACTACAAAGTAATCATCTTCAGAGGTATTTTTACAAATAACAGTTATTTGTAAAAATACTTCTGAAGATGATTACTTTGTAGACGAAATGTACATAAGGTTAAAATAAAATTTGTTGAATTTGTGGTGAGAGGTTGTTTTAATTAATATAAACATTTACGCCACAGTTGCTTTAAGTTGTTGTCGTTTCAACATTATTTACTTTTATATAAAAATAAACTTTAATATAATCAGACCATCTTTATCACCTATAAATTGGAAAGGTTACACTGAAAACGCATGTAGACTGCATACTTTACTTCAACAACTTATTTGTATCAGTGGCAGCATGAAATAATCAAACTTTAACTCTTTCAATTTAATTAAGTTTAAATTTCAGTGATATAAAAAAAATATTATTTAGCTTTTAAATAAAATTTATTTTCAAACGGTCTTAGTGAACAAACCTTTTATGGAATAATTCGAATTTCGGCCTTTTTATACTGCACGAGGAACTTTTTATATTCAATGTCAATAAAACCTCCAAAGTTCTTTCTCAATTGGTAGATTTTCCAAGTGAAAATATCTCAACACTCGTTCAAAAGTTTTCCATGTCTCAAACGAGATGTAGCAAAATTCAAGACAATGTAAGGATATAGGACTAGAAAGAGCTTTGCGTTATGTTACAATAGGCCTTTTTAATATGTCTTTGAAAATAGATAACATAAATAGTAAAAGAAAAACACTTTGACTTTATTGAAACATTTCGGAAAATTTTTCATCATCAGTGTCCTAATTTTTCGCTGTACATCTGTTTAAAAAATAATCTATTTTAATAAAGGGAATATTTAATAGTTAAAAAATTCTATAATTTTACGGTAATAATATGATAATGTTGCAACTAAATGGCATTAAATTTTTTTTTCAATATTTATATTTTAAATGTGTTTTATATTTGCACCTATTAGAATAATTCTACGAAAGGCACATAGGCCTATTACATATCAGTAATTTATAAAATATGTATCAAAACAAAATGAAAAGATCTACGTCATTCATTTTTTGCCAAACATTGTCACATCCTCAATATAAATACATTTTGCCAAAGTATTACATTTGTTTCAGGGTAACACTCGGCACCGAGCAGCTGTGCGGAATGTAAATCAAGTTTTGTTAGGTTGGCAACGGAGCAGGTGGGAGAGGGAACTGGTTTAGTCACGTTGGCAACACTTTAGTACCGCGTACTTTTGTACACTCGAGTCCAACAATTTACTTTCCAGACACGATCTCTGGTTATTGTGGCATTCAGATCAATTTGCATAAAAACCGAGCGTACTATTCCTCCCGCCTTTTAATCGGCCGATCCAGTTTTATCAGTTGTTTTTAAATGCCGAAACATGTCTGGGGATGAAAATCTACGAGAAAGTGTGCAATTTGTGTAAATGTATTTAGATTAAAGTATACGAGTAAATGCTTGGCGGTTAAATAAAATAGGTGTTGCGTAAACTTCCGGATTTGCCATTCATTTCTTTCAAACTCTTCTTAGGTAAACTAATACCACTGATTAGACGAATTTAAAAATTGTTTAGTACTTCTTTAGTTTTAGTCTTAAGATATTTACTAATTGTTCTTTGGGAACTAAGGTAGTTATTTCGTATTATCAAATACACTATCGTTTACTGGTAAATTATCTTTATTCATATTTTTACTGTACTTATATTAAGAATAGGAGGGCAAAGGGCGGCCACTTAATACTTCACTTTATCCCGGGTTACGATAGCAACACTTCAAAACCCTACTAGAGAAATTTCTGGTAAACCCAAACAACATATGTTGCACCCCCTCCCTATTGAGCAGGTAAATCTTTTGTTTTTGTTCTTGTATGTGCTTAGCTCTTTCTTCACACCTCCACAAACCTATCTGTTTACATTAATAACTACTTTCTAATTTTAGTGCGGTCGCCACAGTAGCCTACTCTCTTACCAGTAACCTAGTCATGATAACTGCCACTTAACGTTTTTACCTTTTTACAATGACTAACTTAAAAGCAAAATGAGTCATATTAATTTTTTGTTCAACAACACCTTGTGTTGTAATACTTAGGCCTATTACCTGTGTATTTAACTAAGCAGAGTGTAAAATTTAGGTTTTTCATATTATTTTTATAAATTATAGGCTATACCAATCCCAATTCATAAAATTTCCCTATACAAAACAAAATTAGGTTGAACAACTCTTGTACAAAAATATATAATTTTGGTGAGGTCGCCACAGCTGACTAACCTGTTTGATTAAGGGTGAATATAAATTCCCCTGAAGTTAAAAAATAGAGGGATCATACACCATTTGTATAGGCTCGTATCCTTGAAGTAGATAGGATCTGTATCCCAATAATTAGGAGATTTCTATCCGTAACATATCTTAAAACAAAAACAAATTGAAGTTGAAGTTGAATAAATGTATCACTGATGAAAGGGTGTAGTAAGCTTCTAGAGCTTGTAGTGAAGATAAACTATTATGGCTAACGTGACTGCTTCTCTAAAGCAAACCTACTCTCTACCGGAGTAATACAAAGTTGTCTACTTACTACCGGGTAAGTTAGTACAGTGGATTTTTATGAAGTGGAATCGTATGAAAAATTAATTTCCCCATCGAAATTTACTTAATTTAAAGCAAAAAACTTTTAACACAAACAACCAAGATGCGGCAAGTTTTAAGAAATACCTGCTAACGCTTTTCTTTTTATGTAAATCAAAAGTGACAGTGTTTAATCTTATCTTGTTCAAACGTTATGTAGGTAAAGATACAAGTATTTGGTCTAGCTTATTTTTTAATCACATTATTACTTTGAATTTCGAAGAAAGATTAAACCTTAAAATTGTTACTTTTTGCTACTTTATAAACCGTTCCGAGGTACCAGAGATATGGGCGTATTGGACATCCTTGTAAGTCTATAGGCACTACAGCAGCTGTGAAGATCTTGATTCGCTAACATCATCCTATGGTTTGCCACAAGTAATTAGCTGATAGACATGTAGATAAAACTATTCAAGAATCGCGATAGCATAACTAAGATCTTTACAAGTGGCGTAAAGAATCTTCACCCTTCGAATATTAACACTTAGACAATCATATTATTCAAACAGCTGTTGGACTTCCTAAAAATATAACCTTTGAATCGTTTGATTTGCTAATTATGCTATCAACGACTCATTTTATGGGTGAAATACACGTTTTTGAAATACATTAAGGACTATGTATTTAAAAAGTGACAAAAACTATGTTTTAATATGAAATGATTCTTCAAACTTTTCAAGAGCAGATTAGTTTTGTTATTCTATACTGGTTTCTTCTTTGACTTTTTTAATTCACCATATATATTCAGGATTCCATTCAACTTAAATTTAAAAAAAAGAAAAGTGCAAGATTATTTAAATAGTCTAAAGTTTTGTCTGTGCTCCCATCTTCAATAATGTAGTTTTATTCACCTTGGTGTTTTAGGTTTTTTACACATAAATTACCAATAGAAATTATAAGTATTTGAAGTAACTCAGAATATTAGAACAGACCAAAACTATCAAGAAATAAGAATAAATAAAGTGGGCCTAATATCTGTCAACAACCTAGTTGTTTTCCTATTTATAGCCTTTTAATCAAAAAATGTTTCATGAGAAAAATAGAACAGTCCGCTTAGAAAAATGATGTAAACGTAATTAAAACGCGGTATAGGAAAAATGGTGTTTAACAAAATAAAGTCCCTCGCCTCGATCCACTTTATCTCCATCTGTCAACTAAGGTTGGGCTCAATCATGTCTGGCGGAATACATTTTTATTTGTTACATCGTATAAAATTTACCTTAAAAGTAATTAATTCATAGTATGATGGAAATTATTTACTTTTGGGTGAACCAAAGAACTCTGTAGGAACACGGTTACAACCATAGGAAACACTATAAATAAACAAACTAAGCTAAATAACATTTATGGAGATACATAGTTATTCAAAACGTTAGATTAGTGCTTAATACCATGCAAGAATAAAGAGATCGGTTCAGTAGGCTGCAAGAAAGATGGTCTGGGAGAGCAGATGTGGCTAATGGGAACAGCTTGTATAGGTTCCTTCTGAATAGAAAGACACATTGTACGATGCTCATTTAAACAGAGCATTTAGGTTAAAAAAGAGTATAGTTTTTATTCCAAATTTATTTTCCAAAAATGTTTTAACACAATTTGTTTCATACACATTGGAGAATTTATAGTCTCCATACAATTTCATTTTAGCCTCTTTCTTTATTTAAATCTACGTATTAATAAATACATCATTTCTTTAAATTTTAAGTCAGTGGTAATTTGCTGTAACTTCTACTGTTAATCCACTTACTTGAAATAGTAAACCAAAGTACAAACCAAAGTAGTCTTTACGTATAAAAACAAATCATTCTATCAATTAGAAAATTGTAAAACAAAATATAGCCTACAATAACGAAAATATAATTTGTGAATGATAGATATCCAAGCAACAAATGAATACAAAATCTAATTAATTATAAATTTAGTTTTTTAAAAAAGTTTCGAATTTATTTTAAAAAATTGTTTTGTAACAAAAATATCTATTTTCAATATATATATATATATATATATATATATATATATATATATATATATTTAATAAATTAAAATATTTCCTAAACAAGAATACTTTTAATGAATATATTTATTCAAAGCTTTTCGCCGATAAAATAGTATCAGCATCTTCAGGAAAATAATTATCTAATAAAATACTTTTACAAAATATTTTGTAAAAGTATTTTATTAGATAATTATTTTCCTGAAGATGCTGATACTATTTTATCGGCGAAAAGCTTTGAATAAATATATTCATTAAAAGTATTCTTGTTTATGAAATATTTTTAATTTATTAACTATATTACAAGAAAACATATCACCATATTTAATATATATATATATATATATATATATATATATATATATATATATATATTATTATGATTATTATTAAGTTTGAGATGAAGGTGATACTTTGGATGATATCTGACAAGACCGCTGACCAGAGAATGAGAAAATTTCAAAATTATAGGATATGTTACAAAAAAGTTTGAAAACAGTCTTTACTTCTTACTAAACAGAAACAATCTAACTTTATTACGCGGGATAAATGGAATGCTCATATTGCACAGTGTAAAAGGTGTATTATTCATCACATCATTTTATACATAAGGTAACATACGTGAGAGATACTATAGGCCAATATCAATAGGATGCGTGGAAATTAGAAGTGCGGGGCTAATTATCAACCCCAAATTACCTGTAGGCAAGTAGAGTGTCAAGTAAATAAACATATCTACACATTATTTTGGGTGAAACTAGTAATTTTAGGTCTAAATATAGGAAATAAAAAATCATTAATAACTGTCTGAGATCTGTCATTAGCCTATATAAAAAATTAATAGTTATTAACAGACGTTAAAAAAAAATAGTATAGTTTCTGTCTGGGACTTCGCCTTATTGAAAGAGATTTATTTATACTTTTTTACAACGACGCTTACACGTCTCTGATGCTTCTTAATAACTGGTTTTCGATTTATTTTCTTATCTTTTGTGAAATATCTGAATATTTGCGATTATTTTCTGGATTTTTGATCTGTATTCCATCACTTGACATCTTCCTGATCAATGGCCTTTAGTGGTCAAGGATTTTATATTTACCCTTCGAAAAAAGAGAGTTATCAACCATCTGTTTTGTTTCAAAATGTTCTGTCAAAAATTGTTGTAAAAGGTGTCATCTCTAAAGTGGGCCAATTTTTCGTTGTAATAAAAATTAGACGATTTTAAAACCCAATTTCCCATTTGAGCCTAGTGGGAAAATATTCTAAAAAAGAGGCAAATATATGTTAACCCATTATAGTATGAGGTTAATCATTTACTCTATTCGTATGTAATGAAAGGATTCTTTTAATAGTTTATATCTACAGAAAGCATTAATTTATATTAAAAATAAGAAACATATGATCATAGTACAGATATTGCGTAGAGCAAATGTCAAGAAATTGTTATTATAGTGAAATATATTCACAAATTATATATTCAACTAATAAATATCATAATTAAAAACTGTCAATAGTTCTTTTTGGTAAATATTTGTAAAATCTATACATCTTGATTTTAAGTACAATCTGTGCTTTTTATCCTCTACAGTCTTTAGTAGAATCTAATATTATCCAAAACTTTATGGATTCGAAAAAATAACCAGAGAATTTGATTTTATTAAAAATTCTATCGTCAACATTTTTTTAATATAACTTCTTTTAGTCATTAAATTAAATAACAAGTGCCTTACTCCTACTTTGATTTAAATGCTGATTTAAATCAATTTGTTCTTCTATATGGTTTCTCTTAGTTTAGACTTAAAAGCTGTTCATCTCTGTACGTTTGTTTGTTTGTATTAAAACACTGGTGACTTTAAGTCCCAGGTACTAACTGTACGTCAATGATTATCATAGCCAAAAATAAATACTTTGCCCGTGCCCTTACAAACAGGTACACAATGATTGTTAAACTTGATAGAGGAAAAGCTAATATTTAGGAGGAAAATTAACTTTAAACTATTCTTTAAAAATCTTTTGTATAAATCAGTAGGCTGTAAAAATATTGAAGTACTTATATAACCATTGAAGCATTCGATAAACAACTGTCAAATACAATTGATAACTGATTTCATGAAATATTTTGGAGCGGTTAAGCCTATATTTGTTTGTTGTATAGTTAGACATGGAAAGAAAAAGTAAGTCTTAAATACGATGGTAATTTTAATGGGAAATAAGTGTGTAGGTCCTATATTACAAAATGTAAGAAATCGATATAAGATTTATGCTTGATTTAAAGTAATATTTTATAAATTAAGTATACAATTTTAATTGAAGTATTTGATTGATAATTATACACCGTGGCATAAATTGTACTTTAGATGTTAGGGCATATAAACCATTAGTTCTACTCTGTTGAATGTATCAGGGAATTAGATGCAACTTCTATAACTTTATTTATGAATTAACACTTATAATGAACTTAATCTCCGAAAAAGTGTAAAAAAACGTAATAAAAATTAAATATTTTAATTATTAGTCCTTGTAATTAACGCGGAATGAAATTAAAAAATAATTAGCTTTTCTTCACTAATAACTTGTTATTATTATCATTATAAAGTCTTATGCTATTGGAATATAAACCTAACAGTAGTTCATAATTCTCCGTTAGATGGCATGGGCTTGTCCTTGACTTATTAGTTAGGGGTGAGCTCCAACCCTCTGGAGACAAATATCTGTCTCCCCTTTTAGTCGGAACTTGGCAAGCAGCCCTTATTGATGTAAGTTAAGTTTGAGAAGGTCCATTCGGAAGTATATGTAGGTAGCGGAAATATTCATCATCTGAAGTTATTAGTGTACCTTATAAACAATGTTTGTTACTAAAAACTTTATTAAATTTCATAAGACCCTTAGTAAGATTGGTTTACATTTATTGCCTTTTACTTTGAAGTTTGAATAAGTAAAAAATACGGAATATATAATATTGTTATATTATAATATATATATATATATATATATATATATATATATATATATATATATATATATATATATATATATATATATATATATATAACACGTTTTCTTGTTTACTAATTTAAAACAACATAGGTTATTCAAATACAAGGGAAATGAATATAAATTAATAAATATTCTTGTATTTGAATAACCTATGATGTTTTAAAATATATAAATATATATATATATATATATATATATATATATATTTATATAATATATATTTTATCATTCGTCATGTGTTATAGGCTATGTTTTGTAGCTTATATCAAATTATTATTCCCTGCATCTCCATTTTAACTTTTCTTAGTCCGATATATCTTATCATAATTTTAAAATATTTCATCTTGTACTTTTTGTGAATCAGCCTTCCATAGTCAGTTAGGTTACATAATTTAGACCTTTTATAAATAACAAGTCTGACGATACCTCTGATATGTTCTCACCTTACACCTTACAGTATTCAACCTGGTTTTAAAAGACACTAAATGGATTTGTAGCCTCTTTACAAAGCTACGCCGTAAAAGTTTAATATGTATATTGCAAAAATTTAGTATGTGTTACGTTTCACATCATTTAGCCGAAATTTCACATTTAAATGAAAAACTAACTAAATTTCAAAACGTCTTTACTTCTCCAAGCACCCAAGTCTAAGAGTTCAAACCTCCTCTGAACTCGAGGTGGCTAAATCTACCAAGATCTATATTATTGATTTATTTTCATGGTAAATGTTTTACTAGTGAACAGACACTGGACGTTACTTGCTTTGTAAAACTATATCTAACCATATTTGTCACATATGCCCCTGTTAGGCGTTTAGGCTCTACGTTTCTTCTCTCACCAAGAGTTTAACTGGTACCTAATGTAACTCACTTACATTGTAAAGTTAGTCTTCGTGAAGGTTTTCTTACCATATTTCTCATATATTTCTATATCATATGTTACATTACTCATCAAGGATTTCACATAGCCTATATCTTGTGCTATAATAAAGTATTCTATTCAAACAAGTGAAGTACTGACACTTAAGTCACTAAATACTTATTTCCCAAAACAAGATATAGTGCATTTATGAGTATTCGTTTAGTGTACATATGATTATTTATTATTACTCATTGTCAAATTGTAAAGTTTTATATTTTACAAATAAAAACTGTACAAAAATATTGTTAAAAGACGAATACTATTTAGTATTTTTTAAACAAATTTGAAATATAAATTTGACTATTAATAATTTTATAAATTGTGTATAATTTTTCTTATAATTGAGAATCAAAGTGTTGTATATATAATTTGAATTTGATTGTTAACTCGAGGAAATCCAGACTTTTGCATAAACTTTTATCTAGAAATGATTTATTTTTAGGTAAGCATACCCGTAGATTTCTTGCAGAGTCAAGTCCGTATAAAAGTATAAGTTTAGGATAATTCATATTACGTTAAAAACTAACACATCTCTTTGACATTTCGAATATTTCATGATTATTATTCTTTATACGAATACATTAAAGTATCCCTAAATAATTTCTATTGATTAAAACTTAATAATAATAATTAATCCTTTTTTTATTCAATATCAGTAAACAAGTTTAACATAGGTATAGAATTTTTAATAAATGCAATACAATGAATGCTGTAAAATGTTAGTCAATCTTACGTAAATGCTAATTTTGAGTTACATTTCAACTCACCCAGTTTTGGTCAGATTTAATCTAGGAAACGACCCAAGAGACAAATGGCTTAAAAGTGTTCCCAGAAATACATTTTATTTGTTTGGTTATGACGGTAAAATTTAAACAACGTATGTAGCAGTTAACGACAATAATGAAATACGAATAAACAAAATTAATACATTTACGAATTAGATATTACACTAAGAAAATAATTACTTCTAAAACAAAATTAAAGCAAAAAATAAATATTGTACATATATTTTGAGAATGGGTAGTGGGAATGTAGTAATATAGGCGAAAATAACTCTTTAATTCTGATCTTGCTCTCCTGAAGTAACAATAAAAGATGAATAAACTTACAATATTCTGTAAACCTATCTTGTTTACGTAGCTTTCTCAAATATTGGAATATAGAGGTGTTTGAACGCATCAACTATTTGTTGATTGGCTAAGCTAGGAGTGGCACAAGTTTGTAAATCTTGCAGAACCTTTTTTGTAATTATTAAGTTCCGTGTTACGTTAAAGTGTTTAGTTTCTGCTCTTGGTTTGTTCGTTTAATTTGATCAATGAATACAATAATACGGTAAATTAAAAAAAAAAAAATGAAATGTAATTATAACTGCTACAGAATTTTAGGTTAATTTAAAAGCACCCAATATATTTCCCACATTGCTTTGTGATCTTGTAGGTCCAAGGCATCAAAAGAATATAGTGATAGTCTCGCTAATGCTAATGGTGGACTATCCAGAACCTTTTTTTTATTAGAAAAGTCCTTTACTTCCGGTTAAAGTATGAACTAATAATTTGAGACTTCTTCACTGAAAGAAAATTTCATCAAAAAATTCACTGATAAAAAAATGCTTGATTATATTTTTTTAGATGGACAATACAAATAAATAAATTAAATTAGATGGATAAAATTACATAAACATTTGGTATACAAGTTTATTAAAAATAAAAAATGTTTATTTTAAAAAAAGTACAACAATATTATATAATACAAAAGTTGTCGAACTCTATCACCAAAAATAAACCTTGATTGTCCGAAATAATAATGTAAAAATGAGTTAATTTTGAAAATATTCCCGAGTTATGGGTGGACACCTCTATTAAATCCGGAGGAGAGTATTCCTATTTCAAGTATGCTATTATGACTTTGTGATGTCGCTATGTCTATCCCTTACTTACATTACCAGGCTTTCCTTAGTTCTTATTAATTTTACAATTTCATATCCTTCTTAAATCAGGAACACCCTTTTTCTAATAGCGATAGATAATTCCTTTTCTTTGTTTTATTATTCCAGATTAAGCTGTTATTCAGATTAAGCATTATCTTAAATACGTTGAAAACATAAAATACATCTAACCAAAATAAAAAGCAAACGATTGAAACATAAACATTCCCGGCTACAATAGTCTATAATTAACGCTAAAATAAAAATCTATAAGTCCAAATATCGCCTGTCTAACCAAGAATTGTTTAATGATTTTGGAAACACGTTTTGCAAGAAGTTGAAACTTTAGCAGTCTCGTAGGCTGCACCTGCTTGAATATTACTGGGTATGAAGCTTTAGTCTCATACTCCACAATATTTACACCGAGAGTATTGCATGTATGAATACAAAAATAACAACAATTAGAAATGATTAGGCTCTCAGCTATAAGGTCTGGATAGTATATCTGTAAATTAAAAAGCATTACTTGATCTTCACTATCCAGGATGGTAGAATTTCTATAAAATCGAGTTAAGGAAAGATAAAAGGAATAAACTGAAATGGTAGATATGCCGCCTCGTGTTTTCGCGTGAAAGCGCGCGCGTGTGTGTAGGGTTCTCATTTCCCAAGTATCTGTCCCTCTAAATCGGATCTCTCAGACATTATTCTTCCTGAGATAAAAGACAATGACACAAGTAGACTTAGTTTAGCCCCTTCAATAATGACTACATTTTCGGGGTAATTTTGTTATATGTTCAACTTCTTAAACCTTTATGTTGAATGTCTAAATAGACCTGGATTTAACTTACTTAAATAAAGCACTTGACTAATTGAAATAAAACACAAAACATTTTTTATTTTAAGAAACTTAAGCTTAAACTATTTATACATGTTTTTTTCTTATTATCTTTTGTTTATTAATATTGTTACTTTTATTTTGGCAAATTTACACCTTTTTATAATAAAAAAAGGTGACTCCATAAATTTCAATATACAAATTGGTTATTTCTGATTTTGTCTAATTTTTTCGTACATAAATCTTGATTAACTACAAATTGTACCTGAATTTCTACGGTAATTTCATAGGCAATGAAGAAACGTTACGGTTTGCGTATACCTTTTAAGAAATAAATGTATTTTACTTTCAAATTTTAACAAAACAAACCGAAAACCCCGAAGACAGAGTTTAACTTAAAGAATTTACTCTCAATCTCGTTTATGAAAGGTAAAGAAAATATAAGTTTCAAATAAAAGCAGGATAATTAAAATGTGGCAATAAAATCCTTGAGGACGTGTACAGAGTGATTCTACCATTAACAGTTTTTATTGCTTGTCACTATTTTATTTACGCCAATTAAAATAATAGCTCAGTTTACTCCCACAACAGCACCGCTATTTATTTCGGCTACTATTGTGTCTAATCACTATCAGGGGTCAATAATTTATCTATATTTTTATTACCACTAAATTTTTAATGACCTATTAACTTTGAACTATTTATTTGGCTGTTACTAAGTATTATATTCGTGTTTAATTTATGAGGTGACGGTTTTATCGTTTCTTAATTAATTACTTTTATTTAAAAATTTTACGACTTTTTTGTTTTGATTCTTCTTTTTGTTTTTTTATGAACAAATATGAAGTTATACAGAGTGTTACACGATACAATAAACAGAGTCTATTATATTGTTTAAACATAAGTTATAAATAAATAAGTTATTAAGTTTTTTGGCTTAACAATTTTTCTGTGTGTCTGTACCACTAATGATATGTTTTGGTGAAATTGCTACTAAAATATTTAATTATGGTTCCCGATTGGTTCAAAACTTGATCTCCCTAAAACCAAAACGTTCAATGAGTCTTTGTTTAACTTTATAAATATTGCACGTGGAATTAAAGTACCCAGAGACCCGTCCCTGGAAATTATGATTATTTTTGTAGGTCAAACAAAAATAAGGACAGACATTCAACTAGTTGTGTTATGCCTTGTTAGCTAAGATTTTGATAGATTTTGAATAATAAATGTTATTTAAAATCCCAAGCTGTAAGATTCTTATGAATTTCGAATCAGCCATTTCAATTCACATTTGGTTATCATAAATATATTACACTACTTAAAAACTACTCCTTATTCAGAAACAATTTTTAAATCGTTTAAAACTGAATAAGTGTAGCATGAAGAAATGAGAGTGACACTGCCAACAAATATTCTAAGAATCTAAAATGTCTAAAATGAGACGAAAAGATTGCACAGTTTTTAGAGCTGTTAATTACCCTATAAGTTAATTACCTTGCCTGAAAGTTAAAAACTGATATTCATAGAAAGCTCGTAGGACTGAATTCAATGAGTCGATGAATGCGTGTAAAAGTCTGAAAATCTATATAACTTTCTGCTACTGTCCAATATTAATTACCGTCCAAAATTTAACATCCATAATATTTCCTTCGATTGTCTTTTCCGTATTTATCCAAGTATTCTCTTCCATAAATATCGGAGTATGAGATCGGTGCATCGATTGTCTGTTCCGTATTTATCCAAGTATTCTCTTCCATAAATATCGGAGTATGAGATCGGTGCATCGATTGTCTGTTCCGTATTTATCCAAGTATTCTCTTCCATAAATATCCGAGTTTGAGATCGGTGCATCTATGGTCTAACGTAACACTTTACAACAAATCTGTGATTTACCTCGGTATTACTTTATTGAATTTGTAGTTTTCTGGAAAGCCAATCCTAAATCAAGTCCACCTCTTTCTCTGATACCTATCAAGCTTGATTTGTTCCGTTTGTCAGTAGTTTAAATATGATTTACAAGGAGATTGATTTGTCTACTACCTAATTTACGTATTAGTGCCCTATAGGAATCCAGCAACCACACAGTTTTCCAGTTTCGTTACAACAGCTTGGTTGTAGTGTTTGCCAGAAACGTAAATATGATTTTAAGGGAGATTGATTTGTCTACAACCTAATTTAGGTATTAGTGCCCTATAGGTAACCAGCGATCCCACACTTTTCCAGTTTCGTTACACCAACTTGGTTGTTCTGTTTGTCAGCAGTTCAAATATGATTTAAAAGGTGAATGATTTGTCTATAACCTAACTTACGTATTAGTACCCTATAGGAAACCAGCAACTCCACACTTTTACAGTTTCGTTACACCAACTTTACTTTTCATGGTATGTCCATCGACCACAACTAGCCTACATGTAGCCTATACACATGCGATTTAAATAGCCTATAATTTTGAAAGTACAAATATATTTTTTCTTGATCGATAGATAGGAAAGAAGCCATTTCAAAAGAAATAATGTTAGAGCTAGAAAATGGTGTAAATGAATGTAACCAATTATTTTCTTTATTAATAATTGTATAAATTCAGTTTGCACATTAAAATTTGAATTCAGTAAATTTTCGTATTTTGTCCAATCAATTTATTTCTGGTTGTCCGTTAGGATCTTGAGAACAGATAGTTTTAGTTTACGCTTATAATATAGTAATGTAACTCTATATAATAAACCGTTTCATTCGGAGGACTTTGAGCATCATTATAAGTGATAGGACACAAGTTATTTCTTTATCCGGCACATTCTTTATGGAGCAATGTTTAAATTCTATGTTACGTCATCCCATAATACAGTTTAAACTGACACCATAAACTCAGATTTTTTACCCCTCCTCCTTGGACAGAATATAAAATATATATTCTTATTTGGAGAAAAAAGTTCGCTTCACTTGAGCCGTTATTCATCAATAAGTTAATAAATTGAAAAATATATATCAAAACGGACTGCAGACATTGAAAATGCAAAGTAGAAGTTTTTGTTTCTCACTGTTTTTCGATAACATATAGAATAAAAGATATAGAAACATATAGATAACATAGAATAAAAAAATTCTAAAACTTCTTTTGCCTGCCACCCGAAATATTTATTTGCCCCAGGTAGAATTGACCTCTCGGAAGGCAAACTAACTCAGTACCTTACTCACACCATCATGCCTTCATTCTCATAAAAAAATGTAACTAAAAAGATAGCATTTTTGTCTACCTAAAACCTCCTACTTTCTCTATGAGATTGTCGAAACAATTGGTCGGAGATATTTTACTGTTTTTTACTTTATGTAATTAATGAAAAATAATACAACAAAACACTGTTTCGAATCAACTAACAAAAAAAAAAAAATTATGTAACTATTTATTATACATAATTGTAACTATTTATTAATATAATATTATTATTATTTTATATTTAAAATTTTAAAACTGATAAATTGTGTTGTGGTCGATTTTACATTTCTGACGTACAAAGTAAAACACACGTATGGATTGAAGTCAACTGATTGAAAGCTAACACAATGTATCCTACAATTGTTTGTCTGTCACTGAGTGAATAAATCATTGTTGCTTTTTTATCGCAGGCACACGCCATTAACAACGAATTTAATGGCTTTATTATTGCATTCAACAGTTTAATGGTTTTATTACCTTACTCATGGTCGTGTGTCATTCTTGTTTTATAGGTTAAGTGAGTAAGCCTACAAGAAGGAATTGATAACAGAAACCGCAGTGAGGGGCTGCGCTCCCGAATTGAGTTGGCCAATCCCTTAATACTTTATGGTTGACGATTTTTAAAATTACTAGCTGTTTGTAGCAACAAATAATCTCTCGTCATAAGAGTGTTTTTAATTTACGTCAATAATTGGGGAAATAATTGTTCATTTTTGTGTTGATTTTAATTTAAACAGCTTTATCATGCACATGTCCCTTAGTGTTTAAAATTTAACTACTTATGTTATTATAGGTTATTTTTTCATTGTATTATATTAAAATTATATAAACATACACACACACACACACACACACACACTTACACGCGTGTATATACATATGTATATATATATATATATATATACATTCCAATGTGTGTGTATGTGTGTGTGTGTGTATAAAATTAAAAAGGCTTAATACAAACTCTATAGCTCTAAGCATAAAAAATAAAAATAAAAACTTTCATATTAAAAACATGTAAAAACCATATTAAAAAAAATAAGTCTGCAGTTGAAATAAATCTTATTTCTGTGTTGTCAACACTTAAGCAATTTGTTTGAGGGATTTTAGGATTATCAACGATTACTTTGAAAACGGTATAGTGATGATGTTTTTCGTTGCAAGCTATTCATTTTAAATAGGCCTACTAGTTACTAAATAATTGTTGGAAAATATTTATTTCTGTTTATATTATACCTCATCAAATAGTATAATCGACATTTTGCCGTAATAAACATAGGCTTGATTCTGTAAGTTTTGAAAAATAATAGTTTTTTAATGTTAATGGAATCTTTCGATAAATTAAATGTTTTATTAACTGGGATAAAATGTTCAAGGGGTTTATCTAGAAAAAACCTTGCTTGATCCCGTTATGGACTTTCGAAAACTCCTTCAAGATCCAACATAATTCCTATGTCATAAGGATTTTTCCTATTCCAAGACAAAATACAGACATTTTCCAAACATGAACAACACAGCTATAATAATTTTTCCAGGCATTACTTGAAGTATCTGGATATCAGTTGAGAACTTTTATTAGCAGCCTCATAGTGATAAGAAAGGTGTTTAGCTTAGTTAGGTTTCTGTTCTATTCCATTATATATTCTGTTCGAAATTTAAAAAAAAAACAACTAAGTACTAAATGAATACGTAGGCTATCATTAAAGTTTGGCTAGTTTTTGATGATTTTAGCTATCTCATTAAGTAGTAAAAATAAGGAAAATCCTTTATTAGATTTGTTTACTCAAATGAAATATCTATAAAGATAAATGCTATATCTATGAAGCATTCTTACGTATTAGCTTAAAGCTTTTTCGTTCAATTTTTGTCAACATAATGTTCCAAAACGTTTTTTTATTATAATTGTTAAACTTTTAAACCTATTTATCGATTTAATTTGCCAAAAAACCTCTACTTGGAGATATTTGTTAGCAAAAACACCTAAATCAAAATGCAGCATGCAAATACAAAACACGCTACACATAGGCATATACATCAACATTTACACAGACCTAGAAATCCTACACTTAAACAACAAGACACACTCGCAATCAAACAATATATTAGAATCGTAACTACAATCATGTCGTCAAAACTCACAAAACTCACGTCACGAACTTTAGAACACTACAACATCACAATAACACAAATCAACACGTTTCTATGACTCGCAGCATTGAATAATGCACTGACCGAGTGCGAAACGCATTACAGAGAAATTGGTAATGGTTTTTTCAAGTTAAATAAACGTCTATTCAAAAACCTCATAATACACAACCCAACAATCTCAAGGTTTCGACCAATTTATTTACTTGTAGTTGTACTCAGTGAGGACTTTACCGGTAAAACTATCTGATGAAACGGATTTATTTACTGTAAGTTTTATTATTAAATAATTACCTTGTGTTGATAGCTAAGCTCAAACCTTATTTTCCTAGTATTATCATACACTAAAGTAATACAGATACGTATGAACTGCTATTGGAATTATTTGAAATTTTGTAGGGGCTAATAGGCTACCGCAGTTCTGTCAACATATACATATACAGCATATATACCGTGAAGTAGTTTTTTCTAGGGTTATTATGTTGTTGTTTTTTTTAATACTTTAATACATGGTACAAATTTCAGATAAGCTGCAAAAAATTGAATAGCGATCTGCCAAATAAGATTAAAAACCCATATTATATTACGACTGTTGTTTATAGGCTATTATTAGTTTTTTCTTGAATATCATTTTTTAAAAAAATGTTTAATGCTCAAAGGTTTTCTGTTGAAAATTATCAATTAATTTTAAAATTGTTTAAATCAAAATTGATCCCCTTAATTTATTAGTAGGTCAAGTTATGCAAAAATGGGTATCAAATACTTATTTGTATAGTTATTTTAAGTTCCTTTTATTCAGTATTGGTTTGTTGGTATATATATATATATATATTTATATATAAATGTGTGTGTGTGTGTGTGTGGGCTCGCGCGCGCGCGTATGTGTGTGTGTGTGGGCTCGCGCGTGTGTGCGTGTGTTTGTGTGCGTACGTGTGTGTGGGCATCGCGAGGGCGCGTGCGCGTGAGTGAATGCACGCCCGCCGAAGCGCGCCTTTATGTGCTTTCTATGTTTTCAAAAAAAATCCAATTATTTAACCATAATACTACAAGTTTATTATTATTAGTCTACAAATATAATCTGACAACGTTTAACACTTTCGACCCATAAGACTACCATTCCTAATTTTGCAGCAACATTTAAACTAAAAACTACAGTATTAGGCCTATTCAAGGTCGAAATTAAATATAAATATTACAAAGGTAAAATATTAATTGCGAGAAAAAAACTTTTCGATAAAGCTTGCAGTCATTATTAGCTAATTAAAATTGTATAATATTAATTAAAGAAAACCTTGAAAACTAAAAATGTCATGAAATATTAAAATATCAAGTTTATGAATCCTACTTATAATTAATAAAATTAAAATATTACTTGACTCTTTACTGTGTTGTTGTGAGCCAAGTGTCACAGTATTATATTTATTATATTTTCGTGTTAAGAAAGGAAGAGCTACTCTAAGGAATATTTGACCTGTATCGGTACAATTTTAGGAAACATTAGATTGGAATTATACTTCAATTTTTTATAATGTTTTTCCCATATGTTTACTACACTGTATGTACAAGTTAAATATTAGGTCTGTATTTGCTGGCTGGATATATAGTTTGTTTTATATCGAATGTGATGCTTGCAAACCAATAGACACTTGGTCGTCGATCTCATTACTACGTTTGTAATCAGTTTATTTGAACTTGATACTAATGTTTTGTTGTCTTGTAATTATTTTTTTGAACTTTGAGAAAAGTTTAAATAGATGAATAAAATTCGTTTATGAAATGTATTTTGATAATAGTACATTTAAAGTAAACTAACTTGAAGGCTTATACCTTCATCTTACTAATGTGACTTTCACCTTACAAATCTTAACTCCGGGAAAAGACCCAACCAGTGCTGCCTTGCTAGATTCAGGAAATAACAGATTTGTTTAGAGTTGACACATATAGTCCGTTAAATACTAAAACCTAGGTTAATCCGTGCACTTTTTAAAAAATCACTGAATATCTGTAGATATTGTAACACACTACAGTTTATCTTTGTGTTTAACTGACAAATTAGGAAAGGTTTTGGATATTTTTACATGTTGATATGGATTTAAAAGTAAAATAAACATATGAGTTAAGCTTTTTTTCTTTGTTTTTGAATACGAGTGAATCGTCGCAAAGGCTGGTATGTTTCCCTGAGGTAGGCCTAAAACTGACCTATAGCCTATCAGGATATTGAGAGGCTTTTTAACAGTTGCTAAGCTAAACTTTGTAACCAGGCTATTGAAGCATAACTGACTTCTTTATTTACCAAATCCATTTTAAACGGATTAACGTTACACAAAACGTTAATTAACCCTGTTAGAAGAACAAGCTTATTGGCCACTGTTCTGCTGCGATCTAATCTTATTTTATTGTTTAAATGAATTTTTTTCTCGTAGAAATATTTGAGTAAAATGACACAAATCTTTACAAATATTAAATGATTGTTTGACAATTTTCTTATAATTCGTACAGTTCCAAATTGCTGGTAAATTTGCAATTCAACATGAAATTCTTGAAAAAAAATATTTTAACATTAAAAAATATTTAATATTCACACACACATTAGGCCTACTTTATCCAATAGTCTATAATGTCTAAGAAAAGCTGTTCAATCCTGAATTTCTTTTATTTTTACATGTTTGAATTTCTAAATTAGATGTAAAATATACATGTAGTTGATACCAATATAAATTTAAAAAATATATTCAAAATTTTATTCCAGAAACAACTATTGTTCCGTTGTTTACAATAATGTTTTGCTAGTTTACGTTTAATAAAATAGTACCTGGTTCAATGGTTATTCAAATTTAATTTTGCAAGTGAAGTGCAAACATTTAAAAAAATGTCTACTCGTCTTATTTTATTAACAGTTTGTAAGTAAAATATTTTTTATTTTAACTACTCAATATATGACAGCCTAAATAAAATTGTTCAGATTTAAAACAATATAATCTTAAAGGAATGTAATAACTTTAAGGCCTTACTTTTAATGTCATGAACGAATATCAGCTAGCTACAAATAAAATATAGCAATATAATTCAAAGAGTTATTGCAAGTAAAGCAATTATCACAGTAGGTAATAGTTGAATAAATTTTCATAAAATAAATACGATTCATTAAGCCAATTAATAGAATTAATTGAACGTAATGATTTATAAATAAATTTTATAGAATTCTGTATAAATATTTTCCTACATTTGAAAGTAAGTTTAAATCTTATTAATTTGCAATTATACTTGAGTACTCTTACTGAATATCTTCTTCCTTACCTTATTAACATTTTTATTGAAATCCTTGAAAACGTTTGGATGAAGTGATAATTCTTAGCAAGTATCGTTCCACTACCTAATCAAATTCTGTTAGAAAACTAACTAAAATTGATTAAAACGTAATTCGTTATGACGCAACTGGAATGGACGCAAGTAATTTGTCAGATAAAGAGGGCGGTGACGTCAGGTCTGCATGGTAGACTGGCGGACGGAAGTACGATTCACTAACTAGGCACGCCTTTGCAGTGTGTCTGTGATGAACGATAGAATGCAGATGTTGCCTTTTAAAGCAGGACAGATTTTCTTGTAAAACATTATATAAACAAACATATCACCCTATGGGTGGTTCCTGATCAAAGCTAAAAGAATTAAAAAGAATGAAAACGTTAGTTTTAGTATAAAACGCCGGGTAACAAGTTACATGAAACGTTAACATGTCATTAGAGGGAAACAGTAGTTCTTATATACAAGATGAAAAATGTTCTCGATAAAAAATTAAACAAAGTAGGGCCTACTTTAATATTGATCTTTACAAATATAACATTCACTGAAAGCAGATTTCGGGGGTATAACCTATCTAGGTCTAGTGCATGGGCCAAGAAATCCATGAGCATTAATCTTATAAGCAATGGCCAAGAAATCTATAGGCCAAGTTTTACTAAGACCTATTTAGACCTAAAAATTTGTATTTTGATAATAACAATCTGTAGGATATCCTAAAAAATAGTAGTCTAATAATTTTTCGTTTGTACATAGTCTAATCTGTGCTTCCATATGTGATGTATGTGAATGAATATGGGCTATTCTATGCTTCCATAAGTGACGTATGTGAATGAATATGGGCTGTTCTATGCTTCCATAAGTGACGTATGTGAATGAATATGGGCTATTCTATGCTTCCATAAGTGACGTATGTGAATGAATATGGGCTATTCTATGCTTCCATAAGTGACGTATGTGAATGAATATGGGCTGTTCTATGCTTCCATAAGTGACGTATGTGAAAGAATATGGGCTATTCTATGCTTCCATAAGTGACGTATGTGAATGAATATGGGCTATTCTATGCTTCCTTAAGTGACGTATGTGAATGAATATGGACTATTCTATGCTTCCATAAGTGACGTATGTGAATGAATATGGGCTATTCTATGCTTCCATAAGTGACGTATGTGAATGAATATGGGCTATTCTATGCTTCCATAAGTGACGTATGTGAATGAATATGGGCTATTCTATGCTTCCATAAGTGACGTATGTGAATGAATATGGGCTATTCTATGCTTCCATAAGTGACGTATGTGAATGAATATGGGCTATTCTATGCTTCCATAAGTGACGTATGTGAATGAATATGGGCTATTCTATGCTTCCATAAGTGACGTATGTGAATGAATATGGGCTGTTCTATGCTTCCTTAAGTGATGTATGTGAACGAATATGGGCTATTCTATGCTTCCATAAGTGACGTATGTGAATGAATATGGACTATTCTATGCTTCCATAAGTGACGTATGTGAATGAATATGGGCTATTCTATGCTTCCATAAGTGACGTATGTGAATGAATATGGGCTATTCTATGCTTCCATAAGTGACGTATGTGAATGAATATGGGCTATTCTATGCTTCCATAAGTGACGTATGTGAATGAATATGGGCTATTCTATGCTTCCATAAGTGACGTATGTGGATGAATATGGGCTATTCTATGCTTCCTTAAGTGATGTATGTGAACGAATATGGGCTATTCTATGCTTCCATAAGTGACGTATGTGAATGAATATGGACTATTCTATGCTTCCATAAGTGACGTATGTGAATGAATATGGGCTATTCTATGCTTCCATAAGTGACGTATGTGAATGAATATGGGCTATTCTATGCTTCCATAAGTGACGTATGTGAATGAATATGGGCTATTCTATGCTTCCATAAGTGACGTATGTGAATGAATATGGGCTATTCTATGCTTCCATAAGTGACGTATGTGAATGAATATGGGCTATTCTATGCTTCCATAAGTGACGTATGTGAATGAATATGGGCTATTCTATGCTTCCATAAGTGACGTATGTGAATGAATATGGGCTATTCTATGCTTCCATAAGTGACGTATGTGAATGAATATGGGCTATTCTATGCTTCCATATGTGATGTATGTGAATGAATATGGGCTATTCTATGCTTCCATAAGTGACGTATGTGAATGAATATGGGCTATTCTATGCTTCCTTAAGTGATGTATGTGAATGAATATGGGCTATTATATGCTTCCATAAGTGACGTATGTGAATGAATATAAGTTATTATGATTTTAGTTAATATGATAGGCGTGCCCCCTATGAATATTAGGCTATATTTAGAAAGACAAATACATAGGCTATGCCTTAATGACTTGACAATGTAACGATACACTTTCCTGATTACCTAATTTTTTGTACATGGATAAAATAAGTAAAGACGAAGAATACGGAGTGTAAAACCGAAGTGTAACATTTCAGTAGCCAAGCCCTAAGTAAAAGCTGGGCAGTATCTTTCCAATGAGACTATTGCAATTATTGTGAAAGCGTAGGCCTACGTCCCGACAACTCTACGGTCGCGACATTCTCTAAAGACCAGGCCCTGAATGAGGCCTACGTTCCGACAACTCTAAACCCGCGACATTCTCAGTAGACTAGTCTCTGAATGCATCACTGCCATCAATACATTGTTCTGTGTTTCGCGAAATTGAACCATGACATCACAACCAATATTCTCTTTAAGGTGGACTTTACTTGAAGTAAAATAAGTACAGTCTACAAAGGATTTCCAAAATAGGCGATACCTCAGTAACGTAACCAATCTTTTCTTAAACATAAAGCATTTTCAAAGCCTATTGTTGAAACTATATGGATTTTAAATAAATTAATTTTTAACTAACTACTCCTCAAAAAGTTTTCTTGAACAAATTTTGTGTTTATGTGTTATTTATCCGTCAAACAGTATGTTTAATTCGTATTTAAACTTAAGGTCACATTATTCTCTACATTAATAGAATTCTATTATTACATAAGAATTGTGTTGGCCAGAAAGTTTGCTCTATATGAGCAGAAAGTTGCTCATGTAAGATAAGGCTCTACCGCAGAATAGTGACCATGCCTTAACAGATCGTCTCACAAACAAAGCAGTTTCAATAAACCGAGAAACGGTAGTACCAGTGAAATCATGGAAACTGCAATATCGTGGACATATCATGCGTAAATGATAGTGTTTAGTTAAAAACTACGTCTCATAATATTATAGGGAAAGGTATTTGTGATAGGAATTTTAGGGAGATTAGGACTAAAAAGGGTCACAATTTATACTTCTTTTCACCCCGCTTGAAATTAGGTTTACTCCAATTAAGAACCCTGTGTACGCGATCCAATATCATTTTACCATTACCAAAGGATCACAACGTCATTACCTTATTTCCACCTAATTTCAGCTTTATTTCTTCAACATTTTCTTTACAAGAGAATATTACGGATGGATCCCTCTCTAACACTCCTACAGAGAGTAGGTATATTTCAGATCCGTGACTCTGTACATGTTTTGTTATAATACCCCCGGTAATTTGAACCAGAGAGCATTATTACCTTAATCCTAGCTTCCCTACCCTTTCCCACCCTCCGTACCTTAATCCTACCTTCACTACCCTTTCCCACCCGCCGTACCTTAATCCTAGCTTCCCTACCCTTTCTCACCCGCCGTACCTTAATCCTAGCTTCCCTACCCTTTCCCACTCGCCGTACCTTAATCCTACCTTCACTATCCTTTCCCACCCACCGTACCTTAATCCTAGCTTCCCTACCCTTTCCCACCCGCCGTACCTTAATCCTACCTTCACTATCCTTTCCCACCCGCCGTACCTTAATCCTAGCTTCCCTACCCTTTCCCACCCGCCGTACCTTAATCCTACCTTCACTATCCTTTCCCACCCACCGTACCTTAATCCTAGCTTCCCTACCCTTTCCCACTCGCCGTACCTTAATCCTACCTTCACTATCCTTTCCCACCCGCCGTACCTTAATCCTAGCTTCCCTACCCTTTCCCACCCGCCGTACCTTAATCCTAGCTTCCCTACCCTTTCCCACTCGCCGTACCTTAATCCTAGCTTCCCTACCCTTTCGCACCGGCAGTACCTTAATCCTACCTTCACTACCGTTTCCCACCCACCGTACCTTAATCCTACCTTCACTATCCTTTCCCACCCACCGTACCTTAATCCTAGCTTCCCTACCCTTTCCCACCGGCAGTACCTTAATCCTAGCGCACTACCCTTTCCCACCCACCGTACCTTAATCCTAGCGCCTAATAAACGTACTGATTGATCCTAAATCTACAAAAACATCCCTTCCATTTACACGACGGTAAAATTAATTTAAATGTTAAAACTAAAATCACAATAAAATGTATAGGCTATAGTTTTAAAACATTTGCGAAATATCTCAAATATAATTTGCAAACCTAACCTTTAGATTGATTAGATATTAGTTGTAATGTGATCAAGGCAAATGGGTTTGTTTATCCATTCACTGAAAATATATTTATATCATAAAGATTTAGAATATGTGCAATTAAAAAAATCTTAATGACCAAATAATAGAGGCTACATCATTCTTTGATACATTTTTTAATTCTTTAAACCTTACTATATAAGAAAAGAATAATATTATAATAATAAGCTATATTAATAATATTGTATTATATATATATATATATATATATATATATATATATATATATATATATATATAGAGAGAGAGAGAGAGAGAGAGAGAGAGGGGGGAGGGGCAGAGAGGGGGAGAGGGGGCAGAGAGGGGGAGAGGGGGAGAGAGAGATCGTTAGAGAGAATTGATATCAGCTGCTCTCCTTTTAAAAATATTTCATTCCATACATGATAATTATGAGATTTCTCGTAGACGTCTTTGACGATTGATTGTAAACTTAAAAGTACCGCAACTTAACTCAGACTTATATAAGTTATAAAATGTTAAAAATATTTACTGAAACGAAAGCTTTTTAACTGCAGCAAGATTAATACCTCTGATTTATGACTATACCACGTCGTTGTTTCTATTTATTTCAATATAAGTAGGTGCAAGTATTAAAGGTTTTCTCCTGCAAGAAGTCGTTCAGTAGTGATATTATTTACTTGGTTTTCTTAGCCAGCTTGTTTTGAAAGTATTTTGCTTCACTATAGCATTTTCCCTAAGTGAAATAATTGGCCATGTACGTAACGTTTTATAAACTCCGCCATCTCGATTCTAACCGTTTCTGCACTTATTTATAACAGTCTTCCCTACACGAAACTTACTAAAAATATAACAATATAATAAAAAACCAAACATAAATAATATGAATTTATTTAATTACGTTTATATATAATAACATGTTTGTCGATAGCAAATTAACTAACGTTCAGCTTGAACTTGATAAATACCTTTCTGCCATTCATTGAAGGAAGGATCTGAAGTCCTTTAGTTTTTGTTGCTACATTTTTATTTAATTGAGAATGGACCCGTTAACAATTATCAACTTTAGCACTTCATTTCTTTACTTTACATTATTATTTAAGCATCCCTACAAAAAAATAAATGTTTATAATAAGACGTTTGCTTTATCTAGAATTGCAATATTTCTTTACAATGTACAGAGTTATCACAATAAAATTTTTATTAGAGCTCCCTTCTGATTAAACATTGTAATTGTGATTTATTTAGTTTTTAAAAAATCTACCTTTTTTGTAGTTAAATATGATTTTAGGTTATTTATTAAAATTATTTAGTATTTTATTGTATAAAGTTACTTTAATTTTGCATGTATCTAAAGTTATATATGTTTAGCTAAGGGTGCATGTATAGTACTGCATGATGGATATCTAATCGTGCCCAGTGATGTGGGGTACTTACCCCTCTTCTGTGTTTCCAGGTGGTCTCTCGTCCATGGGGATGCCTCCTGGTGTAGGGGTAAGCAGCAACCCTCTCGAATGGACCGGACAGGTGACCGTCCGTAAAAAACGCAAACCGTACTCCAAGTTTCAAACACTAGAATTGGAGAAGGAATTCCTGTTCAACGCCTACGTCTCGAAGCAGAAACGCTGGGAGCTGGCGAGGAATTTAAACTTGACCGAGAGACAGGTGAAGATATGGTTCCAGAACAGAAGAATGAAGAACAAGAAGAACAGCCAAAGGCAGGCCGCACAGCAACAGAACAACAACAACAACTCAAGCAGCAACAACGCTAACCACCACACCAACCATCCTCACCACCCGCATCACGTGGTCAACCATCACGGCACGACGGCCAACGGATCGCTCAAGCATCATCAGTGACCCGCAGCATTCTCTGGGGTTGTTTTCGGCCACCATCTGCATCATCATCACCACGGTGTTGCTACTTAGATGGCTTTTATCAGTGGGCCTAGAGCTGGTTTGTAGATTGAAAGAGGAATACCAAAGCTTTAAGTTTTTTTTTGTTACGTTAATAAACAATTTTAAATGACAAAAACCAACAAAGTTTTTATACATTTTTAAAATATTTTAATTTATATTTGACTTATTAATTGATTTTTTGTTATTTCCTGTTGAATTTCTTATAGAAATATCTTTTATAAGCGTTAGTTTTTAAAGCAGTATTTTAAATTACAAAAATTGTATTCTACTCTAAATGAAAGAAGAGTTCCAGGTTTTAGAATGATTAAAACTTCTTAATTCTTTATAATCTGTTGAATCTGAACTGTGGTTCAATTTGTAATATACTTTTCTTGATACATATGTTTTAGCTTACAGATAATTCTCGTTCCTATAAACGACTTCATATTGTTCATCATTCTGTCTAGCCTTGGACCAAGTAGAGATGCGCCTTAACGAACGACGTCTCTCCGTCTTACTAACAAACCTTACGTTATTTCACCTGCACGCTTCTCTTGGAAAACATACTCTCCTATATTCAAATAAAAAGTATTTTAAATACAGAAACAAAGACTTTGCCTGATGCAAGGCTTGGCCGAGTAATTAAGCCATTAGTAACACTTGAGATTGCGCTATCCGTGAGTGACCTTGAAAACGCTTCGTCCGGCTATGCCTTATGCGCATCACGTTTCGCGCAGGCCTGCATTCACGATATAACCAGCTCCCAATTTTGGCAATGCTTTTAATTTCTTTACTATTACTCTCACTTTTATTTTATTTCCAATAAAATAATGTTGGCTATACTATAAATGTGACTCCACTCATTTACGTAATATAGACTTCTTATAATTTACCTTAATTGTCCAACCATACAATCGGAAACTATCAAAATATCCTAGTTATACGCATAAAACAATTATCATTTTAAACTATAATTGTGTTCAACTAATTGTAAAATCAAATGTGATCTGTTACAGATTTGATTTCGTAATAACGGGAAATCATAAATGTGTTTCAATAACGCTATCTCATAAATATATGGCATTTAGTAGGGGCAGTGATGGTTAACAAGGCTTTTCAGTACTTATGCAACTCTATCGTTAAGCCCCCCCTTCATAAACATTTTTATTGTGCAAGCATATTACTACTTACCTTTTTTGCTGAGTTTACACTAAACATGTAAATACGTAGTGTGACATATTTTTTGCTATGGAATTACGTAGCTTATATTGCTTAATTAAAGCAAGAATAGAGCCACCCATGCAAATCGATAATTTTCTTTCGGGGAATTAACGCTATCTTTTACCATTGATGACATTTTTTTAAACTTTATTGCGTAATATAAACATTTAAACACTTGTACTTAAATAGATGTAAAGTGTCTTTCGAACTGGAACAATACGCACTACAGAGTAACAAGTCTTCATTTGCAAAAAACATAACAGGTATTTTTTAACTTTAATGATCACAAAAATCTAAATAAAGTATCTACATTGATAGATTAGTAAAACATTTGAGATCCAGGTTTTTAAAGAACTTTCCTTGAAAAAAATTGAACCATCGGATCCCTGAAAATGAACATCATTTGAAGCGTTTAGTATAAGACCTACAAAATAATGTAGATATTGATGAGAAACACTTCCATCAGAAAAGCAATCATGATAGAGAAAGAAAAGGTTTGTTAATATGTTTTGTATATTTATTTTAAAACCAGAATGTTATAAAATTATAAAAAATACCTCTGACAAAAGTAATTTAGTATTCATATCAATATTTATTTTACCATCCATTTAATACTATTTCATTATTCATTTATAATTGTTCATACAGTTCTTGCGTTTGAAAACCTATGTAAAATAAACATAGGCCCTACAGGTCTACAAGTAGGAAAAACTAGAAAACAATATATAATATTTAATATAGGGCTTATACCTATTGAACAAATTATTTGATCTTACCAATAAATATTGTAAGGTCTGTAACTAACAAAAGGCTTGTATTTGAGTGGTTATTTTTAAGAAGGCCTTATCGTGTGTTACAGGCTACATCATTTGTAGAAAGATTTTGTAAAGTCAATAACATTAAACAAAACTATGCTGAAATATTGTTTTACTTATAAAGCCTATATTTGTAGGCTTTATTGGTTGTAGGCGTCATAAGGAAACTATAAATATATAGTAACATAAGTTTGTAATACACAAACACATTTGAAATCTGTATAATTACAAGAAAAATATGTGGCATTTATAGTTACAGTTGTTTTTCTGTTAAACGGAGTACTCGTATCAATAATAAATACTTTTATTTGGCCTTGAAATCCAGAAAGTTGTTAATTTTATAAATAATTTAGTGTAAAGCATCCAATTAAATGAGAGAGAAGCCGGTATTAATACATCAGTTAATGTGTTCCAGATAAATACATATTTTCAAGTAATGCGACTGTATTTGTATTATTTAAAAATATACTTACAGTAAATAGATGGCCTCTATAAATATTATTAGAATACTGGATGGAGGAAAAGACATTATAAGCTTAAATTTAGTAGTTAAGAGTGTAATTCGAATAATTTGCATATTTGTTCAGTTTTAAGTAAAATATGTCATTGTGAGGAATTTTGTAGCGTGTATGACACGTCTTAAGCTAACTGTTGTAGGCCTGCTGAAGCTATATTAAGCCTGAAGAAAAAAACCGATAACAAAAATTCAATTTCAGGTAGAATTCTGGTTTCCACGTCGGAAACAGGGTATTTATGTTTAACATTACTGAAATTGAAATTTCCTAATTGCTATAGCTTCTATAAAATATTAAGATTAAAATATTTAATATTCGTAGTCTTTATATTTCCGGCATAATATTCTGTAAAATGTTCATTACAGGATTTTGTTAGTCTTTCGAATTACATCTAAAGATTTTTTTGCAATACAAAATTGAAATTAATAAAACAATTCCACCAATTGGTCTGACAAAGATGTTTATTTAAGTGCTATTGTGTTACTATTACGCTTTTTCGGTTATTGTTTTTGTTTATGTATTGTTCTAACTGTTAAAAACTTTAATACAAGGCCAATATTGGAAAACTATTTTAAAAAAATAATAAACCATGTACAATTAGAAAGTGTATTAAAGTATTTGTAATTATTTCAAAGAAATTCTAATTATAAGGTATGTAAATAATTTCTTCAGAAATAGATTTTATTATTTTACTAATTACATATTCATCCTGAAATGCAGTATCGATTTTAGTAAGGGGTGTTGCACTATGGTTTTATTTAATGTTTTTAAAACAGTATTCTAACCTTTAGAAAATAAGTCATGAGTTTGTGATTTTTAACCAATCCAACATTACAAAATTTGTAATCAAAATATTTTTTGTAACAGGCAGATTTCTTAGGATAATGGTTGTTTTATATTAAATAGGTTATAAAATTTGTGTATATCTGTTTGATGGGAAACTCTGTGGCACATTACAGTATGGAGGTCTATAGCTTTATTATGTTTCTGTTCTACAGCAATCTATGGGGAAAATGTTATGAATGCGTTTTGTTTACATTATTTGTTTGATTATTATAGTAAAAAAAATTTTTGTATTATTAAACATAAAACCATAAAGGAATTGTTTGAAGTTATTGTTTTGCATAGATAAACAATTGTAAAAAAAGAAGATCAAAATAATGTACCAAGTTGGCTGGAACTCAAGCCACTTACATCTTCCCTAATGGTAATTAAAACATAAAATCTATCTTCCTTTATCACACTTTCATTTTTTAAATACAAAAGTAAGAAATATATGACAAATTTTGTAATATATTTTAAATTGAAAATGTAGCCTAATTTTATTGATGTTGAATATTTATTTATCTGAAGGAAAGTTACCTTATTAAGTTTTGTGTTGGTTTTATAAATTATTACTATTCTTTTTGTGTTTGTGTTGTTTTTAAATGAAATGTTTTGATTGAAGAAACTGGTACAAAAAGGCCCAAAGTTTTAGGAAACAAACAACCCCAGAGAATTACAGTGGACTACTTTGTGACTAATCCCAGGACGTCAGTAAGACGTGTAAAATAGAATAGTAAAATTGGTGTAGTGCGAGTGTGTATTTTTATTTGCGCTTCTCGGACCTTAGGTCATCGTCAGTTTTAGTGACACACAAAAATACATTCTTTAAGTGTGTACATTTAGAACAAATTTCGAATCTCAAGAAATATTTTATAGCATTTTAATGATCTTGTAATATTATACAAGGTAATAAGTGTTGGCCATTTTTAAATTGTTTTGTTGACATTAAACTTTTTTTGTTTTTAAATGTATTTTTTGTATAATTTTGTACAGTTCGTTTCGTTTATTGTTGTGCTGTATTCGTGCAAGTAAATATGTTTGTATTGGTGGATTGTCAATAGTTTGTTTATTTTTTGTAAATACATTATTATGTTGCAAAAGAATCACAGTACAAAAGTATTATGTGTATAGCAGAAACAAATTCATGAGTTTTACTAAGTTATTTTAAAATAATGGGGAGTTTATAAGTAATCTGGAACTTTTATTTATAAATAATTTACGTTGTTTTTCGTAAGTGAACTTAAATTGCTATTTATATATTTTATTTATTTAAACCATGCAAGTTCTTTAATTGATTTTACAACTTTTAAATCATCAAGGAAACAAATATTTTAATTTACAATTTTTTGCTTTTCCCATTAATACGGTTTAATTCAGAATGAGGGAAGTCTGATCTTATCTAAAAGGGATTAATGGAATAATGACGTAGGACTAACTTTTCAAGACTGACAGACTTTTAGTCTATAGGCTATCTGCGTATCGTAGAAGTGAAATATCAAAATCAAGAAATTCAATTTATTTGTTTCTTATTTAAAAATATTAAAAAAACTATAGCTACAAAATAATTCATTAATGTTAAATAAAACAAACAATACTTTTTACTTACAATATCCTACATTCTGTTGAATTACTATAGAAATCAACTTCCACAAATATATTTAAAAGGGTTTTACAATATTAACGAAAACTAAATTAAAGTTGGATTGGCGTTGGGAATGCGAAATTAACAATAACAAATCATAACATGTTAAGCGCAATTTAGTTTGACTTCTTCAAGTCGAACAGAAAACAAACAATGCCACTTTTTTTAATGTTTAAGTAAAGTATTTACTATGGCTACATTAGCCTTATTCTATTCTGAACGTTTCATAGGCTATATCAAATTTTAACTTCCATATTTATTCAAGCTTTTATCTAAACAGACACTTACAAAACAAATTCGATAAAACCTGTGACAAGGCTAGGTGTTTCAAAACACCTATTTAGATAAATAGGTTTAATATATTAAATATATTGACCTACATTAAATAAATAATTTTCCAATAACTTTTTGCAACCTTAGTGACACAGGATTCCAGTAATAATGTATTTAAATTAAATAAACTGACAAAATACACTTCAGTTTAAAACTATTGTGTACTAGACACTTGTATTATTGTAGAATTGTAAAAAACAAGTATTTATTGAAATACTGTATGTATAACTTATCTAGACAGTTTTTTATTGTTAGTAAATACAAATCCAATACAGGATTAATTTGTGGTTTATTTTGACCCTAATAATTATTTACTTCATTATGAAATAGCCTAAATGCATAGATGTAATACATATTGATAGACATATAATGTTTGAAACTGTTAAAAGTGTAAGCATTAATAATGATCGAGATCATATATTAACATTAGACTAAAAATATTTTTGTATTTTTAGATTTTTTATTAATAAAATTAAATAATGCAATTAGATAAAAAAAGTTAAAATTTCAACCTACATTTGGTAGTTTGCAATGTACATTTGCTCATTTATAATAAAACTTAAATGATTTTGCATTATAAAGCAGTAACATTTAAAATGTGCTAAACTTTGGGATATATTTTAAACCATAATTTATTAAACATAAATTTAACCTAAAATTTCCTAAACTTAAACTGTGGAAATAATTTTGTACTTTAAATTTTTGTAGGGCTACATTAATTTGTAAAAAAAACTCTCCGTATTTCTTAAGCCCACAAATTAGTCCTGTATTCATAAATTTTCGCCAAATATAATCTAAAAATGTACATGATGTGTACTGATCTCGTAGTCTGAAGTAAAATTGTTTTACTTTTCATTATTTTTCTGAATACTTTACATTATTGGTACCTTTCTTGTCCAATGCATTTAGCTTATATATTTCAACAAGAGTGAAGAGATATATAAAATACAAAAGGTATTAAACAGTTTGAATATTTCTAAAGTGTTTTAGTATTTTAAAAGTACAAATCAAACAAATAATTTATTTTTAAAATAATAAAAATATTTTTTTTTTTATAAAACGGTAATCATGTACTTTTTTCAAACGCCATAATTACTTTATAATATCGATGTTGTGGAATAGCTAATTCTTAATCAATAACTCAACGCTTGCATTAAATAAAAAGGGAAATCACAGTTGTGAAATGAATCAGAATGAGTTATATATTTTTAAACTTAGACTTTTCTAACTAAAAATGAAAAATATTCTCACATGTATCGAAAGAAAACGTCTGAGAATGTTACTGAATGTCCACTTATAATTTAGAGAAACCAAAATATTAGAACATTCTTTTAAACTTTAGTGTAACATTTAAGGCAATAAAAGTGGAAAAAAAATCTCCTCTGTTTCTTCAAGTAGGTCACGCCTTTTTGCTTTTTTGGCCGAATTTATTTGTATATTGTATTACAACAGCTGGAAATAATTTTCATATTGCATTAGTCAATGTCACATTGCATTGTATTAATAACTTCATCGTATTAATTCTCTTACTTTGGCACCCAAAGATTTGTAATTTATTTGTGTCCAACGAATCTCCAAAGCTTTCTTCCAGAGTCATGACTACTCATTGTAGACTAATGGTGTTTTGTTTAAATTGTTTGTTATTTGATTAAAATTCATAAATGTATAAAGAAATATAATCCATTTACAAGGTATCTTTTAAAGTAGGGGTTCCCAATGTTCAAGCAACTTCGTACCACCTGAAGGATAGGTAGAAACCCCTCTTGATCATAATGGGTTTTTAGAAATTCATTTTCTATCAGAAACATATCCATTATGTATTTTATTTTTACTACATCAATAATAAAAGTATATTTATTTATTCATTCAGTTTTCCATTTGTTTTCAACAGCTTAGGGATCATAAAACAAAAATAAAACAACTATGCACACTACAGTTTTATTCAATAATCATATGTATACAAAATCATGTTATACCACTCGTGCAAACAAAAGTACCCCTTGAAGTCTGGTTGCGAACCCTCGTTTTAAAGGATAAAATGAAGGCCTTATGTGTATAAATACTGGTTGTTATTGATTTTCCACTTTTTTTAACTTTAAAATGTTCCACGCCTATTCCATAAACAAACTTAAACTATAGGCTACTAACTAAGTTGTCAGAAAGGGAAATTTTTAGTTCGCTCAATTCTTAAGTTACCTTTAAAAATTGTTTTGCCTCTAGACTAACGAATTTAGTTTTGATTACTGCAGATATTTTAGATTCTCAAATATATTTATTTCTTTGTTCAGTAAATGTCAGTTGCACATCTAGAATAATAATTCACATCCTGTTTTTCAGCTATATTTCAATACATCGACATATCTAATTTATATATATATATATATATATATATATATATATATATATATATATATATATATATAACAGTAATAAACAATATTTGATCTGTTTTTTCTGTTTGATCTGTCTTGAATAAATTGTTGAGAAAAGAAACTATTGATGCAAATAAATAGCAAAAGAGAAAAAATAAATAAGTTTCACTGCCATTTTATAAAACCATGAATTTATAATACAATTTTTTCCAATTCTCATTTGCAGTAAAACATTAGCGTTGAAGTAAGTTTTAAACAGAATTGACGTTTATTCCTTCAAATGACTATAAGCGTAGTTATTCTATGATAGCGTTGTTATGCAGTTGGGTTTTTAATTTTAAAAAGTTAAAAATATCTAAAAATCTGGTAATACAAAACGCTTACAAGTCTCTTTGATAAATCATTTAATTTCTTTAAAATTATTGTTGCTATTTGATCCACCATCGATATTTAACTTATTTGATTTTAAAAAATTTTGAACATATTTTTTAAAATACTATATACTAATAAAAATGATAAATGGAACATCTAACTATACAAAAACATATGTGCAATAAATTATTGTAAGTTTATATCTTTTTATTGATTAATTTATATGTCTTATAAAAAACTTCTCGAGGAAACCCGAATTATATATTATTGTCTAATAAATGACAAAAAAATAAATGTTGTAATCTTACTTTACAAATAGACTGTTAATATCGTCCTGTAGGTGTACTATACTATATAAGTAACTTTTTATAAAATATTTATTTATGTTTTCCTGTTTTGTAAATTTAAAATAAATCTTTTTATTCTATAGATTAGTAATAGTCTGTAGTTGTCTTTGATTTTAAATCTTTTTGGTTTGTTTTCAACATTTCATTAAAGTCAGGTTACCAGTGGGACAGTTTTACCCTCGTACGTAGTAGGCTATATGTAAGTACTGTGTTCAACCTATATATTTCTCCTACAAACATTACATGTTCGTCGCATGTTTTCCTTTTGACACAAACTATTGTTAAATAGTGTATTTGTATAGAATACTGTTAACTCTAATAATAAATGTGTTAATATAAAAATTTATGTTTTTAGAAAAAAAAATAATATATACAGTCTTTTTACTTAATCTTTGAAGTACATTGTTATGGTGTGATTTAAGTTGTGTTTACCTGCCCTATTTTGTTTCTGTGACTTTGTTAGATATTAGAATGTATCGTTTATTTGTATATTTTTTGACTCGAAAGAAAACATTTGTAAATAAATGATTATTATTAATTACTCAGTATAAAACTACATAAAGTAAAAAATAAATAAAAAAAAGTTTTAAAAAACCTATTGTCGTATTAGTCATGATTAAAAAGAGGTTTGCTTCTCGAATTAGTTTCATTTTATGTTTTGTCAAAGTCCATATCCTGAATATCCTCAATTTATATCTACAATGACTGTCTTCTGAAAAGCAGAAATTCATCGTTTGGTAAGTTGGTAGTTTTAGTTAATTTACATTATTTATTATATTTTAAATTTTAGCACTACATCCCATCCTTTGCTGCACTGACTATGGCCTAATCAATGTTCTTCATTCACTCCTCTACATATCTATTGCATTTACATAACAGAATACTTTACTGAGTTCCTTTACCAGTTTCCATTCTGTTATTCATTTCTCTTCGTTTACAGTACATGAGAGAAATTAGGCGATATTTTCAGCACGTCGACCTAGACCAACTGCTTCTTATGATAGCGACCCTGACATTACTTGAAAAATAATATGGATATTACACACATCACCTATTTAAGTATACATTACTACCACACACATGTGTGTATATATATATATATATATATATATATTTACCTATGCAACACTTTTCTTGTATTCACTTATCATTTTCACTGACTTACTACTATTGTAGTAGACTGGAGGTGTCAGTTGTTGCTCGACAGTGGAGACACTATCAATCCTTAAAAGTTAACTCGCATAAATACAAAGTAAGATTCTTTTTAAGTACATATAGTGAACTATATGAAGTACACATATATATATATATATATATATATATATATATATATATATATATTATACATAAATATAAAATACGTTTTCTTGTTTAATAATTTAAAACAACATAGGTTATTCAAATACAAGAATATTTATTATTTTATATCCAAAGCTTTTCGTTGGCAAACAGTACCAACATCATCAGGAATGAAAATTATAATATATATACATATATATATATATATATATATATATATATATATATAAATTGTAAATTCAATTATAATTCTTGTATTACATTTTGACTTATTTCTTTATATATATATATATATATATATATATATATATATATATATATATACACACACACAAACACCTTTAATACGTGCATAGATAGATGTACTTTTGTGTACTTCAGTTAAGCGACTCTGCCCCTCCCCTCAAAAGCCATTTTCATTAAGTCCTAGTACGAGGCAATTATTAAGTCTTACCATAAGTCATTCCTTTAGGATAACTATTCATCTTTTTGAAAAAGAAACCTCTTTTTGTTCCCGTTAAAGAGTAAATCCTTCTTTACATTCCAAGCCTGAAGGTTTTATGACCTTACCTTTCTCCTATCTGTATTCATAATAAATGCATATTCTTAATATGTATTAGCTGTGAAACTTATGACCTTGAAAGGGGAAGAGTATTGTTTCATCTTTCAAATAATAATTCTTGCTTTACCAACTATATAGTCCTTGTTTCAAGTACCATAAGCAACAACAGTAGATTTCAATAGGCATTTGTGTGTAATATTTAATGATTTTGACTAAAATATTAAACCTATTCGTTGCACAAAATGGTATAACCTTATTTCTAGATCTGAATATTTCTTGCGTCTTAATTCTAATCAAAACATGTTAACCTTAAAACATAACCTTCAAATTAAATATATCATTTAAAAGCTCTTTACAGTAGTCATAAAGATTTCTAAAAATTTAGACTTGAGTGTCTTCCAAAAAGAATTTCAAATGTAACTCTAAAGTAGTTCGTGATATTCAGAGACATCTGTCGGCAGGAAATGAAACTGACGCAAAAAATTGTTTTAAAAAAAGGGCAAAACATCGTACAAAATCTTTTGTAATGTAGATTTACCTTATAGTGAAACATATTAGGATATGTCTTCAAGATTTCAGATAGGGGTTAATTAATATACAATTTCCCTCGCAATGTAATTTCCTGTTCTACGTTGTATACTAATCATCCGGCAAATGTTCAGACCTTCCATTGTTGGTGGATCACAATAAATCACATAGGCCCTACAATTTTCAAACATAATTTCACATTATTACTAAATAAAAACGTGTCCCTGTTTATTTGGCAATTTAAATTGCTTGTTTTCTTATTAATAGTATTTAGTATTCATCAAGATTCCAAGATTCTATGTTCAATGTTTTTCTCTTAATATTTTGGCATCCTCGGTCATTCATTTTAGCAAGCTTCGAGTACTCACTCAAAAAATAACAAAAATAACTTACTTTTAGTAGGCCTAAACAACGTATAAATATGTAACATAAGTAGTGTTGGCTAGGAATTAGGCCTATTTCATAACATTAAATAATGTTTCACATAAAGCAATATGTAAAAACATCTATGAGCCCCATATTTAATTTATTTATAAGGATATCTTATAAAAAGGAACAAAACCTACTACTCAAAACACACACATAGTTAATATTTAATTTTTTATTTAATTAATTTTCAATTCATTTTAAACACATCTCGGGTTGACTTTCTCAGTGTAAAATATGCACTGGGAACGAAAATTAAACTTAGGTTTACAATAAATATTCATAGGATCAGTTTAAATAGATTCTCACAAAAGTGGGCTACTATAACTTCGTACGAGATAAAACGTTGACTTACTCGACTTTAAATGACCCACAATGCTATCTATTTTTGTTGACATACTAATCCCTAAAAAATAAATATCTAATATCATTACCACAAAAAAATCATTACGTGTATAATTAATAAGTAACTAATAAATTAATGTAATTAAAATTGTAATAACAACAAATACTTTAAGTGCGAAACACGTCACGTTTTAATAAATGTTTCAAACACTCAACAACTGAAAAATTATATAAACTATAAATATCTTATATAATACAAAAATCTATAGTAAAATATTTATAAAATAATAGTATAGGACATTAAAATATGTAATTGTTTGTACTTTAAACGATTTGTTTAGGCATTTATACAGCGACACATGGAAATACATTAATATTGAATGAGGTCTACTACATAAATAAATGGGTTTAGGCTACCAAGAAAGTTCCTTCTTCTTGATCATATCCTGATACTTGTTGGTAATTATATTTGTGATTACGATTTACATAAGATATTTATTTCTTACGGTTTATTATGTGAGTAAATAACATAATTTATTTATATTATTTATGTAGATTAGGACAACACTTTTTTTTAAGATGAGTTAAAGTTTTGTAGGCGATATTTGTAGTACTTCGTTTAAATATTGTTTCCCTTAATGTTTGACGTAACTGGTTTTCATTAAAAATGGGTAGTTTACACCGAGGAAGAAAACTTGTGTTGTTAAAACAAGTACGAATGTTAACAAAATTACTGTGTTATGGTTAGTGAGTTATCTGTTATTTCATAAGTTAGGCTGTAGTCTTTGTATGTTATCCCTCTGAGTATGGTTAATTGGTAACTGAATTATACATAAGGGTAAAATAAAGAAAGTTTGTGGTTAAGAGATTTGTATGTATTTATTGAGTATTTTTTAGTTTGTATATATAAAATGTTTATTTACCTATTTCAAACAAATGTGCCTTTTATTGTTTTTTTCTTGTATATTAAAATCAAAAGTAATTTCTCTACGCCATTGTTCACTATTGACTTAGGATAAGATTACCATTTACTCCTGATCATTATAGTAAGTTAATAGGAAAATACAAATTAAAAAAAAATTAATGTTGATAAAAGTTTGTAGTAGGTTTAATATAATACGAACTAGCATTCATATTACTTAGCTACCATTCTTGTATTTATTTGTTCAAGTTCTTGAAAATATTATGTATGGTTCGTAATACCACACTTTAAGGATAAAACCAAATCAACTCGTTATTTATGTGTGCATACTATGTTAACCGAATACCATCTTCCAAACTCAAGCTCGAAGCTAATCGCTCAAACATTGTTTAGCTTCCGGCAACAATTGTTTACATCCCAGTCGTTGCTTTCTGTTGGTATCAACGTTATTGTGTGTTTCAAATTGTATAGGCTATAAAGATAATTAATCAAGGTTAATTATCTGTTGTGGCTAAAGTTAAATTGGACTTCGAAGGGACGAGTGAAGTTTACAGTTAGTAAGCTTGTAGTAAGATTTACGGCCATAAATATATAGTACTCCAAGATTTTTATAAGACGTAGTTGCGACTTTGTTACATATTATATAGAGTTTTAATGGATTGTCTATAAATAATTTTATTATTTGAGTTAGAAATAATAGAATAAACAGATAAAAGAGTTTAACTGTAGAATAATGCATGTGCAGCAAATAGTTTTATATTTGCTTCATGAACTCATATTATTCAGATTAATGATGTTTGTTAATGTGTTTGTTATTTTCCAGTGATTTGTGTCGATGGGTAGAGAAAAGCTAGAATAAAATAATATTGTTGATGGTATGTAAGAGGTGAAACATTATAGAAATTAAGTTATATTCTAAAACGATATAAGCCTATAGTCCTATTTAACTTAGGGTATGAATATACAGTAGCCTATTAAGTATACTTTTTGCTCATTTAAAAATATTAATTACATTATATGATAAAAATAGTGTACTTAAAAATTAAAGATCAAAATTGTTAAAAATATTTATTTTTATTCCTAATTATTACTTTAACGATGCATGAGAAAATTTAATATGGAATAGAGTTCTAAGAATGCAAAGATATATTATGAAAGGATTATTTAAGGATACGTTTTAACAACAATATTGTTAAAAAAGTTTCAAACATTTTATATGAATGGGAAACTAAATATTTTATTTTATTAAGTTTATAAATATGAAAAAGAATAGGGCTATTATCTTTCACAATATCATGAAAAATCATACCTTGAAAAATGCTATTTTTCTTCAGCAATAATACAGGTAGGTAATATAGGCTTATACAGGTAGGTTTAACGGTATTTTTGCTCAAAACCTGATCGTGCTATAAGCTAACCAGCTAACTCAAGAATGACTAGTCTTTCACCCCTACATTACCCTGTATCTAATATCGTCTGTCCTCTGACCCATCTCTTACCATGAAGAATCGTATTTTGTTCGGAAGTAGAGACACGGCTTATGCAAGTACGTTTAGCTGTATTGATCGCAAAGAAACCGATCGAGCTATAACCTAACCAGCTAACTCAAGAATGACTTGGTATTCACCCCTACACTACCCTGTATCTAATATAGTCTGTCCTCTGACCCATCTCTTACCATGAAGAATCGTATTTTGTTCGGAAGTAGAGACACGGTTTATGCAAGTACGTTTAACTGCATTGGTCGCAAAGAAACCGATCGAGCTATAAGCTAACCAGCTAACTCAAGAATGGCTAGTCTTTCACCCCTACATTACCCTGTAACTAGTATCGTCCTTCCTCTTAGCCTTCTCTTACCATGAAAAATCGTATTATTTCGGAAGTAGAGACACGGCTTATGCAAGTACGTTTAGCTGTATTGATCGCAAAGAACCAGATCGTGCTATAAGCTAACCAGCTAACTCAAGAATGACTAGTCTTTCACCCCTACATTACCCTGTAACTAGTATTGACCTTCCTCTGAACCATCTCTTACCATGAAAAATCGTATTATTTCGGAAGTAGAGACACGGCTTATGCAAGTACGTTTAACTGCATTGGTCGTAAAGAAACCGATCGAGCTATAAGCTAACCAGCTAACTCAAGAATGACTAGTCTTTCACCCCTACATTACCCTGTAACTAGTATCGTCCTTCCTCTTAGCCTTCTCTTACCATGAAAAATCGTATTATTTCATAAGTAGAGACACGGCTTATGCAAGTACGTTTAGCTGTATTGGTCGCAAAGAAACTGATCGAGCTATAAGCTAACTAGCTAACTCAAGAATGACTAGTCTTTCACCCCTACATTACCCTGTATCTAGTATCGTCCTTCCTCTGAGCCATCTCTTATCATGAAGAATCGTATTTTGTTCGGAAGTAGAGACACGGCTTATGCACCTACGTTTATCTGTATTGGTCGTAAAGAAACCGATCGAGCTATAGGCTAACCAGCTAACTCAAGAATGACTTGGTATTCACCCCTACACTACCCTGTATCTAGTATCGTCCTTCCTCTAAGCCATCTCTTACCATAAAGAATCGTATTTAGATTGGAAGTAGAGACACGGCTTATGCAGGAACGTTTAGCTGTATTGATCGCAAAGAAACTGATCGTGCTATAAGCTAACCAGCTTACACAAGAATGACTAATATTTCACCCCTACACTACCCTGTATCTAGTATCGTCCTTACCTAGTATCCTCTGAACCATCTCTTACCATGAAGAATCGTATTTAGATCGCAGTAGAGACACGGCTTATGCAGGTACGTTTAGCTGTATTGGTCGCAAAGAAACCGATCGAGCTATAAGCTAACCAGCTAACTCAAGAATGACTAGTCTTTCACCCCTACATTACCCTGTATCTAGTATCGTCCTTCCTCTGAGCCATCTCTTATCATGAAGAATCGTATTTTGTTCGGAAGTAGAGACACGGCTTATGCACCTACGTTTATCTGTATTGGTCGTAAAGAAACCGATCGAGCTATAGGCTAACCAGCTAACTCAAGAATGACTTGGTATTCACCCCTACACTACCCTGTATCTAGTATCGTCCTTCCTCTAAGCCATCTCTTACCATAAAGAATCGTATTTAGATTGGAAGTAGAGACACGGCTTATGCAGGAACGTTTAGCTGTATTGATCGCAAAGAAACTGATCGTGCTATAAGCTAACCAGCTTACACAAGAATGACTAATATTTCACCCCTACACTACCCTGTATCTAGTATCGTCCTTACCTAGTATCCTCTGAACCATCTCTTACCATGAAGAATCGTATTTAGATCGCAGTAGAGACACGGCTTATGCAGGAACGTTTAGCTGTATTGATCGCAAAGTAACTGATCGAGCTATTAGCTAACCAGCTAACTCAAGAATGACTAGTCTTTCACCCCTACACTACCCTGTATCTAGTATCGTCCTTACCTAGTATCCTATGAACCATCTCTTACCATGAAGAATCGTATTTAGATCGCAGTAGAGACACGGCTTATGCAGGTACGTTTAGCTGTATTGGTCGCAAAGAAACCGATCGAGCTATAAGCTAACCAGCTAACTCAAGAATGACTAGTCTTTCACCCCTACATTACCCTGTAACTAGTATCGTCCTTCCTCTTAGCCTTCTCTTACCATGAAGAATCGTATTTAGGTCGGAAGTAGAGACACGGCTTATGCAGGAACGTTTAGCTGTATTGATCGCAAAGAAACCGATCGAGCTATAAGCTAACCAGCTAACTCCAGAATGACTTGGCATTCATCCCTACACTACCCTGTATCTAGTATCGTCCTTCCTCTAAGCCATCTCTTACCATGAAAAATCGTATTTAGGTCGGAAGTAGAGACACGGCTTATGCAGGAACGTTTAGCTGTATTGATCGCAAAGAAACCGATCGAGCTATAAGCTAACCAGCTAACTCCAGAATGACTTGGCATTCATCCCTACACTACCCTGTATCTAGTATCGTCCTTCCTCTAAGCCATCTCTTACCATGAAGAATCGTATTTAGGTCGGAAGTAGAGACACGGCTTATGCAGGAACGTTTAGCTGTATTGATCGCAAAGAAACCGATCGAGCTATAAGCTAACCAGTTAACTCAAGAATAACTAGTCTTTCACCCCTACACTACCCTGTATCTAGTATCGTCCTTACCTAGTATCCTCTGAACCATCTCTTACCATGAATAATCGTATTATTTCGGAAGTAGAGACACGGCTTATGCAGGAACGTTTAGCTGTATTGATCCCAAAGAAACCGATCGAGCTATAAGCTAACCAGCTAACTCAAGAATGACTTGGCATTCACCCCTACACTACCCTGTATCTAGTATCGTCCTTCCTCTAAGCCATCTCTTACCATGAAGAATCGTATTTAGGTCGGAAGTAGAGACACGGCTTATGCAGGAACGTTTAGCTGTATTGATCGCAAAGAAACCGATCGAGCTATAAGCTAACCAGTTAACTCAAGAATAACTAGTCTTTCACCCCTACACTACCCTGTATCTAGTATCGTCCTTACCTAGTATCCTCTGAACCATCTCTTACCATGAATAATCGTATTATTTCGGAAGTAGAGACACGGCTTATGCAGGAACGTTTAGCTGTATTGATCCCAAAGAAACCGATCTAGCTATAAGCTAACGAGCTAACTCAAGAATAACTAGTCTTTCACCCCTACACTACCCTGTATCTAGTATCGTCCTTACCTAGTATCCTCTGAACCATCTCTTACCATGAAGAATCGTATTTAGATCGCAGTAGAGACACGGCTTATGCAGGAACGTTTAGCTGTATTGATCGCAAAGTAACTGATCGAGCTATAAGCTAACCAGCTAACACAAGAATGACTAGTCTTTCACCCCTACATTACCCTGTATCTAGTATCGTCCTTCCTCTAAGCCATCTCTTACCATGAAGAATCGTATTTAGATCGGAAGTAGAGACACGGCTTATGCAGGATCGTTTAGCTGTATTGATCGCAAAGAAACTGATCGAGCTATAAGCTAACCAGCTTACACAAGAATGACTAATATTTCACCCCTACACTACCCTGTATCTAGTATCGTCCTTACCTAGTATCCTCTGAACCACCTCTTACCATGAAGAATCGTATTTAGATCGCAGTAGAGACACGGCTTATGCAGGAACGTTTAGCTGTATTGATCGCAAAGAAACTGTTCGAGCTATAAGCTAACCAGCTAACTCAAGAATGACTTGGCATTCACCCCTACACTACCCTGTATCTAGTATCGTCCTTCCTCTAAGCCATCTCTTACCATGAAGAATCGTATTTAGATCGGAAGTAGAGACACGGCTTATGCAGGAACGTTTAGCTGTATTGATCGCAAAGAAACTGATCGAGCTATAAGCTAACCAGCTTACACAAGAATGACTAATATTTCACCCCTACACTACCCTGTATCTAGTATCGTCCTTACCTAGTATCCTCTGAACCATCTCTTACCATGAAGAATCGTATTTAGATCGCAGTAGAGACACGGCTTATGCAGGAACGTTTAGCTGTATTGATCGCAAAGTAACTGATCGAGCTATAAGCTAACCAGCTAACTCAAGAATGACTAGTCTTTCACCCCTACACTACCCTGTATCTAGTATCGTCCTTCCTCTAAGCCATCTCTTACCATGAAGAATCGTATTTAAATCGGAAGTAGAGACACGGCTTATGCAGGAACGTTTAGCTGTATTGATCGCAAAGAAACTGATCGAGCTATAAGCTAACCAGCTAATTCAAAAATGACTTGGCTTTCCCCCCTACACTACCCTGTATCTAGTATCGTCATCCTCTAAGCCATCTCTTACCATGAAGAATCGTATTTAGATCGGAAGTAGAGACACGGCTTATGCAGGCACGTTAACTGTATTGTTCGCAAAGAAACTGAATGAGCTACAAGCTAAGTAGCCTACTAAATAACGACTTATCTTTCATCCCTACACTACCCGTACCTCTCCTGAGTCGTGTCTTCGCATTTTGGTTCGGAAAGAAGTAGGTAGGTTTGGCGGTATTACACGCTCAGAAACTCATCCGCCAACTCAAAGAATGACTTGAAACTAAGCAGCCCACTCAAACAATTACTTGAAACTAAGCGTCCCACTCATAGAGTGACTTGAAACTGGCAGGCCACTCAAAGAATTACATGAAACTAAGCAGCCCACATAAATAATTACCTGAAACTAAGCAGCCCACTCAAGGAATTGCCTGAAACTAAGCAGCCCATTCATAGAATGACTTGAAACTAAGCAGCCCATTCAAGGAATGGCTAAAAACTAAGCAGCTCACTCAAAGAATGACCTGAAACTAAACAGCTCACTTAAAGAATATCTTTAACCTAAGCAGACCACTCAAAGGATGACTTGAAACTAAGCCGCCCACTCAAAGAATTACCTCAAACTAAGCAGCTCACTCAAAGAATGGCCTAAAACTAAGCAGCTCACTCAAAGAATGGCCTAAAACTGAGCCGCCCACTCAAAGAATAACTTGAAACTAAGCAGCCCACTCAAAGAATGACTTGTAACTAAGCAGCTCACTCAACGAATTACCTGAAACTAAGCAGCCCACTAATAGAATAAATTGAAACTAAGCAGCTCACTCAAAGAATTACTCAAAACTAAGCAGCCCACTCAAAGAATTACTTGAAACTAAGCAGCTCACTCAAAGAATGGCCTGAAACTAAACAGCTCACTTAAAGAATAACTTGAAACTAAGCGTCCCACTCAAATAATGACTAGAAACTATGCAGCCCACTCAAAGAATTACCTGAAACTAAGCATCACACTCAAAGAATTACCTGAAACTATGCAGCCCACTCATAGAATGAATTGAAACTAAGCAGCTCACTCAAAGAATTACCTTGAAACTAAGCAGCCCACTCAAAGAATTACCTGAAACTAAGCAGCCCAATCAAAGAATGACTTGAAACTAATCAGCTCACTCAAAGAATGATTTGAAACTAAGCAGCAGCCCACTCAAAGAATGACTTGAAACTAAGCACCCCACTCAAAGAATTACATGAAACTAAGCAGCCCACTCAATGAATTACCTGAAACTATGCAGCCCACTCATAGAATGAATTGAAACAAAGCAGTTAACTCAAAGAATGACCTAAAACTGAGCCGCCCACTCAAAAAATAACTTGAAACTAAGCAGCCCATTCAAATAATGACTTGTAACTAAGCAGCTCACTCAACGAATGGCCTGAAACTAAACGGCTTACTTAAAGAATAACTTGAAACTAAGCAGCCCACTCAAAGAATGACTTGTAACTAAGCAGCCCACTCAAAGAATAACCTGAAATTATGCAGCCCACTCAAAGAATGATTTGAAATTAAGCAGCTCACTCAAAGAATGACTTGAAACTAAGCAGCCCACTCAAAGAATAACTTGAAATTATGCAGCCCTCTCAAAGAATTACCTGAAACTAAGCAGCCCACTCAATGAATTACCTAAAACTATGCAGCACACTCATAGAATGAATTGAAACAAAGCAGCTCACTCAAAGAATTACCTAAAACTAAGCAGCCCACTCAAAGAATGACTTGAAACTAAGCCGCTCACTCAAAGAATGACCTTAAACTAAGCAGCCCACTCAAGGAATGACTTGAAACTAAGCAGCCCACTCAAAGGGTGACTTGAAACTAAGCAGCCCACTCAAAGAATTACCTGAAACTAAGCAGCCCACTTAAAGAATAAACTGGAACTAAGCAACTCACTCAAAGAATTACCTAGAACTAAGCAGCCCACTCAAAGAATTACCTGAAACTAATCAGCCCCCTCAAAGAATTACTTGAAACTAAGCAGCTCACTTAAAGAATGATTTGAAACTAAGCGTCCCACTCAAATAATGACTTGAAAGTAAGTAACTCACTCAAAGAATGACTTAAAAGTAAGCAGCCCACTCAAAGAAAAACTTGAAACTAAGCAGTCCATTGAAAGAGTGACTTGAAACTGAGCCCCCCACTAAAAGGAATGACTGTTACCTTAACTAAACAGTGTTTTCGCGCTACTAACCTTTGTAAGAACATTCTCTATTATAGATCCTTGATTTGTTTCTAGTTTTAAGGTAATTAGCCAGTAACACTAGTATCGCCTAAAAAGGGTAAGATGAGATTATGAATGTATGTAATAATTAGGTATTACATTTTAAAACTAATCTAACAATATGTTTTCAGGGTTTGCAATATCACGGCCACTCATCTTAAGCCGCATGTTGTCATCTAAACTTTGGACGAAATGTAAGACCAAATATATTTAAACAATACTGCCTGATAGACAGATCTGAATTTAGAAGAATGATTGTTAAAAATGGCTCCAGTAGTTGTTGTTATAGTTTTTATGAAGACTATCGCCTGTAAACTACAAGGAATACTTCTGTCCTTACGGATAGGGATCAATCTATGAGTTTTCCACGTTCTATGAAATATTACATTATCACAAAATTAGAATTTTCACGTTTAGGAGCAGGAACGAAAATTACCAGGCGAAACATGTCATTACATCCGATGGTTCTAGGTCTGATTCCTCCTGGAAGACCCATCACTCTATACAGGCTGGTATAGATGCACATCCGATTGTTCAAGGTCTGATGCCTCGTGGAAGACTTATGACTCTATACAGGCTGGTATAGATGCACATCCGATGGTTCAAGGTCTGATTCCTCCTGGAAGACTTATGACTCTATACAGGCTGGTAAAGTTGCACATCCAATGGTTCAAGGTCTGATTCCTCCTGGAAGACCCATCACTCTATACAGGCTGGTATAGATGCACATCCGATTGTTCAAGGTCTGATGCCTCGTGGAAGACTTATGACTCTATACAGGCTGGTATAGATGCACATCCGATGGTTCAAGGTCTGATTCCTCCTGGAAGACTTATGACTCTATACAGGCTGGTAAAGTTTCACATCCAATAGTTCAAGGTCGGATTCCTCCTGGAAGGCCCATCACTCTATACTGGCTGGTATAGATGCACATCCGATTGTTCAAGGTCTGATGCCTCGTGGAAGACTTATGACTCTATACAGGCTGGTATAGATGCACATCCGATGGTTCAAGGTCTGATGCCTCCTGGAAGACTTATCACTTTTTACAGGCTGGTATAGTTGCACATTCGATGGTTTAAGGTCTGATTCCTCCTGGAAGACTTATGACTCTATACAGGCTGGTAAATTTGCACATCCGATGGATCAAGGTCTGATTCCTCCTGGAAGACTTATCACTCTATACAGGCTGGTATAGATGCACATCCGATGGTTCAAGGTCTGATTCCTCCTGGAAGACCCATCACTCTATAGAGGCTGGTAAAGTTGCACATCCGATGGCTCTAGGTCTGATTCCTCCTGGAAGACCAATCACTCTCTACAGGCTGGTAAAGTTGCACATCCAATGGTTCAAGGTCTGATTCCTCCTGGAAGACCCATCACTCTATACAGGCTGGTATAGATGCACATCCGATGGTTCAAGGTCTGATGCCTCCTGGAAGACTTATCACTCTATACAGGCTGGTATAGATGCACATCCGATGGTTCAAGGTCTGATTCCTCCTGGAAGACTTATGACTCTATACAGGCTGGTAAAGTTTCACATCCAATGGTTCAAGGTCTGATGCCTCCTGGAAGACTTATGACTCTATACAGGCTGGTATAGATGCACATCCGATGGTTCAAGGTCTGATTCCTCCTGGAAGACTTATGACTCTATACAGGCTGGTAAAGTTGCACATCCGATGGTTCTAGCTCTGATTTCTCCTGGAAGACCCATCACTCTCTACAGGCTGGTAAAGTTGCACATCCAATGGTTCAAGGTCTGATTCCTCCTGGAAGACCCATCACTCTATACAGGCTGGTATAGATGCACATCCGATGGTTCAAGGTCTGATGCCTCCTGTAAGACTTATCACTTTTTACAGGCTGGTATAGTTGCACATCCGATGGATCAAGGTCTGATTCCTCGTGGAAGACCCATCACTCTATAGAGGCTGGTAAAGTTGCACATCCGTTGGTTCAAGGTCTGATTAATCCAGGAAGACCCATCACTCTATACAGGTTGGTAAAGTTGCACATCCGATGGTTCAAGGTCTGCATAATCCTGGAAGACCCATCACTCTATACAGGTTGGTAAAGTTACAGATAACTTCATGATGGTTTTCATTTAAACTGTGTTCATTTTTGAAGTCTGAAATCTTTTCATTTGCAATTATATATTCTAGTACAATATTACTAGTATATATTCTAGTAGAATTTTATTTTTAAAATATTTTGCCTCAATCTTCATTAACTAGCCCCAATATTAGATTTTTATTTATATATCTGAACAATAAAAGACAAATAAGTACCAAAGACATATCTCAGGTCTTTGTCGATATACAGTTACTTCTGAAATAGCTTTAAATTCCATTTGAAAAATGTGGTTTTGTAATAGATTTTCATCAAGTTAATCAAAATTTCAAGCTTATATTGTAAATAGACACAAAGAACAATCAAGCTCTTTACAAATCTACTAATTTCATGATAAACATTTTGTTAAGCTAGTTGTCTTGGTAGTGTTGAAACTGAACTGTTTAAAATGTAATTAAATTCTATTTCCATTTGTTTAATATGAAACAAGACAAAATTAATATTTTCTGTATTAACATTTTGCCAGCATTTTTATAGAACGTTCTACAAGATTTTGCCTCAAACTTGTTCCCTTAAGGGCTGATTCAAATATTTTAAGTTATATTAAAGAGTTCCTTAATTATTTCAGAATGTAGTTTAAGCCCACTAAATGCTTACGAAATACAAATAACACTAGAGACCGTTGCCAAATCAGTAAAGTCAAAATCTACATTTTAATAAACTCTAATTACCAAAATAAATAATACATAGACCTATTTTAATTGATCAAAAGGGGTTTTAAACTATAATTTGTAATTTAAATTCTAAATTTTGTGTTACATTATTTATTTAGTCATCATATTTGTAGTCATGAACGAATAGTTTATTTGTTCCTAAATTAAATAAAATTAGGCTTACCAATTGTTCACTTTAAATGACAAATTTTAATGAAATATTTTTAACACAACTTAGTTAACAACTACTTTTTTTTATAACCTGATATTTCGAATTACTAATGTTTCGTTGAAAAATTACAGTAACTATAAATGTTCATCTAACCCGCACATTTCATCAATAACACGAGAATTCCAGTTCAAATTTCATCTATCCAATATAAATATATTTTTTCATAACTTGTTTCAGAATAACAGCTTTAAAGTATGAAAGTTAATACACAACCATTTGTTTGAAGTTGTATTTGTCTTCGATTTTAAGTCTGAAAACACTTGTCAGAAGTTTAGAATTTATAAACAGAGTCGAAAATAATGTCATTTGACAATGATATGGCCTTTGTCCTTATGGAAAGTAATGAGGAGCATAATTTAAACTGAGCTAAGTCAAAGATGTATAGTTAACTAACGAAAGCCCTCGGCTTAAAGTAAGCAACTCATACGATGATTCTGCTGATAATATCATTCGTACGATAACATCAAAGAATTATTGTTATATGTTATTATTAGAATCAAGAGACAAAGATATACCAAGTATTTGGGTATTTGGGAGGATTTTAGGAATTTAGCATTATAGGTTTTACAAGAATTTACCATTTAAGTTGTTCTTGTAAAATAAATGGTAATGAAACCATGACCAATTTTATGCTAAAGGGGAATGATCTGATGAACCTCCGTCAATATATACACTATATAGATAGATGATATCCTGTCTGAGAGACGCAAGAAAAAATCCGCAAATGGTTAAATTATAGATGTCCTGAGAGGTAAAAGCTTGTATCGAACTGTTTCTGAATCGGTGGATTTTGGGTATGATGATCCCAAAATGATATATATATATATATATATATATATATATATATATATATATATATATATATATATATATATATATAACGCTGGAAAAGTCATCCTGGAATAAAAAAAAGCCACTGCTTAGAGATAACTTAGCCGAATGCTATGAAAGGATGCTATGAAGGATGAATGCTATTTCGTTGTATTTAAATTTATTTGTTTTTTTTTAATATTGCGTTCCGTGTTAGATTTTGTTTGGAAATGATAACCCCAATTGGTTTTTCGCCAATAAAAAAAAAAAAAAAAAAAAAAAAAAAAAAAAAAAAAAAAAAATGCTATGAAAGGAGTGGCCGAGATATGAATTTCACCGGGGCTGGTGATCTTAGGAGATATTCTTAGGAAATATTAGCCTTGACATCTCCTCTGTGGCGTAAATTATTTCAAAAGAGAAATAGAGAAGCAGGAGAACTTGTGATGGATCTAGATTTAAAAAATAAGGGTTAATCTCCTTTGCTACAAAAATAATCAAGATAGTAATATTTATCTCAGGTTAAGGGTATTAAAGCTTTATGTACATTTCGACGACTATATCGTCATCATTAGAGGATACTATTACAAAAACACGTCGAGATCGACTCCTGAGTAGGTCAGTTTAGGATGTAATTTCACTGTAATATCTAGATTTTATTTTTGTAATTAGGCCCTCTGATGACGTATTTATAGAAATGTATACAAGTTTTTAACCTTGAATAACTTTTGTATTAATTTGTTTTTAATAAACTTTCGGAATTGGGGATTATAGTAAATATTTTTAAAAAATAATTTTATTTATAAAAAAGTTTATTGTCGTGGATGTTGAAGCAATAAACGAAATGAAATTAAGAAAACACCGTACACAAATGGAGATAGTTAAACAACAATAGCATAAGGCATTGTAATCACGTATAAACTCGCTATACTCGGGCAAAACAAATGTAACAATAAAAATAATAAACTAGAGGGAAGAGACCGAATCTTGACAAAAAAACTGACTACTGGTTTTTATAAGAGTAAAGGTCTTTATGGTGGACTTCAAAGCCTCCATTGTAAAGGTATTTATGTAGACTACCGAAAAATTACTCAATAATATAATAACTGTAGGATTTTTAATCTTTAATAAAATTTTATTAGATTCAGGGATTCTATTTGTCCATTTAGGGAATCTATTCAGGGATCCATTTTTCGTATGTAGCCCAATCAAACCCGACTCATCCTTCAGGGATGTCTTAAGAGTATTAAAATTCGTTCGAAAAAACAGCTAGGCGTATGACGAACCCAGCGCAACTCTCTGTAAGAACTCGCGAGACAGAGGAATAGAAGGATCTTGATAACCGCTAAGGTCCCTAACGCTAGACTTCGCATCTAACCCATAACTTCTGTATACAAAGTTGGTAAAGACTATGTAAACAAAAGTCGTGACATGTCACTTCTTCTAGTAAAACTATACAAAATTCTCTATTAATTTCTTCTTAACCGTTACTAAATCCAGAAATGATTTATTACCAATATGGATTTAGCAATAACCCCTCTTATACGCCCAAATGAATTGCAATATCAGTCACAGAATCATGAGCTTTGACAAGACAGACTTATGAATTAAATATTACCAATATTTTAAAACAATATTTTTAGAAACTAACTTTACACTACTTAACTAAGTGAATACGTAATTGCTTACTTGCTGACGCGTTTCAAAACGATCGTTCCTTTTTCGAAGCTAACCTTCTACAGAGCAATTACGTATTCACTTAGTTAAGTAGTGTAAAATTAGTTTATTTAGTGAATTCAAAATGATTACATCAAGAAACTTCGTTTTTAGAAAATTAAAAACGAGAATTCTTATTTTAAAAAGCCCCATTTATCTACCATCGAAAATCTATGTAGCACGAACATCTTTGTTTAATAATATAAGATATAGTTTTATATTATAATATAATATTAGATTAATATTTAATACTATTAAAATATTACCATCTGACTATGATTACCTTTGAAAACTTTTAGTATCCCGTAATTCTAAACGCAGCTAATCCTGGACCGTCGCTCAATAAATAAATAAAAAATCACCCGTCTCACGGTGAAAGAAAGGTGGGGGGAAATTAAATCTTAAAGAATAAAATATCCTGGAAGATGTTTTTCGTAATCTAGAGGAGTGAAAAAAGGAGATGTCGCCCAAAGTCATCAGATGGAACATAGTGGAATTATAAATTATTTCCATGTAAGGAAAAAAGTTTTTACTTTAATTTGATGTCAGAGGGAATCGAGGGCTTCATACTCAGGGAGAATGTGTTGCGATGCTCCTGGTGCTTTGCCACATTTCCGGCAGCTAAGATCTCCATGACAGATGCCTTCTGTCTTTAAATGTTTTCGGAAATGGGCGTATCCGGTCAATAAGTCCTGCCCAAGGCGTTCCCGTTCGGCCGGAAGAGAGATCTCGTAATAGTATACTTGGACCTCTCAGGCGTTTTCTAGTGTGAGTCTTGAACTGGGCCTTCGATTACCATGTAGTCTGGAAGGAGTCTTCCAAACCCCATTGGAGATGGAAGTGTTAAACGTTAAACGAGTGTTATACGCGCAACATTTGGAACCACAAATGAGACTTGTTTTTAAGTTAGTAGGCCATCCTTTTCCCTTGGCACCCATCTCTACCGACAACAAAATGTTTTCAGAAAGAACAAACATCCCAAACTAGTTTTGAGCAAATTTCAAGCCTTTATTGCCGTCTGGAAGTCCGATACAGTCTTAATGTTCCTGTCTTGATAAACAGATCTGTCAGGATCTGAGCTTTAGCGAGAGTTTTTGATGACAATAAAGGAGGTATATTTTTTATTTCAATTAAAGCTGTTCTATTAATTCATAAATTTTACACTATGCCGTATGTGTTTAGTTATTCTATTTCTTCTAAAGGAAATATATAAAAATGGAAGGGGATAAATATGTTTATATCCTACCTATCAATCATGAATGTTACTTTGTGAGTTTAATGGCCCCCTAAACCTTTCTGTACTGTAAAAGAGTAAATATATTTAAATGGACAAAATTTTTAGATGTTTTCTCGCCTTGGAGCTGAATCCGTGTCTACATTAATTCTTGACGTCATCCTTCAGATTCACCTAGAAGAATCTAGCCCATAGTTCTATTATTAAAATGGCTTCTTCAATAGCTATTTTGAAACTTTAAAAATTATATTAATTAAAATGAATTATGGACTCTGATTATTTTAATTTTACACTATTTTGTAACTCTATCCTAATTCACACATATAACTGGATGTTATTATTTAATACGGTTCTCCTATGTTAAACTAGTTCTCCTTGAGTATACTGTATAGAATATTAACACTTGACCCGAACTTTCACTGTCTCTCACTTAAGAAAATGAAATTTTACTCGCGTCATCAAATTGTAAGTACTGATTTGCCCTCTCACTTAATAAAAACTTTATATCGACTTGCAGCTTCTAGTAATTTCTATTCGCTTTACTACTAGAAAATTCTGGCCTTTATGAGATGGCGTACTGTTGTGTTCGCCTAAGCGTGAAAGCATTTGTTACTTGACAACTGTGTGACATAATCATGGTTGGGTCTTGCCTGTTACAGTGTTAAATGCTATTTCTTCGCTGTCATGAACAGATCCACAGTAGTGTTCTTTAATTGTATGTCATAATATAATAAGTTTCCTTATAATATATAGATTCTTGTACTATTTAAATATTGAATATTAATGGTGATTTACAGTAATAATATAGTAATTTACTATATATATATATATATATATATATATATATATATATATATATATATATATATATATCAACTGTTGTTGGGTTCACCTTGTGTATGCTAGATGAGATTCTAGTGGAAAGTCGGAACTGCGATTTTATGCACTACAAAATGAACTGATTTAGGGTAGCCTACTCCAAATATTAACTATTCATCATATTTTTCCATCCTTGAGGGAAACATGTACCAGCATATATATATATATATATATATATATATATATATATATATATATATATATATGTATATATTTTTAATATATTAAATATGGTGATATGTTTTCTGTGTGTGTGTGTGTGTGTGTAGTGATATTCTTGTTACAAGCGTCTAGATTACTCCACCGATCACGGTGTCTCGCGGCCTACATGTGTTCTTATTACAGATATGACCAACTATTTCTTCTTTCCATCTACTTTCCTTGCAGAATCTACTCCTAGTAACCCTTTACTATGTCTCCTCAGGAATATTGAAGATTATAAACGTAGCCATGTATTTTTGTATGACCTCTATGGTTAATCTCTTCCTATAAAAAAGCACTTTATTACTCGCTGAACTGAACAAATCCTTTCTAGGTTTAAATCTGATTTATTTGAAGATTACATCTGATCAGTGGTTTTTTCTTCCTTTCGTTTAATTTCTGAGTAAACAATATTATAAACCTTCTAATAAATTAAATTTGTTTTCACATATTCTAATTAGGATATCATCATTTATTACATACAATGGCCATACAGTATGGGCATTTATAAACACTGTATTTAATACAATAAAAATATTGAAAAGAACCCCAATACCACAAAAATAATCAAAAATAACAAATAAAACAAGTTACTTAAGATTAAACCCTTATGTACATTTCGATGACCATGTCATCATCATCAGAGGGTCTTGTTACAAAACACAATCTAGCACACAAGAAGTTACAAACTAGAATGATACCAATCGTTCTCCGCGGTCGCTATATATAGGCGTGAGGTAAGCTCCGCCCCCTCTCCGCCCTCGACCGACAAATAACGATCGGCCATCAGGAACCCAATAGGTTAGATTGTGTTTTGTAACAAGACCCTCTGATGATGATGACATGGTCATCGAAATGTACATAAGGGTTTAATCTTAAGTAACTTGTTTTATTTGTTATTTTTGATTATTTTTGTGGTATTGGGGTTCTTTTCAATATTTTTATTGTAATATATTGTACCACTGTGCTCTTGATATTGTGTACTGTATTTAATGTTTGCAAAACATGTAGATCCTTGATTAAACTTCTCAATTATAACCATATCTTCCTCTATGCTTTATCACTTACTATGCAACAGTTGTTTCTTTGCGACAAATGGTTTCGAGTTCTTTCTTAACAGCCATAATTCTGAGTTTTATGTTTAGATTTACTTCTCTTTTTATGTGGCACTTTTGTGTCATTTGACATATCAAATTACGTTTTTTGTGTTCACGTAGGATTCATGACAATTAATTGCTGAACACTTATTATTATTACCACCTGCGAGTGAAATATGTAACTAAAAATACCTGTACATTCACTAAATTAAAAAAAAAAAACATTTCTACAATAAATGATGCAAAATAAATAATGTTATTTTCAAGTCAGTAGTAATTTTTTTTTTTTATAAAGTAGGTTTCATTAGGGTATAGCCATTAGGACAAAATGTCTTTCAATGAATCTGTGACCCTGATAAAAGCCTAAAGGGCTTATAGGGGGCTAATTGGTTTAATTACAAACTCAGGAGTTAGTTCATCTAAGAGATTTATTTCTTGGGATATAGATTTTAAACCGCAGTTCGAACTCGAGAAAAAAAAGTCATTACTTTCCTATAATCAATGTGTAGTTTAACATCAAGAGTAAGAGGTAGTGTTTAATCTAACCTTAGGTAAGCAGAGAAGGTGGGTGCAAGTAAGGGTTGACAATGTCCGTAGGAAGTTCAAGGAAGCTACTCATCCCAAGGATCACCCGTTTTTCTATCTTGAGTCGACAGAAACACATTCACCAGATACAAAATGTCCAAGATATTGTACTTGCTTCCGGAAAAAATTAGTAACATGCTACTCGCTCATCAGACTTGACTAGAATTATCTTGCAGTTGTAAAAAACATTCTTGCTACTAGGAGACCGTGGTCTCTCATTATTCCATGTCGCATAATTTGACTTTTAATAATGTTCCTCTTTTACTGCCATCTGACTCAGAAGAGATAGTAACAGATGAGGTATAGACTCTGACTCTCCGTGTGTCTACTAATAAGATCACTCGTGCCAACTGATTTGTCCACACACAGGATGACGACTTCCTCACAATAGTCAAAAACAATTTCCTAGATCGACTTGAAACTGGTATAAAGTTATGATATCCATCTCCAGTATCACACCCTCATCCATACTAGGTCGAATGGTCGACACTGCGGCCCCCCGATCGGTAAGGAAGAAACCACCTCTTCGAAGACGTATGCATCCTCCTCAGTAGTGGTCCGTAGCGTCCATGTTTTTACTGTGGGGAACAGCTTCTGTGGGTTATGACTGTCATAGTTTGATCGGTACCTATGAGGAGATCTCTTGGAGTCAATTTATTCTGCCGACTACGTGTTTGCTCTCCGAGCTTCCTGCAGCGATTAAACCCTAATACGCGTATGTGAGGCTTTCCGATAGTTGGTTGACAGTTGGAAATCTTTAATCCCCAGTTGGAAATCTCTCCTTCCCATTATTCTCTTTTAGTTTTCCTGTTACCCCTTCTCCTCCCGCTACTACAAAATCTTAGTTTCCAGCCGCGAATTTTTTTCCTCCGTTTTTTCAGGGTGTCTAACAGCTTCTTCGTCGTGCAATATAGCGTATTAAATAGTATTAGACGGTCTGGTGTCTAACTGAGTTCTTCGACGGCTCAAAATTTATAGCAGCCGTAAGATCGGTGTATTCGGTTGGTCTAGTTTCACTGTTGTTCTGTGTCTAGCTTCTGAACCGCATCGAGGAATTTTTCTGTCGATAATCTATCATAAATATCCCCTGTCGCCGATAGGTAAGCTTTCCTCAATAGATGTCAGTATCAACTACAAACGTTTTGAGAGATTTACTAAACTTTTGAATTTTTTTTCAACTGACAAGGATGGAGCTGTTCCAGATGTTGGTGGTCAAATCTCATCTCACGCACTTTGATTACTGATTGTAAACCATCCTTTCGGCCGCTGATTTCATCTGCAGCATTTCTGGAGCATCTTCTCGTAACACCAAACACAATATGGAGACCTTATTTGCTGGTGTTGCATGGGAACTTTTATAGGGTTTAGGTGTATGTAGCTATGGTATAACCTATACAGCTAATGTATGTAGATATGTTATCAGACATATCAGTCATGTGAAATTCTTTTAAATTAATTTCAATTACAGACATAAACTCCTCGACTAACTAAATATCTATATCACTTTCAATTGTGTTTTGTCAGTTAGTTGAAACAATTCAGTAGGCTTCAAGGAAAAACTTATGCTTTTTAGCTGCTTAATGCAAATATCAAAAGCCAACTTGTTTAACCATGTTACACACTCAATTTATAATACGAGTTCGTAGTAAAACGTTCCTCTTTTCATCATCTTGTTTATTATGTATAATATAAGCAATAATCTTAGATAAACCAATATGATTCTAAACTAGTATCAAATCAAATAACCTAATCACATTAAAATATTTTAGATATATAGGATTAAACGTTAAAATATAGATGGTCTTTTTAAAAAAGAAGCCTATTTTGAATAAATTTCTGAAATATATTACTGCACGTATGTAATCCTTTTAACCTTTTGCTAAAAAGTACTTCTTTCCAGAGATATTGTTTTTCTTTTTTTGAAATTCTAGCTTGTCATCATGACTCTGATTGCCCTCGAAGGTTATTATAGCTTTGTGGGTTTAGGTGGGGTCAAGAGAGGGACATAAATTCCCCAAGTAGAGGATACAGGTGGGGTCATACTTTCAATCAGGTTATTAAGGGATGACTACCTTTTACGCCATTCTGTACGAAAAAATATAATGGAAAATAGTAGGCTATACCTAAGGCAATGACAAAGCTAGGACCAAGGAAATGACAATGACTCCCTGGTACTGAAAATTGTGGGAAACTATAGGATCTCGTTGGCAGAGTTACTTATTAGAAAACTACCTGGTAATAACTGGTGAGAAGACAGTTAGGTACACGTTACCTGGCAAAGGTTTGTTCAGTTAGAATATTTAAAAAGTTATTATTTAAATAAGTAAATCATATTCATACATTTGAAACTATTTTGCATTTTCTAGTTATCATTACACAACCGGAGACTTAAACGCCCGCTATACAACAATGGAGGGAAATCATTCTACCATAAAATAATTCAGGTGCCTTTCTGAATGTTAGGTAACGCCTACTTTTATATCTGCCTACTAAGTTACATGTTGTATATTCAGTTCGTAGTGCACTGTATGGATGGACAGAAGATATGTTTGGAGGTAAGGAAGTATTGTCTGTTTTTAAAAATATATTATAAAGATAAATTAGAAAGTTTTTTAAAATGTAATTTTTTTATCATTTAGGGCTATTTAGGCCTGTATCATAAATAGGCTAGGTTTATTCTTAATTGCGTTACAGAAATATTCAAACTCCAAATTTTGTAGTTATTATAATTTGGAAAATTATTATTTGTACTTTGGAAAGCATGCCTCGTTTGTGAAGGTTTTAGGTTATTAATAATTAATTATAACGGCTTATCGTGAATTTAGATTGTTTTTTTTTTCAATATAGGCCTATATAAAGTGAATAGATTTACTAAAATGTAGATTAGATGTATTTTTACAACAATCTAAATGCTTGAGTGATGTGTGATTGTGTTGATGTCGTGAATATAACACCTACATTTTAACACAGTTAAACCAAAGACTCGTCATCAGATATAAACTTAAAATTCTTTCATATTTCTCATTTAATTAAGAATATATTAACGCCTTCATTTTTTAAATATACATTAATAAAGTTAGCACTTAATTATACATAAAAGTCTTATTTATGACGCGGTTCTGAGAAATAATGTCCGATAAACGAAGTGCACATGGTACATATTATCTGCCTTCCAACTTACTTTAAAATTACAACATAGTAAACTTCAAATATAGATACCAGTTTACGAATACTTGTATAAACACTGCAAACTAATTTCTGCAATCTGAAAGAAATTTCACAAACACACACACAGAAATGAGAAATTAATTTCAATATTTACTAATATGTACATTGATCTCTTATTATATTTAATCAAATATTTAAAAAAATCTGATACGTTTATTTTATTATAATTTAGAGATCTCTGTTTTTTTGTAAAAGTATTTTTGAACATATCGCCATGTATTTCCACAGCCTATGTTAGCCGACAATAAAGCTCCACAAATTAGCGTTTCATTACAACTTGTTAGTCGTTTTCGATAAATAAAACCAACATGTCGTTAAGTACAATAACTGTTATACGATGTCTGGCTTCAGTTATGACGTCATGTTAATTATGCCTCAGACTGTTGCAGGAGATGCATTTAGCTGTACAAACGCCTTATGTAATGGGAAATGTTAGACATGTAGTTAAAAATCTTACTAAATATAATTAATTCACGAAATAATTAATATATAATAATATTGGTCATTATTTTATTCTAATAATTATAATTTTATTATTCTGTATTCAAATTAATTTACTGTTGTATCAACAACAGTAAAATGCAGCTTTCTCATCTACGGGCACCAAAGCGTAGGGATATTAAAAAAATATGAGCTAAATAAAATTTGTAAATTGGTTTTCCGTAAAATTAAAAGCATTGTATACTAAAGCTGCCATTTTCAAGCCTAGAAAAACATTTATGTATACGGAAGTAATAAGAGAGTTTAATCGTTGTCAATGTCGATATAGTGGCGCAACTAGTCTAGATCCAGATGATAGAAATATAGTAACTAAATTTTGACCCACTGAAAAACGAAAAAAGTTTCCCTTGTATGAGTTGAGAACTTGTGTTTCAAGGTATGCCTGTTATAGGCTTACGCTGTACTCAATATAAGTAAGAACAGGTATCTAAATAGGCTTATAGGGTATATCGAGGGAATATGATAATCCTTTCATAATATCTTTCTAAAATCTATTATGCTGACGTAACTATTATGAACAAACTTGATATAGCCTATTCTATTGGTTGACATAGGTTTTAAAGTCCAATGTTTATAGCCATTGGATTTTAGTGGCTATTTTAAAATATTTATCACGTGACTATCTCACATAGGCTTTGAAAAAAGATTACCACTTACTTTTAAAGGATAAATAAGGACGAAATTTAGAATAAAAAACCTTATGTGACCCTTTATTATGGTTTATTAAAAATAAGAGAAAACATACAACCAAATTGTTTTAAAAAATCTAAAACTCTATCAAGTTGTTTAATTATTCCAGAAATGTTAAATACGTCTAAACAAATAATAGTTAATTGTATCATAAATTATTGCAATTGGATAAAAGAACTCAACAAGCAATTCTACCATGAGAATCTTAAGAAGAAGAGATCCTTAAGAAGATATACTGACGACACTTATGGAATATCGTTCATTATTTTAGAGGAATATATTGAGGGTAAATAATGCGCATAGTGCAACGTTTTTGGAAAGATTAATATCCCTGATGTGAACAGGTAGGAAGAGGTTACAACTGCAGTGGATTTGTTTGGTTGTTGGTTTACTGCACACGATGCCTCTACTGATTAGGTTTTGTGAAGTTTTTTTTAACTTTTTTTTAAATACATGTAATCACTTATGGGTCAAGGGGAAAATACCAGAGACAAGAAAACCTGAGGTAGCATTGTCAGGAGTACCAGGTAGGTCCCACACCTTTCACAGCTGCAAGCAGTAAACTCACAACTCTGCGGCTACCTTTTTGCCACCTAATCGCAGCATTATAAACAAAGATATGAGGGCTACAAGTAATCCGTCGTAAGCCTTGGTAAGCAAAGAAGCATAATGCATTCTATAAAGCATATTCTCACATTTTCACTGAGTTTTAATGAAAAACATGTCTATCAAGAATTAAAAGTAGGCTACTTCTTGGAAAAAAACTGTCTTCACAGTGTTGTTTTTTTATTAAACCTCCGGCTTTAGCCACCGGTCTGTTAAAATGATGATGATGATGATGCAGATCCAACTAACTTCAATACTCGTTAGGCCACGTACTAGGGTAACGTACTCTATTTAAATCTCTCGTAACAAATTTAAACCAATTATTCTCTTTTAGTTTATCGGAAGTGTTTGTAATTATTCACGTTAAATACTATAATTGTTACCAAAATCAGCGAAATATAGTGCCTTAGAAATCCGGGTATGCCATCCATACTCGAAAATATTCATATTTCCTTACAGTGAGAAAAGATGGCCACCTCAAAATGTCATTGTGTAATGGATTTAAGGACTTTGATATAATGAATACGCTTTAAGGAATAAATCAACTAATTATCACATGTAATTCTGAAATGCAAAGTAAACGAAGCTTAAACCAACTTAGCTTAACCCAGGTTTTAGTTTGGGACTCTTATAATTTGTTTCATTCCTTAAAACCCAAACTATTGACAAAAACATTAATGTCGCCTTGTGCTCATCTCTCCTCGACTTTACTGTACCTCTCAACATAAATGAAATATTAGTGCAACCATAACTTAGCGGCAAAAATAAGAAACCTTGACATAAATTATTGACTGTAGGCTATCTGAGTGGTGACATGCGAGTCTACAGGCTAAACTAATTACTCAAATGATTGTTTTACATATTTTAACGAAAACTTCACTTAATCTATAATGCTAAGTAAGACTTTAAATAGGGGAAGATGTTCAGATACGTAGTCTATACGTAAAAGCAACCATATTTATTAATTAAATTATTTTGAGTAAAGATCTTAAATATTTATTATTTTGAGTTGAAATCGTAAATAGAAACAGAAATATGTTACAAAACAATTTTATGAAATTATAAAAAAAAAGTAATAAATAGGTGACATAGATTGTAGAAACTCTGATTTTTCTCTTTTTTGCATTAGTAATGTTACTTTAAAGAATACTTCTGCACATGAATAAAGTGTTGAATACTATAAATAATGGTTGAAATTTAAAACCTAATGGTTGTGTTAATTTGTGTATGAACATAACATAAATTCACAACACACACATCAAACTGTGTAAACCGAATATTTCTGTATAAAACAAAGCATTTGCTATACATTTCTGTATAAATTATTGCATAGGTCTATAGCCTACATATTATAAAATAAAGGAACAAAATATTAGGTCAGGATGAATTTGGTAACTAAATTATTTCCAATCTCCATATCACTAGATTGCAGATGTTTGCTTAGATTCGCTAGATGTTATCGCCGTAACTAAATTATTTCCAATCTCCATATCACTAGATTGCAGATGTTTGCTTAGATTCGCTAGATGTTATTGCCGTAACTAAATTATTTCCAATCTCCATATCACTAGATTGCAGATGTTTGCCTAGATTCGCTAGATGTTATCGCCGTAACTAAATTATTTCCAATCTCCATATCACTAGATTGCAGATGTTTGCTTAGATTCGCTAGATGTTATCGCCGTAACTAAATTATTTCCAATCTCCATATCACTAGATTGCAGATGTTTGCTTAGATTCGCTAGATGTTATCGCCGTAACTAAATTATTTCCAATCTCCATATCACTAGATTGCAGATGTTTGCTTAGATTCGCTAGATGTTATCGCCGTAACTAAATTATTTCCAATCTCCATATCACTAGATTGCAGATGTTTGCTTAGATTCGCTAGATGTTATCGCCGTAACTAAATTATTTCCAATCTCCATATCACTAGATTGCAGATGTTTGCTTAGATTCGCTAGATGTTATCGCCGTAACTAAATTATTTCCAATCTCCATATCACTAGATTGCAGATGTTTGCTTAGATTCGCTAGATGTTATCGCCGTAACTAAATTATTTCCAATCTCCATATCACTAGATTGCAGATGTTTGCTTAGATTCGCTAGATGTTATCGCCGTAACTAAATTATTTCCAATCTCCATATCACTAGATTGCAGATGTTTGCTTAGATTCGCTAGATGTTATCGCCGTAACTAAATTATTTCCAATCTCCATGTCACTAGATTGCAGATGTTTGCCTAGATTAGCTAGATGTTATCGCCGTAACTAAATTATTTCCAATCTCCATATCACTAGATTGCAGATGTTTGCTTAGATTCGCTAGATGTTATCGCCGTAACTAAATTATTTCCAATCTCCATATCACTAGATTGCAGATGTTTGCTTAGATTCGCTAGATGTTATCGCCGTAACTAAATTATTTCCAATCTCCATATCACTAGATTGCAGATGTTTGCCTAGATTCGCTAGATGTTATCGCCGTAACTAAATTATTTCCAATCTCCATATCACTAGATTGGAGATGTTTGCTTAGATTCGCTAGATGTTATCGTCGTAACTAAATTATTTCCAATCTCCATATCACTAGATTGCAGATGTTTGCTTAGATTCGCTAGATGTTATCGCCGTAACTAAATTATTTCCAATCTCCATATCACTAGATTGCAGATGTTTGCTTAGATTCGCTAGATGTTATCGCCGTAACTAAATTATTTCCAATCTCCATATCATTAGATTGCAGATGTTTGCTTAGATTCGCTAGATGTTATCGCCGTAACTAAATTATTTCCAATCTCCATATCACTAGATTGCAGATGTTTGCTTAGATTCGCTAGATGTTATCGCCGTAACTAAATTATTTCCAATCTCCATATCACTAGATTGCAGATGTTTGCTTAGATTCGCTAGATGTTATCGCCGTAACTAAATTATTTCCAATCTCCATATCACTAGATTGCAGATGTTTGCTTAGATTCGCTAGATGTTATCGCCGTAACTAAATTATTTCCAATCTCCATATCACTAGATTGCAGATGTTTGCTTAGATTCGCTAGATGTTATCGCCGTAACTAAATTATTTCCAATCTCCATATCACTAGATTGCAGATGTTTGCTTAGATTCGCTAGATGTTATCGCCGTAACTAAATTATTTCCAATCTCCATATCACTAGATTGCAGATGTTTGCTTAGATTCGCTAGATGTTATCGCCGTAACTAAATTATTTCCAATCTCCATATCACTAGATTGCAGATGTTTGCTTAGATTCGCTAGATGTTATCGCCGTAACTAAATTATTTCCAATCTCCATATCACTAGATTGCAGATGTTTGCTTAGATTCGCTAGATGTTATCGCCGTAACTAAATTATTTCCAATCTCCATATCACTAGATTGCAGATGTTTGCTTAGATTCGCTAGATGTTATCGCCGTAACTAAATTATTTCCAATCTCCATATCACTAAATTGCAGATGTTTGCCTAGATTCGCTAGATGTTATCGCCGTAACTAAATTATTTCCAATCTCCATATCACTAGATTGGAGATGTTTGCTTAGATTCGCTAGATGTTATCGCCGTAACTAAATTATTTCCAATCTCCATATCACTAGATTGCAGATGTTTGCTTAGATTCGCTAGATGTTATCGCCGTAACTAAATTATTTCCAATCTCCATATCACTAGATTGCAGATGTTTGCTTAGATTCGCTAGATGTTATCGCCGTAACTAAATTATTTCCAATCTCCATATCACTAGATTGCAGATGTTTGCTTAGATTCGCTAGATGTTATCGCCGTAACTAAATTATTTCCAATCTCCATATCACTAGATTGCAGATGTTTGCTTAGATTCGCTAGATGTTATCGCCGTAACTAAATTATTTCCAATCTCCATATCACTAGATTGCAGATGTTTGCCTAGATTCGCTAGATGTTATCGCCGTAACTAAATTATTTCCAATCTCCATATCACTAGATTGCAGATGTTTGCTTAGATTCGCTAGATGTTATCGCCGTAACTAAATTATTTCCAATCTCCATATCACTAGATTGCAGATGTTTGCTTAGATTCGCTAGATGTTATCGCCGTAACTAAATTATTTCCAATCTCCATATCACTAGATTGCAGATGTTATGCTTAGATTCGCTAGATGTTATCGCCGTAACTAAATTATTTCCAATCTCCATATCACTAGATTGCAGATGTTTGCCTAGATTCGCTAGATGTTATCGCCGTAACTAAATTATTTCCAATCTCCATATCACTAGATTGCAGATGTTTGCTTAGATTCGCTAGATGTTATCGCCGTAACTAAATTATTTCCAATCTCCATATCACTAGATTGCAGATGTTTGCTTAGATTCGCTAGATGTTATCGCCGTAACTAAATTATTTCCAATCTCCATATCACTAGATTGCAGATGTTTGCCTAGATTCGCTAGATGTTATCGCCGTAACTAAATTATTTCCAATCTCCATATCACTAGATTGCAGATGTTTGCTTAGATTCGCTAGATGTTATCGCCGTAACTAAATTATTTCCAATCTCCATATCACTAGATTGCAGATGTTTGCTTAGATTCGCTAGATGTTATCGCCGTAACTAAATTATTTCCAATCTCCATATCACTAGATTGCAGATGTTTGCTTAGATTCGCTAGATGTTATCGCCGTAACTAAATTATTTCCAATCTCCATATCACTAGATTGCAGATGTTTGCCTAGATTCGCTAGATGTTATCGCCGTAACTAAATTATTTTTAACAAAATTGGCGAAACCTATATTACTTTAGGTCTATTACTCGGATTATATGGTCGCATTTTTGTAGAAGACATATATGTCCGCATATATAAAGAACAGACAACATGAGACGAAATAGATTTCGGGAGACATGGAATTCACAAAATAAATCCGATCAGCACTCCGCTTCCTGCACTGCACAACTATGAGACGAAGTATGCTACCTTTGGATTTTTCACGGCCTTCAACCGTTATACGCAAGGTACTTTAGGTTACGAGGTCGTCAGTTTAGGTTCAAAGGTATTTGTTGAAGGACAGGCATATGTTAACCTAGGCTAAATAAGATCACTTGTTGGACTTTGGGTTGTAGAATGGGATATTTCAGAAATTAACAGGTAAAGAGCCTTGTAACAAGGATGACTAAACGATACGAGCAATATGAGAATTACAAAACATTCGAAAATTTACTTTAGTTATAATTTATTAGCTGGTATTTAAGTTTTAAAACAACCATATGGATTAGATTAATAAAGTTAAATTTTATTAAATTAAGTATGTATTTAAAAACAAATTTAAGCTATTTTCAAGAATTAAATAATGATCGTATATTTTCCTATATGATAGCCTAACAGTCGTTATTACTATGTATAGTATTAAGGCCTATAGAATTTATAAAATGAATAAAAACTTCAATTAATATTATTAAAAGAAAGGAAAAATAAATAGAGATGGAAGACACCTGGATTTAACAACCCAGACTGGGTACAAGAAGTAAAGTTAGTGCTTAATTTTCTCAATAGAAAAACTTGGCGAGGAGAAGAGTAGACATAACTCTACAATTGCCAAAGAATAAACTATTTAGCCTCGATAACTCAAGAAGGAGTAATGCACGTGCGCATGATGGATACAAAATAAGGTATTGAAATAAGGGGTATATTAAGTGCCTATATTATTTCCTATTAAGTGTGCAATGAGTGTTTGAGTAAAGGAAAAATCTAAAACCGAAAGAAGAAGCAAATATTATTAAAAGGAAATAAACCATATGATAAACCTTGGTCGTGCCAGGGAATTGTTAGAAAGACAAATTCTAAAAAAAATCTGAAAAGAGAGGAAGATTCAGGTTAAAGAGGAACAAAAAGTAGAGCACTTCTCTAGGATCAAACATAGGACCAAGATCTTGTAGTGAAATGGACGATGCCTCCATTTAATGGACCTACCAGAAGACACGGTTATTTTGGTGTATGGAGATAATACTATGCACGGAACCACCAGCAGTTGCAGTAAATGATGCAATAAATCTGCTTTAGACATAACATTTATGCTAGTAACAAATCGAAGAACATTTGAAACATTATCCAAATAAGTGAATCACAAATACAGGGAAAGAACGGGATAAAGTACCTCGGAGTCTCTTTAGACAAGACACTTTTATTATATAAGAATTCCTAACTCTTTTATGCGATATCTGTACACTGGCAATGAGAAATATGCAGTAAAAGAAAAATAACCTTGATACAAAGATATGCTAATTGCATAGTGACTGCGTATAAAAAAATATCGGAAAGTGCGGTGCTCTTACATGCGAGGGCCCCATCAATATACCTTATGGTTAAAGAAAGGCAACATATATAGGAGTATCGTAATAGTAACATCAATAGAATGTACAACAAGATAGTAATATTGGTAAACAAACGTCTAGAAAACGACTGGGAAGCTGGAAAAAGAAATTAAATGAGCTCATAACAGGTAGGAGGTATTGCTTCCTTGACTGAAAGCATAAATAATAAGACTATTGAGAAAAAATACTATTTCAAACAAGTTTTCTCTGGTTGCGGATGCTTCGAAGCATTGCTTTAAAGGTTTATAATACGATATACAGCCTGATGTAAATTCTACGAATGTGAGAACGACGACGTAGGCTTCACCACACACAGTGTTTATTGTGAAAAGAGGAAGGAAAACGTTGTACGTGTATAAATGCGTGCTTATGTGTTATTATAGGCCTACTATGATACTCACTAAACTAGAAAGCGGAAAAAAGAGGAGTATTATAACGAATTATCTTATTAAATTATTACATTAAAAAAAGAAAACTATCAGGGGAAAGGAAAATTGTAACTCATATTTGAAAGTAATGGAGAGTAAAATAGAGAAAATAGTATTGAACGAAAATAAAAACACCAAATTATGTAAAGCTACAAGCTGTTTGTCATTAAAACACTTAAGAACAACATTACGAGGTTAGGGTGAAAAGTTCTCGGCCTGACCCAGAGATGGTATTAAGATCAGTGAAAATTTATCTTTATTGCCTGCGAGAACATCTCATTAGTTCGTATGAAAGCTGTAACTTACGCACACAAGTAGTGTGTGCACAGGAATGTTTTTTAGCTTTGGTATTTTTCGTCAACATGGATAAACTTGAATATAGTGCGGTGATTAAAATTTTCGTTTTGGATGGATTAACCCCTTTGGAAATTCATCCGAAGTTGACAAAAGTGTACTCTGCTCCTTCAACGTCAACAGTTAAAAAGTGGGCAGATGAATTTAAACGTGATCATACGTCGCTAGAAGATGACCTACGTGAAGGACTGCCAAAAACTACAACCACACCGGAAACTATCGAAACGTTACACGATATCGTGGTGGACGATAGGACAGTTAAAATGCGAGAGATAGCTGAGTTTGTGGGAACATCAGAGGAATTAACGATGCGAACGCTTTACGCAAGGTGGGTGCCTCATTTGCTGCATAAGGATCAAACGCAAATTCGCAGCAAAGAAGGATCTTGAGCGGCGATTTGTCATTATGGATGAGACATGGGTCTGCCACTACACGCCCGAAACTAAACAGTCGAACAGTGGGTGCAAGCGTCAAAGAAAGCGAAGTAGATCGGATCTGGTGGAAAGGTCAAGGCCAGTGTGTTTTGGATACCAAAGGGATCTCTGTAATTGATTACCTTGATAAAGGCAGAACGATTACGGGGGAATATTACGCCAACCTGCTTGACCAGATGGTTGTCAAAATTCGCGAGAAGAGGCTTGGCGTGAAGAAGAAAAAAGTCTGATTTCATCAAGACAACGCACCTGCTAACAAAAGTTAGCCCAGTAGTATTGCCCAGTAAATTGGCAATGCGAAAACTATAAGATTTGGGGTACGATTTACTCGGCCATCCCCCTTAGTCTACTGATTTGGCACCGTCGGACTTTCCCAAACATGAAGAAATTTGTTTCGGCAGAGCCCTTGACCTCCAATGAATACGTTAAGAGGGCCTTAAATGTATATTTTAACAGCCTTCCAGACTCTCACTTTCGGGAAGGAATACTGATGTCGGAGAAACTGTAGGCCAAGTGTGTTGAAGTCAAGCAAGATTATGTAGAAAAATAAAATCTTTTTTAAACTGAATATCACGATCTTTCATTGTCAGGCCGAGAATTTTCCCCCAACCCTAGTATAGTAAATATTAATATTAGAATACTGTTGTGAAATAGCAAATGCAAGTTGTCTTCTGAGGTAATGCTCTCTGTCGCTCTTGGGGATGTCATATATTGGTCGAAAGATTTCAAATGTCTTGGTTTTATTCTTTTCACCGCATTTAAAATCTGCAGCTATGATGAAAAGCCTTACAGACGAAATCAATCACTATGGGAATTTTATTTGGTCAAGATTCCGTTTTTCCTCACACGGTAAAAATAGATTGAGACAGAGAGATAGACAAGTAGATAGATAGAAATGAATGTAGATAGATTGAATTATTACATAGGTAGACATATACACTCATAAGGAGGATTAGTTTGTGCAATAAACGAAAGATGGTTGCTGGCCTATCTCCTGAGAAGGGGAAGGATAGAGAACATAGACATAAAACAATCACGTATGTACAGGTATGTTTTAGTGAATGACACAGTTTTGCGTTAAGCAATTGTTTTTTATCAGTCTACCCTCCCCCTCCACCTAGTAAAATCTAGGTCAGTCAGTCATGTGGCAGCCTGTCCTGAACGTAGCAGTCAATTCAGTAGTTAGTAGTGAGCAAATAATTTTGTGTTTTTTACATTTAATGAGTGTTGACCTAAAACTGTTTAGAACGTACAATGTTTTACTTAAGTAAGTTTAAACTACACTATTATTAAATATTTCAACAAACCAATTAAATACTTAGGTAATTATGGTCAGATTCTTAATTAAAAAGTTGGACATGGAATAGTAAAAAATATAAATGTTGTAAATTAGTTCAAAATTTGCTTTTAATTGTTAAATATATCTGTAAAAAATATTATTATCTTTCAACAGGAATATTTCTCAAAACAAAAATTTGCGTATTTCTTCTAGGTATCACATATCAAAATTAGAATCAATTAGATTTACCGCAGGTTATAGAACCATATATTATAATATCTGAGGGAAAAATTAAGCCCAATTAATTTTCTCTCCAAGCAGTTTTCTAAAAATTTTCCACTAAAGAGTTATGACACTTTTTCAAAATTTTATTACAAATACATTGCAAGTACGAATTTATGGATATTTAACGTTAACATTTTATGTTTCTCAATATTCTTTCTGAATTATGTTTTTCCTTGTTAAACAAAAACGTAATGTTACTAGAACTTGTTTCAAATTTTACTAAAGTGGTTTGTTTTAAAGTTGAAATATTGATAGATTTTTACTATAGAGTTTTGATATATTTCAGTTGTATCGGCTGAGACAACAGTTATGTTTTATTTATTTCACGTTATTTTTAGAAGTATTTTGGAACACATTAATTTATATTTTGTAACAAATTTTGTGAATAACCTAAATCATTTTTAAAAAAAATGATATTTATAAACGTGGTTTTTTAACTAAACAAGAATTTAAAACTATTTTAAGTGTTTCAATTCCTAATTTGCAATTTCTTTGTTTTTTTCTTTTAAAATTAAAGCTATTTATTATTTTAATTTCCTTAAGTAAATTACACACAATGTTTCACACAGTTTTTCAAAATATTTTTGTATAGCCGAGACCTAGAGTTGTTTGAATTTTGGTAAAATAGAGGTATTAAATATTAGTCTGATTACAACGACAACTATCAATATTTTGTTAGCCTTTATCCTAAGCGCATGCTATCAAAAGATTGTGCATCTGATTAATTAAATTAAGTACTATTAAACTTTGGTTGCAAAACACGAAGCTCAAAATAATTTAAAGTATTTCAGTCCTAAAATTATGAGATGTAGACTGTATACAAAGTGCCAATAAATTAGTGCCTTTTTATTAGAATTGTTAATCAGTAAATTAGAGTAATATAGACATTTCTAGAACCATGGGTAGTTACTCTATTTCTTTCATCAAGTTAAATGTTTGAGTTATTTCCCAACCTTATAATGTTTTTCAATAAAAATAAATAATTTTAAGTTGATACATGAGAAAATTTGAACCAAATTAGGTAAAATTCACTCATAACCAATGCAGAAACCGGTTAGCTTATATTCGGACAATTGTTCAATGTTTTTATACCAAATCTATCCTAACCTGATATTTTGATGAAGTTTGCTATATTGATAGGTATAGTCTAGATTGAAACCTTATATCAGTTACAGACAAATGGAGGCGAATCTTTCACTTCAATGATAGGATAATTTACGTAAAGGAAATTATTCCTCCTGTACACCCAAACATATACTAATGTTAATGAACATTTGAATATACTATACGTTTGTGTAAGATAGGCTATGCAACAATGAAAAAGTCGAAGTTAATATATTGTGTAACACGTATTGCCTATTTCAGAAATAATTGTCACAAAAATACTTTTTAATATAGGTTACTCGTGTCCCTGGTTATGGTATCGCCTGTTTGGAAGTAATTAGTAAATATATTTGCTTACACTGCACATCTACCAAAGAGGTTTGAGCTATAAATAATATTCGAGCTGGCTTGTGAGTGAAAGTTATAATTAAATAATAAAAATATATACAACTCACAAATATACAATTTTTTATTTCAAACGCGTTTCGACGACTACTTTGTCGTCATCTTCAGTGAAAATACACAAATGAAATTAACTAAAAATATATATATATATATTAAACATAACCTATAAAGTTTTAGCAAAGGTAAAAACAAAAGTGAAAATCAGATCTGGGCATTGTCAAATTTATAGCCACAGCTACTAATATAATCACATTAAAATAATATATGTTAATTATAAATATTTAATTTTGATTATTATGTTTTACCAGCTATATAGGCTCATCAAAATTAAATATTTATGATTAACATAGGTTATTTTAATGTAATTATATTAGTAGCTGTGGCTATAAATTTGACAATGCCCAGATCTGATTTTCACTTTTGTTCTTACCTTTGCTAAAACTTTATAGGTTATGTTTAATATATATATATATATATATATATATATATATACATATATAGGCCTATATATATATATATATATATATATATATATATATATATTAGTTAATTTCATTTGTGTATTTTCACTGAAGATGACGACAAAGTAGTCGTCGAAACGCGTTTGAAATAAAAAATTGTATATTTGTGAGTTGTATATATTTTTATTATTTAATTATAGGTTTGAGCTACTTTAAAGTGCAAGGTTATCTAGCCTCAATCTAGAGCCTTAATTATGTGCTAGATGTGCAAAGGTTCACTTGTAAAAATGCTTGTTATAGGTGTTAGCAATATAGTGTAACAGCTATAGTATATCCCGCAACAGGCCTTTATCTTAAAGGGTATGTTTTATAGCGATAATTAAAATAAACGTTTTACCACGGTTAAGGGTTTGCAATAATTAAAAAAACACTACTTGTCTTTAAACATTTTCCTTATAAATATAAAATGTATTTTAATAACATTCGTTGAAACGAAAAAATCAGAGGTTGTACTATCGGTCAATGTCAAGTATTATCGGTTTTTAGATATATGAATTCAAAACACGGTGTTCATTGTATTTAATAGCCTACTTTAAAATTAGAAGTTTAGAATAAAAATAATGTTAGACTGCTTTTCTGCAAATTGCAACTTAATCTTAAAATCATGGTTTAAAAACGGATTCCTTACCATAAATAAAAACAACGGTCTATGTAAATAACTAAAACCTGTTTGAATCGAACGTATTTATTGATTTTGATACATCAAGCCTAAAGGAAACTAAAACAAACACCTCTTTATCCCTTCTATGGAGAGTACGAGATTGTCACGTGATCTCATAATCCTCCCAATGTCTACTATCTTGGGGTTAACATCTATGACTTGATCCTAAGTCTATTCGGAACCATTTCATATCCTTCATAAGAATAACACTAATGTCATAATGTCTGGACGTCTTAAAAGTACACAAAAATAAATCAAGTTAAATACATTATTATAAAATTAGAGTAACTATACTATTTAGGAATGGAGCGATGCTCTACTACTGTCCAATGTCTCTTATTTCCACAATAATACGGTAGAATACTGTCATTAAAGCCAAGTAAAATGGACATGGATAAACTTAACTAAACCTTTCACAAACTGATAAATGAAATTAAAAAATCCACTAATATAAATTATTTATAATAGTAATAATAATATTAGAATATATTGTCTTATTTTAAAAAAAAATAGACAGTACACTTACTATTTAAAAAAATTGGCGTAATTACACAAATCTAACTAAATGGACAGTTTCAAATTACAAAAAATTAGCATTAAAATTATTTTATCCCCTACTTTTGGTTTTAGCAATATTGTTTTTATTAGTCTATACATTATCTTATATTTTACTCGATTTATTAACATCTGCGATCTACATCTAGGACCCTTGGGCCTATATTTATACGACAAGAACTAATATAGGTTATTTTATAGATTATAATACAGATTATTAAAGATTATTGTATCAAATAAATTTGTGCATATTTAATTATCTGCAGTTGGAAACTGTTTACTCCAAGTAAATTCTCCCCTACACTGGGTCCCGGTTAGGCTTAACGTCCCCTTTTATTTCCATCGTATGCAACCCCTCCATCCCCTTTCACTATGATTGAAAGTAATAATCTTTTTACGATCGCATATGTATGTGCCAGTAACCAATGGGGTAGTTTTACCGACACGTCAGGCAAATGGAGGGGGTTGGGTACGAATAGTCATATTTTCCGATTGATTGGAGAGTAGGACTTGCTTGAAGACAGGGATGATTTGCCGCCAAAAAAGTAGATTATGTTTTGCCTCAATTTAGATATGATTCAGGAAACCTGAAGGAAATTTTGAAATATCTGCAATTGAATTTTAGGACAGTTAATACGTCAATATTGTTGCATTAAAATATACAAAAACATTTGGACAACTTGACAAAATAACTGAAGGTATTTTTCATTTTTGCTTTGGAAATATGTATTGTTTTAATACGAAACTTTAATGGGAAAGGATTATTATAATAAATTAACTCTGTGTTTTTACTCTGTATTTTTTTAAACATTACTAATGTCAAACTCAGTAAACTCTTTTGATAAATATTTCTGGGTCATCAAACAAACTGATTTGAAAACGATGGAAAATATCTCCTCCATGTATAAAAGTATAAAGGGTCTAAACATAAAGTTATACATCGAGTTTCATCTTCCTGTGTCTCCATAAGTATCCATTTCCCTCTTTTCCTCTTAATTTCTTTACCCATGTCCTCTTAACTTTCCTCGCCTTACTTTGGTAGTTGGGCCTATTCAGCCTGAAAATAGGTACCTTATGAACTGTTGTGAATGATTTACGTAATTTTTAAATTTACAAAAATCTGCTATTTTGTTATTCTTAGTAGTTTCTTTAATAATTTACTTGGGTTTCAGACAAAAATATTTGCTAACTTGCAAATAAAACTTCCATTAAAATGCAGTTCTTAAGCTATAGCTGTCATTTGTTTTGAAAACTAGTTTTGTTTTTGCCATGATTGTAATAAATTCAACTAATAACGTTATCTTCACTTTTAATTTTCACGAAGTAGAAGTTCGACTCTTATAGTGAAAATATTAGAATTAATAAAATTAATTATAAACCCAAGAAAACAATAATAACACAACAATAACTAAATTAAAATATTGTTGCTCTCTTCAACTCGATCTACTGTTGTTCACTTACACACTATAACACTTATATTAACGTGTAAACTTTGCACTTCCCCTACTGTTCGTGTAAATCCCGTTTCGAGAGATATATAATGTATTTTATTGGCCTATATTTCAATTACTATGAAAGTTATTGCTATTTTTAAAATTTAAGTCAACTGTAATCGTTATTTTATTTGGCTTTAGGTCTACCATTAGGGCAAACTATGGTACTTGACTTTAAAATTAGCGTTAACCTTATTATTTGACTCTATCCTTAGGGCTAACTAAATTATTCAACTTTATCATTAGGGGTAACCATGTTATTTAACATTATCATTAGGGATAACTATGGTATTTAACTTTATTATTAGGGGTAACCATGTTATTTAACTTTATCATTAGGGGTAACTATGTTATTTAACTTTATCATTAAGGATAACTATGGTATTTACCTTTACCATTAGGGTTAACTATGGTATTTGACTTTATCATTAGGGGTAACCATGTTATTTAACTTTATCAATAGGGAAAACTATGGTATTTAACTTTATCATTAGGGATAACTAAGGTATTTAACTTTATCATTAGGGGTAACCATGTTATTTAACTTTATCATTAGGGTTAACTATGGTATTTAACTTTATCATTAGGGTTAACTATGGTATTTACCTTTATCATTAGGGATAACTATGGTATTTAACTTTATCATTAGGGGTAACCATGTTATTTAACATTATCATTCGGGTTAACTATGGTATTTAACTTTATCATTAGGGGTAACCATGTTATTTAACATTATCATTAGGGTTAACTATGTTTTTTAACATTATCATTAGGGTTAACTATGGTATTTATCTTTATCATTAGGGGTAACCATGTTATTTAACATTATCATTAGGGGTAATCATGGTATTTGAATTTATCATTAGGGATATGGTACTATAGGCGCTATCATTTGACTTTATCATTAGGTCTAACTATTATAAGTTATTTGAGCTTAACATTATTTGACCTAACTATTAGTTAACCACAATATTGTAAGGTCTAACTATTATATCGAACTTTATCGTTAAGGGTAATTATGTTATTAACTTTAAATTAGGGTTAACCATGTTAGTCTAGTTTATTATTAGGGTAAACCATAGAATTTGGCTTTATCGTTAGGGTTAGCCACATAACTTGGCTTTATCATTACGGTTAACAATGTTCTTTAAGCCTATCATTAAAGCTAGCCCTGTTATTTGACTTTATCATTAGTGACAAACGTGGTGTTTAAATTTATAAGTAGGGATACCGTAATATTTGACTTTATCATTAGGGCTAACAACATTATTTGACCTTAACATTAGGGCTAACCATCATTTTTGACTTCATTGCTAGGGATATCTATATTATTTGACTTTATCATTATTGCTAACTACATTATTTGACCTTGACATTAGGGCTAAACATAATGCTTAACTTTATTGTTAGGGCTATCTATATTATTTGACTTTATCATTAGGGCTAACTACATTATTTGACCTTAACATTAGGGCTAACCATCATGTTTGACTTCATTGCTAGGGCTATTATATTATTTGACTTTATCATTATTGCTAACTATATTATTTGACCTTGACATTAGGGCTAACCATAATGTTTGACTTTATTGTTAGGGCTATCTTTTTATTTGAGTTTATCGTTAGGGGTAACTACATTATTTGACCTTAACATTAGGGCTAACCATCATGTTTGACTTCATTGCTAGGGCTATTATATTATTTGACTTTATCATTATTGCTAACTATATTATTTGACCTTGACATTAGGGCTAACAATAATGTTTGACTTTATGGTTAGGGCTATCTATATTATTTGACTTTATCATTAGGGCTAACTACATTATTTGACCTTAACATTAGGGCTAACCATCATGTTTGACTTCATTGCTAGGGCTATTATATTATTTGACTTTATCATTATTGCTAACTATATTATTTGACCTTGACATTAGGGCTAACCATAATGTTTGACTTTATGGTTAGGGCTATCTATATTATTTGACTTTATCATTAGGGGTAACTACATTATTTGACCTTAACATTAGGGCTAACCATCATGTTTGACTTTATTGTTAGGGCTATCTTTTTATTTGAGTTTATCGTTAGGAGTAGGCCTAATTATGTTATTAACTTTAGTAAAATAAGCTTAAATGAGTATTACCCTACATGAAACATGCTTACTAAAATATTTGTAGATTATAGTCTATATACACTTACAAGTCTTAATATTAATAAAAGACAATTGATATATGTGACTCAATAACCTTTATTTTCAAAATAACGGCGACGCAGTACTTTCAAAGGCCACTTTCAAAATACACTATACGTAGTATTATTGCCCTGATGAAGATGACAAATCAGCAGTTGTCGAAACCTCACCGTTATTTTAAAAATAAAGGTTAGTGATTCATATATCAACCGTCTTTTATTAATGTGCTTACTAAAAAATACACAGAAAAAAATCTTTGGATTTATGATTTACAAGTTTACTTTTGACAATAATATAGGATAGGTTTTTAAGGCAACTTGCTTGATTCAGAATACATTTATTTCGAAAGAAATACTTTCAGTAGGCATTCTTCTTTAATTCTATAGCCTATAATTTTCTGTTTAACGTCTTCCTTTAATGCAGTAGCTCTGACATACTACATTACCATTTTTTTTATAAAATGTCACAAGTTAACACCCATGTGAGGTTTCTGTTAGTGGTGGGGATGGGCCCTAACATTCATGACATGGCAGGTAAAGGTTCCAAGGTAAAGTAATTTAGCAGAAAGGGTTAGCTTTAAACTCTATAAAAACCGAGGTATACTCTTACATTATGCATTCGAAAATGGGTCTAAGTGGTTTGAAGCCGTTAAGACCCACTTTGCTGCATTCTGGTTTTAGACTAAGTGACTGTCTAAATAGGGGGCAAAGCGTGATATCGTAGCGGCATCGAGCCTCCTGAATCCGAGAGCGTATTCGCTACGTCATCAACGTTTAAAATAATTATAAACAATAGGCTAATCATTTATACCAACTTATAACGAATTTATAATCATAAATAACTTTATCAAACCTAGGCATCTATCCTATTAATTATGAACTAATTATTTTTTTAGGCTATAACACCACAGTATCAGATTGAATTACAAATGAAATTAATTTTATAACTAAATTATAAATTTAGTATAATTTGGTGATGAAATTTATGCATAATATATTTATAAAACAAGTAACTTTATCCTACAAAAGTAATGCCAGAGAATTTGATTAAAATTATAATTCCAAACATCCAAAGGTTAATGTTTACCAATAGGCCTATTTTGTATTAATGAAATAACAATCAACAACAACTCAGAATAAATAAATTTCCTCTTCAAACGCGTTTTAATGACGAAGTAATCATCATCGTCAACAATCACAGTTAATACAACATTTACACTAGAATTTATAAAGGCTATTAGGATTTTCGTAATTAAAAGTTACCGTAAGACGTCACTTTATGTAGGCCTACACTGTCAAAATAGGCTAGTTATTTAATAGGTTATTTAACATCTTGCAGTATTAAATGAAAGATAAATACAAATGTAAAACTTAAAACCAAGAAAAATAAATACAAAAACTTTGAGGAGAAGCATGTTTAAGGGTATCGTAACCGAAATAGCTCCTTCCAGTTATCACGGAAAAGGTTTCATTTTTAATAGCTTTCATAATTTCTATTTCGATAAATTCCTATTTATAGCGGAATTCCCATTACTCAATATTTGCTATAACTTAGTTTGCACTATAATTCCATATAGAACATTTCATCAAAATAATATCAAATATCCTTTTCAAAATAGTGTTTGTTTTTTTTTTAACCTTAAAACCCTCTAAAGTTAGTTCTAAGCAAACATGAACCAAACCTAACCAATCTCTTTGATTTCTCACTAAAAGCCGTTTCTTTAAGTTTTCTACAGAGGAAATCTATAAATAAGTTCAGCAATAAACAAACTAGTAGGCTACACAATCAAATAGGATTGAAGTATGTTCAACATAAAATATTTATAACACATATATAGGCTTACTTCTAATTAGGGATATAGGCCTAAACAGTGTTATTTATTATGATCTATAACTCCATATGGTACAATGTATGTACTATTTAATTTTAAAGGAAATTAAATAGAAGGGAAATTGATCAGCTGAACCGAATGTTGGAGGATAGACCCTACTTAAATATAATGTGTGTAAAAGTATCGAAAAAATCTACGAATGTGTGCTTCTACAAATTTGACTTACATATTTATGAGGCAATTGTTTTATTGTAAACTAATATTCTTTTATAAACCAGTCATTAGAATATAGCCTAATCAATAAGCCCTATCATTCACCTACTTAGTGATAAATAGACAAATATATAAATATAAATTACTTTTTATAAATAATGGGAAAAAATTTATTTTTCAAAAAAACTTTATGGCAGTGAATGTAAATAGATTTGTTTACCAACTAAAAGCGTAGTTATTAATTTTCTGCCAGGCCCATAATTAAGGATAGGGGCCTACAATTTACCACAATATCTTAGACTATAACTTTATCTTTTGTGACACTTGAGCTCATTCTGGATTCAGAGTAGGCCTATTGCAAATAGTTTTTTTCCCAATAAAGCATGGATAAAATATTTAAATAAATTTCACATATCTTATAACTTTATCTTTTGAGACAACTAAGCTCATTCTGCAGTCAGAGTATTTCAAACAGTTGTTTTTTAAAAATAATGTATGGGTAAAATATTTAAACATGTGGAGTTACAACAATCTGCTTTTATTAACACGTTTTAAGAACTAGAACTAAATTGACAAAAAAAGCAAATGTAAAGATGGAATTATTATTTTTTTAAACTAAATTTCATATGGTATCTTATAACTTTATCTTTTGAGACAACTAAGCTCCATCTGGAGTCAGAGTATTGTAAATATTAAAAAAAAAAAATAAAGTATGGTTAAGATATTTAAACATGTAGAGTTACAACAATCTGCTTTTATTAACACGTTTTAAAAAATGGAACTAAATTGACAAAGAGAAAGCAAATGTAAAGATGGAATTATTATTTTGTTTAACTAAATTTCACATAGTATTTTATAATTTTATCTTTTGTGACAGCTAAGCTCATTCTGGAGTAGGAGTATTGTAAATATTTTTTTTCTTAATAAAGTATGGGTAAAATATTTAAACATATGGAGTTACAACAATCTGATTTTATTAACACGTTTTTAAAACTAGATCTAAATTGACAAAGAGAAAGCAAATCTAAATATAAAATTATTTTTAAAAAATTAAATTTGTTACAAATACAAATTATTTCTATGTAGCCTATTATTGCAGCTTATGTAGCCTATATATTTGTGGTTTTTTACAAACTCCCATATCCTAAGGTCCAATATCTCTGAGTTTATTGCCCTTAAAAATCAAGTTCTTCGAACTGAATTGAATTATTCCACCATGAGGATCACGCTCAGCGTTTTCCTTCCTCTAGATCCTTACTTATGTTAATCGGAACGTATTTGCATTAGTCGACAAGTTACTGGCATCTAATTACCTATCTAAACGACCCGATGACAATCTAAATATCTTTTTGAACAATTTTATGGCGAGAAACTATTTCTATTCAGGTTGTTGAAAGTGAGGCAGGACTTTCTAAGTAGATGAATTAAAAAGTCCTTTAAAACCTCTGTTCTTCTCTTTACTCACCTTGCTCTTTGTACCTTTGACCATAAAATTAATAAATAAAATTTTACATGATTGTTTTGGGTCTTTATATAAATAGCGCCTAAGGGAAATATTATACATTTTACAGTATATAATTAATACTTCCCAAAAATGAACTACGGCTGCTCTTTAATTGTCTTCTTTGAGTTTAGGCCTATATATTTTCTTTTTATATTTATAACCTTACAGGCAGCGCGATCACACAAATTTAGGGTTACATAGCCTATAGACTATCCCTACAGAAAAGGGTATTTGCTTAAATTATTTTCCCAAATACAGATAGATAGTTAACATGTTTTTTTTTCAAAAAAATTGCATATAGGTTTAAAAAGTGTAAGGAAAACATATGTCCTAACTTTAAACTAAAGATTATGCCTATACCGTAAATTGTAGCTCTACAACGGATTTTCTACGAGTTTTAACATTTCTAACTTAAATTATTATAACATTCTTATAAGAATGCTACACTATTTTAAATATTGTTTATTTTTTATCAAACACCTAGTTTACGCTATAACAAAGAAAGATCGACCTATATATTTTATATAGCCTAGATTACTACACTACTTTCGATACAGGAGTTAAGTAGTCTAAACATAATTAAAGAATTTATTAATCAATTAAACATTACCTAAACTTAAAGTTTGGTGTTAAATCACTAAACTAACACATGTCGTTTGTATATGCCAAGAATAATTATTTTACACTGTACAGGTTAGTCTATAGTCTACTCACTTTTCAAAATTTGTGAAATTTATTTCAAAGTCTTCTAGAATTAATTTTGATTTCCAGTACAGTTAATTCTTTTGATAAAATATAAATTGTTTTAATTTAAAACAGTTGATTGATATTAAATATAATTTTCCGAAAAGCTCAAGTTTATTCTTAGAAATTCATTTATCAAGGTTAAATGAAAAGGTTTCTTGATTAGTTATAGCTAGTAGTTTGTCTATACCGTTTATTATTACTTTGAACATTTGTAAAACGTTATTGTTTCCTACCATATTTATAAACATTCAAAAATATTTCTATATTGCGTATATTTTTAATTTTATTATATATTTATATACATACACAGTGTAAATCTGCATTTTAAACACATTATGAAGTTTTTAATAAACACATGTCTACAGCATAATGGATTGATCCGTAGGTGTAAATAGGACGAAATAATCTCCCAAGTGAGTTAACATAGTAATTGATTAGTATCTAAGGTTAGGCAGGTCCCCTTCCCCTCTTTCTCTGCTCCCCTCCCCTCTTTCTCAGCGAAGAGCCATTTCTCCTATGAGAGCTCGTGGAGTCGGGCCGGGTTATAAAAAGGGGCAAGTGTAGCCTATATACAAGAGAGATTGTGTCGTTTTTCGTTTTTTCCCGCCGTGTGTACAGTTTTCCATGAGATCCTTCTTTGATGTTATATCTCCCAATGTAACTCACACTAGACCGGTATAAGACGTACGTCTGCGCGAGTCCCTCCTCCCCTGTCATAAACTCTATGTCCGTTCGCCTGCGGAGTGAAACGGAGAATTTTCTCGAATTTTATTATTATTTTCTGTCTTTGTCGGTCTCGAGCGATACGAACGTTTTCTCCCTCGCGCCTTACAGATCTATAAAACCCCCCTTCTCCCCATTTTAGTAGATTCCCTTCCCCTCCCCGAGCGGTGCTACCTAACCTTCCCCCCTTTTGGTTTTACATCCCTCTCCCAGTAAAGAATTTTGACCGATTACAAAGTTCCTACAGACACCGGTATCATTTGTAACCGTCAATACGTATCGGCGACGCGAGTTTCCTGTCCAGTTTTGTTTTTCAATTACTTCAAGCCTGGAGAGAAAATGGCGCCGAGATCCTGGCCGGCTGCAGACCAATTAGAAGTGACAGAAGGTAATTGGGCTTCAGGTAGGATCGTATTATCCACATTCCTGACACCTACGTAGGAACCTGTTTTCCTCAGCTTTTATCTAAAAATCCTACTGCATGTGAATCACCTCATTTTGCACGACCAAGTCTGAACCTTTAATTTTGTTTTGATAATTTTACTCAGTTTAAAAACTTATTTGAAGAATGAAAAAATATAGGTCCAAGCAAGTAATTATAGGGTTAAAATGCTGCTATTCAATAACTTAAAAAATAACACAAATTATTAATTTTCTCTCTTGTATTAAGGTTTGTGATTATAAACTAAACTCACATTAATCAGGAATGAGTTTAGATAGGCTAATACTCAAATGGGATTTTAAAATATCGGCAACAAACAAAATATGTAAGAATATGACTAATTGTCTTTGAAAAATAATTTTTTCCATTCTTTATTGCTATGTTATCGTTATTAAAATTGATTTAAAATAAAAACACTTACATAAATAAGCTAATCTATTGTCAATATAAAAAACAAGCCGCTGTTAAACTTCAATATTATTTTGAAGATTTAACTTCTTGTAAAATAAAGTTTTTTTTCTAAAACTGAAACTGCATTTTACTGTCTATACCACTCAACTATATTATGTGTAACATAAGCTATCTAAAATATGACTAAACAGAGTTACAATGAATTAATTTTGTGCAAAAGAATAGTTGAATTTTAGCTTCGATTTATATTTAAAAATGACTTAAATATTTAGGCTTGTATTGAAATTAGACCTATAGCCTTTAAGATTATCCTTAAAACTAAAAAGAAACATGTGTTTATTTTATGAAAGGTTTCCTTAAACACCCAATGAGTTGTACTATTAAAATATTCAATATACATTTAAATCTTTATTAAGCTTGTTATTATGTATCTCTATGGCGTACATACGTTTATAAATACTTAAACAAATTGTTTTACAATAAAACGTGTTTTTTCACATTTGTTTACATAATAATCTTAATCATGAAGTTGAAATGTTAAGTAGGCCTAATATGCCAAAATAAAAAATTTTCTTTTCACAAATTTATTATACGTTTCTTTTTTTTAATACATTGATAGTAGATATATGCTAACAGAAGATCGAAAATAGCTTATTTGTTTTAAGTTCCCTAATTTTAGGATATAGCCTAGTTAATTGTACAAGCAGAACAAAATTAAAAAGTAAGGATAATGTTTTACTCTCATCTGTAGTAAATATCTTGATTTAGAATCATAAACAAAGCTATTTGATGTTTGTTTGTATTAAAATTAGAATATTTTAATTATAATGCATACGAAATTTAAAATGCATTAAAAGAAGAAGATTGCTAAGCTAAAATTATAAATAAAATTCTATACAGTTGTCAAACAGAAACTAAATATAATATTTTCATTTCACTAGAACAATATGTAGCCTAGTTAAATCTGAATTTATAAAAAATATTGTCGTTATATTTAATCACCTTTAATCAATTTAAAATAAATTCCAATTGGTTTTATATAAAATTTATTAATAGATCTATTTCATTCCTTACTAACAATATTCCAGGAAGGACTGTCAGACATTTTAAAGAAATGGGCCTGATTTGCTTGTACTTGGGAAGAATTTAAGCCGCACACCAAAAAAATGGCTGCCCTGTTTTGCAAAGGCTCGTCTCTTTTGTTTAATGAACTTAATGTTGGTCAAGTTTTGCAAAGTAATTAATATCCAGGGCATTGTTTACTCTTTAATGTAATATATTTCAATCTTCCAGAACACTGTAACTAACATTAAAAAAAAAAACAAGGAAACTATTCAAATTCTTCAAATCAAACTTCATTCAAAGCATTTTACTGTATTTCATTTAACAAACATATATATAATGATTTATATCAAATATCATTTGATATATAATGTTATATAATTTATATTAGCCTACCATATTATTTATATTTATAAATTTTTTGTTAATAATGTATTTCTTCAATTCTTTAGAACTTGTAGAGTTTTATTTTTGCTGGTTGCAAATTTTATATTGATTCTATTTGAATTTAAGTGTTTTTTAATGTTATTTTTGTTAACTAAAATTTTTTTTTAATAAGAGGGAACAAATCATTACTAAAGTTGTAGATTTATAGCCTAAGGAGTTATTTTGATGAAGATTTTAATTAATACAAATGTTAAAGAAAATTTACTTGAACACAAGGGTTTGCTATTTATAATATCGACAATGAGACAAAACTTATTCAAGTTTAAATTTTAGAAGGCTACATATTTACAACAGAAAATGGATAAATTAGAAAACAACACTGAGAAGTTGAAACATAGGTAACACTTTTAAAAATAAAAATTCAAAACTAGCGTTTCATAAATATAATTTTTTTTTTACACAAATCTATTCACAGTTGTCCAACTTTAAGGCTCGATGAAACTGCAATATTTGTGTGCTGAAAATTTCTGTTAATTTTTTTGTAACAAGTGGAAATATTTTACTCAAATAAATTATGTAAGAAAATATTGAAAAGTTTTCCAATTGTTGTGAACTAGAGATATTTGTCATACAAACGTGAATCAGTATGTAAATGCAATAGATTATTATAAAAATATTAGGCTATAGAACGAATTCGAATTAAAATGTCATTTTTAATAAATTAACAGATTGTTTCTCAACTAAATAGAATCAATAAAATATACAGACAGCTTTAATGGTTGAAAGAAATTCTCCAAGCATGTAAAGGAATTAAATATCAGTAGAAAGGTGTCGGGTTTTAAGACTTATGGTTCGACACAAAATCTAAAATCAGAGAAACTTAAATTTAAACGTTTTTCAAAATATTGACGAACATTTCTAATACTATATAAATGTACGGCAGTTGATCTTTATTTTGTATCTAAAAAACCAAAAGGCAAAATCCGATTAGATTGAATTTCAATCTGGAATCTAACTTAACCATTGCACAGCGCTTTACAATTTTCAAAAAGAGTTTACTTTTAATTATTTTCAATTTCAAATGATGATAAAACATTATAAACATATTATCAATGGATCTTATACGAAATATATTAATGAGTGAAACGACAGATAAGTGTTTATTCGTGTTGCAATTAGATTAGATCAAGTTAAATATGTAGAATAACTCTTTTTCACAACACATTCATTAAGGATGGTATTGTAATGCAGGTCTTGTGTTTTTATAACATATGTCTTTTAAATGATTTCATATCTGCTTAGTAATGATTTGAAATTAAATAAAAATGAGTAAAATTACGTGTAAGCCCCTTTACAATTTTTTTTTTTTTCATTTGATATCCATGATCCCAAACTCAGCATTATTCAACAAACTGTAGAAAATGATAACAAAATAAGAACCAACAAACAATTCCCTTTTTAATTGATCGTTTTCTAAATGTATTCAAGTTAAAAAGACACGATTCCAACCTCTGCAAGTTACAGACTACATCTTTTTGTAATTGACTGTCATATTTCTAAATAGAGTAAATTTTCTTTACTTACATAAAATAATTTAAATCATTTTAAATACCAGTGTAAAAGAAATGTTTTCTTATATAGTTTTACTTCATTTTTCTTTTTGTTAAGTTTAAAGCCCTCCTCTATTTAAAACACAATTTCCTTAATATAATACTCTATTTTAGACGCCCTATGTAATTTCTCAAACTCTTTTGATATTTTACTGATTAATAAAATTATTTCTTTAATAGGTAAGTTATTAGACGATTGGTTTTACAATAAAATTGACTAAAATAATTGGATTAGTTCAAAAATGCCGTGTATAAGCCTAAGGGGATTTATTAAATAAATCCATAAACGTTTTGTCTGTATAATAAATCGTGTTGTATTTGCCATCCTCTGACTTGCTGGAGATGAGTAGAAGCTCCGTGATGCTTATACGAATTAATTCTATTTCATTTGATGTAGACGTTTTTGATCAGGTCAACCCAGTTGGATTCATAAAATATAGCTTTAACCACCAGGACACTAAATATCCCTGTGTATAAAATCCTTATATTACTATAACCATTCATATACGAGCTTGATTATATTGCGCCGCGATCTTCATCGAAGTGGTTTCGGAGACTCTCGTGCCATCATCAGATTAAGTTATTAGACATATTATTCGCTATAGACCACCCAAAGAAGAGTTATTTTTATGTGTTTTGTAGTTTGAATTCCACGACTCGATTGAATTCCACCATTGGGCCATTAACACTATGGTGGCCTAAGATGGAAAGGTAACATGAGGGCAGGATTCTGTTTTCTTCATCAGTACCTAATAACTTATTGTTTTATTTATGTTTTACAGGTTTTTACGATTTGTATCTATTTAAGGAATGTAATTTCATCTCTATGTTAGTGCAATCTATTATTCTTGCTATCACTACGTTAAGGAACACATTCTATAAGGGATAAACTGGACTTACACAGGGTTACACAGTTAAGGTCGAGTAGTGCGAAATCTTGTTGTAGACTAAACACATTTTCAATTATAAACTGTTTAGCAGTAATTTTATAAATGCCCACAAAACGTTCTACAGCATGAGTTAATTTTTATACATTCATGTTTCGACTACAATTTGCCTTCCTCAGTTTAATTCATTTATCGGTAAATACTTAGGTAAACGAATGGACAGGCTTAATAAACATAAGTTACTGAAAATCAATTTATAGAATGGTAGCTTATCTAGCTTTGTGTCACCGAAATCGAACTTAATATTTTAAACTTATTTTCGAAATTGTGTTTCTATATGACGTATAAGATTTATGTTACATTTTCAAAGTTTAATTTTACACAATACCCTTCAGATATTAAAAAATACAAGAAAATAAACACCTATTGGGTTTAATTGAATTATAAGCCAAAATAAAAAAATCAAGTACAAATTGATACAGTTTGGTACATTTAGTAAGGTAGTTAAAAATTAAAGATGTGCTAACCAAAATTTAAAATTAGAATTCATATTGAAATGTAAGGTTTTACTATTTTTAAACACTGTGTAGTACTTATTGTGGCTCTAGTGGCCAGAGCTAAATAGAATTTAATTTTAATAGGCTACTCGTAGATGGTAAAAACATTCTGTATAGACCTAAGTATCCTAAATATTTGGATGTGTAGGCCTAATTTAATTCCGGTTTACTTATAGTAACATATAGCTTACTGTTATTTCATGTTTAATACAGATGATATTATAAAATCATGTTTTATTTTATTTAGGCCTATGATGATTTTATTGACTTTAATATAGAAAAACTTATACAAAAATATTTTGGAATAGGTTCACCTTGAATCGTGATTTGTGAAAATAACTAGGCCCTATCAGAATATTTTTCATGTGATCGATTTAGAGGAAATGTAGAATTTAAATAGTGTTTATTTTTTGTTGTTCTGAGTTTTAAATTATTTTCTCAAAGTTTACATTTGATATTTCAAATACATGTTTGAGAGTTTAGATAATATTTATCAAGTTTTATAATTAGTAAATATATATTTGCGCCATGTATTATAGACCCAATTATTTCACTGTTTGAATAGTTAAAATCAAGTTTCTGTAAATTATAATATCTGCTGTAGCCTATAGTTGTTTTTTAATTAACAAAGGCTATTGTACTATAAAAATGTATAATAGCCTAGTTATAAATGGTTATCATTGTTCATTAATGAGCCATTTCAACAAAGATGATTTTTTATAGATTAGTATGAATTAAGAAGGTGAGTTATTCAAAAAAATCTGAAGATAGACTCATTATTATACTAACAAAAATACAGGTTCAGATTAAAATAAATCGTTGACATGACTTTACTAAAAATGGTAAGAAACACTAATTTATGTTTACTGACTGAATGAACTGAAATCCCGGCCTCTCTAGGCCTACTTATTTATTTGTCAAAGGTGATTAAATTTAAATTTTACATGATATAAAACTATTTTAAAAAGTATTCCAATTAGCTACCGTCATCCCTTATACAATCTAGTGTACTTACAATCTTAAACACATGTTTCTGTTTTCATAATTGCAAGCTAATCAATTATTTCAAGTGATTCGAAATCCTTATCAAACCAATTCTGTCCCACTAATTCGTTGCTCTAATTGTTGGCAATATTTATCAGATGAAGGAAGTTCTCGTGTCGAGCAATAGTTCCAACTTTCGCCACCGCCACTATCAGCAGTAATGCAGTGCATAAAGGTCTAGCTAGAGTCAAATCGGTGAAGATAAAGTTTCGTATGTTTTCTTGTTTGGAATGCAAATCGAATGTTGATTTCGGTTAATGGTCAGGTAAATGAATAATCTAACATCATTAAACATGAATATGTTAGTATTTATCTCGTACTACTACTACTTTTTACGACTAGAATACATGTTTTAAAGATGGTTCTTTTTAGGTTATGTTACACTTTGGTATTATGTAATCTTTTCAAACACTATAATTCGAAACAATAATTACGTCAAATGGATGGTGGAATTATGTTGTATGCAATTAAGTTGGGAAAAGTAACCTAATTATATAATATTCTATAGGTTAAGCTTGTTACTTGTTTTTAGAAATTTATCATCTAAATAATAGGTTACAAGAGTCATAATTTTTAAAATCCTAAACCTCTATGTAAATTGCTCAAACACCAAACGAATAAAAAAATATTCAATTTTATATTAATATAATCTTGTTTTCGACCTTTTTAAAATGATAATAGTATCTACTTAATATTTACAGAACTTAAATAATTTTAACTGATAACTCCTTTATAGCCTACTCCTTTATAAACTTAATTAAAAATAGTCTGGATAAATTTTAATCTTGTCTCAAGATTTTAACTGTTTACGGGTGAACTAATGATTTTCTGAAATTGGTAGCCTATCTATGTCTTTTCTAAAAAAACATGTCTTATCTTCAAGTATAGGCCTATAGGCTACAAAACTATTCAAATTAGTTTTGAAAATTGGAACCAAAAATCTATAGACCTACTTATCAAAATTTAATTTAGAAACAATTAGTATAATTTTTTTCCCAAATTAGGCTTGAATGTTTATCGAACATAAATTTTAAACTTTTTTCGTACTGAGTTGGGGTACTGTCAGGAAGTACTACCCCGTAACAGAAAATATATAGACTACCCCATAACTAGACTAGGCTATATGCTAGATAAGTCATGTTGATGTAAAAAATATTTAATAAAGGCCTATTTGAATTTTTCATTAAATCGTTAAACTACTTTAAAACGAAAATATATATATAATTTGAAAATTGTTTATTTCTATAAAATAGATACATTTTTCAAATTTTGATCAAAATTTTATTGTTTATACAGTTTTGCACAGTTCTTTAAAATAAAAATCTCTGATTGAATTTTTATAGAAACACCAAAAAAAGACAATTTTAATATTTTTGTTGATGTAGCCATTATTTATAATAATTATTTTTCTCAAGCAACTTATCTTTCTTAACATTTATTAGCAAATAGCCGCTCAAATTAATTAAATATTTTAAAAGTTAAACAAATATTATAATTATTTTCTTATGCACATATTTATGACATAATTCATATTCTTCTAGTCAAAAAAATTATAAACCATATAGACTACTTACATACTACCTATAGCCTATAGCGTAGGCCTACCTACTAGGCTATATATAACGTAGGCTTCTAATTCCTGATATTTTTTTCATATAGGCGTTGTGTACACAATATCCTAGATATATTTAATTAATTGGTTCAGTTTTTATTTTTGTGTTAAAATTGGGCTTTTAGTCCTATAACTTATTATAAGTTATGACTTCAGATTAAATTTTAAAAATGTAAAAATTAGAGGTAAAAACCTAACAAATCTTACTGAAACGTACCTCCAATTTACTGAAACTTACTGAAATTTAATTTACTTTCAATATTACATTCAAAAGAGAAATCTACTAGCGGCAGTGAAAATATTCAATTTTATTTAATGTAACTTCAACTAAAATATTTTTTTTTAAACGATTGAAATGAAATATAATTTAAAAAATCCTATATTTGCCATTCATGATAATATATAGGCCTATATAACCCATAAGAGTTTACAAGTATTAAAATATTCAATAGTTATTGTTTTAAATTTTTTAACATATTTTAATAGAACAATACACACATAGGTCTTCTTTAACTTACTAAAGTAGCTGTGAAATTTTCGCAGGTCCAATATAACTCTGCCCTGCAAATTATAAAATCGTTGAAGCTAATTTCAAACCACTTATATCTAAGCAACAAGTATTTAGTGATTTATTAGTAGTAATATATCAGTGTTAGCTTTTGAAAAGAGCACAAAAACTAACCCATTTATAAAGGAGAAAGTTTCACCCTAGTGGGGTTCTTGAAGAATGTTTTGCTTTACATAAATATTCAAACAAGGGTTGGCGTGTGCGTGGGGGATGGAAAAGAGCACACTTTCTACTGGGACAAAAAATCCAGTTTAAACACACAAGGGAGAAATGTTGTAGGGGTAGATGAGGGTGTATTTCCTCCAGATTTAGAATCTAAACCAAGCTTAAGAACGTTCAGACAACTCAGAAATACACAGACGAATCTGACTTTTTAAATCTGACTTGAGTTTTTCAAAATTTATGGTCTTCAAGAACATGCCTCTTTTTGTAGGCTAATACCCTTATATTTCTCTGAAATTATATAGACCTACATAAAAATAAATTATATTTAGATAACAAATTCAAGAAAAAAACAACTTTCTATGAATAGAAACATTCTTAAAACTTGTCTAATATTGTTAGCCAAAGTTATAACCTCGTATTTATAAACTATGCTATATAGCCTTTAGACTATACAACTTTTATTTTGCTTATAACTATTTCAAATTTTTTTTTTAACTTGTTTTTTCTGTGTGATGCCTTGCTCGCACAGTCTTTTACCATTACTACCTAACTGTTAGATATTGGTGAAATATTTGACTGGTAGTCTATATTTGTCCTACATCCTAGATTGTTCGATATACACACTTTTGGATCACAATATTTGAGGGGGAAAGAACAAAAGAACACACAATGATTCGTGCAATGATTAAATAGCTCTTTTTGTAAGTCATTTTTGTTGGAAGTGAAAAACAATCTGTCAAATGTAATAAAGTTTTTTAAATTATTTGAGTACCATGCGAGTACAACCGATGTTTTATTTTTAATAACGTATACCGGCATTATTATGAAATCAGCTAATATATTTTTTTAAATGCAAATTTATTAAAAATATTATAGGCTATAAAAAAGTTTCATAATTTGTTATCTTATTAATATGTTAATAAATAGGGCTATCTATATTTTGCAGCTCTTTTTTGTAAATTTTTATCTTCATTTTGCGTTCTGAGAAGTTGTATTTAGCCTGGGAAGCATTATAGCTAATTTTAGCTTACGCTTTTGGTATATACTCGTATTAAAAAAAATTCACCATGTTGAAAGGGCCCATTACGCGTATCTAGAGCTTACCATTTCGCGTATCTAAACGTGAAACAAACCTTACCAGTTTAGCCAATTTTTAATTTGTATAAAAAAAGAAATTAGGCTTATTATGTAGTTATTTTCTTGAATTTATTTTATAATATATTTTTGTGCTTTGAAAACGTTTAAGCATAGAACTTTAAACTTTCAAAGAAATTAAAATTTTTCAAAGAGGTCTGTTTTCAAAACCTTCAAAATACAGACTAAATTTCCTGAACCTAATACAGACGGTTTTATTGCAAGCTACAGATCCCCATAGTTACAAAAATACATATCTAATCATAAAACTGCTTTATCACACCATTTCGTTTTTGACGTTGTTCTGAACTCAACCCCTCCGTGTAATCTAGGTCTACGATTGCTCTCAGATTCCACATAAATTATTTCGCACCGTAACAAAGATTGTACTATCAGTAGCCACCATCGACCTCCCGTCTGCGAAAGACACTTGTGACCCTGTGCCTTGACAAGGCGTCAAACAATCTCCAACTTATCTCTGAAACTTACCAGTTATGCTGGACCCACCCTTCAACAAAATGTCGTCGAGCGTAGTAATAAATTAACCTTTTATTATCGACATTTTACAGTTGTGAGAACATGGCTGCGATAGGACGCAAGGAAAATGGGGGTTGATGTGTGGTCTGTAATGGCGGGAATGTGCAGGCGCTTAGAAATTATGTGCTTCGTAAAGAAATAGCCATTTTAAGGAAGTGTTTGCTGTGGAGGATAAAAAAGGCATCTAGATAAATACAGTAATTTAATCAATAGATTTAGTTAAATCAAAAGAACAATTTTGAGGTCTGCGACATCTCAAAAACATTTGACAGTGTTAGAGTGAATAAATATAGGCCTAGAACACAGTAGGCCTGCCGTTAAGCTATAATATAAAAATACAAAACCCTTAGCTACAAATCATTTTAAACTCATCTGACAGATTAACTGAACTGATGATACCAATGTTGAGTTATAACCGACTGATGATATTTACTAAGTTGAAGATTTTTAATTCGGTATAGCTAAGGCTTACTTTGGTATAACAAGTTATTCTTAATTTCATAGCAAAAGGTTTTAATTGTTAAAGATAAATGGTTCTGATCTTTTTTATAACATGCATTTAACGTTGCACGAGATGTTTTGTTAAAATGCAGATGATTCTACTTAGAGTAGGCATGCTGTCAGTAAGTTCTAAGTACGCCTACTAGTTCCCATTTTCCGCTCTTTCTTTCTTATTTCAATTGCTTTTGGTATTTTTTTTACGTGGAGATATAAGGTATTGTGTAACGAAAACCATTATTTTACATAGAAAATACATATCATTCCTAATTACGGCTAGTAGGCCCTACAACCTACAAGAACGCGTTTATAGCTTTAGAAAAAATTTAGCCTACAAGAATTAAAAGATTTAGTCTACAAGAAAAAATTATAGCTTTAGCCTACAAGAATGAATTTTTTTTTATAGCTTTAGATAGCCTATAAGTTAAATAAAATCATAGGCCTATTGTTAATAAATAGATAGCCGTGTGCAGCTATCTACATAGGCGATACTCTGTTATTAGCCAACACGATATGTGAAAAGGATAGTCTCTGGTGGTCAAATAAATCTTAGAGACGTTTTTTAGGCCTTATAAAATTAAAATTGATGGAATACCCAAAACACAATAAAAATAAATGGTATAAAAATTAACTACATTTTTATTGCAGCTTTATTAGTTTTAATGTACTTAGTTGAAGTTACGCTAGTTTATATCCTTCGAAAACTCTTGGCTTTAGCCTTATTTTTCTCTTTAGTTTAAATAATTAGCCTGTGTTTGTTACTACATTGAACTTAGAATTGTTTCCTAATAAGGAATAAAATTTCAACAAAATGTTATGATATGTATCTGTATATTTAATTAATAATAAGCCATTATAATGAAAATATTGGAAAGCACCCCAATAGGCTACCACAAAAATAATAAAAAGTAACAAATAAAACAAGTTACCTAAGAATTAACCCTTATGTACATTAAACACCTATACATCACTCTAGTATGTAAATTCGTGATTGCTAGTTTGTAATTCTGTAATAAGAGACTCTGATGATGAGGATGACACGGTCATCTAAATGTACAGGGTTTAATCTTAAGTAACTGGTTTTATTTGTTATTTTTGATTATTTTTGTGGTATTGGGGTGCTTTCCAATATTTTCATTGTTATATATTGTACCACTGTGCTCTTGATATTGTATAGGCCTATAATAAGCCATCTTAATAATAATTCTATTAGTTCTATTTCTAAAAATTACCCTTACGACCAATTGTGCTTAAAATTTACAAATGAGAAATATCACAAATAATTAATGAATATCTAAGTGTAGATTCAAGTAAAAGAATAACTATTTTATTAGATCTAAATATAGGCCTACTTCTATTTTTAATTTTTAAATTATAGTTAAAGTTCCTGATAAGTTTCCAAACAAAATAGTGAAAATATTTTCCCCAAACACCAAATATTAAAGATAGCCTATAGGATCCACATTTTGTATCGTAACGCTCACATTTTGAACCTTTTATAAAATAGCGATGCTAATTCTAAAATCAATTATTAATGAAGGTTGAAAATTTGGGGAAATGAATCCCATTGGAAGTAAGATCATTCATTTTTAATTCTTTTAAAAATTTCACAGCAAATAATAATGATAAGCTAACTATTTTCTATCATTGATTCTGCCTATACCTGAGCTTAATAAACATAATTGCTGAGACTAAATTACGTGTTTTTGAAATTTAGAAATGGATGCACAATCTAATACTTTTGGATTTAGGCGCTTTTGAATACCTGCTTTTATAATATTTTCATGCATAGACTATTAACCGTGATTTAAAACCATGGTACTATAAACATACATTATACGTACTTTATCATACATTTTATACAGAATATTGCTCAATGTCATATAAAATTAATTTACGAATATTCTACTATTTACGCAAAGTTGGGTAAATCTAATTTTATAACTAGGCCTACTCATGAAAACAAACTTAAAGTACAAATTCAAGATGTAGCCTAATTAAAAGCTCATAAAATTGAGGATTAGAGTCTAATTACCTGATTTGTATTAAATGATTTAAAACAGATTTTAAGAAAACAAATTTCTGCTTTTATACAAATTATTTATTATCATTTTAAAGAGAGATTTGAATAGTTCAGTGACAAAATTTGAAACACATTATAGAATAGACACGTCTCTTCCAATTGGAACTACGTTAAATTTGACTTTATTGATGCTACTTTTGTTTATGATTGTCAAGTTATTTCAATAAACGTTTTACAATTTAAAGTTTTCTGAATGACCTCAGTTTTATTTGGAGGTAATAGTTATTGTCTGTTTGTCATGAAATATATCTTCTTTTGTACAATACGATGACTCTTTCATCCGTTCCTTTCATCAACATCAATTTCAAAAGCTTTGTGTGTATCTATTGTATTTCTGAAGGTAGCCAATTGTCAATTGTGCACATGTTCATTCATAAACAACTTGGCTAAAGTGCGTGACGATTTTCTTTAATAATATCATTTCAGTTATATAATTCGTTGAAGAGCATTCTTTCAAACTGAACGCTTCAAGGAAAACTTTATTTTTGAAAAACGATTTGCTTTATTGTTTATTGTTATTGATATTGTTTTATTACAATATTTAAATATGACGATATTGCTATGAATATTTTAACAAAATGACAGTAAATAGTTGTATCTTAGTAAATTTAATTGTATTTAATAATAAATACAGTAGGCCTACTTGTTACTTAAAATAAAAAACGAACGACCAATAATTATAGGTTAACAATTTGGAGATAAATATTTTAAATATATTTTACGAATTTATTGGGTTTCTAGAAATAGGGTAGATATCGGCGACCATTTCAGATAGTGATATATTGTTACATCCGGTGACCTTAGATAAAACGTTTTCTCACGCTAGGCCTAATATATCAAAACTTTAAACGGCAAGTTTGAAATAGATTTATTAATTACTTAAACTAATTAGTTGCGGCAGTATTTCCCATCGGCTTTGCGCTTTCTGTTCCAGTTCAAATATAAACTATAGCATTTTGTGTCTGCTGTGTCAAGGCGAAACACATGAAGTAGGGTTGTTTGGAATATGACCAACTATGGTAACATAATAACAAGGATTTTGACATTTGGTCCATGACCTCATCACGGTGAGTCTCAGAAAAGTGTTTATATTATAGCCCATATATATCGTTTGGGTACATTTTACTATTCAATAATTTTAAATTATGTTTTTCCCGAGAAAACTTCAGCGTCGTTCCAGTAGAAAACCTTAAATGAGGAGGTATACACTTTTTAGACCTTTGTTTAGGGACTTATAACAATTAACACAACTATGGCTATAACAAATGGCTATAGACCTATGGACTATATATATATATAGCCTATATATATATATATATATATATATATATATATATATATATATAAAGTATTTCTAAGGCTTGTCTTGTCAAAACGACCTTTCAATTAATTTAATACATTCGTGCTCCTAAGTATTTTTATATATTACAAGTCAAGTACATTTCCGTTTCCCATTGTTCTAACCTTCAGCGGCTATTTGTTATTCCAGTAGTAAGTCTAGTTGTCCATCCTGTCTGGATATTTTAATTCATTCAGCCAGTTGTATAGTCTACCAAGAAAACGTGTGCCTACTGTAGGTTTTACAAGGGAAGAATGGGAAATACGTATTAACGGTACAGAAACATGTTCAATTACCCTGATGATAAGGCCTATCTTTGTAGGCCCCAATTGTCAATTAAAACACACACTTGCCTAATAGCGTACTTGAGGATTAAAGCATTACAGTAACTAGATTAAACGAGGTTTACTGCTTTTAAAAACAGAACACTTTTCTTTGCTGAAAGGTTTCCTTTTGTAGCTGGCTTGATGAAACTGATAGTTATATCCTCTAAAACGTAAGTGTATGGGCCCACTTTTCTAATATTCCGTCTACCGTTGATAAATTTAGAAATAAATATAAATTGTAAATGGCACATATATAAAAATGATTTTTTTTTTAGATATAAAATTTAGAAAAAAAATATTTTAGAAAGATAAAGTAAGATAATCTAAAATACAATATAGGCCTATAATAATAAATAGGTGTTATTTGCTTCTGACGCCTACTTATTCAGAGTTTTAAAAAAAATCAGTAAAAAACCTTAAATTACAATCAATGGGACATTACTGTAAAACATGAGAACTTAAAATAATACAAACAAATTCCAAGAAGTATAGGCCTAGACCTAATGACAAGCAATGGCCAGCTAAAAATACATACATAAACATTAGGCTATATATATCCATAAATATTGTTGAATATAAATAATATTCGAGCTGGCTTGTGAGTGAAAGATATAATTAAATAATAAAAATATGGTACAACTCACAAATATACAATTTTTTATTTCAAACGCGTTTCAACGACTACTTTGTCGTCATCCTCAGTGAAAATACACAAATGAAATTAACTAAAAAATATATATTAAACATAACCTATAAAGTTTTAGCAAAAGTAAAACTTTTGATTTTCACTTTTGTTTTTACTTTTGCTAAAACTTTATAGGTTATGTTTAATATAGCCTATATATATTTTTTAGTTAATTTCATTTGTGTATTTTCACTGAGGATGACGACAAAGTAGTCGTTGAAACGCGTTTGAAATAAAAAATTGTATATTTGTGAGTTGTACCATATTTTTATTATTTAATTATTGTTGAATATGTATGAATACTATTCTGCAATTTATTTTGAAAATCTCTGAAACATTTTATGGCGAAATGAAATAGGGCCTATTGTTACTAACATATTGGTTTAATTTTTAATCGAAAAAAAGGTAGATGATAATAAAATATCGAATGATGAAGGGATAATGCAGGTTTTAACTGTTAGTTTAAGTTAAGTAGGCAGTGTTCTTTTACCGTGAACATAAACTTCCATTTTGAAAATATTCTAATTTTTAAAGAAAGAAATCTCCCACCGCTGAATAGGCTCTAGGCTATAGGCCTATTCCTCTCATTAATTAACTTTAAGAGTTACGCAAAATAGTTTGGATTATTTTCAATTTCTAAAAAAATGTTACACAACTTTAAAATACATGAAGATAGGTTCATGAGGCAAAATGTTTGGAGATTTTAAAGTATACTTTTTTTGGACATTAAAGATCAAAATGAAGCGAGAAATATTTTTTTAAATAACCTAAAGGAGAAACTTATTATTTATGTGAACGTCTTTCAACTAATGACATTAACTAAAGGCTATAATTTTATTTTAAAAAAAACATAGCCCTGTAGGCATTAGCCAACATTCTACTAAAATATTTAATTTGCCATTAGAACCATGTGTTGAACAATGTAATTACCTGAATGTTCATCTTTTACCGAAACATCTACACGCTTTGTCTCTGTGAAAAGATATTGTCTATTTGGCTTGAATGAATAAACCGTGACATCAGAATGACGGAAGACTACATGAGAGAGGGGAGCAAAGGGAGGGAGGGGTGCGCAGTGCTAGTTTTTCAGAACACTGTTCAACCGAATTTATCCGCCATTGGTGTCATTCTACATACGCAAACACTATTCCTTGTCTGGCCTACATGCTTTAACTGGATCATCTTGCAGTGAGTAGACTTTATTTATTGTTTGTTATTGTGCTGTAATGTAGTCTACTAACAATTTTCGGTGAAGTAAAACATGTCCCCGAGAATATTTTTTTGTTCTAAACAAAATTCTTTCGATTATCTTTTACCTAATTCACTATTAAGGTTTATATATAGACCTATATGTATTAACACATCGTATTTTTCTTTTTTCTGAAGTTTTTTTACTAACTATACAAGGTGTTTTTAGTATAAATGCGTTTGTTCATAATATATTTAATTTTATTATTTTTAGTTTTGTTTCCGAAAAGTCATCCTTTACCAATTTTACTGATAACATTTAAAGGAGAATCGGTCTTCTCCTCTGAATAAGTGATTTCATTAAATTTTAAGTTATAATTCTTCCATTGATTTAGAATAGATTAATTAATGTTCATTGCAAGTACGCCTATAATCGCGTTTATAAAACAAATTGTGTACGTTATAAAAACATTCGTGTTCAAATATGAACTAAACACAAATAATAATATATCTAGAAACTTGTTCAACTTTTTATACAATTGCTTGAACAAATTTATTAAGGATGTTTTTAGTGTTAATTGTCAATTTTTATTTATATTATGAATTAGGATATATTGTGAGTTATTATATTTTCTTTACAATCAAACCCTGTTCTATTTTGTAAAGTTTTGCTTTTCTTAGATTTAAAAGTAGCCCATGTAGGCCTAATTTATCTTAAACAAATTTCCAATACATTCAAAATTTCATATAGCGCTAGGCCTAATAATTTTCACTATTTCTGTAGTTCATTTGTATATAGGCTACTTTATTTCCTTTAAACAATGGCGTTCTAAATAATAGCGCAAAAATAGAAGTAGAGGCTATTAGACCTATTGAAAAATATATAAAGGAGATTTGACTCTATGAATTCTATTATTTGTGATAGTTTGTAAATTTAAAGCTCAATATTGCCGATAGTCAACAATTTTGTAAAACTTTGTTTTTAAAATGTTTTTATACAAATAATTTTTAACAACATCCTCTTATAATTTATTTGTGTAGTTTGTTTTTAATAAAAACGTCAACATTAAAGTGAAATCTGTTTTATCTGTTTTAAGTCAACTGATCATAAAAAATCACAACACCGAAAAAATAAAACTCAATAATAACAACAAAAATGTGTTTACATTTACAATGTTAAGGCCTATTAATACTGACTACATTAGTAGGCTCGCATAGTGAGGCTAGGCCTACTAATAATTACTTGAGTGATTTTAGCCTACATTACAAAACCGTAAAAACCCATCTTAATACCCCTGGGCTATATAGACTATATAACTAAAAGTTCTATATCTAGCTAAAATATAACTTAATATATATTAAAAGTAAATTATAATAAGACTATATATATATATATATATATATATATATATATATATATATATATATATATGATAATTGTAAAAGATTATCTATTTTAAATCGGATATGAAAAATGTTTATCTCTATAGAGAGAATGATGGAATCTTTGCAAATGTTGATCTTGGATTAATCTCAACAATGGGTAAACTAAATTTGAACCTTTTGAAGAATGGTTGCATTTAATATAATGACGGGTTACTTGCTTTGGAGGGCTATGAATTTTTGTATTTTAAAAAATAGATTCCCACTTAAAATCTGACTTTCTCATTAATTTATCTTGGCTATTTGTAGGCCAATTATGTGGGTGAATATAAATATATATCCCTATAATATCTTTTATTATGTTGAACTAAATTATAATATTTTGTACCCGAATACTCATTATAATGTTATTTTAACTCAGAAATAACATTTATCTTCATAACATTTATGACAGTTGCTATTTGGGTTATTGCACTTATGACATCTAGGCCCAACCCAGTCCAAGTCTTTTAGCTGGATATCTACTTACACATGGGATAAAACCTGTAGACATACAAATAATAAAATTTCAATCTATTTTAAGGTTATAGACTCCTTAAAATTTGTACCCAAAATTAAAAAAAAATTTAAGTAGCCTACTATAATTACTTCAACATAATGTTGATTAGACTCTAAAAATATGTTGCCTATTTGCTATTCTTTAAATCCACTGAATTAGGAACATCTCGTGACATCAAACGTTACTGCCAGGGTTATTTCGTGTCGAACACTGAAATTAGATCAGACTATAGGCTTAAAGTAAGTGATAAAGTTAGAACTTTGTAAATGATCCTAACACTCCGCTTGTTTTTATTATTTTAAGATTTTTATTATTTAAAATAAAAGAACGTTTAGGCTTATTAGGATGGAAATATTTTTTGATTATGGATTCAGCTAACCTAATGCAGAAAATAAAAATAGGAAATAATTGAGGCAGAAAATATCGGTTATATAGAATTAAAAGTCCCTTTCCGATTTATTGAAAATAACTAACTTTAATTGCTTTCATATTTAACAAGAACGACAAAGTTTGGTTTTGGCAACATTAAAATTACCTTATTTTGAACATCAATTTTCGGTGTTGAAAAATACACGTATTTTCGGTGTAATAATTTCACACGTTTTAAAAAAGCATATTTTGTTGAATTTTTTGAGGTTGTCTAAGTTTTAAACTAACTACAACAATATAAAACACTCTTTAGTGAAACAAAAAAAAAAATCATAAATTTTACTGAGCAAGATTTAACAGGTAAAGACCAAAAACACAACTATAACTGAAGGAGATTTGTAAGACTATAGTCCTAACATTTTTGAAAAATAAGAAAGACAAGTGTACCAGAGAGTAGGCTATTCACTGGAATAAATTAAAATCTGTTACCAAGATGCTGTGGAGTATCTTAAGTAAAGCCGTAGAAACAAATACAAACAGTAGGCCTATAAAGTAAAGTGCTCAAAGAAATGAGAAGAATCTACAATAGAATAATTAAAGAATAGCTTAATAGAGAAGGAACGATCGGAAAGGAACAATTGAGATCCAAAGCCGGTATTGTTCATGTCGTTTTTATAGGCTACTTATATTCTTATGAGTTACATCAGCTTATAGAAAAAATATATATAAAATATAAAGAATAAATTTATAAATACCTTATGGTCTAAAATGTTCAGTGAAAGCTACAAGTGAAATAATTGCACTCATAACAAGTAATGTAAAAAAAGACAATTTAGATAATTCGTACTTTGTTCAACAAAGAATTTATTTTAGTTTCATTTTATTAAACAATTACAATTAGGGCCTAATAAATAGCCAATATAGACAAAGTAACATAACATATGCGTCAAAACAACTGTTCTACAACATAACCTATAACATAAAATCAGCTGTTTCATGAAATCATATGTTATCGGTCATTTTAAAGCAAACCCTAATTGCATACCTTACCCTTTTTGTGAAAAGTTTTTCTTCCATACTAAACTCAAATTAATTTATTATTAAATTTAATTAATGAATTAATATTTGAAAAAACTGTATTAACATTAAGAAGCATCCACTACAAGTTTTAAAAAAGTGTATTTGAACTTAAGTGAATGAATAAAAATTATTTTACTAACGATTGAAAAGTTGAACAACATATAGGCTATATAAGGAGAGTGTGAAGTAATAGAAGGAACTGGAAAGTAGGAGACAAAATCATAGAAATATCCAAGCGTTGGAGTAATATTAATCCATGAATACTGAATCTCAGCGAGATATGAAAAATAGGCCTATATTTATATTAACACCTAAAAAAGTGAAAACGAAAGTATGTAGTCCTACTACGGTCAGAACTATAGGACTATAGGCCTATAATGCTGCTCGTATAGCCGACTGGTTATGGCTCATGATGACGTCAATCTCGGATATGGAATCAACGAATTTGAAAAATAGATTTAGTCAAAATGAAATACCTTGTGGTTTTAAAAGATCATGTATACAATTTTAAAATAGAATAGAAAATAACATGGAAGTTAAAGGCAAAATCAAATAGCCTACAAACACTTGGGCTTCATAGAAAAAAACAATTCACTACAGAAGAATAAATCAATAATAAACGCAAGTAAACAGGGGTTAAAATGGGAATTTGCTATGGGAACCAAAGTTATGAGAAAAATGAGCATATGGTCTATGTTACTGCGATACAAATCAGCATGACCAATGGAGCATGTGTGTGGTTGATCAATAAGTAAAACTATAAAAAAGTGCTAAATACGAAAGAAAAGAAGAATGTACGAACAGATATTTGTAATTAATGTTATTTAAAACAAGAGAGGGCCTTGGCAGAGGATCCGAAAGCGATTTAGGAAATTGTTCACCGCATAGAATCCGATAAGAGAGGTAGGTGCTGAAGATAATTCAGATGCGAAGTCTATTGGTGTTATACAAGAAGAGGGCTAAAAGATAGACTCGCAAAACATAGGACAACAGTAAGACTAGTGCAAAAAAGGCAGAAGGATTGAACTGAAAACGTATCTGTTTTATAACAATAGGTAGGTCCTAGACAATAACATTCAGCCTAACTAAAACCAATTTGCGCATTTTATTACCTTAAATATATAAAGCAGGTATTACACTATTAGATGTTAAAATAAATTAATTATGAATAAGCAATTAATTAATAACTGTGTTTCACTTACATGGATTTTTTTATTAATCGAATGTTATACCAATAATATAATTAGGCCTACTTAGGCTATGTTATCAGAGAAGCATTGATTTAGCGGCAATGTGCTGTCTAACCTCTGATTGATTATCAATGGTGTCTGTAATTTTTGTTGCCAGTAAAACGTATTCACCTAATTTGTTGATAGGCTATACAGTTTTTTAGGAACTACCGGTTACTTAAAAAATTAATATAAATCGTAGGCTAGTTATAAAAATCATTTCCTGTTGACGAAAAAGGTGTTTTTATAGGTTAAAAGTCCTATGTGTCCTAAAAACAAGTTTTTATGTGTTTTGCAAGTAACAAAGGGCAATTTAGAAAAAACGTAATATAAAAATAAAATTTAATTTTAATTTTAGAATAACAATAGAGTCTATTAAGTGGCAAAATAGAAAGCGAACATCTTTGCAATTTTCCATTTTCCTTTCTTTGTATGGTGTTGGACTATTTTTTTTCTTTGCTACTATTACTATACGATTTCTTCTTTTTTTGTCGCTTGCATTGTGTTGTAGTAGTTTTTTTTTGCTTTCCTTTCGCACTGTTCTTTTTCGTATCAAAGTTCAATTCCGTTAATCCAGTTTGTTTATTTTATTATTTTCAATCCTAGAGATTTTTTATGATATTGTGTTGTAACCATGGCAACAATTTAAAGCTATACAATGGAGGTTTGACGTCAACCTGATGGGAGTAAAAGAAAAATTCATATACTTTATTGAGGTATACACTTCTAGTTATGGAAAGTTGACTCATTGCCAAAAGCCCTAGACTTTAAACATGAAGACACTCAGTTCGATTCCGGCAACTACACTGAAGGGAGTAGACATCCCTCTATCCCATAAAGAGTCCGGGTGAAACACGAATAATTCCCTACACGTTCCTCTGCGTATCCCTGCACTGAAGGGAGTAGACATCCCTCTATCCCATAAAGAGTCCGGGTGAGACACGAATAATTCCCTACACGTTCCTCTGCGTATCCCTGCACTGAAGGGAGTAGACATCCCTCTATCCCATAAAGAGTCAGGGTGAGACACGAATAATTCCCTACACGTTCCTCTGCGTATCCCTGCACTGAAGGGAGTAGAGATTTCTGTATCTCATAGAGTGTCAGGGTGAGGCACGAATAATTCCCTAGACGATCTTGTGCGTATCCATGCACTGAAGAGAGTAGACATCCCTCTATCCCATAAAGAGTCAGGGTGAGACACGAATAATTCCCTACACGTTCCTCTGCGTATCCCTGCACTGAAGGGAGTAGACATCCCTGTATCCCATAAAGAGTCAGGGTGAGACACGAATAATTCCCTACACGTTCCTCTGCGTATCCCTGCACTGAAGAGAGTAGACATCCCTCTATCCCATAAAGAGTCAGGGTGAGACACGAATAATTCCCTACACGTTCCTCTGCGTATCCCTGCACTGAAGGGAGTAGACATCCCTGTATCCCATAAAGAGTCAGGGTGAGACACGAATAATTCCCTACACGTTCCTCTGCGTATCCCTGCACTGAAGAGAGTAGACATCCCTCTATCCCATAAAGAGTCAGGGTGAGACACGAATAATTCCCTACACGTTCCTCTGCGTATCCCTGCACTGAAGGGAGTAGACATCCCTGTATCCCATAAAGAGTCAGGGTGAGACACGAATAATTCCCTACACGTTCCTCTGCGTATCCCTGCACTGAAGAGAGTAGACATCCCTCTATCCCATAAAGAGTCAGGGTGAGACACGAATAATTCCCTACACGTTCCTCTGCGTATCCCCGCACTGAAGGGAGGAGACATCCCTGTATCCCATTGAGAGTCAGAGCGAGGCACGAATAACACCAGTGGAGATGTCATTCACTATTCCAACTCATAATAATCACAGACGATTTTAAAGAATTATTATTTCGCCCTAAAACACACACTAAAGTATAAGCATACCTAAGGTCCTTCCGGATAAAAGAGCTTGATTTTACTAAAATGATTCAAAGCTTTCAAATAATCTTTTCTTAAAGGAAATTAGTGTAAGCTACCAATAACACTTATTTTATGAAAGTTGACTATATATGAGATTTCTTCACCTTATAAAAACGTGTCCAAAGCCTAGAGTGTGGTTTTTCTAAACCATTCGATCATCTTGATTTTAGATTCACCCTTTTTAATAGCTAGGAAAACCAATACTTTCAGTTTTTAATATATTTTTTAAACTCACAACTCATTAAGAGTTATTTGCAAATTTTCTTTTATTAACTTGTCCAAAAAAGTGAGTGACTGCTCATTTTTCTTAGTTAAATTTTTCAAGATAGGCTTATAAATTTTTGTTAGCCTATGGATAATACCACAAGTTAACGTAAGCTATAGTATAGGCTGAGACCATCTTTATTATTAGAGCCTTTTTCGATTAATTAGGCCTAACAGATGAAAAATGTTCCCCATTTCTAGAATTTTAAGGTCTTATGAATGTTTATACCGCTAAAAGTCCAGATTAGCTTATAAATAAGGCATATAAATCGTTTAAAATTGTTTGATATGTGATGTATTCTCTATATGCTGATCAGTTTATGTTATTATTATTATTGTAATATTAATTCTGAATCCCTTATTTCAAATGGCAATTAGTGAGTAGGAGGTTAATTTTATGTACAAGATATTCAAGGTTTGTTTAATTTTATAGGCCATTTCTAACAAGATGGATAAATTCATTATTAAAATTATTACTTACATATCACAGACAAACACAACCGTAAAGTGAGGGAAATCTTTTTACATATACAAGTACCAATGCGCCTAAAGTGGGATTACTGTACAACGTTACGACAGTTGGTAAAGACACAACTATAGCCTATAATATTGAAATTTTTATTCTTATCGATTCGCCCACTTTATCTTCTCTTGGTATTAAAATCCCTACAAACTTCGTAAACGTGTTCCAATATTCTCACCAAGCGTTACCCCTTCCACCCACCGCCATCCCTAATTAGTTAAAATTACATGTAAGTTCGCCTTACCATCAGAGGGCTTGCTGTAAACATCGTGTTCGCCCAAGACGAAAAAAATCGATTTGCATCTAAATGTTTGACCTAAACGACGGCTCCAATTGGCCGATCTTTAATTTAACGGACGTAGGTCTGTCTGCCTTAATAGGCAGAACAAGAATGTTAAGACAAACCCGAATCGTTTAAGCCTGATCGCCTGATCTTCTGATAGCATGACGTTTCCAAATGGAGGGTTGCTGAACAAATTCTAGATTAGGCTAATTGTATTGGCAGTGGATACGATGATGACATAGCGATAAGATTTTACTTGTTTTTTGTAATGAATGGGCGTGATAATGCTCGAATGGAGGAGATGGTTTGGATTATGTTTTGATAATCATTTTTATAGGATGTCAGTAGGCTATTACCCTTAAAACTTTTGTGGTATATTTTACCAAACAAATACAATCTTTGAAGTAAATTTAAAATATTTTTATTAAAAAATCAAATAAAACACTTTGAAAATGAAATTATAATTATATTTAAAAATGTATAACTTCTTTTAACTGAAGTATTAAAAAAGTGAATTTGATCGTACAAGATGGAAAGAAATTTTTTAAAAATATTTGATACCTCAAGTGTAGGGGCTGTAAGCTATAGGTTTAAAACACAAACGAAGAAGTTATGGAAGAAAGCGAGTCAGGTATACAGACGAAGAAGGAAGAGGAAGAGAGATCAAGAAAATCTCTTTTCCTACGTGTAACATTAAGAAAAAGAAATACCGACAAATAGCGACGAAATACAGACAAATGATTAATCTTTAAAAATCAAGCAATTATTCAGAAAGAAATTATATCCCATCTTTGAATATCGCAATAATTTTCCAAAGCAGGCCCTATAAAGAATATTTTCGTTTTTGCTGAATAGTAGGGATTGTTTCTGCTGATTATGATTGACGGATATCATTGTCATTATTTTATCGAGTAGAAAGGGGTAATTATTTCCAATTATTCTGTAGGTAAAAATCATATCCATTCATTTTGAAATAAAGTTAACTGCTAATAATAGGCTAATTAAAGGAAGATTCCTGATTTTACTACCTCCAACCAACAGAACATGTTTAAACTGTAGATCACGGACATTTGAATTCAAATTTAATATTTTCAGATTTAATATAGCCTATATATATATATATATATATATATATATATATATATATATATATATATATATCATGTATAGACAGTAGTCTATACCATGTAGTAACTAGACATTTCTCATCTCTTCGGTTGAGAGTAGGTAAGCTTTAGGTAAGTGACTCACTATGGCTTTCTCTCTATTATCTAGAGATCACTGAGCCATTTCCTTGGTCTTACACATTTCTACATACCTTTCCTTCCCCTTCTTCTTGTAAGAGGATGTAGCGTGTAGACACCTCTTTACTACCTCAACAGAGAGTAGGCCTTCATAATCGTGACCCTGCACAAGTGATGGTCCAACCTAAATCCTCTAATAGGGGTCCCTCACACTAACTTAGTCTCACCGATGTTCAAAATCATTTTATATTCTTCTTGAGTGATAAAAATCACACCATCTGAGGCCTTAAAAGAACAAAAACACATATACGCGAACACATTCAAGATATAGGTTAATCTTACTACTAACCCATGCTACTCATTTAAATAGTGTCACTTTGTTTTACAAATTCTCGTCTTATCGACAGCAAATAGAAAAACGTAAGATAACAATGCATTATAGGGTATCCGTTTTTGTTTTAACAACACATTTTTAACAAATGTAGATATGTTATTGAATACATTAGGATATTAAAGTTTTTACTTTACCCATGGGTATAAATATTCTGTAGATATATCAGTTCCTGTTTAAATTTACATTTTGTGAACAAAATATAATGTAAAAGAACTCAATGTTTGCACTTGGGGTTATGTAAGAAGAAATGCTCGTAATCACATTCACAACAAATCGGCCTACTCTATAAACTTGTTGATATTATATCTTAAAATAAGCAAAATTACTGTTCCTTAGAAATAGACTACTTCCCCCGTATTTAGGACTTCTACTCCCCTAATGATATCACTGGCATTAGGCATACCTATTTAGATTTGATGATTTAGAATTCCTGTTGCTTGTGGGATTTTATTGTGAGTAAATACTAATGAAAGAAAGTAGGCTACTTTAAATTAACCGGGGTGACGAATTGGAAGAAACAAGGGTGGTGGAACATTTCGAGCAACAGACATTCGGAGGTTTAAACTAAGGTCTACTAATTCCATTTAAATTATTTCGTTTACATGCCATTTTTTATATTTTCTGATCTATTCTTTGTTTTCTCTATGTTACTATTCATAGACTAAAATTTAATTGATTAATTAACATTAATCTAAAATGTTATTTAGTGTTTTTATGCATCTACAATATAATCGATAGACTATTTGTTGATATAGACCTAATCAGTAACCCGTTTAAAATTTTACTAATTTATATCAGTGCAGAATTAATTAAAGTTGTGGCACTACATAGCACACCTATTCCGTTCTGTGTGAGTGAATAGGCCTAACAGAATATATTAAACGGTTTTCTTTAGTTGTTTAGAGAATAACGGCAACCATAGGCCTTTAAGCACATTGTCGTACAACAGGGTAGGTGATATGATCAATAGGCTACTATGAAAACAGTTTATCCTCCTTAATTGTTCAGGTTTATTGGCTTTATCATCCATAAAACTCCTTTCTCAAAATGGGGCCTCTTATATTTTGAGACGTTGTAAAGATTGAAACGTAGCAAAGCATATTTAAAAGTCACTAATTTGTTAAAATTTAATTCTACTCCTTGTCGGATATTTTAAAGGATATTATAGCCTATATGCTGCCCCAACACGTAGGATAATATATTTCGGCATTAAAATATATTCCAAAAACCGGTCAATAAAACTATAAAAATTTGCATTCGAAAGCTTTCAGAAAGATTGTAAATGGAATCCTAAAATATAGACCCTAAAATTTAGACTTACATTACATATGAACTTCGGGCCTACATAAAATCTTGGCCTACATGTTCGTAAATTATTTAAAGAAATTATTTTAGTTCTTAGTACATCTAGGCTATTTACAACCATTTATTTTGAGCTATTAAATAGCAAAGCTTAAGTATTGTGCTATTAATACACAGATTTTACGTCGTCCTCTCTTCATGGGGTAGGCTACATTAGCTCAGTTATTTACACCAGTTATAATTTCGTTATTTAAAACATTAACAAAATCAGGATGTAATGCTTTTTAATTTAATAATTTTCAAATGGTATATGAAAAATAATAGCCCATACAACTATTCTTTCAGCTTGGCTTGTGAGGTTATGTTAAAACAAATAAAAACATAGGCCCAACACAAAACTCACAAATTAATAATTTATTGACTCATACACGTTTTAATGACAAAGTCATCATCATCAGTGAGTGTTATTACTTCAAACTCTAGCTTACAACTCTAAGTTTGTTGTAAGTTAGAGTTTGTAGTAACACTCACTGATGACGATGACTTTGTCATTGAAACGCGTATGAGTCAATAAATGATTAATTTGTGAGTTTTGTGTATGTTTTTATTTGTTTCAATAGCCTATAGTTTACAGGAAAGTTTTTCCAAACATTTTGTATCTGTTCGATTTTTCTTCATTTAATGTAGTCTAATATTTAATGTGTTACCTTAACATTTTGATATAGTATATCTATAGAAATGTTAATAATATAGTAATTTATGGTTTATCTATAGCCTGCGAGACGACTCGATTTTTGAGTAGCCTGATTAGCCTATTAGGACTATTCAATTAGGATCTGACGCTCGGATTAATGTAATCAGTTTTACCATCTCATTGACTTAAATGTATCTCTGTGGAATGTATCGACTTAGCTTCTTGTACAAGCTATCATAATACAGCCAATATGATACATTTATATTCGATTTTGTCATACTCAATGGCGGTTTTATCTCTTTGTACTTCACCACATACATTTAATATAAAGCTTGTCGTGAGAGCCTTTCTTAACAGAATAAACTAAATTTCACGGTTTATAATTTTGTTTATAAGCAAAACACTCATATAACCTACCTAACATTAATTTTTAAATAAAGTATCTATTTGAAGTAAGAAAGATTCAATACAAGAAGCACACTTAGGAGAAATGTTTATAAAGAATGTACGTTGTTTATTTATAGACCATGTGTATTTAAGGCTGTGTGCTTGTATAATACTCAAGACGAACTAAACACAACTAGAATTCTGCAGTTTACTAAACGTGTACCTGTCAAGTGACAGCCATTTTCATCTATTCATTGAACTGAAGGTTGTAAGCCACGCCTTCCCAGGATACTATTGGCTTGCTCCCTGTTAACTTTATGAACCCTCTGACAAGGGGGTTGTTCTTTCAATTAGCCCGGCATTGATCTCACTGCACCCTCTGAGATGTAAAAGGGTTTTAGTGTAGCCAAACAACATGTGAGGGTTGGCGGGTTGGTCTTTACTTGTTTCATTAGTTTTGTTAATTAAATTGTTCAGTAGAGCCTGAAAGTTGAAGAAGAAAGTCTTGGGGTAGTTTTTCGTGTTTGATCAAGAGTTTCTTTCGATATTCGTTAAGGTTAGGTTCTACATAAAACGCCAAATGCCTAGTTTTGAAAAGAAGTCAGATTCCTGAAATCTACCCTAATAAACTATTAATTAATTTTTGGTAATTAATTTAATCAATATAAAATTTATTATCTTCCAATTTATTTTAAGTGGCAAACTCTTCTTATAATTCAATAAATGTACCTAAGCCTATATTGTTTTTAGTTTTAATATTATGTAGGCCCAATTTAAGGTTACAAATTATAATTGTAGTATTTTAAACTCATTTCTTTCTATAAAAAATAATAAAAACAATCAATATGATCTTATCGTAAGCCCATACTATTACAATCTTAATTCAAAGACATAATTTTCCGCTAGATTGTTTTCTTGTAACCCATTGTGTGTAAGAAATAGTTATTGAACTACAAATTTCAATGAGGCTAGATTATTGTATAAGTATCTGTGGTAGTGTTATCGTTTTAATACCAATCTGTTGCTTTTATTTTCTGTTATGTTTACACAACATTAGTAATTAGTTTATTGGTATATTTGGTAAGCCTATAGGCCTATTGACTATGGGCAGTTTGTAACTCTAAATTTCAAGTTCTAAATGCTCTCTAAACTTTTGTAGTTATACATACAATTCTGTACAAGATACAATTCAGGTGTTCTTGCATATGTACAACAGGGTTTTAACGAAGAGACGGATATAATATTTTAAATAACAAACCCAATAACCACAATAAAACTTTATTTAAAATATTATAACATTAGGCCATAGTTGCTCAAGAAATCATTGAAGAGAAGGATGTTGAAGCAAGTTGACAAATTTCAGAGGAGATTACCCCAGGCTGTTTTATCTAGACCACTGAGTAATTTAAGAGGCCTATGTTGATCCTAAACTTGATAATACTAATCCATTTTGAGTTTTAGAAACGTGGTAGGCCCTATTGTTTAGGATCAGGTATACCACTTGATTCTATAAGGTATAAGACTACATGTACCTTATGTCGTTTTCGTATAGACTACACGTAGATCTATCTAAAATATGTAAGCCTAATATATTTCAGTTGGTAATGTTTGTCACTTTGAATCGTAAAACTAGCCTACGAGTATGAGTGTAGCGATTCGAGCGTGTTCTGTGAAGGATTTGTTTCTGTTTGGTTTGAGGCTCTTCTTTTCTTCGTCGTATTCTTGACAGTTTTGAATAAATCCTTTTATTAAACAGTTAGAGTAAGTATTTGAAGTCATTTAGCCTACTTCACTTTGCAGGTCGTGACTATGCTATTGTCCTTCGTGCTGAAATAAATGTGTAAGATCCTTAAGTTCTCTAATTTTTAAACACCTTTCAACTAAACTACCTTCATGTTTTGTCGAATCTCTGTTCAAAAAAATACTTAAACTCTTCGGAAAATGTTATTTATCACAGTTCCCTAAAGAAATAACACAGATTTCCTTGCATTCCCCAGTTAGTCTATATTTTTCTGATACTTTACTGAACAAATGATATTTTTATATCCATATAACGATGAGAGCCAGAATGATGAAAACATAATATAGCGGAGTGAATTATTATAGTAATTTACAGAAAGACAAGAAGAAAAATAGAATGACAACTTTAAAAGATTTGAATTTCTAAAGTTTTTGAGTAGGTAGTCTATGTGATAATTTAATCATTTTCAATTGGGATATAAAATTAATTTTTATTAGGCTATAGAGATTAAAAAAATTTAGGGAAATTAATTTACGACTGTGTTAATATTTTCCAACAGTTCTAATCCCTTAAATATAGATAGGCCTATAGGGTCTATCCTATATTGATTTTTCCTATCAATTTAGACGATATAGGTCTAAATTGTATACAATGTGAAATTGTTTTTCCTTAACAGAATCTGAAAAAAATTACACTTAATAATGTAAATAATAGATTTGTAGGAATTTTTTTAGCTATTAGGCCTGGCCTTTATTTACTTCTTACCGTTGTTTTGTGAATTAAGTACAGGCCTACCACTTAGTCCAGCTTTTTAAGCATTTTGCGCAACCCACAACACTGTCCAAGGAAATATTAATTAATTTCTTTTCTTGATAAGTCCTGATATTTCTATTCAAAAAGAAATAACAATTACATAACATAGGAAACACCTAGTCAGGATGCAAATCTGTGTAATTTCCTCTCTTTTGGCTGTTCACGTCAGGAAATATGATATTTAAGTGCAAGTCATCTTGCGGTTACACGTTTTAAAGGCAATATCACATTTAAACTATCATTGTCTAAGCGACGACTCAAATTATAGGCTATAACATCACCAATTATATATCTAGCCTTGGAATATTCACTTTCCCTTATGTAGGTTGAGACAAGACGCACCTTCTCGGGACAAGGGATTGCGTCCCACGCCGAACCCCATTCAAACAACACAACACTTACGACGCCCACTCATAACAAAATAGGCCTAACATTATGGTCTCGGCATCACATCTTACCTAATCTTTGAATTTAAAAATTTAGTAGGGTACCTCAATACTATAAGAGGTTATGGTTGTTTCACCATTAGCTCTATTCATTTTGAGCTAAATATTAATAGTAGACCTATGTTTTGACTTTTGGATATTTGTTATGTGTTATTAATATCATATAAAAATAACAATAAAAATGTAAATACAAAATGCTTTAATCTTGGGCTACCTCTGCAACATATGTTTATCAACAAATCATAAATGATAATCCGAATAAAGTTGTAAGATAATCAGTTTTAAATAGACTACTTGATCACATCAATTTCATATTATTATAGCCCAATTATTGGAAATTAAATTAGAGAAATATCTCAAGAAAAGTCGTACACATTCAAATCACAATACTTCTATACCTATTAGACAAACATCTGAATATTAAAGCTGGTTCATTTAGCCTACAGTTAAAGCCCAGGACTAACCCAATTAATGTTTTGTAATACTTGGTGTGCAACCAACCAATATACACTGACCCCTCTCCTCTTAGTTATCTTTCTCTCAACACTTCTCTTCATATCGTACCTCTTGTGGTACATTCTTCTACCCCTGATGGCAGGTACACACGTTCCGTTTTTCTCGACATAGAGCAGGTGTAGACTTCGTAATTCTTGGCGACTCATCCACGCAATCAGCGGTTTTCTCCCCTTCCAGTACTACAGAACTATAATGTTCCTTAGTGGATCCTACCTTCATCTTTTTTCTTTAACTTCCATCTGAGAGGTAAAGCTAGTAGACCCTATACATCTCCCTTTGACTCCGATAGAGGTTTAGTGGTCTTTTTACTAATGATGGAAAATAAGACATAATCTTTCTTACTGTTTTAGACAGAGGAGTTTTGCCTTTAGTGCTACAATCTTAAACCTGTCCATTAGGCACAATCCTTCATATGATGATTATTATTTTCTAAATCTTTCACAGGCTATAATTGTCTCAACTAAAGGGGTTGTTTACTTTAAAACATAATAAAAGCCGAACATTTTTTCGATCACAATTTCTTCCGATGATTCCCTCTTCATAAATTCTGTAAACCATTTTTTTTTTATAGTTGATTAGTTTCAGTTCTGTTAATCCGCTATCCAATAAATAACTCATCAATTTTCATTCAACTCTTCCGTTCAACTCATAATAAAAATTGCCATGTTTTTTTTTTAACCATATAATATCTATTAGGCATATTTGTTAATGGAGTGATGCAAGGAAATAACCTTCATATTCAAAGTAACCTAACCTAGTTTCCTAGAAACAAAATATAAAGGCTGTTAATGCAGTATCTGTCCTTTATATTTATATTGTAGCATTGTAGGATTAATTTTCAGTGTTTATAACAACTGAAACAAATTTAGACCTAAATATATATTTTTTTTAAAAAATATTGTTTCTATAGAGACTATTTCTCATCAATCAGAGATATACATTGATTCACAATTTTTTAATGTGTTGAAATATTATATAGACTATACTTACCTACGTTTAGGGTAATTCAATAGGAAATAAATTATTTTAAACATTTTCTCATACAAAGTGAATTGTGTGATTCTAAAGGTATTTTATGATGATTTCAAAATAAACCTCAGTTTTTTCTATCACTTAATGTTTTTATGGGAAAGATATTTTAAATATAAAGACATAGTCTATAGGTCCTAGACTATAAGCATGTTCAGGTATTATTATAAAACTTGTGATACCTAAAACAGACAATCATACACCAGTTTATATCGTTTTTGCGTATATTGCATCTGGAATGGTCATTTTGAGTGCCCAGTAATTGGCAAGCATAAGCCTATTACGATACCAAGTACCAAAGCAGCGCTTTTCCATGGTTGAAATGTCTTAAAATCCTTCACAGTGCTCGTCGCTAGCTGCGTCAAGATTACATTCAAGTGAGAACACTGAAATGTATCTTTAAAGACATATTAGGGACTAATTCCAATAGCTGGGCAAGGCTCAAGCAAGTCTTTACTGCGTCACAATATAATAACTTGATGGTTTATGATTGAACAAAAAGTTCGTAGAAGGTTTTAGAAACAAATTCTAATCAGTTGCTAAAAATCCTATCTGTAACGTATAATTTCTCTTCAAATTTACTGTCCCTTACTAATCTTATTATTTGTGGGCCAACGAAAATACCTACTTTTATTTTTCTATCACTTATTCTAAGTAGATTTTCCGTTGAATAACTAAATCCATCACTATTTTGGAACATTAGAAGGTTTTTAATAAGTTTCAATTTAAAGTGTACTGGAGGTAGGTGGACTTTTTCTGGGTTTCCAAGTGGAGGGTTTTTAACATTTTTGTTTTCTGTAATAAATTATTCACGTTTAAGCAAATATTTTATAGCGTAGCAATTGGTTCGGTGGTCTCTAATACCCCACTTACAAAAAAATCAGCAAAATTGATGTAACCAAGCTGCAACCAAATAGTGCAATGACTTAGACCACCACACAGATCTTCCAAACATATATATTGTACTGAATTGGTTCAAGAAGTAGTTTCATATTGTCATATGATTCATTTTAAGTATCGTGTGCTAATGATATAGACGGGATATTATGATGACGTCATTGATATTTAAGGTTTCTCCGTGCTATGTTGTGTCGGTTTAACGTAAACTATTAAAATACAGTTCTTCAATTTAAATAAGAAGTATTTATGTTTGTTACACGGCATTTATATATGCACCTAATTTTATTAACAATATTAACAATTTTAAAATATCTCTAGGCTATAACATAAAAAGTATGATGATGAGAAAATTATAAGCCTTAATTACATTTTCAGATTCAGGGTACAAAATTACACTTGAGATCAACGTCCCTTGGGATAAAACTGATATTGGACAGTGTTACTTTCCCTCTTAACAGCATACTAAAACATTAAAATGTTTTCAAAGTTGCTCCAATGTTTTCTTGAATGGAAAAGGTCGTGTATTATTATGATTCTATTACTTTCCCTTTAAAAGAAGGTAAACTACAGTATGGCCTATAATTTTATAAGATCATAAGATTTTATAACGTACAAACCTATTTATGATGTTTGTTTTGGAGGTAGTTCCTGGTGGTGTTTTTCTTGCAAACCTTCCAGCGCTTATAAAGATCTCCTTATTTCTTGATGACGATAGGAATCCGTTTTCAGCATGAACACACACCTTCTCTGTTTAGCAACTGATTTGCTGAAGTAGATGTTCCGGTAAAACAGTTTTTCCTTCCCAGGTGTTTTTGTTTTGTGGAGAGATTTCAGTGTTACAATTCGTTGTTGGACTATATTTTCCTGTGCAAGATATATCGTAGCTTTGAGGGTAATTTTATGGATCAAGCTGAATAGAGCAATCAACTTCAACTCACAGGACATTTCTCGCCTAAGGAATCTGTGCAAGAATGTCTCTCCAATCATATATTTCAATGATACTATTGTGACTAATAAATGTCTTGTTGCAACTACATTCCGCAAATGTATTTAACCTTTGATTAGAAAGGTCAATGTGATTTCAATCAAACTGAAAAGGTAAATTTCATTGAAACTTTAAGTTTAAAAGTCATATGAGCGTATTATCGATTATACAATATTTTAAATTTAGTGATCCAGTCGCCAAATATGTTCAACTCTTCAGCACAGTGATTTTGAAAGTTGAAAATGAAGTCTTAAAGCAATTATGTCTATTTATAGACTGTTTTTTGTTTTTTCCCGTTGTGTATTAAATATAAAACAAAAACATAAATATGTTTCGAATAATAGCCTTACAAACAGAGTATTGCACATGAGCTCAATACCTTTTCGGTCTACAATCAATCTTCCAACTAAGATATCGACTCTGTTCTTAATTCCTTTAGATCATTTACTATATTTCCGTGGCGAAGTAATGGATCGCCTTTTTCATTCGCATATTCGTTTTGTTTTTGGTTATAGTAAATAAAAAAAATACGGTATCCGTTAAAAAATACGTGTTTTCATTTCTTATTGCCTAAAGGTAATGTTTATCTACGTAATTTTAAATCTTGTCCATTTTTGTAAACTTTCGACGTACTTACGCTATTTAGAAAGTATTACCCTATGGCCTCCTGATATTGTTTTCCATTTGCTTTTTATATATAAATTTACATAAATTTTTAAAAGATTATTGCTTCCGTCTATAAAGGAAGAATACAGACTGGGAGTGTTTTGTAATTTGTAATTGTTTTTGTTGGTTTTAAAGTTGAAATATAATGTTAGTTGTTATATTAAAGAATAATTCAAAGAGAGTTTCACTACAAAAAAAATATTTTAATCATTTAAACTTGGGAGAATTAGGGTTAGATTTGGATATTATAAGATAACTACCACACATTGGGAAACTGTATCAAAGGTTTTATTGCTACACTTCTAGAAAAGCTAACAGAAATACAGGGAACAAGTTAAGCTTATACGTAGTAATCAAAGAATTAAACGATCGGATAATACCTGAAATTTAACTAGAGATTAAATCAACGTTTATTAGCTTTTTTCAACATTTAGAGTTCGCCTTTTTAAAAAATTACCATTTTAAAAAAATTCTAAAATCTAATTCATTATAATTTATAGTCTATAGGCTACGTATAGACTACAGCCTAACTGTAGACTGTCTGAACAAGTAAGTAGAGACTAACAAGTTAATTTAAATAAAACGGCCTTCACTATTTCCATCTTTTAGAATTACTATTAATATTTCTACGCTCTTTTTTTACATAATTATTTTAAGCACATCCTTGAACAAGCAAGCATAAGTGCAAAGGTCTTCTGCTTGGGTGGTCTTGTGAAATGAAATGACGTATATTAGTCTACGTCATATCGGTTAAATAATCCCGTCTCAACATGAGTAAGATAGTCCCCATCAATATCGTTTACTGTCTGGAGAATAAATGATGTCATCAGAAACTGTAAAAATTTACTCCCCACTTTCGAGCACTGGGTAAATCTTTTATTTTATAATTTTTCTAATCCTTTCTTCAAAACACCTGAGCAAATTCAACCATCTGTTTACATTATTAAATAAGCTATTTTCTAATTTTGGTGTAGTCGCCATTTTCTAATTCATGCCATACGTATGGCTCTATAAATCTAAGAAAAAACATCAACACTAAGAGACGGTTTGAGAATTTCCTTAAAATAAAGTTAATCAAAATGGAATATAATTTCAATTATTTAAATTTTTCATTTATTCACAATAGACTGATAGGATGAATATAAAAATTAGGATTTATCTTGTTGAATAGACACCTCTTTACGACCTCCATAAGTATATTTCATGCACTCGACTCTGCTCACAAGTTGCCATGATCATACCGAATCCTCTATGCGTCTACCTTAATCTTGCTCATATTAACAACACCTTCCCATCATTTGTAAGTGATAATATTCGTGTTAGATGTCACCTTAAAACTACAAAAAATATTAATCACTTTTACATTAGTTTTACATTCTTCAAAACACCTGCACAAATTCAACCATTTGTTTACATTATTATATAGGCTATTTTATAATTTTGGTGTAGTCGCTATTTTCTAATTCATGCCATTCGTTTGGCTCTATAAATCTAAGAAAAAACATCATCACTAAGAGACGGTTTAAGAATTTCCTTAAAATAAAGTTAATCAAATGGAATATAATTTCAATTATTTAAATTTTTCATTTATTCACAATAGACTGATAGGATGAATATAAAAATTAGGATTTATCTTGTTGAATAGACACCTCTTTACGACCTCCATAAGTATATTTCATGCACTCGACTCTGCTCACAAGTTGCCATGATCATACCGAATCCTCTATGCGTCTACCTTAATCTTGCTCATATTAACAACACCTTCCCATCATTTGTAAGCGATAATATTCGTGTTAGATGTCACCTTAAAACTACAAAAAATATTAATCACTTTTACATTAGTTTATGACTATTCGAACTTTAATTGCGTAAATTTGTAAAAACGTACTGAGACAGAACGTTTTCGATCATTCCGTGGCGATCTTCATCAGTATCTACAAATAATAGTCCTAATATTTTTTACCAGGTAAGCTATTCTTGAAAATTATCATTTCAATTTTGAAGAAATATGTTGTATACTAAATGTATGTTCTTATACTAAATGCCTGTATTAAATATATATATATATATATATATATATATATATATATAATATTATTTATAATAATGTTTTAAAAACTTGTGGAATCATAGATAACATTATTACGATTCATTTAATACTTAATAGGCCTATCTTCCAAATCACCAAATATTAGCACATTTAAAGTAGATCTATATAAACATATGTATCTTTTGAAAGTTTTTCATAACTTCATTCTTAGAAGAAATTAATACGATAGTGATTATTTCAAGACATAGAAGGCTTAACACTTTTTTCCTCAGGTCCTACAACCATTTTATGAAGTATTCACAAGTGTATTTGTTTACGCCAATAATAGGATGTTCCATAGATAAATATATTTTGTAGGACTTAACCGATTGCAATTACCTCAAGGATGTTGACTAACTTTATGATTCTATTCTAATTTTCACACCAAAGGAAATTCTCACTCCTGCCTTTTTTCACACTCAATTGAACATTTTCCTTGACCCCTAACGAATGGGAAAACTCGTACTTAAACATATCTAAACTATTTATTACACTATTACTTCGTTTTGTTATGCTATTTAAAAATAGTTTAGCCTAAATGCTTTTATAAATATTGTAAAATATTTCATATGCTATAATATTTCGATTTTCTTACAAAATTCAAGGGCACTTGTACTTAATAAATAGGGCTATGTTTCTCTTTAAAAGAATTTGTTACAATGACATGACATTTTTAACAAACCAGCATGTCCCTGTTCATGAAACGACCTTGAGAGTAAACATGGTGGCACTTATATTAAAGCTCGCTGTCCGTAAAAGATTTATGGACGCATTGTTTCTTTTTTATATCTCTAGTCTTTGCGCTAATTGCCAAACCAAAATATAGAGGAACTGAGCGATTTTAATGCTAACATACCTATTTAAAGAAATGTTTCGGTTATTTGGTGAAATACAAATATTCCAAAGTTAATTCAATAATGAAATAATCAAAGTAGTCTGTTTTATTTCTGTTTATTTTTTAAACTTAAAGTTAGTCTTTAGCTTTTTTGTTTTAAATACAATATATTTATTAAAACAAAATACTTATTATATTCGTCTAGACTGCTTCATAATAAACACGAAACACGATGGAAATATGAAGACAGTGTGAAAACCCCAAAAAGCAGGAATTTTATGCAAAGTATTGATCGCTATAAGTGTTTCGCTCACGACGGATTGAAAAGTATTGTGAAGCACTGGCATCTCGTGTGGGGTTTTGCGTATCTACTGCAGACCTACTCTCTATCAAGTCTGCCAGTGGTACTCCTTGTAAGAAAAGGTCAAGATAGAGTAGTTGGGATTTATGGGAGTAAGGAAAGGTTATAGAGATCGTTTATACTGTAAATGGGGGAAAATATTCGCATCCCTGTGGTTAAAGCCGCTACTTGAAGTACACTTTTCAGAGCTGGGATGAAGAGAGTTGTCTATTAGCTATCGGAAGAAACGATAAAGGCTGAGATTATTCAATAATTTAATGGATTAGTAAAAATAATAGATGTTGAAGTTGCTCCTAAATTTTATCGCTCAGAATACAGATATTTCATTTGGTTTTTAAAAATTGAATTTCCTTTTCAAAAAATTAATTTGGTATTACTATAACCTATATAATGCTAAACTATACTTTAATAGCATTTTTGTGTGGTGTATGAGTTATTTTAATGGACGAGACTTTAATTTATCATTTATTTGTGTTGGTTTTATAAATATTGTTGCGAACACTCAGAAATAATTTCATTGTAAACGTTATTAAGGCCTTATTATGACGTTATAACTTATCGACTCACTAGTAAATGCAAAATTATTCTTTCAACTTTCCTTTGTAACTAGGCCTAAGTCAAGTGTATAGAAGGGAAGCTGTTTTCACTTGTGTGGAGGAAGAAGAATTAAGTCCGGATACTTTTTTAATTTAAGAATTTAAGCTGGACACTCGCAAAAGTTTCTTTGGAAACCTAGGCAAAAATTTCCTTCAATTGCCTACATTCTAAATACGAAGGGAATCCGATAGTGCGTTTGAATATTGATTTAAAGTCTTGATCATACGGACAATATGGTTAAATCAAGACATTAATTCAAACCAAGACCATTATGTTTACATTTATTTATTTAACAAATTCATTATTAGTTAATTTGAAAGTATGCCACCCTAAATTAAATCATTATAAAAAAATAATACAATAATACTTGGATTTATTTACCATCATTATTTAGAATTTTCTCGTCTTAATTTTTCTATAAATATTATGTAGCATTGAGTTCCCACAAATTTTTCTATAAATATAACTTAGCATTGAGTTCCCACAAGCTAACCCCGTGCTATCTTTAACACGCCCATCCTTCTCTGAAGATTCTTTCAACATAAATATCTTTTGAAATATTGTAAATAGATCTAGTAAAATTAGAATTCTTGAATCGATATATTGAGACTATGAGCTCGATTACTAACTAAATATTTACAAACTCAAAACCACTGCTAGCATTCTGTTAAGTGGGCTTCGATAGGTGTTTACAGTAAATATAAACAATCATAAACATAAGGAAGTAAACATTGTATATGGGTAAAAGGTATACAATTTTTTTATAAATAACATTATACTCTAAAAGATGACGTAGAAATACAGTGCCAGATTTTTTAACAGGTTTTGACCATCGAATTGTCGATCCCAGTCGAGACCTGTACACAATTAGAGTTGGTAATATTAAACCAAATATGAGAGAATAGACAGAAATTTCACATACAGAGAAGAAATACAATGTAATACTAAAGATCTGTTTAAGGAAGGTCTGAAAGGAAGGTTCAATATATTGATCAGCGTTCACGATCCCAGGGCATCCTGTGGAGTATCTCATTTAATCTTTATCATTTGGCTATCAGGTACAATCTTAGGGCTGTCTCAAGCTTTAGTTAGGTTAGTTCCTGCCAAGATCACAAAGAAATTGAGTATTTATTTTTAGTTTGGCACGGACATTCAATTATATACAATGTAGGTTGCTCACTTGACAAAGCGAGGTAAAAGTAATTTGTATAAACATTTGTATTTTCTACACACACGCACATTCATCGGTTTGTTTGTATAAACAGTTTATTTCCAGATAAACAATAGGGCATTTATTGTGAATAAATAATGTTACATAAATAAAATTTAATACATTTCCTACTGTTTGTACAAAGCTCTTGAGGAGTGCATCTGGTAAGGCATTTAACTCATGATAAGGCATTTTCCTTCACCTCGATGTGATTAAGACTTACAGTGGACAATTGTCGCTAAATTTGGTTGCAAAGACTATTCTCAATTTCCTATATTTCGTTGGAACATTCTATAAACTTCATTTTGATCAAACTTCAAGCAGCAACAGAGGAATATGGCCTCCTTTCTTTGCTGAACATAATAACACTGTCCTCATCTCTCCTCTGCATTCGAATTTGATCCATTGTATAAACAAATGTACAAAGTACAAAGGCCCGCCCTCACTTGCCAATTTTCGACTGAACACGGTCAAATAGTTTATCTGTGATTGAAATAGGCCCACTTTCATCTATTACCGACCTATTGCCTATAGTGTACAAACTATCAAGGTTTTCAAACAAACATTGAGTAAGTTTGAAATGTAATAATTTACTCAAAGTATAAAGAAAGTACATCAATATATCATTTAGATGTAATCAATAAAGTTTCATCATTATAACATAATTTGGGTACCTATCTTATATTATTTTTGCAATGTGAGATTGTAAAATAGCAGTTGGAGATCAAAATAATCCATATCATTAATTCCATTTAGGAAATAGCTTGCATTACCAAAATATCCGAAAAACCCAACTCTATAAAAATGTTTTTAAAACATCTTCCGGTTATTTATTGGCGTACGCTTAGCATCTGTCACTCTTTCACAAAAGTAATTAGCCCAGTTTAATAGCATGTCGTCTCTACTTTGTGCTTGTAGGACTAATCTTCTGTTTAAAAGAATTCACTCTACACATCACCAAAAATAAGTTAAATTTGTATCCTTTCAATATAATAATAATAATAAAAAAAATATTTTTATTTTAGATAATAGCCCATAAGCTGTTATTTCAAGACATACCCAACAGAATTCAGTTCGTTTGACTTGAAACGTTTCTTCAATTTTTATTTTGAATTATCACCCTATCTGTTTTCCCCCATTTACTTCCTATACATTATTTGCTTTCATTTTCAACTTGAGCTACTAAACACATAAACTATAAACACAATAATATCTAAACACTATATTAGCATTTTATGTCTATGAGTATGTAGACGGTCGTTTCGGTTGACGGAATAACTGTTCTTTATTTAGACAAAAGTGTGTGCTACTATAGGCTTGTGTTTATATATATATATATATATATATATATATATATATATATATATATATATATATAAAGAACTAAGTCAAAGTACAAATACAAGAATTATACTTGAATATACAATTCAAAGCTTTTCGTTGGCTAACAGTACCAACGAATATTCCTGATGATGTTGGTACTGTTAGCCAACGAAAAGCTTTGAATTGTAAATTCAATTATAATTCTTGTATTTGTAGTTTGACTTAGTTCTTTATTAATACATAAGAATACATATTGCGATATTTATACATATATATATATATATATATATATATATATATATGTGTGTGTGTGTGTGTGTGTGTGTGTGTGTGTTTGTGTAGACTGTAAAGGTTAAGCTTATAATTTTTCCATTATTAGATTTCTAATTTTCCAGTTTTATTATTCTTAGTAATTTTGTTTCATTTATGTTTTAAATATTCTCTTTTACATTGGATAGCCTACGTCTTTTAGTTCAATAAATATATATTTCACAATATTGCCTACTTATTACAATAGTTTTATTCTTGTTTACTCACCACATTCAACAATACTGTATTCCACTCAGTTGGTTTTCTGTATCTGCGATGACGTTCGTCCAAAGGTATAAATTTCCAGACTGTTTAAAGTTAAATTTGTATTAGTTTTATTTTTCCCTGCCTTCCAAACCAAACGTCTTTCGTTTCTCTCGCCCAGTCTTGGTTCTTGCTTACGTATTTATTTGAAGCCCTTTTTCTAAATTTGTGTGAGTCTTTCACTTCCTTAGTTTATATCAAAAGAGTATTAAAGGCATTTGAAACAAAACTCTAAAATTCCAGTAAACCTTTTTTTATCAGTTCCCGTGTACAGTCATCACAACCTTAGGGATATATGCACAGGCAGGCAGGTAGCATTTGTAAAAACACTTACACATAGTATAACCATACAGTAACCTTACCAGTTTCTAGCATTTACCGCCAGAAGCTCTTTCACAGCAGTTCAATCAAACACAGTAAATAAATCATAATACCCACATTTACAGATCCAGCTTGAGCACTATATATACCTAACTAAAAAATATTCCTAGCAATGAATTTATTATTGTTGTTTGAAATCAATTAAATGTGTTTTTTTTTATTATACACTATTAGTGTCTTGTTAATTAAAAATATTATACGTGACTTTGCTTGAAGAAAACCTCAATTAAACTAATCATAAGAAAGAATAAAAGGTTGGGAACTAAATAGAAAACCTATTTTGCTCCTCCATCAGCATAAAAATATTACTGGGGTCCTTAGAACAAATGTACAATACTTTAATGGCATCCTTCCTTATGTTTCCCTGTTACGTGGTAGCCTATATCAGGTAGTCTTTTCCATACGCCCACCATATAAATATGCCTACAGACTTCAAGTGCGGCTACTGCATGTAGTACCATGGAATATTTATGTCCCATCCTCAGTAGTTTATCTTATTTACCTATCATTCGTTATCTTTCTCCCTGGCCCTTGGTGTAACAGATAGTCATTTCTATTCGGGTACTGTTGAAACAATACCAAATAGGTAGGGGAACCCGGGGCGGAACGGAACACGGGGGCAGAACGGAACTACCATCTTATTTCACCGTACTATGATGCACTCTAGCAAAACCTTCAGGAACTATTATATCATCTGTAACGAAGTGATCGACGCCATATTTAGCAGTGTGCAGTGTTCGTTCATCGTGTGACTACGTTTTTGTTTGTTTTCGGTATTTTATTGTAACAAGTGACTACATTTAAAACCAAGGTAAGACAAACATTTTAGTTTATAGTTTAAGTTATTTTTGGTATTCTTGTAAAACATATCTTGCATTGTATTTATATGTAGTTATTGTTCTGTATTTCATTGGCCATTCTAGAAAAATTAGTACTGTAGCTGACCACAACGTATGGGGCAGGACGGACCGCGGCAAAATAGAACAAGGTTCCGTTCCGCCCCGGATCTTAATTATTCTCTCTTTCTCTATAGATATTTTTCATATAACTTGTATCAGTATTATTTGCATCTAAGTATAAATGTAACCTACATAATTTTTATTAATTGATACATTTCAAATAAATTTCGGTAGGATGTTAAATCATAGCGCTGGCAGAAAAATTATTTATTCTTTTCTGTTTACAGATGGTTCGAAATTATGTACGCAAGACAAACCGTCAAGAATGGCCAATAGAAAATATGGAACAAGCTATCGCTGCTGTATTGAAAAAAGAGATGGGGCTACGTAGAGCTTGTACGCAGTTTAATGTCCCAAAAACCACATTACAAAGGGCCGTCCAGAAAAAAATAAAGGATGACAGTTTTCTAATAGACAAATCGAAGGGAAAATTTCAATGTGTATTCACATCTGAACAAGAGTTGGAACTTGTTGAATACATAAAGGACATGGAAGGAAGGTTATTTGGCTTAACAATGAAGGATTTCCGTGCTCTTGCATTTCAGTTAGCGGATAAAAACAAGTTAACCCATCCCTTCAACCAATTGAAGAAGATGGCTGGTGAGGATTGGATGAGCCACTTTCTTACCAGACATCCCGAATTGAGTATCCGGAAACCTGAGGCGACGTCTGGGGCACGAGCGATGGGGTTCAACCGACCAAATGTTGAAAGGTTTTTTAGTTTGCTAACTGAAATTGTCGACAAACATAAATTGACAGCTGATCGCATTTTTAACTGCGATGAAACGGGTATTTCCGTTAACCCTAAAGGGCATACAAAAATAATTGCTCCAAGGGGAAAACGTCAAGTGGGTGTCTTAACTTCTTCTGAACGAGGAGAAACAATAACAGCTGAGATATGTATTTCGGCAGCCGGTTCCTTCATGCCTCCAATGCTGATATTTCCTCGGAAAAGGATGCAAAACGAATTTCAGCTTGGCTTGCCACCTGGAGGTTGGGCAGAATGCCATGAAACAGGGTGGATAACGACAGACATATTTTCAAACTGGTTCAAAAGGTTCGTCGAGTTTTCAAGAGCAACTAAAGATAACGTTGCTTTATTGATTTTAGATGGCCATTCCACACACACGAAAAATATCAAAGTCATCGATTTTGCGAGAGACAATGGAGTTGTGATGCTTTGTCTTCCACCCCATGCTTCTCATAAGTTGCAACCGCTTGATGTTTCTGTTATGAAACCAATCAGTTCATATTATGAGGAAGAAACACGTAAATGGCTAAGATCCAATCCAGGTAAAGTTATTACCCTTTGGCAAGTAGCATCTCTTTTTGGTTCCGCTTTCTTAAGTACGGCAAACATGCGAACGGCTATTAAAGGATTTGAAGCTACTGGTATTTGGCCTGTTAACATCGATATATTCACATCTGCAGATTTTCTGCCTTCCGAGCCAACAAACATTCTTCTCGATAACGAACCTAGCACATCTAATTCTTTAGTGCAGACAAGTGGTGATGCCCTATCCAACCCATTGAATACCTATGTTAGCCCTACCAGTAGTAAGCTATCGATTTCGACCTCGTTTCCAAATGTTTCGCCACAAGCCCTCGTTGCTGTTCCAAAGATGCTACAAAGAGAAAAGCGACGAGTAACCAGAAAAAAAGGACGAGCTGTGATACTGACCTCGTCTCCGTACAAGATTGAACTTGAATCGTCTATTAAAATGTCTAGACGAAAGGTGGAAGAAAAAGAAGAGAAAGCTAAGAAGAGGTTGAAATTTCGAATAAAAAATAAGATTGGAAAAATAAATAAGATAAAAGATTTTGCAGAAAAGAAACAACCTGAAAAAGAAGAAGAAAGAAATGAAACAAGTGGCAGCAGTGAAGAAGATGACAGCGATACTAAGTGCGTCTACTGCAGTGATGTGTATTCAACATCTACTGAAGGTTGGGTTGCCTGTGCTTCATGTCACAAGTGGGCTCACAATTCATGTGCAGGAGTCGACAGCGATGATGATGATCCACACACTTGTGGAAATTGTGTTGCTTGAATAAGAATGAATTAGTAAGAATTACTATAGAATTGCTTATGAAAATGTCTAATTTTTTTAGGCTATCTTAAATTTTGTTAATTTTTAGGGTTCAACATAAGTTTTATCTAATTTTTGTCTTTAATGTCACTAGGAAATATTACGCCTAAATTTACATATTTTTAATTAGCTGTCTAAGTTATTAGGGTTTTTTTCAGAACAGTAATGCAAAAATGAACATTAAGTGTGAATATTGCTTTTGTTTCACTAAAAATATTATTTATAAATATTATATTTCACCTCTTTTAACAAAATTTTATACATGTCGTTAATAAATTGTTTGTATTTGTTAGTTATTAGTAAAAAAAACAAATAATAAAGTTATTTTTTCCAACTGCTGCTGTGTTCTACGATTTTATGATGAAGGTTCCGTTCTGCCCCGGGACCGGGGCAGAATGGACCATTTACCATTTTCCAAAATTCTCTTTTAACTGCAAAGACGTTTATTTTAATTTTTCTATTCGCAATCATAATACATTAATAAATAATAAGAGAATATAAATTATTTTTTTCAGGTTTTTTCGGTCATTAATTAGCTCACCACTCCCATTTTTACCTTAGCGTTTCCGTTCTGCCCCGGGTTCCCCTACAATGTGCTACTGAGCTCAATAAAACCTCTTACGTCTAGTCCAAGGGAAAAATTATGAACCATCCTTAGTTGTTTATCTTATTTACCTATCATTCGTTATCTTTCTTCCTGGCCCTTGGTGTAACAGATATTCTTTTCCATTCGGTCACTGTTGAAACAATATCAAAAGATACAAAGTGCTACTGAGCTCAATAAATCTTCTTACTTCTAGTCCAAGGGAATCTTTATGCCCCATCCTAATAGTTTATCTTATTTATCTATCATCCGCTATCTTTCTCCCTGGCCCTTGGTGTAACAGATATTCTTTTCCATTCGGTCACTGTTGAAACAATATCAAAAGATACAAAGTGCTACTGAGCTCAATAAATCCTCTTACTTCTAGTCCAAGGGAATCTTTATGCCCCATCCTAATAGTTTATCTTATTTATCTATCATCCGCTATCTTTCTCCCTGGCCCTTGGTGTAACAAATATTCTTTTCCATTCGGTCACTGTTGAAACAATATCAAAAGATACAAAGTGCTACTGAGCTCAATAAATCCTCTTACTTCTAGTCCAAGGGAATCTTTATGCCCCATCCTAATAGTTTATCTTATTTATCTATTATCCGCTATCTTTCTCCCTGGCCCTTGGTGTAACAGATATTCTTTTCCATTCGGTCACTGTTGAAACAATATCAAAAGATACAAAGTGCTACTGAGCTCAATAAATCCTCTTACTTCTAGTCCAAGGGAATCTTTATGCCCATGCTAATAGTTTACCTTATTTATCTATCATCCGCTATCTTTCTCCCTGGCCCTTGGTGTAACAAATATTCTTTTCCATTCGGTCACTGTTGAAACAATATCAAAAGATACAAAGTGCTACTGAGCTCAATAAATCCTCTTACTTCTAGTCCAAGGGAATCTTTATGCCCCATCCTAATAGTTTATCTTATTTATCTATCATCCGCTATCTTTCTCCCTGGCCCTTGGTGTAACAGATATTCTTTTCCATTCGGTCACTGTTGAAACAATATCAAAAGATACAAAGTGCTACTGAGCTCAATAAATCCTCTTACTTCTAGTCCAAGGGAATCTTTATGCCCATGCTAATAGTTTACCTTATTTATCTATCATCCGCTATCTTTCTCCCTGGCCCTTGGTGTAACAAATATTCTTTTCCATTCGGTCACTGTTGAAACAATATCAAAAGATACAAAGTGCTACTGAGCTCAATAAATCCTCTTACTTCTAGTCCAAGGGAATCTTTATGCCCCATCCTAATAGTTTATCTTATTTATCTATCATCCGCTATCTTTCTCCCTGGCCCTTGGTGTAACAGATATTCTTTTCCATTCGGTCACTGTTGAAACAATATCAAAAGATACAAAGTGCTACTGAGCTCAATAAATCCTCTTACTTCTAGTCCAAGGGAATCTTTATGCCCATGCTAATAGTTTATCTTATTTATCTATCATCCGCTATCTTTCTCCCTGGCCCTTGGTGTAACAAATATTCTTTTCCATTCGGTCACTGTTGAAACAATATCAAAAGATACAAAGTGCTACTGAGCTCAATAAATCCTCTTACTTCTAGTCCAAGGGAATCTTTATGCCCATGCTAATAGTTTATCTTATTTATCTATCATCCGCTATCTTTCTCCCTGGCCCTTGGTGTAACAGATATTCTTTTCCATTCGGTCACTGTTGAAACAATATCAAAAGATACAAAGTGCTACTGAGCTCAATAAATCCTCTTACTTCTAGTCCAAGGGAATCTTTATGCCCATGCTAATAGTTTATCTTATTTATCTATCATCCGCTATCTTTCTCCCTGGCCCTTGGTGTAACAGATATTCTTTTCCATTCGGTCACTGTTGAAACAATATCAAAAGATACAAAGTGCTACTGAGCTCAATAAATCCTCTTACTTCTAGTCCAAGGGAATCTTTATGCCCATGCTAATAGTTTACCTTATTTATCTATCATCCGCTATCTTTCTCCCTGGCCCTTGGTGTAACAAATATTCTTTTCCATTCGGTCACTGTTGAAACAATATCAAAAGATACAAAGTGCTACTGAGCTCAATAAATCCTCTTACTTCTAGTCCAAGGGAATCTTTATGCCCCATCCTAATAGTTTATCTTATTTATCTATCATCCGCTATCTTTCTCCCTGGCCCTTGGTGTAACAGATATTCTTTTCCATTCGGTCACTGTTGAAACAATATCAAAAGACACAAAGTGCTACTGAGCTCAATAAATCCTCTTACTTCTAGTCCAAGGGAATCTTTATGCCCCATCCTAATAGTTTATCTTATTTATCTATCATCCGCTATCTTTCTCCCTGGCCCTTGGTGTAACAGATATTCTTTTCCATTCGGTCACTGTTGAAACAATATCAAAAGATACAAAGTGCTACTGAGCTCAATAAATCCTCTTACTTCTAGTCCAAGGGAATCTTTATGCCCATGCTAATAGTTTATCTTATTTATCTATCATCCGCTATCTTTCTCCCTGGCCCTTGGTGTAACAAATATTCTTTTCCATTCGGTCACTGTTGAAACAATATCAAAAGATACAAAGTGCTACTGAGCTCAATAAATCCTCTTACTTCTAGTCCAAGGGAATCTTTATGCCCATGCTAATAGTTTATCTTATTTATCTATCATCCGCTATCTTTCTCCCTGGCCCTTGGTGTAACAGATATTCTTTTCCATTCGGTCACTGTTGAAACAATATCAAAAGATACAAAGTGCTACTGAGCTCAATAAATCCTCTTACTTCTAGTCCAAGGGAATCTTTATGCCCCATCCTAATAGTTTATCTTATTTATCTATCATCCGCTATCTTTCTCCCTGGCCCTTGGTGTAACAGATATTCTTTTCCATTCGGTCACTGTTGAAACAATATCAAAAGATACAAAGTGCTACTGAGCTCAATAAATCCTCTTACTTCTAGTCCAAGGGAATCTTTATGCCCATGCTAATAGTTTATCTTATTTATCTATCATCCGCTATCTTTCTCCCTGGCCCTTGGTGTAACAAATATTCTTTTCCATTCGGTCACTGTTGAAACAATATCAAAAGATACAAAGTGCTACTGAGCTCAATAAATCCTCTTACTTCTAGTCCAAGGGAATCTTTATGCCCATGCTAATAGTTTATCTTATTTATCTATCATCCGCTATCTTTCTCCCTGGCCCTTGGTGTAACAAATATTCTTTTCCATTCGGTCACTGTTGAAACTATATCAAAAGATACAAAGTGCTACTGAGCTCAATAAATCCTCTTACTTCTAGTCCAAGGGAATCTTTATGCCCCATTATAATAGTTTATCTTATTTATCTATCATCCGCTATCTTTCTCCCTGGCCCTTGGTGTAACAGATATTCTTTTCCATTCGGTCACTGTTGAAACAATATCAAAAGATACAAAGTGCTACTGAGCTCAATAAATCCTCTTACTTCTAGTCCAAGGGAATCTTTATGCCCCATCCTAATAGTTTATCTTATTTATCTATCATCCGCTATCTTTCTCCCTGGCCCTTGGTGTAACAGATATTCTTTTCCATTCGGTCACTGTTGAAACAATATCAAAAGATACAAAGTGCTACTGAGCTCAATAAATCCTCTTACTTCTAGTCCAAGGGAATCTTTATGCCCCATCCTAATAGTTTATCTTATTTATCTATCATCCGCTATCTTTCTCCCTGGCCCTTGGTGTAACAGATATTCTTTTCCATTCGGTCACTGTTGAAACAATATCAAAAGATACAAAGTGCTACTGAGCTCAATAAATCCTCTTACTTCTAGTCCAAGGGAATCTTTATGCCCCATCCTAATAGTTTATCTTATTTATCTATCATCCGCTATCTTCCTCCCTGGCCCTTGGTGTAACAGATATTCTTTTCCATTCGGTCACTGTTGAAACAATATCAAAAGATACAAAGTGCTACTGAGCTCAATAAATCCTCTTACTTCTAGTACCAAGGAATAAATACGCCTTATCTTTAGTAGTTTATCTTATTTACCTATCAATCTTTTTCTTTCTTCCTGGCCCTTGGTGTAATAGATAAGTTTTTCCATTCGGGTACTGTTGATAAGTTTCAAAAGTGATAAACTGGTACTGATCTTATATGATCCTCCTACGTCTATTTCCAGGAAATAGTTATTTCACATTCTTATATTTTTACTATTTACCTATCATTCCATAACTTTCTCCCTGGCAATTGGTGCAACAGATAGTCTTTTCCATTCGGTCACTGCTGAAAAAATATCAAAACACATATAGTTCTACTGAGCTTAATATACCCTCCTACCTCTAGTGCCAAGGAATAATTATTCCCCATCTATATAGTTTTTGTTATTTAACTATCATTTTATAACTTTCTCCCTGGCCCTTGGTGAAACAGATAGTCTTTTCCATTATTGTACTGTTGATAAAAAGTCAAAAGACATAAAGTGTTACTGAGCTCAAAGAAACCTCCTACTTCTAGTACCAGGGAATAGTTATGTCCTATCCTTAGTAGTTTTCCTCATTTACCTATCATTCGTTATCTTACCCCCTGGCCCTTGGTGTAAAAGATGGCTGTTGATAAGATGTCAAAAGACATAAAGTGGTACGGCTTTCAAATTATCCTGCGACGTCTAGTTCCAGCGAGTAGTTATTTCACTTTCTTATATTTTTTCTTATTTACCTATCATTCTCAACTTTATCCCTGGCCCTTTGTGTAACAGATAGTCATTTTTTATTAGGGAACTGTTGAAAAGATTTCAAAAAACAAAGTGTTACTAAGCATAATAAATCCTCCTACTTCTAGTTCCAGGGAATATTTATTCCCCATCATTATATTTATCTCATTTAGCTATAATTCCTTATGTTTTCCCCTGGCCCTAGGTGTAACAGATAGTCTTTTCCATTGGGGAACTGTTGAAAAAAAGTCAAAAGACATAAGTTGTTACTGAGCTCAAAGAAACCTCCTACTTCCAGTTACAGGGAATGTTTTTAGTAGTTTATGTTATTTACCTATCTTTCCTTACCTTTTCCCCCCGTCACTTTGAGTAACAGATAGTTTTTCCACTCCGGAAATGCTGAAAAAATGTCAAAAGACATAAAGTGTTACAGAGCTCAATAAAACCTCCTATTTCTAGTGCAAGGGAATAATTATACCAAATCCTTAGTAGTTTATCTTATTTACCTTACATTCCCTAATTTTCTCCCTGGCCCTCGGTGTAACATTTAGTCCTTTCCATTCGGGAAATGCTGAAAAAATGTCAAAAGACATAAAGTGTTACGGAGCTCAATAAACCTCCTACCTCTAGTGCCAAGGAATAATTATTCGCCATCCTTATATTTTTTCTTATTTACCTATCATTCCCTAACTTTCTCCCTAGCCCTAGGTGTAACAGATAGTCTTTCATTCGGTGTAACAGATAGTGTTTTTCATTAGGGCACTGTTGAAAAAATGTCAAAAGACATAAGGTGTTACTGAGCTCAAAGAAACCTCCTACTTCTAGTACCAGGGAATAGTTAAGTCCCATCCTTGGTAGTTTTCCTCATTTACCTATCAATCTCTATCTTTCTCCCTGACCCTTGGTGTAACAGATAGTCTTCTCCATTCGAGCACTGTTGAAAAATTGTCAACGTCATAAAGTGTTACTGAGCTCAATAAAATCTCCTACTTCTAGTTCCAGGGAATATATATTCCCCATCCTTAGTAGTTTATCTCATTTACCTATCATTCCTTTAGTTTTTCTCTGGTCCTTGGTGTAACAGATACTCTTTTAGATACGGCAGCTAGGTATAAAATCTCTGAAGATATAATGTGTTAATACTCTTTATATACTTTATAAAGTACCAGGATCATATGTCCTTTCCTTAGTAGTGTTTTTGATTTAACTATCCTTTCCTATCTTTCTTCATGCCCCTTGATAGAACAGGTCCTTTTCCTAAATTCCATACGGATACTTAGGAAAAAACTACTACTTACTTCAAGCGCTGCTGTGTTCAATATAACCTTTTACTTTTAGTACCTGGGAATCATTATGCCCCTCTCTTACCCACCTATAGTGTATTATTTGTCCTCCTGTCCCTTAATGCAACATTAGGCCTTTCCATAAAACCATGATAGTAATTTCGTCTACACTACCTCAGGTATGTGACGAAAGGTCAAGCTTACTCTTTCCCATAAAACCATTATAGAAATAAGCTCTACAGTACCTCAGATATGCGACTTACCTGATGTTAACCTTTTATTTCTAGTACTAGAAGATCCTTATATGCCTTTCTTACCCACCTATAGGACATCATTTGTCTTTCTGTCCCTTAATGCAACATCAAGCCTTTCCATAAAACCATTATAGAAATAAGTTCTACAGTACCTCAGGTATGCGACTTACCTGATGTTAACCTTTTATTTCTAGTAGGCCTACTAGAAGATCCTTATATGCCTTTCTTACCCACCTATAGGACATCATTTGTCCTCCTGTCCTTAATGCAACATCAAGCCTTTCTATAAAACCATTATAGAAATAAGTTCTACAGTACCTCAGGTATGCGACTTACCTGATGTTAACCTTTTATTTCTAGTACCAGAAGATCCTTATATGCCTTTCTTACCCAGCTATAGGACATCATTTGTCCTCCTGTCCCTTAATACAACATCAAGCCTTTCCATAAAACCATTATAGAAATTAGGGCTACAATACCTCAACATTCTAACCCTTTATTTCTAGTACAAAGGAATCCTTATGTACCTTCCTTATACACCCATTGTACACAATGTTTCCTCCTATCCCTTAATGTAAGGACCTTTCCATAAAACCTTGATAGAAACTACATCTACACTACCTCATGTACTTGTCCAAGCTCGAGCAAAGCTTTCTAGTACCTGGAAATCATGTCCCTTGTTGTAACGGTTAAGTCTCTCCTTAAGGTTGTGATAGAAAGTAGGTCTAGTAGTTCAGGTTGAGTCCGTTTACTTCTAGAATGATGCAGCTCTACCTGTTCAAAGCTCCGATTTACTTTCCGAATACCTACTTGACTTAATTGATGTTATTTTATTTTAATATTCTAAGAACATATTTCTGATCACCTTAATTCGTATCAGTTTTTCAATACTTTTTTTTCAAAACAGGCAAGTTTAAAATATACTACAGAAGTAGCCAAGCACCGATGAAGGCGACATCGTCGTCGAAACTAGTCTGTTTGTTTTAATAGGCTAGCGTGTAGCGAGATTTAGCTTTAACTGTTTGAATTTCTACCGTTGCAAATATTCTTTTGAAATTCCATCTCACTATTCAGACCAGGCTTCTTTTTTTTAAAACATATTTAGGTTTAGATATTGTAAAATATGAAGATCTTGTAAAATATGAGAGGTTTAAGAAAACGTTTTTTGCAATTTTGATTAAAACCTATTTATTAGGCCTATATTTTCTTTTTTTATTTTGGCGTTTCAAAAAAAGTTATCATCTTTAAAATAAGTGAAAAATATTACATACCGTTCAAACTATTCATGATCTTCCACCACCTTCATTTAATTCATTAATTCATTCAAGAATATAATCTGTATAGGTTTATATAGGTCAGTAAGGATGATAAAGTTAGGCCTATATTTTATAATATTAAAAGAAAATTGTTCCAGGAAATGCAGACATATTAATGTTTTCAAAACAATTTAAACTCTTTAAAGATATATTTAATCAAACTTATGTGTTGCATACTGGCATAAAATTATTTATAAATGTTTTTCTAAAATATTAATGTCAATAATAACAACAATTCTAATGGCTTTCAGATCGATTTGATCTCAGAAATAGGCTTTCCACTGTATATCTTACAAAAACAATGATTACAGAGATTATCAGGGCGTAAACAAGTACGCAACTGAGCCTATAGATTCTGCACAACTCATTATAGGCCTACACACTGCATCACATCTCTTGCACAAAGTATTTAATATGCCATCACAGACATTTGTTATGGTAGGGTATTGGATTCCATTTTGTAGCTGCTATTAGCATTTAATGTGCCATCACAAACATTTCTTATGGTAGGGTATTGGATTCCATTTTGTAGCTGCTACTAGCATTTAATGTGCCATCACAGACATTTCTTATGGTAGGGTATTGGATTCCATTTTGTAGCTGCTACTAGCATTTAATATGCCATCACAAACATTTCTTATGGTAGGGTATTGGATTCCATTTTGTAGCTGCTACTAGCATTTAATATGCCATCACAAACATTTCTTATGGTAGGGTATTGGATTCCATTTTGTAGCTGCTACTAGCATTTAATGTGCCATCACAAACATTTCTTATGGTAGGGTATTGGATTCCATTCTGTAGCTGCTAATAGCATTTATTGTGCCATCACAAACATTTGTTATGGTAGGGTATTGGATTCCATTCTGTAGCTGCTACTAGCATTTAATGTGCCATCACAAACATTTGTTATGGTAGGGTATTGGATTCCATTCTGTAGCTGCTACCAGCATTTAATGTGCCACATATACATTACATTACCTTTAATATTTTCTCAGATGCTACTTTCATCTTAGACATAAGATCAGGTATCGACAAATAAAATCGATAAAGCATGAGTAGGCCAGGTATAAATTTGAATGATAAAAGGTAATAGAAAGTGAAGGTACTACAAATTACTTTGATGTAATTTGACGTGTTTGAAACTAGCGGAGGACCGTTACGTAACCAAACTGGTATAGCCTACTACACAATACTTCCAGGTGTTTATGAAGTCACGTAGCTACACATAGGATACAGATCTCTCAAAAATAAGAATTGTTTGAATAAAACTATTCTGCTGATAAATGTTTTCTATACAGATTTTGAAATCAGTTAGTATTAATGGTGGCATAGTTAATAATTATTTAAAATAGCCTCTCAATGAATGCCTTAGTTCGTACTAGGGTGATAATAAAAAAAAAAAAACTAAAGTTTGACAAGACTAAACGGGAAGAGAATCTATGTACATTAAAAAACTTTAATTTTTATTGATTATTATTAAGGAAATGCTGAGTGAATATTATATTAAAATTAATGTCCGGGCTTACGAATTATTTTTAGAATTATTAACTAAGAGCAGGCCTAGTATAGAAATAATGTAGCCTATAGATGGCCGTCGACTTCATTTTTATTTTTCACTTGTATTTGGAAACATTTATTAGCGAGTCTGTAATAGTGAAAAACATTTATTATTATAAAAGTAGGTTGTGCACATTTTCGAACTCTTATATTTGTAAAGAAATATTTGTAAGCAATTATTTATGTTATTAGTTGCAGTTCTTATATGTCTGCAAAAATTTGTAGACTTTATTTAAGAATAAATATCGCAGTCAGAATAAAGAACGATTTTTTCAAGAAATAATTTCACGGTTTCAAAATTCGTCGTAAAATAGCCTACATTTATTTACTTAATAGCCTATTTATTGTTGAAATTTAAAATAATTCGAAGATATTGATTCGCCAATCATATTTACTGTCTTTAGATTTTTCATAGTCGGTTATAAGTAGGCCTATTTTATATTTTAAAAATCATTCATTCCCCTTATTTGTTTGTGATCCAATTGAAAAAACGACTAATTTAAGAAAAATCTATATTTCTTTTTATGTAGGTGCCGTTAACGCTATCTAGCGGTCAGGATACGGAGTTGTTGCCCAGAAAGTAGTCGGTGGCAAGTTCTCTGTAGAACATTTCCAACCTCTTGGTATATTTAGAATAAATTTAAAGCATCGAGTTGCTTGTAAAAATACCGGCTCCAACTCGCAATTTGACTAGTTTACAGTCCTTGGTGTTCAGAATACAGATTTTTTGTATACTACTAAGCTGTATTTTAAAAATTTGAGAAATGAAGGACACTTCTGCCTATAATTTTCAGCAAACAACTTTTCCTTCAAAAGAATTGTATTGTATTTGAAAATGTTTATAATAAATTTAAAAATAATAGTTATTTAAGGAATAAGCCTTGCTCACATTACATTGAAACATTTAAAATACTCTTTGGTTCCCTTCGTCTTTGGCATTTCAGTCACTTCAAAACTAACTCCAGAAAAATCTCTACAATTAATATCCTTTCCCATTAAGTTAGGATTAAAACCTTAATTTAACCCTAGTGTCATACCTTTTTACTAAACTTAGAGAGTCCGTTGAATTAAATGAAAACTACTGGGGTTAATTTTTTATAATTTTTTTTCTGAACACACACAGATAGGGACATTTATTTCTGTGATTGGGTCAATAAACTTGAATTCCACGAAACTTGTAATGATCTCTACACTACCTTATTCATTTAATGAAATCGCACTTTTTACTAAATTTAGACAGTCCATTGAACACTATAGGAGCTATTATGGTTAAACACACAGATGTGGAAATTTTGTTGTGTAAAGGAGTCATTGAACTTTGAGATCATTAATTTTGAAAATTCTGTACACTACCATATCCTTTTGACGAAACCTTATCTTTTACTGGATTTACACAGTCCATTGAATCAAATATCCTATCAACACTGTGGGGGCTATTTTGTTTGAACACGCACAGGCGGGAAAATTTCGTTTTGTGATGGAATCATTAAACTTGGACATCATGAATTTTGTAACGATGTTTACACTACCATGTTAATTTGATGAAACCATTATGCCTATATATTTCTTAGAAATAATTTTATAGAAAGCTTATCTTTAAAAGTAAAAATTAAACAAATTATTGTTGAAAAAAATGTAGGCCCTATAGGTTAGTTACTAAATGTTTCAAAAATGGAAATTGTACATCATATTAAACCTCAAAGCATTTAAAACGTAGCCTAAATAATGACTCGCTCAGTGAAAATTATGAATTTACGTCGCAATTGGTTCAAATGATGACTGTTGGGCCTATATATGGAAAGATTATGTAGTACATGGGTTATAGAGGTAGGATTGAAACATACATTAATCTCTCACATTAGGCTACTTCAAAAGCAAAGAATCATTGCTTACGTAGGAAGTACGGTGTCTCCGTTATAAACATTTCGTCTGTCGTTGTCATGCAAATGTACTTTCCTTAGATATTCCATGGAGCCAGTCGTCGTCATGGTAGTGTACTTTCCTTAGGAATTCATGGAGCCAGTCGTTGTCATGCAAGTGTACTTTCCTTAGGAATTCATGGAGCCAGTCGTCATGCAAGTGTACTTTCCTTAGGAATTCTTGTAACTAGTCTTCATGTTAGTGTAATTTCCTTAGAAATTCACATAGCTAGTCGTCGTCATGTTAGTGTTCTATCCTTAGGAATTCATGAAGGCAATCCAAAGCAATAACTCGAGCCTTAAAATGGCATCTTGAATTTAATTGATGTGTTATACGGTAGCCAATTTAAAGTTAAATAATATCTTTAACTTCATTTCCCCCTTTATAAAACCTTATAATGGAGATTGTACCCGATTGAAATATAATAACAAGAAGTTCTGACAAGAAAGGCAACTATATATATATATATATATATATATATATATATATATATATATATTTAATATTCTTTAAAATTTTCTGTTGGTAATGGTGACGTCAATAAATATTATTTTAAAAAGAATATTTTGTTGTATTGTGACAATTTTGTGATTTTATTCTTTAAATATATTTATCTGCTTCATACAATATTAGAATATTCTTCGTAGCATTAGAGTACAAATATTCTATTAGTATTGTCTTAACATTGTAGGTTAATATAAATATTGAGATTTAAATTAAACCGCCCGAATATATAAACATGCCCACAAGGGCTGGTACACACACATAAGATCAAATTCACGCACACAAACAGAGAGAGAGAGAGAGAGAGAGAGAGAGAGAGAGAGAGAGAGGGGGGGGGAGACAGACAGACAAACAGACACAGAGTAAAAGGATGAGAGAAAGAGATTCAAGTTTCCTATGAGAATAGATAGGCCTACACATTTGTTTAAAAAGCCTGGTAGATGGGGATCATTGGAGTTTAGTCTCGCGTATCTGAAAACGACCTCTTCTCCATCGGAGTCATGAATAATCTACATTCCTATACGGAACATATCTGACTCTAATGATGAAACAAAAAAACAAATTTTAGAAAGAATGAAGATCAGAACTTTCTTCCAAAACCGTAAATGCGAGCTAGGCCTAAAGGCCTGAAAATTAGAATAGGCCTATAACAATTCAAAAAAGTTATTGTTAAAACTGTTGTGAATTTTGTAAATCTTATATTAGAAGAGTTTCCTGCCAAAATTTATCTTTTGCAAGTAATAAGATGCAGTATGCTAAGGTAATGTTGTTGTTTTAAATTAAAGAAGTTTTCGTATGGATCAACATAATTAATTGAGATAGAGTCAATACTGTGAATGTAAAAATACTCAGTTAACTATAAAGAAACACGAGAGGTTTTATAACAATTGGATAAAAATATCCGACTTTCTTTATAAAATATTTAAATCCGAATAATAGGAGTACAATAATAGAGAATTAATGATTTGCCTATCATTACATAATTATTTCTAAATATTAGTGTAGGATATTAAAATGTCCGAAATCTTGATATGTTTTGAAGTAACAAAAATTAAAAAATAACAGCAGAAATTTCCTGCATTAGCGCTTTATAGTTGTGCTAATTCTTATGATAGTTTGTATAAATAAGTGTTAGTAATTGTGAAATGGAAATAAGAAATAACCACAGGTAACAATAAAAGGAAGCCTTCTATCTAGTAAGAAATGTATATAGGCTACTACAAAAAAATCTTTCGAAATCTAACGAATTCCTAAAGTATCCAAACCCAACCGTTTCATCAGACTGTTTTATTAGGCCACATGCAATGTTGAGGTTTTTTATTTCCTTGATTCAACTTATGTTATGATATTAATTCTTCTCTAGGGTACAATATAGGCTACTGGTAACAAGAAATTCCTAGATTCTACTCAGATTAAATTCCACGCTATTTTTAAATTCTTATTTGGAACGAGTGTTGAGATCGGGAGTAATAACAGCCAAGTTTGTCATATTTAGTGTGTTACTAACAGGTTTTTACATAACACAGCTTAGCAATAACTATTTATGAAAATAAGAGCAAACGTAAATATATTATAAATATAATATTAAACAAAACTATGTGGCAGATGCTGACTTTAATTAATATAACGACTAGGTTGCTAATTTAACATTATAAAAGATACTGTGTGAAGGCGGTGAATGAAATACGATAGTTTTCATATTCAAGGTTGGCAACACTAGCCAACATGGCAGTCAGGTTATTAGTGGCATATATTATCAACCCGGGAGATATGTGAATACCTTGTTGGAGGCTAAAGCTGTTTAGGCCACACCCACATTCTATCTGTTAACTTTATAGATTATACTGGAAATAGAAACCTATATCAGAAGCGGATTGTTTTCAAAAATGAACAAGTGAAAGATGTTTATTTAAACTCAGGTGTCAGTAGTCTATTACTTTGTTTGGTTTGCGTTATTTTTATGTGCAACGTAGTAAACACGAAATTTGTTAAAAATAGCCTACATACTCGAGTTGTTTTTAGTTTGATTATTTACCTCTTATACTCTGAAATTTCGAAACTATTAGCCTATTTATTTTACATTTTCGCTGTAAGTTTATAACGTTAGATGATCCAACCTTCAATTTTGAAATTGTATAAAATATAACAAAAATCTCAAAAGAGAAAATGTTTAATTTGCCACCTGCAGGCTGTATCTTATTCTAACCTTTGATATTAACTCTTGATTTTAAACAACAAGAAATACAAGCAGTCAAGACTCTCAGCAAAAAATATTAATTTACATACAATCAATAGAAAAATAACCTAAAAGTCTTAAGAATAAAAATCTTTTTTAAAATAAATAAATAATAATAACATAATAACAATAATAAATAAATTTTTAACAGCATGTGGTTTGGTGAACATTTTCCATTCATATGTTAAAAATCTAAACCTATCCTCAATTCAATTATTGGATATCATATAGGCCTAAACATCGTATAATTCAATCAACACATGGTAATATCTAATGGTAACACTTCTATTAAACATTCTAAGTAGATTCTAATGTATACATTATTTCAAGTAATATCTTCAGTACAACCAACAACATTTTTTAACAAAAGTTATAGAATACTAAATTAGACAGGCCTATTATAGGCCTACATGTTGACTTTCTCTAAACTTATTTTCATATTTCATAACGAATGTTCAAGTTGTCGATGGTTAATCTATTAAAAATAAGACAATTAAATAAGCATGGCTTTAATTTTTACAATTAATAATAATAATAAAAAAAACCCTACAATTATGCATAAACTATGCAGATTTGTAAGCTTTCTATAGAAAGAAAACATATTTCTTTCAAATAAAAATTAAACATGAAAAGTTGGAAAATTCAACCCTTTAATAGTATATTGTGAGTTGCTTTAACCGTGAATTTAGTCAAAGAGCGTTAACGACCAAGATTTTAACGTTAAATTTAAAATAATAAAATCCAAAATTCGTAAGCATTAAAAACCTCTTATATTCGAGTTGAGTAGAAATGAAAATATTTTTAGATAGAGAGGAAACCCTTTAAAATAAATTGGAAAACATACAACGATACACTTTCTATATATATGTAGGCCTAAATCCTTTATTTGCAGCTAATTAAAACGTTTAAAGAAAATTTGATGAAAAATTTAACTCATATTAATATTGTTTTTAACATTTTAAATTAAATGGAGGTTTTAATTTTTTACCATGAATATAGACTATTTTTTCCGTTCACCAATTATAAATTGTTTTGAGCTTTGCAAAATGCAGTTTTCAAAAATAAAGTTTAAGTTCAAGAATTAGTTTTTACTTCGTAATTCGTAATGAAATTATATTTAATAAATCTAAACTTTTATTTAGTGTTCATAAATTTCAATTTGTTTAATCAATAAATTGTACTCTAAGGAGACTAAATACAGATAATTTTATTTATCAATATGTATGTTTTTGACTGGTAATGCAAACAACTGTATATAAAAATAATTAGAAATAAAGCTATAAGTAGGGTGATAATAATAATAATTGTTTATTTACCATCCAATTTTTGGTATATTATTCACATTAATTGATTTAATATTACTAAAATACTTGAAATAAGTAGGTAATTAATGTAAGGATCTTTAAAGGTTTTAAATGAAACGAAATACAACTCTTTTATTAAAAACAGGCTCCATAAAATATTAAAATATATTTAAGAAATTTAAATAAGATTTTTTAATTTCCTTAATAACTACTTTGAATATTATATAGGCCTACTATTTAGTAAATAATATTGCAATGTCACACTTAATAAAAGAAATATATTATTATAGGACAATAGGAACAAACTACAAACATTTAAAGAAAACTATAAATGTTTAATTAAATTTTACTACAAATTATCAAGAGAAGAATACAGCTTGGGTATATAACATTTGAGTATATATCAATAATTATTATTTAGTTAGATATACCTAACAGTTTGCGCTACAACAATCGCGTAGTAGCCTAAATATAATCAACATTCTTATATCAATCTCAAAGTGACATATTAAAAATGACAATTATTTCAGTTGTTGCGAAACCACTAACAATATGTAATTAATAATTTTAAAACACTTTCGAGCTTTTAAAAGTGTGAAAGAAACGAATGTTCTGAATATTTTGATGTAGCAATATAACGGTAGATTGTGAGAATTTTCAGCCCGAGCCGGTTAGCTTTTCCAAGTCAATATCCCAGACATGCTCTGCGTGTCCAACAAAATGGATGCATTAACTGAAAGAAAGGTAAATATTTAGTAATGAAAGTACCTTGTTGAAATTATATTAAGGAACAACTTATTAATAAGTATAAAGTTTAATATTGTAAACAATTGTAACTTATTAAATGAATTCCACAATTGACTAAAATTATAAAAAATAATAGGCCTATTTGGAAATGGAAAACTTACGTCTTCTTTTAAAATAGGCTATATCCAGTTAATATTAATACATTGAAGCCTAGTTTATAATATTGTATTATATCACTCAACCATTAATATTTTTTAGATTTCAACAAAAAAAAATAATAGCCTATTGAATAAAAGACCTATTGAATTAAAATGGATTTAAATGTTTTAATTTAAACACAATATTGAAAATTTAACTTTTAAACCCTTTATGTAACATACATCTTTTAACTTAATGCATCTGTCATTCTAATCAACAGCATTACTGAAGAAAAATTATATAAAAACAAAATAATTGGAAATTACTTATTATTTACTTAATTATTAATAGTTACTTATTATTTATTATTTGATAATAATTGAAATATTATTATTTAACTAAATGTCTATAGCATTCTTATAATACCTTATACTTCTAATAGATTCATTGATCTACAAACTGAATATGTTTCTGACGCATTTTGGAGGTCCTCCATTTACCATACTGAGTGTGTTTATTGTTCCGATTGATGAAGGATTTCTGAAAGGCGTCAGCAAATTATTAATTCATGAATAAAATTAACAGAACTTAAGGCAAAAAACATTGTACTCAATTTGTATTTATAACAAGTTAATGTAACACAAAGTAATGCTTTTTCTGCTGGTCTATTTTAGGTATAATATTATAATCTAAGTAATTATTTCTGTAGGCCTAATTTTCACTTAGGCCTACTACACAAAATTGCCAATAAATTTATCTTTTGGATAAATGACTAAAATTAGATAAATTGAATGTATTTTGAAAGAAATTATATAGGCTTGTATAATATAAAAGCAAGCAAAAAGAGGTATGTAAAGTGGAAATGTTATTTGATACGAACTCGGCCTTAAATCTTGTGAATATGGTTCTAAATTATGTCTGTGTTGCAGAAACAAAAATACGTTTTTCGCCAAATTTATAGATGAGCTGTTTTTTCTTGTTAAAAAAATTCCAAACGTTTGCAAACAGACCTGCATTCTGAAAATCTTTCGGCAAATATTTATCTTCATCTTCATGCATACATCGTAAACTTTACCTAAGTTAAACAACTTCCAAATTAGGCTTTCTTCTTTTCAGCTCTTTGTTCTGCCCACTATATGATAATTTTCTTAATGGTAATAATCACATCTTAAAATAACACTTTTAAATAAAAAACGTTTAAGTTTGAGAATTTTCCCTCTAATACCCCCCCCCCATATTTCTTTTATGAACAATTAGAAAGTAAGCATAGCTATTTATTTCAAAGAATTATTATAAGTTGGGCTATTTTTTTTATACCTATCCAACATTGTCTGTTTAAAATTTAATAAAATAATAAATCAAAGTAAAAAGTTATTACATTTATTAAATATTGTAACTGAATGAAGTGAATGACTTTGATCAAAATATAAGTATTATTATATTAACTTTACACTACAAGTCCAAAACTAGAGAAGGGTTGAAGTCATATAACATAAAAAAGAAATTAATATTATAAAAGAATTAAATAAGAAATGATATATGCTTCAACCCTACTCCAGCTTACAACAAATAGCCTACTAAATATAAGCTATTTAGAAACCAATTTTTAAAATATCTAGACCCTTAGCAGAAATAAAGAGACAAAGACTAGTGTTATATTTTAATTTAATGTTACCTAATATTGTATGAAATATAATTTTTTTACTTGTATGCCTAAGTAAAACACCAAATTTTGACAGGTCTTACTATCGACTTATTTAATTAACGCTAAGAGCCAACAATGCTCTAAAAAATATAAGAAACCTCTTCATCAGTATTCTGGTAATTATTTAAATGCTTACTTCTATACGTCATCGGATAAAATCTAAAATTTATACAAAATCTTATCTAAGTGATCGGGTGAGTTTGTTTTCATCAGCTTCTTAATGTCGGAATTATTCAAGAATTAAACTTTGGAAATTCTAACTTGTAGGGATTCGACACCTCGCAACGTTATAATTGGTTTGTTTACCAGAACGCGACGCCAAATAACCTACGTCAATAAATAGAGAAACCTACATTGTCTCTTCTAGATATAAAATACCAACTTTCAAAAGTAATTTTTCCCTCACAATGTAACTCTGAGTTTAGTTGAATATCATATTTATCTCTTTCGACGACTTTCTAGGATCCAAGGATCTTTATGGAATTAAAATGATTTACATTCAAGGATAGATTTTATTGGGCGAGTGACCTGATGCGATGACTTGAACAAGTTGTTTTGAAACGTCAAAAATTTTATGTAGAATGTCTTTGTTGACGTAGCAAACACAGTCGGTTTAACGTTAAATCCCGCTGTGTAAAGTTAATCAAGGAACATAATCAACCTACGCGCAGTGTAAACAATTTTTGTTAAGTTTTTTCTGAATAAAGTAGTTTACTAAATTATAATGAAACCTATCATGCTGAACTCGTTATACGACTCGTATTCATTCATTTTGATTTGAGTAAATCTTCTTAAATTTATCAAATTATTATCATTGTCGGTTTCTACAGAGCGGCAAGTTTAATTTTTCGATTAAAATAAGCTAATTAGTTGTCTGATAATATTTATTCTAAAATACATCATAATGAATCTTATTAAAGAAAGCGACAATAACACGTTGCATGATTAAGAAGTTGAAGGCGTGTCTTCGTTAGTTACTAACAACATGACCTAAGTTTTATTACTTTACTTTTCTGATAGATTTCAAACTTTCTATAAAAATTGTGATGTAGGTATATACGAGCATTTCTTATAATTCCTATGGTGGATTTTGTACATCAATGTAGTATTTTTCCACGACTTGATAAAAGAATACTTTTGACGGTTTAGATGTGCACTACATCCAGCTATTAAAAACACAATTATAAGCCTATATTTTGAAGATATTTAAAAATGTTGAATTTATTTAAAATAGATTTGAAGTTTAAGAAAACACCTGAAAACATTTCATGTAGAGCTACTGCCAACTAATTATTCTCATATTTTTACTAGACTTATAGGTACAGTTATAACATTGAAGGCCTAGTTATTACTGTGTAGTGTAAAAGAGAGACAGAGGGATCCTTATAGTCTAAACGAAACGAATGTTATAATAATAACATTCTAGAATACTTCGTATTTTAAAACAATCTATTGTGGCATGTTTTTATTCTTTTATTTATACATTTAAAGAAATTAAATGAATTATTTAACAAATTTAACTGAGGGTGAATTAGTAGCCTAAGTTTAGCAGGGAACCATTATCGTTGGCTAATTTTTCTCTATCTAGAGTAGTGGAATTCACATTTCTGCCATACTTTTTCAACCCTAATGTTATTGACGGGGTTTCTACAAAATCAGTTAATAATACAAAATGATACATTTTGAAAAATAATATTAAAAAATTTAATATTTTGCAAATAATAAAGGGTAGGAATTTACGTCAATAGGTAATACTAAATAGTTTATTATTTTAATCCTTGATTTGATTTATCCTTGGTTCGTATAGCAGTTTTGGCAACAATACGTTTGACATAACTATAATATTTGAATAAAAGGATTACACCTTAGGTGGGTGTTTTAGAATATAATATTCCTACTAATTTCTTTAACTAATACTCGCCTGTTACAATACGATTTAATATAGATATCGTAAGTAGTAGAGTGCATAATACACTCAGACATAGTCTACATAATATCTTGAGAAATAGGTTCCATAGAGATAATAAGCAAGTAAGCCTACAACTAAAACAGGATGTTGAAATAAAATATAGATTTTTAAACTAGATGTCCTATTAAGAATTTTACAGAGCTCATGTTTTGGAAATATAAACTGCTATTTAAGCCTACAAGTAGGTTACATAATAAAAATACATAGCCTAGACCCTAATGATATACTTAATTTGTGTTACATTTCACAATTCCAGAAGGTGGTTAAGAGCATCACCATCTTTAAAAAAAAGAAACGTGATTTTTTTGAAAGCTCGTACGTAATTTTTTTCAAACAATATTGTTTTTAAAAATACGTAAGCTTTAATATATTTTGAAACAGTGCAAAATCATCCACATTGTCTGTAGATTACAATCTCTCTAAAACTGCGTAGATCCGAAAAAGATAAGTCAGTTATAGGCCTATAGGCTAATTCTTAAAATAGTTTATAAAAATATGAAATAAAAGGTAAAAATCAAATAGTTTTTATAACTAGGCTGTATAATAATTCACTTTCACTTTTCTTGTACTCTCGTAAAATATACATTTTTATTACCAATTTATTATGTACGAATTTATTACTAGTTCACAATCCACGTAGCTATGAACAAAAAAAGAATGCAATCTTTTATTAAGTCTTAAAATGCCCCTATGTCTACCGATTCACTAGTTTTTCACTGAAATGTAAACGACATTTCCGTTATGAGTAAACGAAAATGTGAAAAAATTAGATACATTTATATAGCTTGTACATAGACCCTACTAAACTATAACTATATCTATTTATTGAGTTTACATTTTACACAACTTAGGCTATACAAGAGCCGTGACACTTAATAAAGCAATTGTATGTACAGGCTATCATTATTATTTTATTAAGTGAGACGACAGTTAATTGCAAACTGAGCGGGATACCAGTTCTAATGTAAAGATGTCATAACTTCCATAAATGGAAATTCTAAAATAGCCTCATTCAGGATTATGAAACAAGGGCTACACACGTAGCGTATGTATCGAAATATTTGCATGATTCTCTAGAACTGATGAAGTAATAGTTTTTCCCTAGAGTTATTCAACATCAACGAATGGTTAATAATTGGAATTTTTATTTATTTCGATTCTAATATATTTCGATTACTTCTTTTTAAGATTTAAAATTTGTTTTTATTCTGAAAAAAATTGAAAACTTCATGGCTATTGGTAAACAGTTTTAAGTAAATATACTTTAATTTTTATAATGGTTTTAAAGCCTATTTATATTTCACATAGGGATTACAAATTTGTAGATATTATTAAATAAGCTTTAACGCACACGTTGTTGTGTCATAGATGATAGATAATTTCAGTTGTTCTGTTACAACCAAGTTATAATTCTAATATTAGGCTTTTATATTTTGTTTAGATTTGAACATTTATGTTTTTCAATGTCCATGTAAGGCGTATCAGTGTTTTTACTAATACTGATTTTATGAAAACTTGTGAAACTCTAGACAGATCTCACCAGAATATTCAAACAGAAAAATAGTTCTCTAAATAATATAACAGAACTTTTCTTATATGCTATCAAGAAAGTTAGAATGTAGTTAATTTTGAAAACGTATTTAGTTTGAGCAAAATTACCTAAAAACCCTGTCCCTTGTTTACTATCAATCTTATGTTGTAGGCTATATATGTACCTATTTATCAAGACTTTAACATGTGTCAGTATTATTAATATTCAAGCCATATTGTTTTTTAAAAAAGTACAAAAAGAAGAAAATATGTTATAATAGACAGGTAGTGCACAAGAATAATTGGACAAATAAAAGGTGGTTAAAGAGTTTTTTTGTACACAATACAGACATGAATTGAATAAATTAGCGGAAATTTATTTATTTGTGTCTAAAAATTGTGTAATAAATAAACTTTATAAAGTCTTGTATAATGCCTTTAAAAATTAAAAGGTAAATATTATTAGTCTTAATCTTGTAAAAAATGCAGAACAAAAACAAAGGATAAAAGGATAATTTTCCCCAATAAGGCTAAGGAATAATGTTTTATTCCGACTGGAATTCAAAGAGAAATCAAATATTTATTGAAAAGCGCAAAACCTATTTCACTTTATAACTGAAATACATTTTAAATTAAATACTGCCGTTGGATCTTTACAATTGGATCTGCTACAGTTTGTTATCTTGCAATACGGTTTTTATATCGGACTTAATCAAGAACTGTGGAGCTCTAATTAGATTTCATAAAATAAAACAAAAGGAAGAAGAAACACGTTTGAGACGAAATAAAAACCCGGAGTAAAGCAAGAAATATAAAAAAAGGATTATCAATTTAAGGGGCAGGAGCTGCGCGCTGGAGCCGTACAAATAACCAGCTTACATGTATAGCACAGGCACGTATACATTTCATGAGGACGTCATATATTTTTGTGTGGATGTAAAACCGGAGGCACAATTACCATAATTTCCAATAGGACGAAGTGCTTGCTTCTCGCGACTGTGTTGGAGATATGTTTGTTTTTTTATAGATCTTGGACGAACCACGTCACACTCAGCGTATTTACACTTTGACAATTCTCTTTCTTCGCTTTAGTCTCGGTTATATATGTTTTGTTTATACGATGCAACTCTCTCTGTCCTTGTCTAGCTTCAGTATGTGGGGAACACAGCGACGGTGTTCGTCTTTACGCTTGGATAGGTAAAATCATTTGCGTTTCTGTTTGCCAGTGTCTTTTCCAAAACTTGTGTTTCACATTTCTAAATAAATAAATTTAAACCTTGTTTCTACTATTAATAATTATTAATTAATACACGTTAAAAATTATTTATTATTTATAAAAATTTAATTAAAATATTTTTATAATAAAGAATGTTAAAGTATAATTATTTTATAATTATCAATTTCAGTTTAATTTTATGAAATTCATTTTTGTTTGCGGCTGTTAATTTATTTCCAAAACAATTACAATTTCTTACCCAATACGTATTCTGAATTAAAACAAATAATAATAGATATACAACAATTAATAGAACAATTTTAATTCATGTCAGAAACATTAAATAACAATGAGTTAGTTTTCTAAATAAAGATGTTTTTATAAATTCTGTTATTGATAAAATAGTTACGTTTTTTGATTTACAAAAAATAAATTTCAAATCTAACAAAAATAAATATGTTTTATATTTCGTAAAGAAATAGTTTTCTAGATACTATTTCTTAAACTTAACACTAACTAGCCTATAATTAATATATATACATAATAAGCTTACCGTTCCTTAAGTTACATAATATTTACAAAAATGTAATTTATGAAAATAGCTAATCTTGTAATAAGCTCAGTTGTTTTGTCAGAAAACCATTAAAAAAATGAAACATACCTTTTTAATACAAACTCTAATTTAGCAATTAGGTGATAGAACGGCGGTTGGTGTGTGATTTAGTTATTCAATTTTAGTTTTACATAATTTTGATTAATGTGTGTGCCTTGTAAAAATAAATATTTGTAAGTACAGAAGTTTGTCTACAAATTATTAAAAGTGGTGTTATTTTTTAAACTTAAAAGTAACCTTCTTGAATGTTCAATTTAAAATCTGCTGTCAATATAGCCTAATTATATAAATGTTTCTAGACAGACTACTAAACATTAGACCTTAAAATTTTAAACATTTTTAATATTTCTTAATTAGGAGCGGCATGTTCTTTTTTATTTTAAATTATTTAAAAAGCTTAAAATTTAAATCTATTAATGAACATACAAATAATAAGATAACTGAATAAATAATAAACTGGTTCTATAGGAAGATAATAAAACACTATTTTACAGCTTAAAAATGTTTTAAATGTGTTCTAACCAACTAGGCCCTATTATTGAATTAAAACTATTCAAACTTTTAAATAATTCTGAGATAAACAATATATTTTAAAATATTTTAAAGACGATAGAATGAAAATAAAATAATACTCTATAATCTTTGCTATTTACAAACCATCTCTATCGAACCTAACCTAAAGCCTGAATGCATCTGTTTTTGATCTGTTTCAGTATTTTTAATGGTGCCGTCCATAGTTTGTGTCGCCATCACTTAGCGCGCTGTAATCGTACTGACCGCCATTACGAGATGTCGTCACGTGATCGCCTCGTGGATCTACTACAATCCCATGGATCATCTTCAATCCAATCCGCCTGAAACAAGGTCAGAGAGTTTTCATAATCAAATTCATGTTTAAATAACTCTTAATTGATACGGGTGTGTGTGTTGTTTTCCAAATGGAATCTATTTGAACCCGCATAATTTATTAGAATTATGATGGTTTTAATAAATGAAATATATGAACAAATTAAATGAAAAGTATTTCATCTTGTTGCGGATAAATATGTCTTATAGGTGTTTTTTCTAAACCTATTATATTTAGGGCATTGTACGATTTTCAAGGCCCTTTCTATAAAATAATTGTATTTTTCAACCTTTTATCATTTGTTTACTAGGCTTATAACCTAACTACACAAATGAGATTTAACGTTGTTATAGGATTTTTCATGTGATAAAATTTAAAAAAATTTCTTGTTCACAAGCAATCGCATAATTTTTAACTGTTTTGCAGCGTGTTTAAATCGTTTGTTTAAACATTAATAATATTATAAAATGAGAATATTTTAAGAAAACATAAGTAGGCATAAGAAGTGGAATATGTGTAAATAACGAGAGTAACCTATAAGGTTGATGACGTTACTTATTTTGAAACAATTAAAATGCAATAAATATGAATTTAATTTTAATTTAATTTATAATTTATAATCTAAAATTGAACTGTAGCCTATAACTCTATAGTAACTTTGTCAGACCTATTGGCTAATAGTCTAATGTTATAATATCTTTTAACACTTTTATTACATAAGTAGAAAATTTTTAATGATTTTTTAAAAATTTTATGGAACATAAAGGTACTGATTTCTTTTGTTTTGACTCAAATATTTTGTAATAGAATAATTCTTACCCATAACACAGTATTTTTTTAAAAATTAAGGATAACTAGTCCTTATTAAACAACTAGTCCTTATTATTTAAAAACAAATTTTAAAAATATACTTAAGCTACATTAAGTCTCACATTAAAAGACTATGAAACTTAAAGTTAGATCAGAATTTGAGAATTAATGAAGTCAGAATATTTTAAATTAAAGTTCATAAATTTAAAAGAAGATTTCCCTTTAATTTCTGTTAATAACTTAGGCTATGCTTAATTTCTTTTGCATTAAATTAATTTCCATAATATTAAAATGTTAGAACATGAAAATATTGCATCAAAGATAGCGAAAAGTTACTTTTTGAAAATATATAAGTTGACCAGAACATGTAAATTATAGAACTATTTTTTTTAATGCATTGTTGAAGTATTTTCATCAACATGAAATATTATAAAGTTTATATGGGTTTCAATATTCCTAGAAATTAGACAGGGTGAAAAAATACATTTATCTAAATTTTTCTGAATGCAATATTTAAAGGTAAATTAAAGTCCTCTACTACAGTATGGTCCCTTATATATATATATATATATATATATATATATATATATATATATATATATATATATATATATAAATATATATATATATAGGTCTATATATTTATTTATTTATTTATTTATATACTCTACATTATTGAAACGAAAGGTCCAGAATTTTGGTTCATGTTAGGATTTTCTTTAATTGTAAAAAGTATGAACTAAATGGTAGGAAATAGTTTAATGCACATTTTACTTATGCTCATGAGGATTTTCCACACATTGTTTTAAAATAAATTTGAGTAGGCTATACGTATGTTATATTAATACTGATAACTTATTTTACTGAAAGCAAGATATAGGCTACACTGGAATTACTTTAAAAACGTTCAGAAAAGGACACTACTGATATTGTTTATAGATAAATGTGAAGTTTATTTCATAAAAAATAGGGCTAAAGAAGACCCTTTGAATACAAACGAATCTAAACGAAAGATTAGGCTACTAACTATAGGTTAGGTCCATACTAAGTTGAATTCCCGTTATTTAAGGTTTCGCACATAGAATAAATAAATAATCTCTTCAACAACCTAAGTAGATCTATTACAAAAATTGTGTTAAATTTTTATTTTAGGCTTATATTTTGTTTTGTTTACTTAATTCACACAAACGATAAAAAATGCGCGCGCGCGCACACACACACCCACACACCCACACAAACACATATACAAAGAAACACACACACACACACACACACACACACACACACTCACACATACACACTCACTCACACACACACACACACTCACACTCACACACACATACACACACACACAGACTCACACGCCCACGCACAAGCTAGGCCGAGTGCAATTTCATTAACAGCTTACAAAATATATTACGACTATTAGGCCTACACTTTTACAAATATTGAAAACAGGGTATTCAACTTTAAACTAAACTATTATATTCCTTTGTTACAATATAAGTTTTCTATTTTTTAAAGAAATCTATAAACCAGGACTGTTTATAGGGTATCCGTTCTCCTTTACTTTATTTGTAGGCTACACTTAGAATTTTTAAAATTCTAATAGACTATAACTAGTAGCCTACCATATGTGATTAGGAAATGATAGACCGGCTATATAAGGTAATTTACTGGAAATAATGTTCTTAAATATTTAAAAAATTATAATCTTTTCCATATAAGAGTTGTTTTAACTGAAACATAAAAAACAGAAACTACGTGGTCAGCATAACCACTTAGTCTACATAGAAAGATACAGGTAGGCTGAAAAATTACGATACATTTTATTTGAGTTATTTAAACAAACTTCTATTTATTCAAGCTAATCAACTAAATTTACAATGCAGATAATTTAATTTTAAATAAATGCCCAATATTTACTAATACTGGCCGGAAATTTCAAAAAGGTTTAAAGAATTAGAAAACTAGAATAGGCACGGAAAAATAAAACTAGTGCTAAAACCATGGACATCTATAGTACTACGAATGAAGTATATCTGCAACATAAACCTGATTTTCGCTATTAAGACTTATAAATAATAGTATTAAATTATGGGCTAAATAAGAATTATTTAGGATTTAAAGCCTATTTATCACAATATAAACCTGAATAGTAGCACATAAGCGTACCCCGATTACCTTAATTGACTATTATGGACCTGACTGTTAGGATATTTTCGAATTACCTTAATTCAGTATACAGTCATGAATAGGTAACAAATTTTCGGATTACCTTGATTCAATATCATAGACCTGAATAGGTAACATATTTTTGGATTACCTTGATTCAATATCATAGACCTGAATAGTTAACATATTTTCAGATTACCTTGATTCAATACTATTGGCCTGAATAGGTAACCTATTTCCCAATTACCTTGAATAAATATTATAGACCTGAATAGGTAACATATTTTCGGATTATCTTGAATAAATATTATAGACCTGAATAGGTAACCTATTTTCCGATTACCTGAATAAATATTATAGACCTGAATAGGTAACATATTTTCGGATTACCTTGAATAAATATTATAGACCTGAATAGGTAACCTATTTTCCGATTACCTGAATAAATATTATAGACCTGAATAGGTAACCTATTTTCTGATTACCTTGATTAAATATTATATACCTGAATAGGTAACCTATTTTCCGATTACCTTGATTAAATATTATAGACCTGAATAGGTAACCTATTTTCGAATTACCTTGATTAAATATTATATACCTGAATAGCTAACCTATTTTCATATTAACTTGATTAAATATTATAGACCTGAATAGGTAACCTATTTTCCGATTACCTGAATAAATATTATAGACCTGAATAATAGGTAACCTATTTTCTGATTACCTTGATTAAATATTATAGACCTGAATAGGTAACCTATTTTCTGATTACCTTGATTAAATATTATATACCTGAATAGGTAACCTATTTTCGGATTACCTTGATTACATATTATATACCTGAATAGCTAACCTATTTTCAGATTAACTTGATTAAATATTATAGACCTCAATAGGTAACCTATTTTCGGATTACCTTGATTAAATATTATAGACCTGAATGGGTAACCTATTTTCGGATTACCTTGATTAAATATTATATACCTGAATAGCTAACCTATTTTCAGATTAACTTGATTAAATATTATATACCTGAATAGGTAACCTATTTTCCGATTACCTTGATTAAATATTATAGACCTGAATAGGTAACCTATTTTCGGATTACCTTGATTAAATATTATAGACCTGAATGGGTAACCTATTTTCGGATTACCTTGATTCAATATTATAGACCTGAATAGGTAACATATTTTCGGATTACTTTGATTCAATATTATAAACCTGAATAGATAACATATTATCGGATTTCCTTGATTCAATGCTATAGACCTGAATAGGTAACATATTTTCTGATTACCGTGATTCAATGTTTTAGACCTGAATAGGTAACATATTTTCTGATTACCCTGATTCAATATTATAAACCTGAATAGATAACATATTTTCGGATTACCTTGATTCAATATTATAGACCTGAATAGGTAACATATTTTCGGATTACTTTGATTCAATATTATAGACCTGAATAGATATCATATTTTCAGATTATCTGATACAATGTTATTGAAGTTGAAAAGGTAACATAATTTCGTATTACCTGATTCAATATTATAAACCTGAATAGATATATTTTCGGATTACCTTGATTCAATACTATAGACCTGAATAGGTAACATATTTTCTGATTACCGTGATTCAATATTATAGACCTGAATAGGTAACATATTTTCTGATTACCCTGATTCAATATTATAGACCTGAATAGGTAACATATTTTCTGATTACCGTGATTCAATATTATAGACCTGAATAGGTAACATATTTTCTGATTACCGTGATTCAATATTATAGACCTGAATAGGTAACATATTTTCGATTTACCTGATTTAGTCTTATAGACCTGAATAGGTAACACATTTTCGGATTTTCTTGATTCAATATTGTAGACCTTATTAGGCAACATATTTTCGGATTACGTCGATTCAATATTATAGACCTGAATAGACACGATATTTTCGTATTACCTGATTTAATATAATTGGAGTTTAATAGATAACATATTTTCGGATTACCGTGATTCAATATTATAAACCTGAATAGGTAACCTATTTTCTGATTACCGTAATTCAATATTATAGACCTGAATAGGTAGTCTAACATATTTTCTGATTACCGTGATTCAATATTATAGACCTGAATAGGTAACATATTTTGTGATTTCCGTGATTCAATATTATAAACCTGAATAGGTAACCTATTTTCTGATTACCGTGATTCAATATTATAGACCTGAATAGGTAGTCTAACATATTTTCTGATTACCGTGATTCAATATTATAGACCTGAATAGGTAACATATTTTGTGATTACCGTGATTCAATATTATAAACCTGAATAGGTAACGTATTTTCTGATTACCGTGATTCAATATTATAGACCTGAATAGGTAACGTATTTTCTGATTACCGTGATTCAATATTATAGACCTGAATAGGTAACGTATTTTCTGATTACCGTGATTCAATATTATAGACCTGAATAGGTAACGTATTTTCTGATTACCGTGATTCAATATTATAGACCTGAATAGGTAACATATTTTGTGATTACCGTGATTCAATATTATAGACCTGAATAGGTAACGTATTTTGTGATTACCGTGATTCAATATTATAGACCTGAATAGGTAACGTATTTTCTGATTACCGTGATTCAATATTATAGACCTGAATAGGTAACGTATTTTCTGATTACCGTGATTCAATATTATAGACCTGAATAGGTAACGTATTTTCTGATTACCGTGATTCAATATTATAGACCTGAATAGGTAACGTATTTTCTGATTACCGTGATTCAATATTATAGACCTGAATAGGTAACATATTTTCTGATTACCGTGATTCAATATTATAGACCTGAATAGGTAACATATTTTGTGATTACCGTGATTCAATATTATAAACCTGAATAGGTAACGTATTTTCTGATTACCGTGATTCAATATTATAGACCTGAATAGGTAACCTATTTTCCGATTACCTGAATAAATATTATAGACCTGAATAATAGGTAACCTATTTTCTGATTACCTTGATTAAATATTATAGACCTGAATAGGTAACCTATTTTCTGATTACCTTGATTAAATATTATATACCTGAATAGGTAACCTATTTTCGGATTACCTTGATTACATATTATATACCTGAATAGGTAACCTATTTTCAGATTAACTTGATTAAATATTATAGACCTCAATAGGTAACCTATTTTCGGATTACCTTGATTAAATATTATAGACCTGAATGGGTAACCTATTTTCGGATTACCTTGATTAAATATTATATACCTGAATAGCTAACCTATTTTCAGATTAACTTGATTAAATATTATATACCTGAATAGGTAACCTATTTTCCGATTACCTTGATTAAATATTATAGACCTGAATAGGTAACCTATTTTCGGATTACCTTGATTAAATATTATAGACCTGAATGGGTAACCTATTTTCGGATTACCTTGATTCAATATTATAGACCTGAATAGGTAACATATTTTCGGATTACTTTGATTCAATATTATAAACCTGAATAGATAACATATTATCGGATTTCCTTGATTCAATGCTATAGACCTGAATAGGTAACATATTTTCTGATTACCGTGATTCAATGTTATAGACCTGAATAGGTAACATATTTTCTGATTACCCTGATTCAATATTATAAACCTGAATAGATAACATATTTTCGGATTACCTTGATTCAATATTATAGACCTGAATAGGTAACATATTTTCGGATTACTTTGATTCAATATTATAGACCTGAATAGATATCATATTTTCAGATTATCTGATACAATGTTATTGAAGTTGAAAAGGTAACATATTTTCGTATTACCTGATTCAATATTATAAACCTGAATAGATATATTTTCGGATTACCTTGATTCAATACTATAGACCTGAATAGGTAACATATTTTCTGATTACCGTGATTCAATATTATAGACCTGAATAGGTAACATATTTTCTGATTACCCTGATTCAATATTATAGACCTGAATAGGTAACATATTTTCTGATTACCGTGATTCAATATTATAGACCTGAATAGGTAACATATTTTCTGATTACCGTGATTCAATATTATAGACCTGAATAGGTAACATATTTTCGATTTACCTGATTTAGTCTTATAGACCTGAATAGGTAACACATTTTCGGATTTTCTTGATTCAATATTGTAGACCTTATTAGGCAACATATTTTCGGATTACGTCGATTCAATATTATAGACCTGAATAGACACGATATTTTCGTATTACCTGATTTAATATAATTGGAGTTTAATAGATAACATATTTTCGGATTACCGTGATTCAATATTATAAACCTGAATAGGTAACCTATTTTCTGATTACCGTGATTCAATATTATAGACCTGAATAGGTAGTCTAACATATTTTCTGATTACCGTGATTCAATATTATAGACCTGAATAGGTAACATATTTTGTGATTACCGTGATTCAATATTATAAACCTGAATAGGTAACGTATTTTCTGATTACCGTGATTCAATATTATAAACCTGAATAGGTAACGTATTTTCTGATTACCGTGATTCAATATTATAGACCTGAATAGGTAACGTATTTTCTGATTACCGTGATTCAATATTATAGACCTGAATAGGTAACGTATTTTCTGATTACCGTGATTCAATATTATAGACCTGAATAGGTAACATATTTTGTGATTACCGTGATTCAATATTATAGACCTGAATAGGTAACGTATTTTGTGATTACCGTGATTCAATATTATAGACCTGAATAGGTAACGTATTTTCTGATTACCGTGATTCAATATTATAGACCTGAATAGGTAACGTATTTTCTGATTACCGTGATTCAATATTATAGACCTGAATAGGTAACGTATTTTCTGATTACCGTGATTCAATATTATAGACCTGAATAGGTAACGTATTTTCTGATTACCGTGATTCAATATTATAGACCTGAATAGGTAACCTATTTTCCGATTACCTGAATAAATATTATAGACCTGAATAATAGGTAACCTATTTTCTGATTACCTTGATTAAATATTATAGACCTGAATAGGTAACCTATTTTCTGATTACCTTGATTAAATATTATATACCTGAATAGGTAACCTATTTTCGGATTACCTTGATTACATATTATATACCTGAATAGCTAACCTATTTTCAGATTAACTTGATTAAATATTATAGACCTCAATAGGTAACCTATTTTCGGATTACCTTGATTAAATATTATAGACCTGAATAGGTAACCTATTTTCCGATTACCTGAATAAATATTATAGACCTGAATAATAGGTAACCTATTTTCTGATTACCTTGATTAAATATTATAGACCTGAATAGGTAACCTATTTTCTGATTACCTTGATTAAATATTATATACCTGAATAGGTAACCTATTTTCGGATTACCTTGATTACATATTATATACCTGAATAGCTAACCTATTTTCAGATTAACTTGATTAAATATTATAGACCTCAATAGGTAACCTATTTTCGGATTACCTTGATTAAATATTATAGACCTGAATGGGTAACCTATTTTCGGATTACCTTGATTAAATATTATATACCTGAATAGCTAACCTATTTTCAGATTAACTTGATTAAATATTATATACCTGAATAGGTAACCTATTTTCCGATTACCTTGATTAAATATTATAGACCTGAATAGGTAACCTATTTTCGGATTACCTTGATTAAATATTATAGACCTGAATGGGTAACCTATTTTCGGATTACCTTGATTAAATATTATAGACCTGAATAGGTAACCTATTTTCCGATTACCTTGATTAAATATTATAGACCTGAATAGGTAACATATTTTCGGTTTACTTTGATTCAATATTATAGACCCGAATAGACACCATATTTTCGTATTACCTGATTGAATATTATTGGAGTTGAATAGATAACATATTTTCGGATTACCTGATTCAATATTATAAACCTGAATCAATAACATATTTTTGGATAGACCTGAGTAGGTAACCTATTTTCAAATTACCTTGATAAATATATATATATATATATATATATATATATATATATATATATATATATATATATATATATGAATAGGTAACCTATTTTCGGATTACCTTGATTAAATATTATAGACCTGAATAGGTTACATATTTTCGGATTACCTTGATTAAATATGATAGACTTGAATAGGTAACGTATTTACCGATTACCTTGATTAAATATTATAAACCTGAATAGGTAACCTATTTTCGGATTGCCTTGTTTCAATACTATTTACCTGAATAGATAACATATTTTCGGATTAGCTTGATTCAATATTATAGACCTGAATAGATAACATATTTTCGGATTACCTTGATTCAATATTTTAGACCTGAATAGGTAACATATTTTCGGATTACCTTGATTCAATATTATAGACCTGAATAGGTAACATATTTTCGGATTACTTTGATTCAATATTATAAACCTGAATAGATAACATATTTTCGGATTACCTTGATTCAATACTATAGACCTGAATAGGTAACATATTTTCTGATTACCGTGATTCAATATTATAGACCTGAATAGGTAACATATTTTCTGATTACCCTGATTCAATATTATAAACCTGAATAGATAACATATTTTCGGATTACCTTGATTCAATATTATAGACCTGAATAGGTAACATATTTTCGGATTACTTTGTGTCAATATTATAGACCTGAATAGATATCATATTTTCAGATTATCTGATACAATGTTATTGAAGTTGAATAGGTAACATATTTTCGTATTACCTGATTCAATATTATAAACCTGAATAGATATATTTTCGGATTACCTTGATTCAATACTATAGACCTGAATAGGTAACATATTTTCTGATTACCGTGATTCAATATTATAGACCTGAATAGGTAACCTATTTTCTGATTACCGTGATTCAATATTATAGACCTGAATAGGTAGTCTAACATATTTTCTGATTACCGTGATTCAATATTATAGACCTGAATAGGTAACATATTTTGTGATTTCCGTGATTCAATATCATAAACCTGAATAGGTAACCTATTTTCTGATTACCGTGATTCAATATTATAGACCTGAATAGGTAGTCTAACATATTTTCTGATTACCGTGATTCAATATTATAGACCTGAATAGGTAACATATTTTGTGATTACCGTGATTCAATATTATAAACCTGAATAGGTAACGTATTTTCTGATTACCGTGATTCAATATTATAGACCTGAATAGGTAACGTATTTTCTGATTACCGTGATTCAATATTATAGATCTGAATAGGTAACGTATTTTCTGATTACCGTGATTCAATATTATAGACCTGAATAGGTAACATATTTTCTGATTACCGTGATTCAATATTATAGACCTGAATAGGTAACATATTTTCTGATTACCGTGATTCAATATTATAGACCTGAATAGGTAACATATTTTGTGATTACCGTGATTCAATATTATAGACCTGAATAGGTAACGTATTTTCTGATTACCGTGATTCAATATTATAGACCTGAATAGGTAACATATTTTCTGATTACCGTGATTCAATATTATAGACCTGAATAGGTAACATATTTTCTGATTACCGTGATTCAATATTATAGACCTGAATAGGTAACATATTTTGTGATTACCGTGATTCAATATTATAGACCTGAATAGGTAACGTATTTTCTGATTACCGTGATTCAATATTATAGACCTGAATAGGTAACGTATTTTCTGATTACCGTGATTCAATATTATAGATCTGAATAGGTAACGTATTTTCTGATTACCGTGATTCAATATTATAGACCTGAATAGGTAACATATTTTCTGATTACCGTGATTCAATATTATAGACCTGAATAGGTAACATATTTTCTGATTACCGTGATTCAATATTATAGACCTGAATAGGTAACGTATTTTCTGATTACCGTGATTCAATATTATAGATCTGAATAGGTAACGTATTTTCTGATTACCGTGATTCAATATTATAGACCTGAATAGGTAACATATTTTCTGATTACCGTGATTCAATATTATAGACCTGAATAGGTAACATATTTTCTGATTACCGTGATTCAATATTATAGACCTGAATAGGTAACATATTTTGTGATTACCGTGATTCAATATTATAGACCTGAATAGGTAACGTATTTTCTGATTACCGTGATTCAATATTATAGACCTGAATAGGTAACATATTTTCTGATTACCGTGATTCAATATTATAGACCTGAATAGGTAACATATTTTCTGATTACCGTGATTCAATATTATAGACCTGAATAGGTAACATATTTTGTGATTACCGTGATTCAATATTATAGACCTGAATAGGTAACGTATTTTCTGATTACCGTGATTCAATATTATAGACCTGAATAGGTAACGTATTTTCTGATTACCGTGATTCAATATTATAGATCTGAATAGGTAACGTATTTTCTGATTACCGTGATTCAATATTATAGACCTGAATAGGTAACATATTTTCTGATTACCGTGATTCAATATTATAGACCTGAATAGGTAACATATTTTCTGATTACCGTGATTCAATATTATAGACCTGAATAGGTAATAGCCTATATAACCAATTACCTTAATTAAATGGTATTGACCTGGATATTTTTAGAGTACCCTAGTTTAATGTTATAGGATTGAATAGGCAAAATGTTTTCAAAATTAACTGAATAAATATTAGTAATTTCAATAAATACAAACAAGTACAAGTTTTAGTAGCTAGAAATATTATCCGGCGAAAAGGTTCAAAGTAAACTATCGTGAATTCCTTGTTGTTAAGTTTATATGTATAAACTGTAGCCATATAGCCTATAATATGGTTGCCTATATAGTGTGAATATAA
>JBAIZL010000002.1:227423642-227483642 GCA_036971475.1 Prosapia bicincta | reverse complement strand
ATTTCTTTTTAACAGAAAATTATTAAAACACTTATAGTGGAAAACAGATTTTATATAATTTTTGTTTATGAATTTTTAAAAGTTAATATAGTAGTCTATAAAATGTCTACAATTTCATAAAAATAGATTATCAATTTCAAAATTATATACAAAAATCTTACGTTTAACCATATCAGATATATCTACGTAGTAGATTTATCTACGGTACTTAGCCTATATCTACGTCTTTCTCTGACTTGACCATATAATATAGAACCGGGCTTTAAAATAAACTTCGAGTTAATACAATTTCAGTATTTTAAACAAAGAGCAAAACAAAATGAGAACAATAAAATGGAATTAGCTTATCAAATATTTAGAAAAGTAAAATATACCTCTTATAAAAATCCAATATCAGGAAACCTATCTACGTCAAACATACTCCGATAAATTGTTTCACGTATGACGTGGATTATCATTTGGCATAATAATTTTTAAGCTATTCCTTCTTTTAATCCTAGAGAATGGCACATATAGCACCCTATACATTAAAACAAAGGTTCTTAAGTCAATACTATCATAATAAAAAGTATGTCTCTGTGACCTGTTTGCCATGGATTCTAATGGCAAAGGCTGGTCTAACTGGGAATTGATGTGTTTGCATACTACACCCAAATTGACTCTTACTTGAGTCCAATGTAATTTTGGGAATATGAACTTCTTCTTAAAAATTTTCGAAAACTTGATAACGAATTTCAGAAAATTTTCACAGTTCATTCGATTGCTAAGGTTACAAACCTCCAATGTAGGCCTGCTAATTTTAGTGAAAATCCCTAGTGTAGTTTTCAAGAAAACATTTACAAATATAGACCTATATATATAAATATATATTCAATATTTCGAGAACTTGATGATGACGATTTTTCACTAATTTTCACTTAGCTTATTGGATTGTCGAGGTTAAAACATATGTATCAATTTTGGTGAATATCCTTCGAGTAGTTTTCCAAAAAAAAATTACACATACAAGAACAGCTGGAGGAGATAGGGTTGGGATAAAGGTAGGGGAGAAAAAAGCTGGTTCTGATTGAAAAATAAAGCAAAAAAAATTAAAAATGCTGTATATTAGAGTACAAAAACAGCCAAAAAATAATTCAAGTATAACAAGAAATGAGTTAATATTTTTAATTTGAAATAAAACTCACTATTTTCTTGTCTTTTTTTGAACAACAAATTGAACCACGTTGTCTATTACTGGATAGTATTTACAGTAACCTACATTGTAGCTGGAGATGATACATGCAAACTACTAAAAATAAAGAGCCTTAAGAAACACTACCATTTAAAGAAAAGTAAACTAAAGGAAAGGATACTATTATACTAACATAAAACCACTTCTTTACTTTATTTTCCCATTTTTTACCTCTTATAGTTGAGTAGGGTCTACATGTCTATATAATGTTAAAATTATAAATAATAGCTACAATTTCAAAAAATCTGATATGTAATCGATACACAAAAAATGAACTCCGAAATACGTTAACAATAATGATGTTATTATGTAAAAATGGTTTTACAAATTGTAAAACATAGCCTTTATATTGATAATATTTATTTAATAAATAATAACTTACTGCCATAAGTCAATTAATATTATGGTAGCATTTTTATTATAAATATAAGTATGGACTACCATTACTTTACATTTTATATGAATGTAATAGGCCTTCAAATCAACGAACAGGCCTATTTTTTATTGAAAAAAACTACATTATTCTCAAAATATGAACTACATTAGATATATAGGCTTAATTTATAACAATTTTGTATAGACAAACATAAAACTCTTTTACAAAATTTCATCTTAACAATGAGAATATGTGAAAATATATACCCTACTAGTGTTGTCTTTATAGACCTATAGTGAAAAATATTTTAAATTGTAATTAGATTTTATACCATTGTATCTTCTACTCCTAGTAACCTAATAAGAATCCTTATTATAAAATTACATTAAATTCAAACATTTAAAAGAACTGAAGAATAGAAAGTTTTAAAGTATACAATATTCTAAAATAAGTTATTTGACTTAGAAAATAAGTATCTTTTGATAGTTTGTAATATGTCCTTCCCACAGAGAGTTATAAAGTTCTGCCCACATCTAAACAGCATAACCAAGTAGGCCTAATTGTCTTGTTTGTTCTTTAAATTAACTTATTAAATAGGCAAGTTTGTATCTATTTTAACTATTTCCTCGGGTGTATTCGTATTTTATAGTGGAAACAGAAGATAAGATCTACAAACAAAATAATGGAATAAATATAGCTTGCCTTAGAATCCTTAAACGTGCAAATCCAGTTGACATAATAGCCTACATTTATGTAGGATTATCTGTCCTTAACAGATTGTTCAAACTCCTTCTTTCCATTGCAGATAATTTTATTTCTAAACTAGAAACGTAGGTTAACTAAGCAATAAGTCGTAGATTGTTTTAAAACAACTGTAGGCCTATAATTTAAACTTTAATACTATAGGACCCATTCACAAATAAAAAAAATGGAAACAATGTATTCTTTTGATATTAAAAATAATAGCTATATTAATAACAATAAAAGACAAAGAGAAAACAATGATAGTAATTTAAGTTTTTTGTTGCAATTTATATATATATAGGCTTACTACAAATAGATCTAATGTAGGACCTAAATTTCTTTTAAAAAATCAATGTTGCATTGAAAAACAAAACGTAGTGTCTAGGGTTATTGTGTTGACAAATATTATATATGCTTCAATAAAAAAATGTATGCCTAGTCGATTTCATTTACTAATTTTAGCCATAGTCTTAAATTGGTAATTGGAATATTATTATATCTTCTCAAATGTGAATTTCACATATTTTAGTAGTCTACAATGAAGACTATTTCTTATGAAATTTAATTCAGATAATTTATTTGTTATTATTCATTATTTCAATATTTTATTTGCATGAGTTATTTATAATAAGGTCCCTGATAACATTTTTTTATAAAATTAAAATTACATGTAATGGTTTAAAATACCTTTTATTATAATTATTAAAACTATTTATTAGACAGCCTACTATATAGTATTGTATACAAAACAATCTCAGTTTAGTGTCTATTACCAAATAAATCTGCTTTGACAAACTCTGGCTGTATTTTTAACCTTGAAAGGTGATATATTTCCCAATATCGGCGGCGCTTTCAAAGAAATGTCTGTCAATATTCCCGGGCGCTCCGGTATCACGTTGCTTGACTGAGGCGGACATTTGCCGGCAACAAAATGGCGGCCTCTCCCGTATCCTTCACATGCTACTTGTGTTTTGTTAAAGCATGTTTATTTTTTTATTTACACTTTTTTAAAATTGATTTTAATTTTTAATTTATTACCTATTAAACATGCAATGTTTATTTGAGTAAAATATGAAATTTATTGTTGACAAAGTTAATATAATAGGCCTAGAAACTTCACTGTTCAAATGAATAAATTTTGCTAATAAAAATGTAGTCTGTAGTGCATTATCTGGTAAAAACAATAAGGCAATTCATGTTGAAGTGTTTTATTTTTAACTGCAATTAAGCCTCTTAGTAGGTTTTATTTATATGTGTTACTTTTTATTTTTTATTTCTTATAATAATTATTAATTTATGTTTCAACTAAAACACTTGTAAATACTTTAATGAAAACTAGTAGCTCACAGGAAGATGAAATAAAAAAAAATAATGTTTTAAGCCTAGGCATTGATATTTCAATTAAAAGGGTTAAGATATGTTTTATATACATTTAACTTGTTTCTAAAATTAGAATAAAATAAATATATTATAACACATTATAAATATATTATATAATGTATATTTAAATAAACATAGTTTATTTAAAACTATTATATTTATTTTGTTTAGCAAATGCAATAATCTTATAGGTAGAATAATAAAAGCGTTTTAAATATTTTTTTCAAGTAGATGTGCAAATAAATTATAAAATAATTTAATATTGGTGAAAACAACCATATAGGCCTACAAAATTCAAACTCTTTTAACATTTTACATAATAGCTATCTAAGATAGCCTATTCACTTACTACCCAAACATTATGTCAATGCTTTTTAAATAATGCAGATGAAAGATTTAACAAGCAGGCTGTAAGTTTAATATTTTTAGAAGAAAATTACAAAATATGTAATCCTTATGTAGCAGTTTATAATTTCCCTTTATATAATGATAGTTTTTAAAGAATGGTAGGCTTGTATTTTGTAAAATTAAACTACACAACTTAACCTAAATTTTCGGAATAAATTCAGGACAGTAATAAATAGCTTCACAAGTAGAATTTGAACACTATAACAGGCAGTTAAAAATAATTTTATTACAAAATATTTTCCCGTTGTGTAGCCCAATTGTCTAAAACAAACAAAATATTTTTTGATAGCTTCTTTCTGTGTTTCTTTATTTAGTCTGTATTAAGATTATAGGGACATATTTTGGATTTGTTAATTTAGACTACTTCCGAAACTATATGAATAATGTATAAAAATATTTAAGGAAAAATATGTAAGGTAGATAATTCTTTTCATTTAGAAGCTTGTCTTCTAGACTAACACACATTAGTAGCAAAATATCATTTATATAGATGTTTAGGCTTAAATAGGATATAAAAAGTTTACATTGGTAAATATTCTGATAGTAGCCTACCTATTTTTTTGTATATGCAATAAACTATATAGCCCAGTTTAATTTATATAAGACAAATTCTTTTAAAAAACGTCAAATTGCTAGACTCCTATTTTGTTATTAGACTCATGCGATCTAATATTAGGCTACAGTTTGAAAGAGAAAATCTTTCTTTTTCCCAGCACGAATATTCGTAGGCCTACAATACTGAAATGGGAAACGTGTAGCCTACAATTTTATTTATTCTGATGAAAAATTATCTTGTATATTTACCAATAAATATTTTACGAGTACTATAATAAGTATTTAAATATATTCTCTAACATTTGGCATTGTTAAATTTAAAAAAAAATACCGCAAGAGATATATAGATAATTTTCCACAATATTTTAAAATTGTATTTGACCAGGTTAGTTTGATTAGGCATCATTTTTTCTGAATTCGGAAAAGACAAATAACCTACTATAACAAAACTTAGAAAAGTGAATTTGTAGAACTTCAAATAATAACCTATAGGCCTACTATTTGTATGACTGATTTTAAATTTCATAGAAAGAGATAGATAGATATAGAGAGAGAGAGACAGAAAGAGAGAGAGAAATAGAGAGAGAGAATTTTGTATAATAAAGACAATCTCGAGGCACGCAAGATTCTTGCCTTACATATACTACAATACTGATATTAAACACTAATTCTTTATAAAACACACCCCTTCCTCAAAATAGTTTAGGCGATTGTATTAATTTAACCTAAATTCTCGCGGGGAAATGACTGGAGGATTAGGTCCATACAGGTAGGCCTATACAGTTTACTACTATCAAATTTTAATATACAACTTTTAAAAAAGTCACAGTTTATAGTATCTACAACTAATGTCTAGAACTTCAATAGTGCTTTTGAAATAATCGCCTCAGATAAGAGTTTGAAAAAAGACTAAATTAACCTCACCTGACAACACACAACTTTTCCAAATCTCGTTTTATTTTAAAAAAGGAACGATATGTTAAGACAGAATTATTAGGCCTTTAAGCCTATAATTTAGCAATAAAGCATGCGATATTCCTTATATATATATATATATATATATATATATATATATATATATATATATATATATATATATGCGATATAAATGCAATATTTCTTATATATAGCCTATATATTTACGTTTATCACGTAAATAATAAACATAGCCTAAAAAATATATCCCAACTGGATACTTTTTAGCACTCATTTTTGTGAAAAAAAGTCGGTATTTATAAATAATTTTGTGTATCTAACGTGAAATTATTTTTGTGTTTTCCAAATTTATATTTTTGGGGAATTATACAGGCCTATACGTTTTATTACTTTTACGAGTCCCTAAAGGTGATCCGAATAACCAGCTGTACTTTATTATCTATTAGCATATTCTATTTTTTTGTAAACCTGCATCTTTATTCTCCCACTAACCTCCATTGCAAGGTTTACTTCTACCAACCAAGTTGCATTCCCTTCAGATATTTAGGCTACAGTAAACAAATGGCACTATAGCCTTAAAGCAAGGTTTATTCAAAGTTTAGGATGTAATATAATGTTTTTTTAATTTTAATAGTTGAATTTTCGTACAATTTGTAAAGTTAACGATTTATATGAAAAATCTTGATAAAAAGTGCTTGTTTTTTCAAGTATTTAATATTTGTACCATTAAATTGTTTAATATGCAAGATATTTCTACAAGCTTAGACTATATAACACTAAAATGAGGCCGTGATTTTTAAAGAAGTTTCTTATTTATGCTTCTTTCAAGTACAAAAACGTAAAATTTATGGCGTCGAAGGGGCTTTTAATTTAGAAAATTTCTCCAGCTAAGTCTGAACTTAACAATGCATATTTTTTTCTTTTATAGTTTCCACCCGCTTATCTCTTCGTTACTCTAGACGAGGGAATTTGTTCCAAAGCGGGTGAACACTTAGGGGGTTGACTGCTGGGGGGTGGTGTCCATATTGTGAGATTACCTTGGATTAACAGGTTCCTTATAACCAACGCTCGTCTTAAAAGGGTTGCAAAATTTCAAACATAAACCCCGAAGAAAGCAAACTCTGCGCTTAAGTAAAAAGAAGACGACGAAAGGGGTGAAAGTATTCTCGAGGGAAATACAGAGAGTGAGCAAGAAAATGAGTGCTTTTTTCCTTAAGGATGCCTATACGAGATTGAAGGTACAGCTGAATTGGATACACGCGTATGTTACGCTATATTTTCCAAGAGTAAATTGCGACGATGTAGGAAAATAAGCTAGGTACGTGAGGGGTGTGTTGAACGTCCCACCCACACCCTTGGTGTTTATATTACACCCCCACCACTCTCACAATCATTTCCTTTAAAGTGTGGAAAGCATCGGCTCCGTTGGCGAAATTAACTCCACGCTCGTTTGCTTTTGATACATTTTACAAAATGTCCAATACTCTCAGCGCTTTTATATAAAGGTGTAAAATGGTATAGAAACATTGCAACGGGTATTGTGTTTTGGATGTTATTAAAATTCTTCTCGTTGTGTCGCGCAAAATAAAACCTTTCTCTTTGAATTTGTGTTTTATGTTCTTTCGAAGATAGCACAAAGTAAGGGCGGGTTATCAAACGAATAGGTTACCAGAGTTCTGATCTAACTTTGGTTCTGTCTTTTTGAAAGTTAGTATCGAATTACTGTAAACATTTAACGATTCCCTGTATAAATTCTTTCCGCTATTTTAGTTTATATATTTTATTTGAAAATTGAACAAAAATCGTTTTTTCTTGAATCGTTAAATTTACAATAGTAATCAAAATTATTATTTTCGTAACTTGCTTGAAAACAACAACAACAAAAATATATTATTCGGACAGTGACATAACTTTTTTGAAATTTGAACATTTCGAAAATAACCCACTTTTTACCTACAGACGAAAAAATAAAGCTGTTTTGAATTATATAATAAATAAAATGCTAGAAGGCGTTGACCATTTGTAAAAACCACACATTTGTAAAAACCAGGTCTAGGTAATAATATAAATGATATGGGACAGTCCATAAACTCATTTAAATTAACAATGAAATTTTTCGTAATTTCAAAAGAAGGGATAGAATGTGAAAGCTTTGTGGATACTTTTACCTAAGTTGTAATTTTTTTAGACAAGTCACACTGTTGTGACATTGCAGTTTTTAGATATTTAGATACATAAACAAAAACATACAGTAGCTTTTTGCTAAGCAAAGTAATAAAGACTACACTGAGTTTTTTGTCGTTTGAAAATTCAATTTATTACAGTCTAGACATTAAGGATTTTTTACTTGATACGTTTTGTAACTAAAACTTGTCGGATGGAAAAAAGCACTTTCTGAAACCGGAAACGGCAATCAGGTGCCATGTATTGGAACTAAGATGTTTACGATCACGTGGCATGTGCTGTCGCAACAAATCTGTTACCAAGTTAATATGTTACATGCCAGCCTGTTGAATGGAGTTACAAATTGTACTTATGATAGCTTCTACGCCTAAATGTAGATATTGTTGAAATATTCTTCTATTGTGAAAAGTTAATTCTTTATTACCAAGTAAAATTATTTTTATTTACAGAAGTATAGCAATGAGAGAGGGAGGTAGACATTTTGTAATTAAAAATTAGGAAAAATAGACAATAATTGGAAGATTGTATTACTGGCTTCTATTTGTTCTTAACGTGTTAACTTTAATAATTTAGTTCTTGTGTCAAGTACTGCATTTTATTGTAAATAGGGATGTATACGAAAACATAAAACTAAGTAAAATCACTTTAATTTACTATGAAGCTACTAAAATGTAAAATTAGATTGAAGTATTTAGGATCAGTGTTAAAACCGGGGAAGAAAACAAGGGGTGTATCCACCCTTCTAACTTCTAGTTGAAAAGTTTCACTTGTTAAAATTTGACAAAATTTGTCGAAAAACATATTTCCAAAGCAAAATACTAGTGATCGGAAATACATCTTATCTACAGTAGCCTATATATCTGATTTCTTCTCTTCTATATATTCTGCAATTTTTACTAAAGGCTTTGCTGTTAAATACGTTACATTTTAACCTGTTAAAGACAACTTGACCATAATGTATCTATAAAGGAAGTTGTAAACAATACTTTTTGTTCTAGTAGCCTTTTACCGAGCCGACAGAAATATGACCTTCAAATCTGTCAGAGGTCATGTGAAAGCAACATAGTTATGAGTTTAACCTCAGTTGTACCGGAACAAATCTAAGAAATAATTTACCACCCTCCCCCTTATTCGGAACCCCTTTATTATTTATTGAAGACTCCATTTTGAACATGTGGTAGGAAATTCGAGACCAAAGACGTCTAGGAATTCTTTTTTATAGTTAAATTAAATGGTTAATTTTTCAGGGCAATTTGGAGACAGCTGCTGGGCGAAGCCAAAATTTATTTTCGAACAATTAGGCTCCGTGAAACACTATACTTGTCAGGAGCGTTTTGTAAGCCTTATGATTTGTTTGATGCTACATTGGATTCAAATTTATGGTTCTTGCTTCACTTCTAAATTAAAATCAAGACACGGAAGTACGCTACTCTATTAAAACTTCAGTCTCTGAAAGGTGCCTTACCTAATATGATTTAAAATAAAAATTTCATTTTTTTAATTTTATTTTGAAAACTTGGTCACTATATTATGCATTTGGTATGTGTTTAAATTGTTTGATTGTTCATTGCATTATTCATTGTTTAATTGAAATAATTAATATAACGTGTTTGCTATAGGCATATAACTTCGAAATTCAGCTTCATCTCTTCAAAAACTTTTTATCTAGGATAATTTTTATCGTAAATATATAAGTTGGCAAAGTTATAGGCCTATATGTGAATGTGTTCATTAATAAAGTTTCAATTAACAAGGTCCGTTCGAAGATTAATAACTTTTTATTTAACAAAACCTTTGAAATTTAAATAAAGTTGATAAATTTTGAAATCAATTATTATCAAATGAATAAATAGAAACTTTCAACTTTGGAAGGAGATTGATGAAATTATAGGAAATATAATGAATAATAATAATAATGACAAAAAATGTAAAATATAACCAGTTTGCTTACAATAATGACAAAAAGATCTAAAATATAACCGGATTGCTTACAATAATGACAAAAAGATCTAAAATATAACCGGATTGCTTACAATAATAACAAAAAGATCTAAAATATAACCGGATTGCTTACAATAATGACAAAAAATCTAAAATATAACCGGTTGCTTACAATAATAACAAAAAGATGTAAAATATAACCGGATTGCTTACAATAATGACAAAAAGATCTAAAATATAACCGGATTGCTTACAATAATAACAAAAAGATGTAAAATATAACCGGATTGCTTACAACAATGACAAAAAGATCTAAAATATAACCGGATTGCTTACAATAATGACAAAAAGATCTAAAATATAACCGGATTGCTTACAATAATGGCAAAAAGATCTAAAATATAACCGGATTGCTTACAATAATGGCTAGAGAGAGTGAGAGGGAGGTGACCGTTATCGCTGGTCCTAATACGAAGATGGACTCTTGTAGCATGTACATAAACTTATGACCAAATTGATGTAATACTCATCACCTATTGGGAAATTAACTCTCCTCTATTACAATATTTACTTATTAAACTCTTACACCTCCAAATGTAAGTTAACAATTTAACAACCTTTAGTTAACAAAAGGTCTGGTCGCAAGTAACAGCAAAAGTGTAATAAGTGATTAACAACCATATCGTCATGAACGTCAAGATTTCGACAATATTTACTTTTGCATTAGTTGGTAACTGAGGTAGACCAAAGCGTTATTTTGCTTTGAATACACGAACTAATGAATTTGTTCATTGAATTAACCATAGAAACAAGTCTATATTAATTGGTAAATGCTCAGGAGAAAAACCTTAAAATGTCGTTGATTTTACTTTTTCTTTAAACCATGTTCAATTTTTCAAGACGAAAATTTATCAAACTAATCTAGGTTATTAGTTTTGCGTAAAACTAAATTAAAACGGGTTTGATATAAGAAAATACATTCATTATTTGAAAGTTAATTTGATTTTAGAATAAATAAAACTCCTTTTGGTTTTCGAAGATTTGTACGCATTTAACCGTGATTTGTTATTCAGTTTCTTGTAGTAGTAGGCCTATATTTGTAATAGAGGGATAAAGATAGTGTTAACTGAGAGATAGATTATGAGATGTGTTCTTATGCTTTATTCACGTAAACATCTTGGTTAACCTAAATACATAATACATTTAATAAAATACATCTCAGCTGTGGCTTAACTGAATAAGCGCAGAGGAGTGCAGACTGAGAATATTAAAACTCGGATTTATTCCAAAAGTTTTAAACTTTAAAACTATTTTTGTACGATTATTATGCTACTAGCCTATAGCTACCTCACTATTTCGATATTCCAATCAGGTTCGTTGACTATGAACTGTTTTGTGAAAATATGAACTAAGATTGTATTAGTGTCAAAGAAAACAACCTAACTTTTCAATTTAGATGCCATTATTTAAATGAAATGCTCTTTAAATCGAGTAACGCTCTGAATAAAAGTTTTGTGTTTGATAAAAATGTTAAAGTTTAAGCTTAAAGTGTTTAAATAAGAAGCACTAACACCTCTGAGCCACAATAATTTGCATATCCCAACGCAAAATATTCCTTAAAACATTAATTTAGGTCAAGTTAATATAACTGTAATGCATAAATGCAATACATATATTATGTAGGGTAATATATTAACTTAGAGATTCTGCTTCAACATTCTAATAATCTTCTCCGTCTATTTAAGTTCTGAAATGAGGGACTTCTTAGTTATAGCTTAATAATACAATCTCCGTAACTTTCTCTTCTGCCAGTCACTATATTCTTAATTGAAAAGATTTATTGTATTTTGCTAGTAAAAAGGAAATCGAATTGTGTATATCGTTAATAATTTAATAATAACGATGATAAATCAATTATCCTTAAAAAACGTTTTACAGAAAAAATAAAGTAAAATAAGATGTTAACCTTAACTCAGTAATAAACCTTACGGAGGCTGAACATTAATACTATCCAAACCATATCTGAATCGAATCAAAATCGGTGAAAATCATAAGGAATAAACATTCCAGGCGAATAATAGGGTGATTAATTGTTTGTTTAGAAATAAACATTAACAAAATTCAAAACTTCACACGAACTTAAATACACAACTGACGATAAGCTCAACAAAGTTTATCTTTATTCTAAAACAGACGAACATGTGTCTTATGTATCTAGAACCAGTATTGTTACATCAAAATGTAACCTGTAAGCTATAGAAATATAAAATGGAATATTTTTATATTTTATGGCTCCTTTTTTTACGTTTTCTGTCTATTAGAAATTAAGGGTTAAACAAATAAAAATAGAAGATTAAGAGTAAATTCAACCAGAAATGTCTAACATGTTCTTGCGTTGACTCATAGATGCCCGCTCAAACACCGGCCTATAAGTAATATCCGACTGCAAGTAAAAGCATAACAAGGTTTAACAGGTGTAGAGGTTATCTAAGGATAAGTGTAGCAGGCCTAACATGTAGGCTACTTCCTGTTTTGGCTAGATCAAGACAATTGCAAGCAGTTGTAGAAGGAACAATTTTATTTCTTTACACATTATTAAAAATCTAGATTGTCCCCTTTCATTCATATTTCAAACAACAAAACATTTTAAAATGTTAATAAAAACTAAACCATTAAAAAAGGTAGAGACTAAACTTTTTGTTTCTCAGTAGGTATATCATAGAATGTATAAAACACCTGTTAATACAAAAAAAACACCTTTTATAATTATAATTTTAAAGTGTTGACTATCATTTATTTAAGATCTATATTTTCCCCTATAAAGCAAAAAACGTAACATAAAAAGCGCTTTTTAAAACCTAAAACATAGTCATTTAAAAAGGCACAGACTAAAACTTTTTATTTCGCAGTCAGTTTAAAGCTTCTATTATTAGAATAACACGTTTTACCTGTCGACTTGAATTTAAATTGTTTAAATATTTGTCAAGCTTAGTGCCTATATTTAAGAACTTAGCGAAGTACGAGTGCCTACAGACGCTCCGTTAATATGACACCTAGGAAACTCTTTAGGCCTGATACATTATTATACTTATACTAATTATAACCCATAATATTATAACTATAAAACAAAAATATTTAACGAAAGTATTATTTTTCAGGTATCTATTTGAATTCTAATTTTAAATCTAAACAAGATCAGTGAACAATAACTTATAGTGAAAAAACATTTAGGTAAGTGATTTGAATAATTATAATAAAATATTAACCCGCGTATAGAGATAGTGCTCCATGGAAAGATAGACGGGAAGGCTTAGCCCACTACTCTTCTTGCATTATTTCTCGACTTTCATAAAGCCTTATATTAAAAAATTCACCCCCAGAGAGCGTCGTAAAGTCCTAATACAGACCACACTCTGCGCCGTGGTTTATGCATGAGCTTCTAGGTAAGCCAAATAAGTATTTTTTCTTCCTTACTCCCCCCCTCTCCAAAACCCTAGCGTTTTATATTATACCCGTTGCATTTATAATTTTCACCTTAAAAAGTACTATAAAGGTACTTTAGAGGAGAAATTTAAATATAAATGTTTCTACTTGAAATTTTAAAAGTATTTTGTATCAGTTTATAATTATGTAAATTTAATTTCCTTTCACTTCTTTTTTAGCTAATTAGCGTAATGATATTTAAGTAGTTGTAGGAACTGAAGACTAGAAGTTGAAATTGAGTTGAAGGGCGCTCGCACGCACGAGCGCGCACATAGAATTCATAGGTGTCATATTGCCTATTGATATTGTAATTATATTTTATTAATTTTTTAATTTTTAATTCAAAAATGTTTTTTTAAGTTTCGATGTTTTAAATTTTCAATAATTTAATTTATTCTCCTAATGCTTTACCTTTCTTATATTCCTTTTTTCCTATTTTTACATGGGTATATATATACATATATACCATAAATATGAAATTTATAAAAGAAATTAATAAAGGATTAAGAATGAATATAGGCCTATATGAAGCATTTGAAATATATAAATACAATAATAATAACAAATTAATAAAAGAACAAATACATTCTAAATTTGATACTACAGCAACAAAATAAATTTGGCAATTTGTATAAATTTAGCAACAATTCTATTTCTAATTTAACATATGTTTTAGGCGTATAGCTTGCATTATTGTAATTTTCATTCCTGATGATGTTGGTACTGTTTACCAACGAAAAGCTTTGAATATAAATTAATAAATATTCTTGTATTTGAATAACTTATGTTGTTTTAATATATATATATATATGACCTCCTTAAAGAAATACACGTATGCGTAACACAGTAGCATTTTTACATACTGGCAGATTAATCTATCTGGTTTCATTGCAAATATATTTTTTGTTATTGACTAAAATATTTTTCGGGATGTTGTTAACATTCTGGAACCAGATGGAATTTCCGGCTTTGAATGAATATTTGATTTTCATAGTTTTACTCGAGGTAGGTTATAGAGGGAAAAAATTTTGTTTACGGTATTTTATGTTTCTTTTGTAGCCGATGTTAGATTTTGACGTAATATTTTTGTTTCCACATATTTAAACATAGGTTCTACGTTGCTTCTCTTCTAGACGATGGCTAATTTTTTTGATCTTATCATTTGTCATTATTTTTCTTTTATTTGAACATTGCATTATTTATTTTGTTTATACTGTATTTATCTCCAAATAATAACTTTACTATTATTATTGAATATTTTTATTCCATTATTACCAACTGTTATGGCGGAAATATAGGCCTAATATTTGTTATAGAGGGTTTTCATATAATCAACTTTCCAAATGGGTGCGTTTTTTCTATTTTTCCTTTCAGAAGTTTTTACAGAATATTAAAGTATTTAATAAACCAATTATTAAACATCTGGAAGAGTAGATTAATTTTTAAAGTTAAAGATTATGTTGACTTAATATAAAGAAAAGTCTCCAAAAATCTATATTTATACCTGTAAACGATTTCCTTTTTTAAATAAAATAAGAATGTTTAATGGGAAGTAAATGTTGAGTATTACATATAAATAGTTGACTATAGCACGTAGTCTGTCAGAATAAAACACTGTAATTCATACTATGAATGTACGCTTAAAAATAAAATTACGCCTAAAAAAATCATCAGAATTGAAAATATAAAATTTTGACTGGAACAAGAGTTTTAAATTTGTTTCAAGAAATAAAAATAACCCATGAACAAGAGTAGGTTTTTTTTAAAAATACATCTCGACATTTTACTTGCAAATATTCATACGTCTTTAAAATTTCAGAATAGAAGATATACTCAATAAATTATTCATATTTTAGTGAATTCCTGCTACAAGTGACTTGCTTAAACACTTCATCGTGTTTGTCCATACGTCTCATACAACGTATTAAAATCATTTTTAACAACTTTCCCTTGGTCTTAAATCGAGTTTAATTGTCAAGTAACTTGTTGCCTTCACCGCCAGAAGGCTGCCAACTTCTTGAGCATAGTTGGCCTGGAAATAAGAAAAATGCCTCATTACGTGGGAATGTATTTTTACTTTAGTGAAGCTGCCGAGTAGGCGTCTTGGATATACTGCACGACTGACATGGAAACCTGAGAATGTAGTTTTTGGCATTTGAAATATTTTTGTAAATTAGGATTGTGTATTCTCTTAACGAATTTTAGACCCCATATTTACTGCAACTTATGACAAGTTATCAGTCCTTGATATACTAATAAAAGTATTTTATTTTCTATGTCAAAGAATTTTCCCTGATAAAAAAAATTTCTTCAAGAAGACATTTCTTTTTATTTTTTTAAAATTACAATTTGTGATATTTTGTTGCCTATAGGTTAAGTTTTGGCTCTAGAACTGAAAACAGAGGTAGTTCCTTTTCTTAACATTATACTAAAATTTGAATATTTTGTTACCCTCGCATCCAATAAATTGTGTGATTAGGTAGGTCCCACACCCACACACTAACGCGTGCTAGCACGCTTCACTATTTTAATGTGTAGGCCTATATGGTCTAAAAAAGATACACATAAAATTTAATAGTCCATTATTTAAATATTAAAACTTAAATAGACTACAACTTAAGGAAGAATGTTTAATGTAGACTATATAGGCCTATAGCCTATACAATTCTGTTAACCTATATTAACTACGTTACAAAACAAATGTAAAAACAAATTCCCTAAAAATGTAATAGGTTTAAATAACAACCTGTTTTTATGGTGTTTCCTAATACAAAGTACTCTAAAGTACCTTCTAGGCCTAAGTACCAGGTAAATGATTATGTCAATTTAAAAACATTTATACTTGCATGTTGTGTGAATGTTGTTAAATGGCCACTGAAATATATATAAATATCGCCAATATATATAATATTTATAAATATATGTATATAATTAACAAAGGCTTGAGAATGAATATTTATGAAGCTTTAGAAATACATAATATAATAATTAACAAAGGCCTGAGAATGAATATTTATGAAGCTTTAGAAATACATAAATATAATACTAATAATGAGTTGATAAATGAAGAAATACAAGTAAAATCTAAATTTGATAATATATTCAGTGTTTGTAATGTTAGGGCAGTAAAATAAAAATTTTTAAAAACATTGTAATTGATTTGGCATAGCTATTTATTTGATCTAATTTGTACATATGTTAATTTTAATTGTTTAATATTCCTGATGATGTTGGTACTGTTAGCCAACGAAACGCTTTGAATTGTAAATTCAATTATAATTCTTGTATTTGTATTTTGACTTAGTTCTTTATAAATATATATATATATTCTTGATATTTAACGTTATCCATTGTTTTTCCGTTGCACTGACTTTATGAAGTTAATATATTACTATGTAAGTAATTTTATCCACCATTAAGTGCAATAATTTTGCCTTGAGTGATGAGGCACCTTTCGGTCAATTGACCATTGTCGAATCACTCAATGTCAATTGGAGTGATTCGACAATGGTCAATTGACCGAAAGGTGCCTCATCACTCAAGGTAAAATTATTGCACTTAATGGTGGATAAAATTACTTACATAGTAATATCTTAACTTCATATATATATATATATATATATATATATATATATATATATATATATATATATATATATATACACTATATTATTCATGGTATTTTATAGTAGCCTATTCTTTTATTCATTCATGGTGTTGCTGTGTGTGGTAGGCCTATATTAAAATGTTCTTACCTTCAAAGTTACACTAGTTAGTAGTCTACTTGGAATACAATTTTTTTACTGGTCAAAAAGCTGTGTTCTATCTATCAATATTTGATTAATAGAAAAGCAAAGGTTTTATTATAAAAATATTATTCATATCTTAGTTAAATTACAAAATTATGTCGTAACATTTCAGAAGTTAAATCTGCAAATTGCAAAACAGTTAAGCTATAGGAAGATTATGATCTATGTTGGAGATGCATTTAAATATAACCCTAATTACCACCTTTTAAGGAACAACTTCCGTCGAAATATTAAAAGAGGACTAATTTTAATTTTGTACAATATTTAAATTCTTATGAATTGTACGAAATGAATGTAAATTTAAAATAGTATCCGGCACGTCCATTTCGGCATGCATATTACACAAGGGACTAAATTACGCTTTATCGCTATGTCAGTGCCATCACCATACATATAAAGTAGACAACTAATGTACGACTGACAGAGTTATAATTTATTTTACCTCAATCAGGAAAATCGTCAACTGCATCGTATATAAATACATTTAATGAAATGTACATAGGCTATATATCCTGTACAATATAAACAGGATATAGGATATAGTTAATTAGTTGAGCTCCAAGTAATTTGTGGTCGCAAAATAGGTTAGAGTTTTTATGTTGACAACAACCGACAGTTCGAACCAATTTAAATTGCAAGAGACGGTAATACGAGTATGTTTAGTTTATCCTAACTTTCCAGACTTTGTTGATTATCAATCTTCTTTAAAAATTAATTTTCCAATAAGTTCACAAAATACCTTTACAATATGGCCTACATTGCAAGTCATACGTCTACTTGCTTACTGACAGGTGTAGTTCCCTTCAAGGTGGTCTTCCCGCAGACCCGCTGTATGAATATTTAAACTCGGTCAACGTGAGTTTTGCAGCTTGCAGAGTCGCTTCAGTCCAACGCATTCCTCCTGCATAGTTTCATTTACATTCGTTTTATGTTTTTTGTTTCTAGAATTATTTATACTTATTTAAGTATAATTTAAAATTATTAAAATATATTTGAAAGAGAACTAGTTTAGCGCTTCACATAAACAGTAACTTCTTTAACCAGTAGCCGTTCACACGATCACTCGGCTAGGCTTGCCAAGTGGTAACTTGCATATAATCTCTTTAATCTACATCCAGGTACTCCGTTTCTATTGGCGGACAATTTTAACCCTGATCACTTTTCGTGGGCGTCAATGATGTGCAATTATTCTAGATATATTGTGAAGGGCGTTAAATTAACTGGCGATTCAAGTCTCATTTGCTTTAACTACTGGTGGATGAATAACCGTTAATTTGGAATATTTTAACCCTATTTCGCCTACAAAGTTCAATTTTTAAGAGCAATTTGGTTTAAGAAGTAGAAATCATATTTTATCCAAAAAACCCTGGGCAACTTGTTATGCGGTTATGTTGAATCAAATTATATCCTGAAGGAAACCAAATGAAAGAATTTTTAAAATAACTGACGACATTGAACATACACTATCAGGCTGGATTTGTTAATATACTCACAACTACTATCGGGCAGTTCTCAGCCAACTCTGCTACCTATCTGCAAGCCCACCTATATAAATAGGAGTAGCAGCCTCAGATATTTGCCCTCTGTGCAACTGCCAAAAGATGGACGCTCCACATCTTCGGAATAGAACAGCATTGCAACATGTGGAAGACCGAAGCCAGCATTGTCTTACTGGGAGTCTAGGAAGAGAATGACAGAAATGCTAAGATCTGGCATTGGCTAAAGTAAAGTAAGTACTATCAGGCGGAAAATTTAATTTCTACGTCATGCTATCTTCAACGCCTACCTGTTCCAAGATGCAGCGATGAGAGCAAGACTATTATTCTACTACGTGGAAACGTTTTAAGAAGATTCAATAAACAACCAACGAGTGAAAACCTTCAAAAATATAATATCCCTAGTTTTCAAGCCAAATAGACTCGTGGATACAGTACATTGGTACAATTTCGAAAATATGATTCAACCGCGATCCTTTTATGTTACTTCCACTCCTACCTAATGTGAATCGGGCGTATAGAGGTCTGATATTTCTAACTGTGACTTATTTTCAAGTATCTTAAAAACAAAGTCCTTAAATTTTTCGTCATCGAAGGACTCCGCACCATAGGGCCTACTCTGATAGAATTGTTAAAGCCATGATTGTCTCGGACTGTCATGAAACCTAATATTTCTTCTTAAGGCTATTCCTTTCCCTGACTCAGTTGGACAAGACATGAATTCGTCTCTGAAGCAAGGCAAACAAGATTTAGTAGCGTTGACCTAATCTCTCTTACAAGTGTTTAATAATCACAGTTTTTTATATTTAAACTTGATAAATAATATCTTATTAACCTTACAATTAAGGTAGATTTATAGAAAGTAGACAAATGGTGAAATAATTAATTGCGATTGAAAACATTGTCTCAGTATGTTTTACATCGTAAATTATTAGTTCGGCAAATTATTATTTGTACAGTTCTACATATAAATCAAATACGAGAAAATAACTTACTCCCAGGAACTAATAACACAGGTAACGTTGCCTCCAATCAGAATAGTCTAAGTTGTATTACCAAAACCACTTTCTCATCGTAGTTGAAATATCTTATTTGATTACAAACTATGTACTTATATATGCGGAAAAATTACTGTGAGTTTATCTTGCACATACACATTTTGTGACATTGAAAAAGCCCTACAAAATCACGAAAAAACACCCGATTTTATAAAACGATAATAAATTCACCCCTAAAGCCAGGCAAGGGTGAAAAACTCCACTTTTTATCTTACGAGTTTCTTGATTTTTGACTACAATATTTTACAACGTTTCAAGTTAACGATGATGACAGACGCCATTTTGTTATCGGGGAGAAAAATCCTGATAAGATTCGTAATATTTGCTCCAAGTTACAACCGAGAATCGAGTTTGCATGTAAATTTTGTGAATAAATTTCGTCGGACGGTTCGACTGCATTAACGTCAATGGCTGTTTAATAATTCAACCCCCTTAAAAACAAACTCTGTTTAAAATATTCGCATAAATATTTACTGCTCGATTTCATAGCAACCCTCTCCGTGACTTAATACCGACACTGAATGGAAAGTGTGAACACTGCTTTTGCGTGAGAAAAATGTGCACGCATGTTACTATAAGAAAATTTAGCAGCGTGGTTCGTCGGAGTCGAAATATTTAAAAGTTTATTGTCGCTTTTAATTTACTGCAGTGTTAGTGAAAGATGCAATACTTTGCTCAGAAATATAGGGCCTACACTGATTTCACTAAATAATTTTAAAGAGCCGCTGTTACTCTTTCAGAATCGAAATGTAAAATTTATTTCCATCATTGGTGGGGTGGCTTGATATGTATCAATATGTAACACAATTATAAATATGTATTGTAAAGTATTGTAATTGTAGATAGATAGTTAATTGCAAATACAATAAACAATATTAATTGTAGTAATTATTATAGTGAAAGTAAATAATTTTAACTAATTGTAAATCATTGAATGTAAATATTATTTCAAGGTAACTTGAAAATTAAAAAAATAATGAACTAATGTATATTTTTTATAAACTGTCCATTAATGGTCCTGAAAATAAACAAAAATATTATAGATTATTAATGTAGACTTCAAAACACCCAGCAATGGCTGTTAATAGGTTAATTTTCTTTTTACGTCGCACATCAAATCTCACTTATTAAAAATTTTCTCTCTTACACACACACACACACAAATATATATCGCCTGTATAAAGTGTAAGTGCAAGATTGTTTTTCCGTCGGTTATTTGAAAAACCTAAACGTAGGCTACTTACTATGGTACCCTATATTCGAAAATAACTCATAATTGAAATAAGTTCTCTAAAATAAAAGAATTATTTTGTCATTATCATAGTTCCCTTATCCCCCCTAACGAAGTCGAAACCAAAGAGGCGAATTTCATCACTCTTGGATCTAAACTATGTGAATATGGATTATTTATTACACATCATTTACTAGAGGCCAACATACCCACACGCAGAAAACAAAATTGAGATGCAACCTCTTTGCTTATGACTGTGTTTTTATCTACTGGTAACTCTAAACGATAATAGGTAAGGGGATATAGAGTTTAGCACATAAATCAATTCGTGTTATTTATTTTAAGACCTTTTTTCAAGTTGAGCACATAGTATGAAACATTCAATGACTTGTGATGATGACAAAATCCTTCCAAGCGTTATAATATCCAATTTATGGCAGGATTTGTTAGCAAGTATCGCTACTTCGAAACCTGTTTCCTAGCCAATAGTAGGTTACACAGGCTATGTTATAAAGTAGAAATTTCTACCTAACTTCTACATTAGAATTCTGTTTCTCTAATAAAATCTCTGAATTTACAAAGTTTTTTATGTAAAACATATATTATTTACAATATTTTCCCTTTTATATAAAAGAACCTTGTGAAACTTTCTCAAACAGTTTTTTTATTTAGTTTCATTAAGATCGTCTTGGTCGAAGGAACCAATTAAATTAGTTTCAAACAAACGTTACAGGTTTTATATTCTGATGCTAATGATTTAGAAACCACTAGCATCCTGTATAGTATTGCTTAGTTGGCGAAATTTCGTGACAAATCATAAAAACTAGTTTAGGAAATTAGGAAATAGATAAACATCTATTTGAATACATTTACATAACTATGTTCGATTGGAAAACAGAATTAATTTATGCACATGTATCACTGTTTGTTTGATTTCGTAAATTTTAAAGTTACAAATTTTATGATCGAAAACAAACTTTAAAAATAATAGGTTACTCTATGCAATGAAATGTCAATGTGCAATTCACAGAAGATTTATTTAAATTGTGTTTTTTATCTTGTAAACGCCTGCTTCGCGCCCATATGATACAAAATTCATTTATAAAGAGTTTTTATTTGCTTCAGAAATAAGCTCAATGTTTAATTTAATTTACAGCCGTATATTATAGGCCATGGGTCTCCAACCAATTTTACACAACGGTCACATCGAAAACATTTGGAGAAAAGGCGGGCCGGCAATATTTCGGGGCAGGAGGTTTGGCCCCTTATAGACCCACGACATATTTTTTTTTAATCAAGAGCTCAGTGCTTGTTTTTGAGATTTTCTTGCTTAGTTTTTTACTTGTTTACAGCTCGTTTACTTTTCACTAATACATTAAAGAAGTGACAAGTGAAAACCGAGTACTGTACCCATATTTAATGGTAAAAATACTTTAAAGGAAATATATTACATGTACTAATAATTTTTTTTCAGTATGCTAGCTTTCCGCATCCCGGAAAAACTCTGTTCGCGGGCCGGATGTGGTCCGCTGGTCGTAGGTTGGAGACCCCGGATATGGGCTATAACAAATTTATTCAGATGAAATTTTGTTACGAAAGTATTATAAAGATTTAAACATTTTAAAATGTTTTATTGTGTGAAATAAATAAAGGTTATTCACTGTGCGAGTAGCTCTATTAGTACATCTTACAATGTATGGAGGTATTATAGCCTGCGCGATCAATTTCCCAGCAACAAAAATAGTTTCGTAGTTTGAATAAAATGAAAGTAGAAAACCTAATTTAAAAATAAATAACAATTACGTTAAATATTTTTACCACAGAAGGACTTTTAAAGTGCTTGTCTACCTACAGTTTCTCTTTAAAATTAAAAGCTACAATTAACACTTGCCATGTGTTCGGGTATCGTTCGACATTTCTCAACTTTGGTTCATAGGTATGAAGTTTAAAAATAATCGTATTTAATAAATTTTCAACATTCGAAATATAAGATTTGTAAAACAAGGAAGTATTTTAATATTACCAGACACCACGAAGCTGTTGACTAAAAGGAAAGGAAACGACCGTCAGACAACGAAGGACCCCTTGGGATTACCTCCTTGCTCTCTGGAGGTTTGATCTCAAAACAGTCCTCCCTTTTTAGGAACTCGTGAGTGTATCTTTAAACTTTAATTATTATGATTTATAATTGTATTCACAGTGCAGATATTGTTATATGCTATTATGTACAGTGGAATATGTTTATATTACGCCTAATTGATAGAGTTAATAATTCCATTTGATACAATTTTATAAAATTGAATTTGTCTATAAGTAACTAAAATTTTATTTGACTTGGATTAAAATTTGTAGCAATTGTTAAGTGTGTGTGTGTGTGTATGTTTTTGTTTGTGTGTGTGAGTGTGGGTGGGTGGGTGTGTGTGGGTGGGTGTGTGTGCGCGCGTGTATGTGTTTGTGTGTGTGTATATGTGTATGTGTGTATGTGTGTGTGTAAGTGTGTGTGTGTGTGTGTGTTAGTGTGTGTGTGTGTGTGCGCGCGCGCGCTCGGGCGCACGCGTGGGTGGGTTATGCGTGGGTGCACGTGCGTGCAGGCGCTTGCACAGTTTTACAATATTCTCACTCAATTGAGTTAGAAATTTAGATAGCGTACTTAATTAAAATTAAAAAAATGAAATAAATATTTATATTTGTATTTACACATCCTGACTTCTGGGTGTACGATCGCAACTCGCTTAAACATTTTATTGATTTTGTACAATATATCTACTGTGATTCATATTCTATAACTAGGTATTTCACAATAAAAATATTGAAAAGAACCTCAATACCACAAAAATAATCAAAAATAACAAATAAAACAAGTTACTTAAGATTAAACCCTTATGTACATTTCGATGACCATGTCATCATCATCAGAGGGTCCTGTTTCAAAATACAATCTAGCACACAAGAAGTTACAAACTAGAATGATGTCATTCTAGTTTGTAACCTCTCGTGTGCTAGATTGTATTTTGAAACAGGACCCTCTGATGATGATGACATGGTCATCGAAATGTACATAAGGGTTTAATCTTAAGTAACTTGTTTTATTTGTTATTTTTGATTATTTTTGTGGTATTGGGGTTCTTTTCAATATTTTTATTGTAATATATTGTACCACTGTGCTCTTGATATTGTGTAGGTATTTCAAGTTTTAAATTTTTAAATTCGTAAACTTTCTACAATTTAAAAAAATGAACCATTATGTTAGGATGACAACAGGATTCATTTTGGCTACAGAAAATTAAATTATACATTAAAAGCGGAAAATGAAATTATACATTAAAAGCGATGTAAAATATATATTAAATATTTTTCAGATTCAAGAAAGAAATCCAAACAATATTTTGTTTCAAAATGTTTGTTGAACTGATTTAACATCGCGGCAGAGACTTCCTATAACGATTATTTCTAAACCGTCATTATTTTATTGACCATACATAATTATATAAATATGATCTTAATATTACCTTGTAGTATTAATATATTTTACATTTGTTGCTTTTAACGAAAAGTGCATGATCGCCTGCCTTTTTAGTTAGAGCCAAGTCCTTAATTTTTAAAGTTTTGGTAATTCAGATAGCTAATTCCCAACGCCACAACTAAATGCTTTTATTTTTCCTAAATAATGAGACTTGTTTAGTGTATAAAATATTTCAGCATGAAATTTTTAGAAAGTTGAAACATTTTAGAGAAAATTAGGTACTCGAAATACTCTTCTTTAATATAGCATTAAACTACAGTACGACGTAACTAAAGGTGTGAGGGACAAATGATATTTGAAGTATTTACGGCTTCTTGGATTTACAACATTGTTGGATAAATGCTACGTTGCTAATTTATCTCCATTCACCATCTTCCAATACACAATTCAATTTCTCCTACATTTGGCTTATTTACAATCTTGTAACATTCGTTGATTTCTTGAACATATTTCAAATGTCTATTTGTTGAGATAATTTTATGTATTCCTTATTTTATAAACAGGCAAATGTTTGTAAGGTTTTATATAACCTATTTGCTTTGATGTTTATTCGTATATCAATTTTCCCTATTATGTGATTTTATTTCACTGTTTTAATTCACTAACACAGTGCTAATTATAACTACCACAAGGTAGTAAGGTTTAGATGATGCCTTTTGACACGTCAATAACCCTGAAACCAATGAAAGCCGTTCAGTAATTGTACAAAATGCATTTTGGTTATTGCGGCTGCAGTAGATAGTAGTTAAGTAATTTTTGAAGGCAAAATATTGAAAAAAATGTTTTATAAACTATCCACAAAATGCTACTTTATGATCCTTTATTGTACAGATGTTTTGGCGTATTCTCTTCTGTTATGGATGGTTTCATACTCTTATTTTGTAAAAACATTGTTCACAGCAAATCTTGTTGCAAAGCATTCGTTGCTTAATATTATATGTGAAACTATTTCAGAATCTTTTGTTATAGAGTTAAAATGATTCATTATATATTTTAGTACGCTGTATTCACTGACGACGGATATTAGTAGCCTAGTTATTTACTCTAATATTTGAATGACACAGGGTGAAGAGCAATACATTCACGTGACTCTAGATAAGTAAATTCTAAGCTGTTATATGCGTGTTTCATCCCCATTTACCCAAACATATTGTACACAAATTTCCCACAAGATGTCCACCGTTCCGCTACCTAACCATCGAATTTCATTTCCATTTTCACGTAACGCGACCAAAAATATCACTCGTTTGACTAATAAACTTCCGGCGAGGATCGTAAATTCACCTCACCTCTATCGGTATAGGATCTGCGCACGCAGTCGCTCATCATGCACGAAGATTTGTAAACAAACTCGATACATTGACGAGAAAAGCAATTATAACAAATACAATACCCCACTTGCTCATTAAGATAGATTAGGAAAAATTGAAAACCCTTTGGGAAATATAAATATCTAAAGGTGAATTCAAAAGACAAAATTTCCCTGCAAAAAAACTACAAATAACGAAAGAAAGTTAGACAGTTATACACAATTTATAAGTTAGACATAATAACGCAATCGGGATGATTAGTTTACAAAGCCCTACAATGGTTAAACACCTTCTTATCATTTCGCATACAAAGATGTTTATCTCAAGGTCAAAGAAGTTAAAAGTTATTATCAATTCGAAAAACATTATAAGGTCTAGTCTGAAATCTCTCTCATTTCATACTTCGTAGATCTTTCATGTACTTATAGGTCCTTATTTATTTAAACTTAAATTGAAAAGATTAGGCTAAAATTTAATTAAACATCAATTATTTAATTATATTATTGTATAATTATTACATGTGTTGTAATAACTATTGATGATATAAAATGTCAGAAATTTCCAAGTTTCTTGTAAGTTTTATTATTTCATATTAAGGTATAATAGAAATCATTTTCCAATACGTGTTGGAGATGGGTTGGTTAGTACGCCCTTAGATAAAAGAAAAAACAAACTAAAATTACAATACAGTATTATACGAGGTACTATTAACATAAGAATGAAATATACAAAATAACCCAAATCTCTCTATATATTTCTTAAAAAATTACTTTAATGCTATATCTTACACGTTTAGACATCCAAGCTTTGAGTGCCCATCAGTGATTTGTGAATAATTTGTTTTTATTGGCAGCATAAGCTGGTATTTATAGGTATTCTGTAATTAAAATACGTTATGTGTTATTATAAGCTAATTGAAACTCCTAATATCTGGAGTGGAGTAATAAAATGAAGTCATTTCTGAAAAAATTGAAATTGAAAATTATGTTTAGTTTATTTGTAATACATTAGAACTATTCCAGAATTTGCGAGGTGTTTAAACCACTAAATGTTGCTTAAAACTTATTTTTTTTTTAAAATGCAATATTTTCATTTTACTTTATCTTTACTACCGCTTATATCCTACTCCAAAAAGATTGAAATACTCCATGTCAAAACGAAGAATTAACCAATGTCAGATCGGCTGTATTATTTTGACGGCCTTTCGCAGGGCGACTACCTCGTAGCACACCTACACGCGTGCAGCTACCATCGAATCCAGAATTCCCACTGTGCGGCCACACAATCGTTGTATGCGGGTCATTTGAAAACATGACTGGCGCCGGACCACACACAAAAGAAGGAGAGTTTAATACTGAAGAAGCCCGTCAAGTTGGTCAATTCGTTGCCAAATGGCCTACAGTCATTGGTTGGCGTTGTTTAATAAGTAGCTTATATCAAAATAAAAATTGGCAAACTCAAAATTTAGGATATATTGTCTATTCTGAATTGAAGCAAGTGAAAATAGTTTACAAGATATTGGGAAAATATCTCTATAAAGTAGAATTTCAATTAATTAAAACAAAACGACTATGAGAAATTATTTTCACAATAGATAATTTACTTATAGCCTACTGTTGAGATACCTTTGAATAAAACGATTTTAAGATTTTGAAACAAGATCACTTCACAGGAAAATTTTATGTGACTCTTTTATATCATTCATGAGCACACGGCATAAAGTAGGTAAAGACAACTACAATGCTTCAACGATTTATTGTTATCCTAGGTTTTTGATACAGACAATCTTTGACACCATTGAAGAATGGATCCAGGACTTAAAGATTAACAGTAAAATGCTCTCCTCACTAGATCACTTGACCGATATGCCTATATATTGTGTAACTTGTAGTATGGTCATGTGTAAACAAAAGTGTTTTTAGTTGCATTAATGTCATAGAACCAAATGTAAATAAACTCCTGTTCTATTTGCTTTTAACATTGACCAATTCATCCCTTGCCAGGCCTCCCTATATCTCTGACAACCTTCACTGACCCTTCAACTTCTAAACGCCGTGTCTAGAAACTTCATAGTCTAGAAATAAATAAGAAGACGCAAAACGAGATGTTAGTCATTATAAGCCTAAAATGTGTATTTTGTAACTCCTCCGAAACTTTTAGAAGGGTAAGGGACAGCACTTTCAAAAAGAAAATTAACTTTCGTCTTATCGGATTTTCTTCCCGATAGGAAAATGGCGGTCGCCATTATCGTTAAAGCAAGAAAGTTGTAAAGCAGAGGAGCAGTTCGCTTATCTTCCACTTTTGGAGAATAAATTATACAATTTGCATTGAAATCATTCGTTCTCGGCCCTATGTCGGGGGAGGGTAAATCTTTCGCACAATTTATCAAAAACACCATCATCAACACCTCCCCCGATACGTTTTGATTTCGTTTTTACGATATTTTAATTTTCGCTGAGTCGCGCTTTGCTTAAAATTTTTACGAGAAAATTTACATTTTAAACCGTATTTAGGTTTTTATTTTGATTGTATTCGATTTAGTGAAGTCATATCAACTTTTTTAATTTGCCAAATACTTTCGACCCTACGAGTAAATTAATTAGAGCTATTTGAATAGCAGTGTTTCTCCTAATAAATATAAGTAAAAATGTAACCTTATTTGATAAAGAAAAATTGCGTTTTGGTAGTTTTATAAAAACACCTGTTTTATGAATACAAAACTTAGGCTTCTTGCAACTAATAGAAAAAAGATAAATTAACGATATAAATACGCATCAGGTTAATTAAAGTTATAAAGGTGAACTATGATATGCTTTAGATAGTAGCCATATGCAACAATTTACGTAAAATGTACAACTTTGCAACCTAAAAACTTTTGTGTGTGTATATATATATATATATATATATATATATATATATATATATATATATATATGTATATATATATATATATATATATATATATATATATATATATATATATATATATATATATATACAGAGAGAGAGAGACACTACATAATTTTTTAATAATAATGTATGAAGGAAAGTTTTAAAAACTAAATTAGATTCTTTTCTACTTTTTTCATATAGACAATTGAATAAACAATTATATTTTGAAATTGAAGTTTTTTAAGAAAAAAAACAAAACTTGTCTACCGAAATAGAGGACATTTTATCTATTTGTACAACTCTATTTTTTGCTTGGTATAGGCTATAGACCTTATTTATTTTTCACTTGGCAAAATATATCTTTGTAACTTGAAAGGTAGGTTTCTTGTAATACTTCAAAACTTTGGATTTTTATAACTCAAAATAACAAATATTTCAATTGGGGATATTTAACCTCAAGTATATAAGTTACTCTTAACAGAATATGAGCGAGTTTTTACTAATTTACATCAAATTAATATTTTATAAAAATATTTGATATTTAACATAGTTTAAAAAGGATTGCAATGTATTTGATATACACCTATAGTGTTAGTACACGTATTAGTTAATTTAGTGACGTCATTAATACCATTTTCTGTTTTTACCTTTTCCTAAAATTATTGAATGTGAATATTTTTGTCGAGGTTAAAATACATATATAAGGGAAATAAAAATAGACATGGTTTGCAGTAGCTAATTATTTTTTTATAACAGTCTAAGTATTGTATACATATTTTACTTTTCAAAAAATACACAAGGAGTTAGATTAGTGAAAAATGGACGGGCCAAAGTCCAAAAAACGGTTCAGCCCCACTAAAGTATTGAATGATTAAAATATAGGCTACATCTTTGCAATTATAAAAACTTAAACTCATTAAAAGTTTTTTTTTCATAAATACAGATAAACAACAACAACAAAAAACAAGTAAAGATGTAACTATATAGTAAAAAAAGAATTTGGTTCTGAAAAAATCTGTCTACAATAGTAAAATGAAGGCGCTCCCTGACGTAAATTCCGTGAGCGGAACGTCACTCTATAGAAAGTTTGAAACGGACCAACTTGTTTACCCAATCAAAAACTTCGGAGGCTGCCTTGACTAGGTATTATCATAAAACCCGTTTCCTACTTTGGTCATATAACGTTAGATGGCAGCACCGAATGGACACAAGGTATCATTGTTTATTTTAGACAAATCGTAAACCGTGGAGCTTCGGAAATCTTTTAGCCTGATTAGCTTAGCCGGGGCAAGAATTAGAGTAGAAAAATCAATAAAACAAGTACTTGGGGGTGTGCTGTTCTGGACTTTACGACCCCTTTTGGATTTAACGGACAGAATATATTGTATTGTTTTAATTAAAATATAAAATTGGGATGTTTTTTGTGTTTGTTTTGTTTCATTACTGTTTTGTTTGAGAGCAAAAATGTTCAGTTTGTTGCCCCGGAGACTAACAGCATTAACAATGTAGAGGGCGAGAGGGGCAGTTAGTTACACGTGACAATAAGAGCGCATGACTCTAGGGTTGAAGGTAAAATGGAGGAGAAATTTGTTTAAAGCAATGTGAATAATAATTCAGACTTCAGTTATACCCAACACCTACAAATAGTGACAAAACCTATTGCATATAAATAGGAAAAGGTTAGTCTAATTATTACCAGACCGAAATATTTCCCTTAAGATTTGTAACTCCTATTTAGAGTACATTTTTGTATTCTGTGTGAATATATATATATAGGTTTTTTGAATTCTGCCGTTTATAAATTTGACAGTTGATTTTACTTCAACGTTTCCTCTTAGTCTACTGAAAATTTTCAGAGTCAAATCTTTTAGGATGTATCAGGATTTATTTTATTTTCTTTTTCTTTTTATATTTCTAACTTTATAACACAATATATTTTTATAAATTCAATTTATATTCCAACAAATTCTTTTCGTTTGTCTACAAAATACCATACAATCACATCTTAGCCTATACCTTTTTACACTTTTTCATTTTGGTAGTGTAGGCCTATAACAATTTTTAAAAGGTTCGGTTCCTTTCTGTATTCTTTATGATATCTCATAACAGTTATACCTAGCAAAAAGAAACAAGTTTTTTTTAAAACGTTTTCCATATATACCTACGCTGTTCATTTTCATATTCGAATATTTATTAAATTTTAAAACTGACGTATATTTAGCATTTTATATCACTAAATACTCTACATTGGAAAAGTTCTTTTTTAGTATTCTTAGTATTAAAAATCATATTGAATGATATTATAATAATGTTAATTTAATGCATTACACAATCAGTGGAGAAATCAAGAGCAAATGATATACAAATCTCTGTAGTTGTAACACTAAATGATAGTAAACCTACTGGTCTCTCCAAAGACCTACTGTGAAAGCCTATCTTTAATGTACAAATGTACATAGATACCTACAGCACAAGTCTCTGCATTAAAGCAGTAAAGGGATATAAACCTACTGGTTTCTCCAAGGAATTATTCCAAAAGTTAAGTTCTATCAACAGCCGTAGGTAGATACCTACAGCAGTACACGAATTACAAGTCTCTGCATTGAAGCATTAATAGGATATAAACCTACTGGTTTCTCCAAGGAACTACTCCAAAAGTTAAATTGTGCCAAAAACCGTACGTAGGCTAAGTACTTAGAGCAGTAAACGAATCACAATACTCTGCATTGAAGCAGTACTAATGGTTGCTTTAAGGAATTATTCTAAAAACTAAATTCTACCAACAACCGTCGGTAGATACCTACAGCAGTAAACGAATCACAAATCTCAGCATTAAAGCAGTAAAGGGATATAGGGTAAACCTCCTTGTTTCTCCAAGGAATTATTTCAAAAGTTAAGTTCTACCAACAGTCGTAGGTAGATACCTACAGCAGTACACGAATCACAAGTCTCTGCATTGAAGCAGTAATGGGATATAAATCTACTGGTTTCTCCAAGGAACTACTCCAAAAGTTAAATTCTTTCAAAAACCGTACGTAAGTACCTAGAGCAGTAAACAAATCACAAGTCTCTGCATTGAAGCTGTAAAGGGATATAAACCTACTGGTTTCTTCAAAGAACTATTCTGAAAGGTAAATTCTACAAAAAAATGTGCGTAGATACCTATAGTAGTAAACGAATCACAGGTCTCTCAAATGTAGCAGTAGAGAGATATAAACCTACTGGTTTCTCCAAAGAACTTTGCTGAAACGTAAATTCTACCAACCACAGAACGTCGATATACTACCTATTGCAGTAAGTGATAAACAGGCACTCCTTAATGTCGTGGTAAAGGTAAATAGGTAAAGTGAAGATATGGACTTTGTAATGATCTACTGTAAGTATTTACGATCTAGCAACCATTGTATGTTGATATATATTTATTCACATCGCTCAGGAATGAGTCGTGATGAGAATACAAAGGCTATCTATTAAAGAAGCAAATTTGTGGTCTACCGGTTTCTACAATGAACCAGTTTAGTCCCGTTTGACTAGGCTGTAGAGTATCAAAGATTTCTGCAATACATCGTAACGAGAATAAAGGCAGTAGTAGTTACATACTATGAAACGAGTTTACTAGAGTTTCTACCGTGATGAGACCACATGATCTACAGCTACTGTGGATACCTATAGCAATAAGCAGAGAAGATTTTACTGGTCTCTGCCGTGAACCATGGAGATACCGCACGATCTAAAGTCACTGTAAGTTTAATGAATTAGTAACGGATCAAAAGCCTCTGCAATGGGCATGACGTGAGTACCAGTACTAGCAGTCGCTTACTATGAGGCAGTGAAGGAGTTTACTGGTCTCTGCCTTGAACCATGGAGATACCGCACGATCTAAAGTCACCGTAAGCTTAATGAATTAGTAACGGATCAAAAGCCACTGCAATGGGCATGACGTGAGTACCAGTACTAGCAGTCGCTTACTATGAGGCAGTGAAGGAGTTTACTGGTCTCTGCCTTGAACCATGGAGATACCGCACGATCTAAAGTCACCGTAAGTTTAATGAATTAGTAACGTATCAAAAGCCTCTGCAATGGGCATGACGTAAGTACCAGTACTAGCAGTCACTTACTATTAAGCAGTAAAGGAGTTTACTGGTCTCTGCCTTGAGCCATAGAGATACCACACGATCTAAAGTCACTGTAAGTTTAATGAATTAGTAACGGATCAAAAGCCTCTGCAATGGGCATGACGTGAGTACCAGTACTAGCAGTCACTTACTATGAAGTAGTGAAGGAGTTTACTGGTCTCTGCCTTGAGCCATAGAGATACCACACGATCTAAAGTCACTGTAAGTTTAATGAATTAGTAACGGATCAAAAGCCTCTGCAATGAGGCATGACGTGAGTACCAGTACTAGCAGTCACTTACTATTAAGCAGTAAAGGAGTTTACTGGTCTCTGCCTTGAGCCATAGAGATACCGCACGATCTAAAGTCACCGTAAGTTTAATGAATTAGTAACGTATCAAAAGCCTCTGCAATGGGCATGACGTAAGTACCAGTAGACCTACTAGCAGTCACTTACTATTAAGCAGTAAAGGAGTTTACTGGTCTCTGCCTTGAGCCATAGAGATACCACACGATCTAAAGTCACTGTAAGTTTAATGAATTAGTAACGGATCAAAAGCCTCTGCAATGGGCATGACGTGAGTACCAGTACTAGCAGTCACTTACTATGAAGTAGTGAAGGAGTTTACTGGTCTCTGCCTTGAGCCATAGAGATACCACACGATCTAAATTCACTGTAAGTTTAATGAATTAGTAACGGATCAAAAGCCTCTGCAATGAGGCATGACGTGAGTACCAGTACTAGCAGTCACTTACTATGAAGTAGTGAAGGAGTTTACTGGTCTCTGCCTTGAACCATGGAGATACCACACGATCTAAAGTCACCGTAAGTTTAATGAATTAGTAACGGAACTGAAGCCTCTGCAATGAGGCATGACGTGAGTACCAGTACTATCAGTCGCTTTCTACGAAGCAGTGAAGCAGTTTACTGTTCTCTGCCTTGAACCATAGAGATACCACATGATCTAAAGTCACTGTAAGTTTAATGAATTAGTATCGGTTCAAAAGCCGCTGCAATGGGCATGGCGTGAGTACCAGTACTAGCAGTCACTTACTATGTAGCAGTGAAGGAGTTTACTGGTCTCTGCCTTGAACCATGGAGATACCACAAGTTCTAAAGTTAATGAATTAGTAACGGATCAAAAGCCTCTGCAATGGGCATGACGTGAGTACCAGTACTAGCAGTCACTTACTATGAGGCAGTGAAGGAGTTTACTGGTCTTTGACTTGAACCATAGAGATACCACACGATCTAAAGTCAACGTAAGTTTAATGAATTAGTAACGGATCAAAAGCCTCTGCAACGAGGCATGACGTGAGTACCAGTACTAGCAGTCACTTACTATGAAGCAGTGAATGAGATTACTGGAGAGGCAGTGAGTAATTTTGACTCCACCCGATATTGATGGACCCCTCAGGTTACAGATGAAACACTAAGGAAACCACTGGTCTTTGAAGTGGGCCGTGTCGATAACATCAGATTGTTACCAAATTAAGCATTTTAATGCTTAAGGTTTGAAAATCTCAAAATTGCACATTCTTGCATGCCAATAAATTTATAGTTTTATGGGTAATTGAGTATTTAGTACACAAACATCTTACCTGAATTGTACTTTGTACCAGGGCTATGAACCATTTAACTCAGTGTCATCTAAATGAAAATTTATAATTTTTTTCCTATTAATAACTTAGATTAAAAAAATCTATAATTTATCTTATTATTTTTATACAATTTTTTAGATATTATTATCAATATGTAGTGTAATTACTCTAGCATGAAAAAAGTATATCTCCGAAATAGCCTCCTATTGCAATGTGGAAGCTATTTTGATATTTTTTTTGAAATTCATAATTTTATTAGCGATTTTAGTTTATGGACGAGTTTGTGATTAAACAAGATGCCAATTTATTTTTACGAGACAGTTTAAGTTTCGTTACTTGGTTTACATTAGTAAACGTTTAGTTTTAATTTTGTTAGTCAAGAAAAAAGTAAGCTACGTTTAAACAATATATATATATATATTTTTTTTTTACCTTCGGGATGAAATCGTAAATTGTTGTATTTAATAGATTCATATTAGACAATATACCGACCAATAGATAAAACATGAATGCTGAAAACGTCTCTAAGTAATGTCATTTAACTAGAATTTAATTTTTCCTATGTCTCATTAAACAAATTAATGATTTCACTAACGGTGTTTCACTTTAAATATTAATTTGCTAGTTGTAGGCTATTAGTGACATGATGTTCTCAGATATAACACTGATATTAAGTTTTTTCCACTTTCTATACTATCTACTGTAAGCCTACTTTTTTTATTTTCCAAGATCAGTTTCAAATTAAATTTTTTAACAAAATTTTACACCTTAAAATATTGCTCAATATTTACATTTTCAACACTATATTGTTATTGTAGTTTGCGTGTAAGTTATAAAGTGTCGTAAAGGAAAATATTTTTAAAAAACAAAATAGTTCTAAATAGATATTTTTTAAAACTTTAAGTGAGTAAAAAATGAGTATGTAGCTCAGTAATTTATTACTTAATAGCTTAGCCTATATATTATGTGATCTATTTATTTCTTTGTATTCAATCTTAGTAAGGTTTGGAGTAAGATATCTATTTAGGGGTGTTATAAAATAAAAACCTTAATTTTATCAGTATCAAATTTTTAAACATTTTGTAAGCATTTATGTTGTCTTATGTATAATAATATCATTTCTTCCTAAACTCTCTCAAATTGCAACCCTCAAACAAAACTTTTCTATAAAATATAATTACGTTAACCAATAAAGTCGTAACCTCTTCTGAATTTGCGTCACCTCTCCGCCCCGTTACCACGTGGGTTTGATTACCCCGCCTTAAGGCTAGGGTGGAGTGGTATTCCAGACATAACCTTTCCGAGTGTTTGCTTCCCAAATTGGGAAATACGTAGATTGTATTTGTATTCGGGCAAAGTCACAATACGTGTTGACTCTATTAGAAGGGGTGGTGGCTGTTGCGACTTACCCTCTAATTTTCTCTAATTGAAGGCGACGGGTTTAACGTTATATTAGCTCCGTTAGCACCAGTGCAGGCGAAGTTAATGCAACTGAAATGCGTACTTAATTAATTTGTTAGCTTCCGACTTGTCTTGGTTGATGTTTACAATTTATTTTGTAGTATATAATTGGTAATACATTAAAAACCCTTCCTAACATAAAAAAAAGAATTATCTCAGATATTGACAATATTTTTATTTCTGAAATTAAAAGAATATTTAAAAAAATTATATTTTCCTGTGTAATTTTATTTATGTAATTAAAAATTATAATATATAATCTAAGAAAGAAAATATATTCCAATTAACAAAAAAATAATACATATTTCACAAAGTTACAAATAATTATCATACACGAATTTAGACTATGTTTATAAGGGACTTGGGCTGTTTTTAAATTAAACTAATTTTGAATGCTGAAAAAAGAATAGAACATTAAATTGTAATGTACAATGTGTGTACATTGGTATAATGTGTGTACATTGGTACAATGTGTGTACATTGGTACAATGTGTGTACATTGGTACAATGTGTGTACATTGGTACAATGTGTATACATTGGTACAATGTGTGTGTATTGGTACAATGTGTGTGTATTGGTACAATGTGTGTGTATTGGTACTATGTGTGTACATTGGTATAATGTGTGTACATTGGTACAATGTGTGTACATTGGTACAATGTGTGTACATTGGTACAATGTGTATACATTGGTACAATGTGTGTACATTGGTACAATGTGTGTACATTGGTATAATGTGTGTACATTGGTATAATGTGTGTACATTGGTACAATGTGTGTACATTGGTACAATGTGTGTACATTGGTACAATGTGTGTACATTGGTATAATGTGTGTACATTGGTACAATGTGTGTACATTGGTATAATGTGTGTACATTGGTACAATGTGTGTACATTGGTACAATGTGTGTACATTGGTATAATGTGATCTACAGGAACCAAATTTGAACGTTGTAAAAATATTTCTAACCCTTTCAATAAAAAGGAATATTTTTGCAAAGAAAAACCAAAACCGTTTTGTTGGAGGCAAAAATAATAATGTATTTAAATATATTGGTCTGTCGCTGGATAATCCTTTGGTTGTAAAACACACACTACTTGGAAACGTTTGCTGTGATATTTTCGTTTAGCCCAATTATAGACATTTACACAGATTTTGTTTTGTATTTTATAATTATTCATTTATATTTATAACAGTACTTAATTAATTTTGACTTCCAAAGACTATAACAGTGTAATTAGCACACCACTTTCTCAAAACAATTGCAATCCAAAATAAAGTATTTTACTTTTTAGAATAAAAATTTTGTAAAGAAGACGTATTGTCTCTAAATTGACTTCTTTTCTTCAGTATTTTTTGTATAATGTACAAAAACGTCGTCAAATACTCAGATTTCAAAACGTCGACTGAGCGTTTGTTCTATCCATTTTCAAGATAGTTCAAGCATAAGTTTAAATAAAGTTTACTAGTCCCTAATTTTATTAACCATAATTAGCATAACAGTATATGTAGACAATGTAACACTTTAATTCCAGGTTTTTGTTAGTTGGTTAGCCTTCATACTCAGGTTTAGTCTGGGACACATAAAAAAGCGACTTAATTGTTTTTAAGTTTCCAATTTAAAGTATCAATTTGAATTTCTTGTTTTATTTGTATATTTACTTTTTTGTTTTTATTTAAACAATTAATTAAAATACTCCATCGTTTTTATTATTATTTTCTGACCTTGCAAGAAGATTCGAATTAAGTTAAAATAGTATCAAATATGGTCAATATAAAATATCAATATTTAGGCATACTTCTCATTTACGAAAAATATTGGCCTAAATGAACGTGTTTAAAAGTGTTCTGAAAATTCTTTAGCACGATACTGTAATTTTGAAAGTGTTTGATTGATTTGAATTTAACATTTAAAAAAAAGATAACTAGGATCAGATTTTAGTTTTGAAAGAGCAAGCCTAGTGTTTGATATATTTGCAAATTTATTGTGTGTAAGTAAATACAGGAAAACAGTGTTGCAAAGTAAAAAAAAAATTATATATATATATGTATGTGTGTGTGTGTGTGTGTGTGTGTGTGTGTGTGTGTGTGTGTGTGTGTGTGTGTGTGTGTGTTTGTGTGTTTGTGTGTGTGTGTCGTGTGTGTCGTGTGTGTGTGTGTGTGTGTGTGTGTGTGTGTGTGTGTGTGTCGTGTGTGTGTGTGTGTGTCGTGTGTGTGTGTGTATGTGTGTGTGTGTCTGTCGTGTGTCGTGTGTCGTGTGTCGTGTGTGTGTGTGTGTGTGTGTGTGTGTGTGTGAGAGAGAGAGAGAGAGAAGAAGAGAGAGGGAGTGAGTGAGTGAGTGTGTGTATGTAATAACTAAAAGTATGAGAATATTGTTGCTTTTAAAAGTATCATTTGAAATTAAATAAAGATGAAAAATGTATGAAAAAAGTAAGTAGGCCTACAGTCAAAAATAGAATATTTCGGGCCAAAAAAGTAATCATGTTTGAGATCATAGAAGTAATAAAAAAAATTATAATCAATTACTTAATTAAATACATGTCGGGCTAGTAAACGAATTAAGAATATAGGGCTTAAATATGGTTTGAAATATAGAAAATATTACTATTATAATTTCCGATATAGAAAACTATACGTTAAACGTTATTCGATCAATTTCGTAAACATTAGCCTAAGCAGTACAATACATATTTGTTTGAAACAATAAAACAGTAAAATCTTTTAAAAATTTTATAAAGATTATCTTGCTTGGAAAAAACGAGTGGTTATAGCCTATAACAATCCTTCATAGGATTCTGGTTTATTTTTTTTAATGTTCACAGCCAAGATTTTTATTTCAATAATGTAAAATTTAATAAAATCCACAACCTTAAAGGAAATTAAAGATTGCAAACAATTATTATTGGAAGCTTTAAATAATAGTTAACAAGTTTATAAAATATATTTCTTTATCGGTTATTTTCTGAAAAGGATCTTTATTTGAATATTTTTGAAGTTAATTGATTTTATTTAAATAATAAAACTCCTAGGTATTTCGTATACTCACCCAGGTAACGTAACCTCTGTTTACCATGAGTTTTAAATTTTAAAAATTCTTCGCATTTCTATAGCATAGACCCGTGTTGAAATTTTTAAAAAAATGTTAAATAAATCTATCTTAACATTATCTATCTTAAGAATAATTTAATAGTACAATAGAATGTTTTAGTAATTCAAGTTTTTACTTCCTTTTAAAAGTAGAAAAAAATATTTTAAAAAAGGCAATTTATAGATGACAATAGGTAAAAAAAGAAATTAAAATAGTTCAAAATGTTTAAAAATTATTCTAAAAAAATACGCTAGGGTTAATATTTTAAAATTATTTAAAATAATATATGTCAAGAACACATACGGGCAAAAACCGAATCCCTGAATTTTAATTAAGTTGGTCCAACCTTTACTACATACTTTCTTTTTATTCTTTTTGTTATTTCTTCTTTGACACTTTGACAAAAATAACATTACATACTGTGTAGCAATACGGGTCGAAATTCCAGTCACAGATTGTAAATTTGTTTTCCTCAGGTTTTATTTACCGTCCCTCTCTCTCTTTATTAAAGACTAGTATTGATTCTGTGCTTGACCCGCCCGGTCGCCATCTTGCTGCAAAACATGGCGCCCGTGAAACTATCTGTGACGAATTTAAGCAAGTTTTTGTCCAGATTCCGTGCGGAAAAGGAATTGTAGTGGGAAACCGAAATACCGTAACGATAATCACGTCAAGGTCGTTATACCCAACTTCATTCATTTTAGTTCAGCCTAACACGAGGTGGTAACCCTTTTGTTATAAAGGGTTGAAAAATATTGCTTGAACTGGATGTAATTTACAAGAGTGGATATTTTATTTTTTAAATTTTCGTGATAAATGGCATTGTCGTAAATTTACAAGTATAATTTTATTATTAACCTAAATTATAGCCAACAAAATTAAACGAGCCACAGATATTATAAATAAATATTTATAAACGAGCCGAATAAATATTTTATAAACATAATTTATACGCTATAGAAATTAATTTTAATTAAATATTTACAAAAAAAAAAGTAATTTACGGAGACTAAGCTCAAGGTAGGAAAATATATATATATATATATATATATATATATATTTCTAGGTTTTGCAACACTGTTTTCTTGTATTCACTTATCACTTTCAATGTATGTACTTAAACAAGAATCATACTTGGTATTTATGCGAGTTAACTTTCAAAGATTTTTAGTATCTCCATCATCGGCAGTAAGATGCTTGTTTAAGTACATATAGTGAAAGTGATATATATATATATATATATATATATATATATATATATATATATATATATATATATATATATATATATATAATAATAATAATAATAATACTGTACATTAAAATGTGAATACATCTCCCGGCAGTCTTACTCCTAACCTCTTCGAAATTGTTCTCTAGGAAATGGTTGAATAGATAGTAATAATGGTCTTGTGAGTTTGCAAGATGAGCATAACTCGAGGAACCACTAGTAGGCCTACCACCACGACTGCTATGTACAGGTGTGGCATTAGATGGAGTAGGCAGTGGTGGCGTTTTCTGTTAGGTTGTAGCCAATAAACTAAAAGATTGGCCTACTACTGGATTGATTTTGTAGTTTGATAAAAAGTGGTAGAAAATACAACACAATGAAAGAAAATATCAACAGTTGCTCCTGAGGTCCTAAAGGTTTCCTCTGGTTCTTTACAGCTATCCACTCACAGAAGCTTGACGTTCTTTGTATAGTTTCGAAGTAGAAAGAATGTATGTCGCAAGAAGAAGTTTGCAGCGTATGGAATTCGAGTAAACCTAATAGCGGTAGTAAAAAATATCATTTCGTCTAATAGTTTGAGAAGAAATTATAACGCAATTAAGAAAGAGATTAACATGTTGGCTATATTTCCCTTATTTTTTTCCACAATAACTTATGTAAGGTATAATTACATTATAACAAAGAATTCCTGTCATGTAGAAAGGATTTGGATGGTAGGTCCAGGTAAGGTTGTATGGGGTATTTGTGTGTGACGTATTTCTAGAGTCTAATAGTGAGATTTCGAGTAAACCGAATGAATAAAATTAGGGTATACGGTTGTAGTTTGTTAATTTTACCACCGATAAAAAATTTTGTTTTTCTCTTCATCTCCTGGTCTCACAGGTGGAGAATTATCAAAAATATGAGTGGTGATGAGTAAGGAGGTTGAATCTCATTATCATCACACTCTTTTTATCTATTTGCACTATTGACAGAGCTGACTATTGTTTTTGAGCATCCCCATAACTGTTTTATTTAAAATGTCAAAATCATATTAATTTTGTACTGATTATTGTGTAGCTTAGAGTACAGTTGTTAATATTTAAATTGTTATATTACTAATCAGGTCTAGTAAGCTAAAATATAAAATGTTATACGGTATGTATAAATAGGTAGAGAACAGTTGGGCATTTCATCCTTCTATAATTGTTCTATAATTGTTCTAATTGTTCATCCTATAATTGTTTTTATAAACCCGTTCAGGGTAGAGGGTCCGGATCCCTCAAATGACTTGGAGCACAAGTATTTGTATGAAGGAAAAGCAGACTAAGTAGTGTATTCAATCATGACAAATTGGTAAGTTTCTTTATCACAGGGAAGAACGACTGACTGGGAGTGTATTAGTGTGTAGGATAACAGGCATGCAGATATTACACATGGTTAGAGAGGAGGGGGAAGATATTTTAAGGTTTAATTATAAAGTTAACATTGCCATGTCCAATCTCTTTACTTTCAAACGTCATTTTTATGTTTCGAAAAAATGCTAAATTAGCCATTACAATTAATTCAGAAATCAATTATTGAACAGTCAAACCATCAAATATAAATAAGTAGTAGATTATGCACAGAAACATTTATCGTGAGAAGCAATAAATACGATTCAAACAAGTTTGATAGAAATGTCGTTAAAAAATGAGTTTCTCACAACTTTAAAATCCTTTAAATTATTTCAATCGACCATTATATTTATGAGGTCGAAAATCAATATATAGCCTATATTTTCGTAACATAAATACAAAAAATAGGTATAATAAACCTCTAAGCTTTATATAATAAGGCACCAACGTATTACACAACGACAAATAGGCCTGTGTATTTGCAAATATAATCTTATTTAGATTATGTCTTAATATTTTAAAAAATATTGTATATATATATATATATATATATATATATATATATATATGCTATATACAGTATAAAAATAATTATGTAAAATTTTGAATTTCTATAAATTTGAGTAATTTGTAGTAGAAAAATTTAATTTTAAAAAATCTTGAAAAAACCTAAAATTAAAATTCATCCCACACTACTATTTTTAAAAAACTACAAACGCTATAAAATAAAAATAGGCTTATATTTCTTCACTAAACAACAGTCTAGCCTAGATTAGAAATTATAATTACTGTTGGTTTTAGTATTGATTATTAATTACAACTCGCTTACGTTGCCTGTTTTTATATTCTTCTAAAGATTTAAAATTTGTTTTTTCCTAAGTAAATTTAATGACCATTTTTGACAGATTTTTATGACTGTTGTTTCATCTTATGAAGTTCTCTTTCGAATTATCTGGAACTCTACACATTACACACGACTTCTTGTTTAAGGTATTTTAGCGGTTTAATTATTACTACAAATTGAAAGAAAACTGTTCATCATATATTTTGGTCAAATTTCATTCTCAGTTCAATCCTCTAGGCTTTATAAACGTGAAATCTATCGGGGCGAACTAATTAGGCCTATGTGATTGCATCGTTTAGAATTTAAGTTTTAAAAACTTTAAGGTTACGTACTCCCTAAAAAGTAAACTAACTTGTTTCTGTTACAGTCGGAAAACTATTAGAATTAATCATTAGATATTATTAGCTTCTGTTACACTAAGAATCTTGATTAGAAATATTTAGAAATAATATAAATAAACTGGTATGTTACATTTTTGTGAGAAAGAGATACGCTTAGTAAACTCTTAGATAAAACAAACTCTTGTTCTAATTTTTTCCTATTTACCAAATTCTGTTTCGTATTATGAACCTAAATCATAATCCAATATAAAGTATTTTACTTTTTAGAATAAAAACTGTGTAAAGAAGACGTATTGTCTCTAAATTGACTTCTTTTCTTCAATATTTTTTGTATAATGTACAAAAACATCGTCAAACACTCAGATTTCCAACGTCGACTGAGCGTTTGTTCTATCCATTTTCAAGAGAGTTCAAGCATACGTTTAAATAAAATTTACTGGTCCCTAATTTTATTAACCTTAATTAGCGTAACAGTAGAAAGAGATACGCTTAGTAAACTCTTAGATAATACAAACTGTTAAGTATAAATAATATTCGAGCTGGCTTGTAAGTGAAAGCTATAATTAAAGAATAAAAATATGGTATAACTCACAAATTTACAATTTTTTATTTCAAACGCGTTTCAACGACTAATTTGTCGTCATCCTCAGAAAATACACAAATGAAATTAACTAAAATATATATATATATATATATAGGCCTATATATATATTAAACATAACCTATAAACTTTTAGCAAAAGTAAAAACAAATCTGATTTTCACTTTTGTTTTTACTTTTGCTAAAACTTTATAGGTTATGTTTAATATATATATATATATATATATATATATATATATATATATATATATATTCCTATATATATATTAAACATAACCTATAAACTTTTAGCAAAAGTAAAAACAAATCTGATTTTCACTTTTGTTTTTACTTTTGCTAAAACTTTATAGGTTATGTTTAATATATATATATATATATATATAGGCCTATATATATATTAAACATAACCTATAAACTTTTAGCAAAAGTAAAAACAAATCTGATTTTCACTTTTGTTTTTACTTTTGCTAAAATTTATAGGTTATGTTTAATATATATATATATATATATATATATATATATATATATATATATATATATATATATATATATATATATATATATATAGGCCTATATATATATTAAACATAACCTATAAACTTTTAGCAAAAGTAAAAACAAATCTGATTTTCACTTTTGTTTTTACTTTTGCTAAAACTTTATAGGTTATGTTTAATATATATATATATATATATATATATAGGCCTATATATATATTAAACATAACCTATAAACTTTTAGCAAAAGTAAAAACAAATCTGATTTTCACTTTTGTTTTTACTTTTGCTAAAACTTTATAGGTTATGTTTAATATATATATATATATATAGGCCTATATATATATATATATTAAACATAACCTATAAACTTTTAGCAAAAGTAAAAACAAATCTGATTTTCACTTTTGTTTTTACTTTTGCTAAAACTTTATAGGTTATGTTTAATATATATATATATATATATATATATATATATATATATATATATATATAGGCCTATATATATATTAAACATAACCTATAAACTTTTAGCAAAAGTAAAAACAAATCTGATTTTCACTTTTGTTTTTACTTTTGCTAAAACTTTATAGGTTATGTTTAATATATATATATATATATATATATATATATATATATATATAGGCCTATATATATATTAAACATAACCTATAAACTTTTAGCAAAAGTAAAAACAAATCTGATTTTCACTTTTGTTTTTACTTTTGCTAAAACTTTATAGGTTATGTTTAATATATATATATATATATATATATATATATATATATATATATATATATAGGCCTATATATATATTAAACATAACCTATAAACTTTTAGCAAAAGTAAAAACAAATCTGATTTTCACTTTTGTTTTTACTTTTGCTAAAACTTTATAGGTTATGTTTAATATATATATATATATATATATAGGCCTATATATATATTAAACATAACCTATAAACTTTTAGCAAAAGTAAAAACAAATCTGATTTTCACTTTTGTTTTTACTTTTGCTAAAATTTATAGGTTATGTTTAATATATATATATATATATATATATATATATATATATATATATATATATATATATATAGGCCTATATATATATTAAACATAACCTATAAACTTTTAGCAAAAGTAAAAACAAATCTGATTTTCACTTTTGTTTTTACTTTTGCTAAAACTTTATAGGTTATGTTTAATATATATATATATATATATATATATAGGCCTATATATATATTAAACATAACCTATAAACTTTTAGCAAAAGTAAAAACAAATCTGATTTTCACTTTTGTTTTTACTTTTGCTAAAACTTTATAGGTTATGTTTAATATATATATATATATATATATATATATATAGGCCTATATATATATTAAACATAACCTATAAACTTTTAGCAAAAGTAAAAACAAATCTGATTTTCACTTTTGTTTTTACTTTTGCTAAAACTTTATAGGTTATGTTTAATATATATATATATATATAGGCCTATATATATATATTAAACATAACCTATAAACTTTTAGCAAAAGTAAAAACAAATCTGATTTTCACTTTTGTTTTTACTTTTGCTAAAACTTTATAGGTTATGTTTAATATATATATATATATATATATATATATATATATATATATATATATATATATATATATAGGCCTATATATATATTAAACATAACCTATAAACTTTTAGCAAAAGTAAAAACAAATCTGATTTTCACTTTTGTTTTTACTTTTGCTAAAACTTTATAGGTTATGTTTAATATATATATATATATATATATATATATATATATATATATATATATATATATATATATATATATATATATAGGCCTATATATATATTAAACATAACCTATAAACTTTTAGCAAAAGTAAAAACAAATCTGATTTTCACTTTTGTTTTTACTTTTGCTAAAACTTTATAGGTTATGTTTAATATATATATATATATATATATATATATATATATATATATATATATAGGCCTATATATATATTAAACATAACCTATAAACTTTTAGCAAAAGTAAAAACAAATCTGATTTTCACTTTTGTTTTTACTTTTGCTAAAACTTTATAGGTTATGTTTAATATATATATATATATATATATATATATATATATATATATATATATATATATATATTTAGTTAATTTCATTTGTGTATTTTCACTAAGGATGACGACAAATTAGTCGTTGAAACGCGTTTGAAATAAAAAATTGTATATTTGTGAGTTGTACCATATTTTTATTCTTTAATTAAAACAAACTGTTGTTCTAATTTTTTCTTATTTACCAAATTCTGTTTCGTATTATGAGCCTAAATCAATGTTATTTACTTGAATTAAAAATAGAATTAGTTTTATTTTTAACTTCCCTGACTAATACGTGTACTTTTAATACTCTAGTATCTTCACAATTCAAACTCACATAGAAGTACTATAAATAATCCTTGCATGACAGGTGGGATGCATGGTTATAATTCAACAACTTTTTTCACCCTCTCTATCATATCCTAAATTTAACTGGAACTGTCACCCTTCAGCTTTAAATATTTTGGGCATAACAATATAACAGTATTTTACAACTGTCAAACTTGAAGACAAATATTCTTAAAATAGCACAACGAAAGTGTGGGAGTTATTTTTAAAAAAATATTTTTCTTATTTAATTTTAATTTAATTAAATGGATATTTCTTCTCATCATTGTTTAGAATTTAAGATGGAACTTCGGTCAATACAGGCAAATTGCAGACGAATATCTTTGGTAATTACTCTATCGAAATAAAAATATTCCATTTGGCATAAGGACATTGTATAGAGTTTTGGTTCCTGCTGTTAAAATCACCCTTGAAATTATAAAATGGGTCACATCTGTATTCAAGTTACGTCAAATAGAATTGTTTATTAAGAAAAGGGAAGGAGAAGTGATCACGTAAGCTTGGCACGTGTGTTTGGGGAGAAATGGAGAAGTACCACTGTAAAGCTTGGAAGTCTGGTGAGTGATTTTGGAGTTATGGAATAATACCTGAAAATGCTCCTAAGCTGTAGTGTAACAACACGCCTACGTAATGCTATAAGATATTCAGTGAAGTGTAAATCATGTAGAGGGAAAGTTGGATCGAAAACACTTGAATTTATTCCGAGTTTGAATGCTGGACATGTAAGTTTTATCTTTTGTAAATCGCTATGGGTGAAGTACTTGCACCACATACATCGTCGAATCATTTACTTAATAAGAAAACTTTTATTTCATAAAAAAGGAATATTAGACAGCTGTATATTTTACATTTTTCAAATATTTTCCGGTTTGATCAGACGTTTTATTTTCTTCACTCTTTAAATTTCTTCTTCAGACGTTAATTTACGAACTCTGAAAAACAAATCGTAATTGATGAATGTATTTTGCTGTTTTATTATGAGCTCAATGATATTTTATAATTGTGACATCGTTTTTTGAGAACTATTCAATGAAAAACCTCTAGAGCTTTCTTAAAATCGATTTAAAATCAAACAAAAATATATATTTGAAATATTTTGGGTCGACTCGTTACATTTTGGGAAATTATCTTTTTTGTGAAATAACTAAGTCAGTTCAAAAATTAAGAACAAAGCTGTAAAAGTAGACTACACCTTTTTGAAAACTATAGACACAACTTGTAAACCATCTATGATCAAATATAATTTCAATATGTGAATAATTCACATATTTTATTTCTAGGCAACTATCTCTGCTTTCAGATTGCCACTAAGTCTTAAAAATATTCTTTTAAACATTTTATTGTTTAATGCAGATGTGAGATGAAAAAGAAAACATTAGGTATACGTAAAGAGTTATTTGAAGAAAATATCTCACAAAACTCTCAACAAGACAATATCAGACTATTTTGAAATTGGTAAAGTCAAGGAGTTGGCTTTATTTTCGCGTTAACTCACACTGGGATATGTCTAAGTGAAGTATAAAACCTTTCCCATGGGTGTGTGCATTGTGTATCGTTATCCTGAAATATGAGTTTTTTAAAATTAACCAAACTCCAAATAGCAACTAAAAATATTGTTTGGACAGAAAACCTATTTTTTATAGCTAAACCAGATACTTTCATTCTATATTTGTAAAATAGCTATATAGTATTTTAATATAACAAAACATAGTGCTATATGTTACAAAGAAACGAATGGTTAGCTATTTCTAAGATTCTTAAACAAATAAAACAATAGTATTTTTCTGTCTATAGGAAATAGTAGAGAATTTTATATATTTTATATAAGTATGTCATTTACATAATCATAATAAAAATAAAATCTATTACTGGGATAACGTAGACTAGATTAAAGCGAATATACATTAGTGTTTAAATTCCATTAAATTTTCAATCAATCTGTATATTTTAGTTTTTTTTAAATTGTCCATTATAATACAAGGAAATAGTTTTACCACAAAAGTAAAACCACATTTACAAAATTTGTTGGATATAATTTCAAATTTCTGTCCAACTAAATTTCAAATTAAATAAATGGAAAACTATCGCCCTTTTTCCTTATACTTTAGAAATCAACATATAAATATAAATAGACCTACTGTAATCTATCAGATATTTTAATTAATAATAATTTATTCTTAAGGGAGCAGTAATTATTGTTTATCACTTTACAAGTTACTGTGGATTTCTCTCCTTTTAATTATAGATTTTGGGTATCTATCTGTCTTTACAAAAAAGTAAGTAAAATTTCAAAGCCAGTTGATTTTGTTTTTAATTATTAGACTGTTATTCAAGAGTTAAATCCCATCCTAATTTTTAATCGTGTAAGATTTGACAAAAAATATTCTTTAATTAAGTTTATATAAATTATGATCATAAATAACTTCTATAAAATAAAAGGAAATACCTTTAAAAATTTTACAAAATAACTCAAACCTTACAATTAAAGAAACAAAATTTTGTAGTACTTACAAGATCGTTCTACTCTTACACCGTTCCGATACAAGAGCAAGACTAAAGCCGGAAATATTTGTGCATCAACCCTTCCCGTTCAGGTTGATATTTTTTGTTTAGTGTTTACAAAAACTTTCTCGAAAAGTATCAATATTTACCCGTCCGAGTAACGGTCCAGAAACTGTGCAACAATAGCCGGGCGAGCCGTTGTCCGTTTTTTCTTGTACGTCGAACCGTTAGGTTTTATGGGCGCATTTAACCTTGCAGGACCGAAGAGATGGTTAAACATTTCTATATACTTAGACTTTTAAAGAATCGATTTTGAACGGCGTTATTCAGTAGGCATATTCGGGTCAGTTTGCGCGTGGAAGCGGTCAGGTTAGTTATCATTTTTTTAAAGTGGTTTACATGTATTGAAGATCTAATAGCCTATATAAGATTAATTTATATAGAAAGAAGAAAACATTAATTTCAAATTTTCTTAAGACACATAAATAGTTGTTAAAACGTGTACTAATTGTATAGCCGTACAGACATAGCCCTATTTTAGAAATACACTCACTTATCAAATGATTCTTCGTGAATTAGAAAACAACGTTTTACCACATATTTGTGGTACTTAAGCTAACCGGTTGCTTCAGCGAATCTTAGTGTTCACAAACTCATTTTTTATAAGAAACGTTCGGATATTTTGTTGCTATATTGTAAACAGGTACATAATAAACTACTAAGAAACATTCAGTTTAAACATTGATGTATAAGTATGGTATTGAGTAGATTTTTGTATCACTATTTATAACGTGACATTAAAAAAACTCTCGTCTTGTTCATAACGTAATTTTTTAATTAAATATTATAGAAAAAATCGTTACCAGTCTAATCATTGATAATAGCTACAAAAAATAAATTACTTCATCATGGAATTGACTTAATAGAGTCTTTACCAATAGAAGATTCTCAGTGGTAATTCCTAATAATTATATCTTGTTTTGTCTTGAACCATCCTTTAAACTTCTCCATTTCTTCATGAACGAGGTTTTCCAAGTTGGTTTACAAACTGCTCATATTAAGCAGCACCAAACCTTGTTTGTCAGAACAAGTTGAGTTTAATTATAACTATAGGTTCTATAATAGGGCATATAGGCTTAATAATGAAATCTACAGACCAATGAAACCCTTAAAACGTCGCCATAACATATCACATTTGTAGAGAAGACAGTAAGGAATTTTGGGCAAGTGTTTTCATTAAAGCTCCAAGTAGCGCTTTAGAGCAAAGGCCTGTGACTTACACACGATAAATCCTATAATTATACCCAATTGTAGTGTGCATAGTTTCTTAAATAAACAATTAAATTAAACTCAGTATATAAATTAAATTATTACTTATTTATAACTTTAGGGAAAAAGTTTATAACTTTATGGTTTATAGAGATCTGTTGTAAAAGTAACTGGAACTTAAACTTATGGAGAACGCATAACTCTGGCAATCTAGCCGTTCGCGTTCGTTTCTCATCCAACCGCACTTTATAAATGTAACAAGTGTAACTGAATGCTCGAAGATCTCAGAAACCCTCTAATACGCATAGTGCACACACAACCTTTTCAGAAATAGTTGATCGGATAAGTAAACTCGCCTGTGACTCAAGGATCCAATAAACGATACGTTAAATATAAAACTGATTCTACACAATTTATGTTTAAAAAAAATAATAAATTTACCATGATAATTATTTTATTTCATTTTATGTTATAGGGGGGATAAGCTAAGAAATTATTTCATTCATCTGATTTTTTTTTATAATGCCCCCAGACACCTCCTCTAAGCTTTAGAACCAGTGAGGTCGACCTGTTCCCTTAGATATTGGGAGTATGCTACTTACACCTATGTGCAAATTACAGATTAGAATCCTCCTTGTTGTTAGTAATCGTCTTCCATAATAGGTTATCGTAATGTAATTTAATTTAAATTACAATAATTTACCTACAATTTAAGATAATTACAATGAGAATATTAGAAAGAACCCCAATACCACAAAATAATCAAAAATAACAAATAAAACAAGTTACTTAAGATTAAACCTTAAAGTACATTTCGATGACCATATCATCATCATCAGAGGGTCTTATTACAAAATTACAATCTAGCAAAAAAGAAGTTACAAAATAGAGCGATAACAAATAGATCCCTCTATTTTGTAACTTCTTGGTTGCTAGATTTTAATTTTGTAATAAGACCCTCTGATGATGATGACATGGTCATCGAAACGTACATAAGTGTTTAATCTTAAGTAACTATTTGTATTTGTTATGTTTGATTTGATATCACTTGATACGTGATATGTCTCTGTTAACCTTGGGTTTTGTCACCATTATCCTTCCTCGTTTTTGTTTCTTTGTTGCAGATTATATTTGTATTTTCGTCTCTAATTTCTTCATTGGTTACTTGTAGCCTTCTTGAATATTTTTTTTTCTATCTATTCCGCAAATTTAATTTTAGTTGGTTTTTCTCTTAACAAATCGATTTTGCTTTTCTTCGTGCTCAAACCTCGGACGTATTTGTTAATAAGGGCATGTGTTCTTTTTGTTTCACTTCTGTTCCATATAAATTTGTCACAAAAACGTATAACTCTTTATCACCCATTTTTTTACTCTTACTGCAGTCATTGTTTTTCTTTTTCTGTAGTTGAGAGTTTTTAATACAAAATATATTTTTATTAAATTTGACGTCTCGATACCAAGACTTAAATTCTCTGATGTCCCTTCTCCATCTATGAATAGTGTTTTGTTCTAATTAATTTCAACCCCACGCTCTGTATTCTTGGATTAATTTCCTGGCCATATATTCCCAGCCTCCTTTTCATTGAGAGAAGAAGAGCCTTTATTTATTTAGATAGTATAAAGCCATTATGCGATACCTGGATGTACAATTGAAACTAGTTTTTCATCGCTTTAGTTGCTGGTAAAGTAATAACATGGTAATTCCTTGTATAGTATTTTATTTACAAAAATAAGTGTAATGTTACAACATCAAACTTTAAGAACCATCGTTTTGGAAAACCGTCAAAAAGAAAAACTCGTATGTCTCTCCATTCTAATAGGATACATTTAAATAGGGTATCTGGTTAAAAGAAGTCATGTGGACAATCTAGTCACAGAATGTACACAAAAAACGTAATAACTATTATTTGTACATTTTTTTAGAGTTTTAAACGGCTTGTCGTTTTCTGAATATTCAGGTGGTCAGACTTTTTCCGCGAAAATGTAAGTCTCTGATTCCCTGTACATATTAATAAAAAAAAAGTTCAATCCCGGTAGTACAGTTGTCTCTTCTATATCTATCCTAGTTTTGCCTCAGGGGTGGGACAGTACAGTAATCACTGACTGAGTAATAGGGGGGAGTCTCGACAAATTAAATAGCCTCTGATTCCGATAAATGTACAGGTAGCCTATAGGAATCTTTTAAAGTAGAAATCATGTTACAATGTACAAAAATTAGTCAACACTAAGTCAACTTCACATGGGCCGATCTGCTGTAATTTTTTCAAAATATCACAAAATATATAGAGAATTTCCCAGTAACCAAGCAACATTTTCAGGAGATATAGCCTATATATAAGTATAATTCAGGATTATTGTATTATTCATTCCTGATGATGTTGGTACTGTTTACCAACGAAAAGCTTTGAATATAAATTCATAAATATTCATAATAAATACACAAAAACCTCTTAACCACAAACTTTCTTTATTTTACCCTTATGTACATTTCAGTTACAAAGTAACCATCCTCAAAGGGATAACATACAAAGATTGTCAAAGTAACCATCCTCAGAGGGATAACATACAAAGACTGAAATGTACATAAGGGTAAAATAAAGAAAGTTTGTGGTTAAGAGGTTTTTGTGTATTTATTATTAAATTCAACCACAGTATGTTCCTAATAAATAGTATCATAAATATTCTTCTATTGGAATAACCTATGTTGTTTTATATATATATATATATATATATATATATATATATATATATATACACTCAAATTGATGTTATTCTTTATAAAATTTATAAAAAGAAAATATATACATCTATTATTGTTTTAGAAACTACACATTAATTACAACTGTGATAAGACCTAGATTTCTTATATTTACTTTAGACGATTTCCAAGATTACTTGGGTCCCTAATTGTTATCAGAAGCAACCATACATAAATAGATGTAAATCACTGAATATTTTTTTAAAAGTAAAGTTTTGTCTATTTTGTTCTGTTATTGCTTAAGAATATTTTAATTTTCAGCTCTCTGGCCAGGCTTTTATCAGTGGTTAAAGAACGATCTTTTGAATTAGGTATTAGTATTTTCTTTTAAAATTAATTGGTTCCATGAAAAGATAATTTTTCTATCATCTTGTTACAAGCAGCTATCTTGAGTGATTTCTAGTTGTTCGACATGCTGGTTGAGCTTTTTAGCAACTTTTTGCAGGCTCGATGTAGGAATTGCTAGTTACATTAATGATATAATAATAAATTTTTTTAGATATATACTTATTTCTTGCTCTGTTGATACCACCCTATCTGTCCGTGACAAAACAGTCAGATAGAGAGAGAGAAAGAGAGAGAGAGAAAGAGAGAGAGAGAGAGAGAGAGAAAGAGAAAGAGAGAGATAGAAAGGGAGAAAAAGAAGTTAGAAAAACAAAACAAACCAAAAACATTAAATCTTTAAAAGGATATATAATTGGATGGGAAATAGTAAACTTGACTATTCCCCTGAAATAACATTTAGGAACGAAAAGTTGGTAGGAGAATAATGTAAGGTATGAAAAATACTTTGCCTCCCACCTCTACGTGAATGGAATATGGAACCTGACAGTACAGCCACTGCACGTTACAAAAGGAGAGACATATAGTATTAGCTTTACTGCTAGCAACTCATTTGGTTATTATTTAATTTTACAAATTCTCCAAACTATGTTTTCCTAAACTCAAGATAAAAGAAAACGTCATGTACGGGCATTACGTTTACGTCACGATATGAGAGATGGGTTCTGGAAACCTGCTACCAAATGCTTATTGTATCTAAGCGTCCACCAATGACCAATCTTGTATACTGTGACCACCAATGTAGCTTTTATAACGCTAGAAGCACAATAGCGTTAGTGATGGTTGAAACATCTGAAAAAGATACAGAGGAGAGATGTCAAATATTTACTTATGCTTACCTTTCTTCTTGCAACGACATTAGAAGGATATTATCAACTCCTTCAATAATCGATGGTAATCTATCTTTTGGTAACATTTTACTATTCTTTAAGACCTTTTACGACTCTCAAAAGAAGAAACGTACAATACTCCTATTGTAGTTATTACGAAATATAAAGGTGTAGTGAAGTATCAAAGGTGTATTACTAGAAACAAAGGTAGAAATCTGTTGATAGGTTGCTGGTATAACCAAAGAGCATTGTATGATAGGCTATAACTGTGGGTGATATTTGAATCGAACTTAAGAATGGATAAACATTGTGGTCATATCAGTTCAAGCAGTCTGAGAGAGAGCTCTTCATGGTAAAATATGTAGAAAATAATCAAGAAGAGTTCAGTGGGGTGTTTAGTGCTTTTGGCACAGTACCCTTGGACACAATGTTTGGTATGGCTGTGCGATTCCAGTTAATTCAGTTGCAGATTGAGTTCAGAGTTGAAAAACGTCATCATAGAAGAATATATAGGCAAATTCAACGGTACTGTCATAACTGAAAAGGAAGATGGCCTGACCTTACTTTGGGTTAACTGGATGTGAGTGTAACTACCATCTCACACAAGAACTAAATAAACGGTGAATGTTCAAGCAAAAATGTTCCACCTGGCAGAGGTAACCGATATGACTATTGTAAGGAACGGATAGGAAAAACAATATACCATAGACTGTCAAAAATAGGAAAGGCTGCATCAAACCAGAATGTTCCAACTGCCAAAGGTGGCCGGTGTGATTACTGTAAGCAGGGGATGTTCCCCCTAGCATGAGGTGAGTGATGTGACTACTGCAGGAAATATAATTTGTCAGTAAACTGTAAGAGATAATCAAGGCAGCGTCACACCAGAATGTTCCATCATGCGTAAGGTGATCTTAGTTAAAAGTGTAAGGAAAGGACAGAAATGATAAAGTGTCACTAAACTGTTAAAGATCAATTTAACTGCGTTTAGCCAGGATGTTCCACCTGACATAAGACGATCTTAGGAACCAAATGTCAGGGATCAGGCAGGTAGGAAATGTTTCTGGAACAATCAGAATGATTGTAGCTGAATGAACGTAGGATGTTTCACCTCGTAGAAAGTGACTAATGTAAGGAAATACCATGAACGATATGATATCATTAAGTTAATAGAGAGAGGTGTAGCTGAATCAAGTCAAGAGGTGCCACCTACAAGGAGTGACGATGTGGCTACCTTAAGGAGCATCAGGAAGATTATGTATCAATACACTCCGAAAGATGTTTGTAATTGCATCCAGAATGTTTCACCTAGTAGGTGATTTAAGTAGCGAGTATAGGGATCAGGCAGTAAGGAAAATGTTCCTTAAACAGACATGGGTGTAACTGCATGAACCTAGGATGGTTCACCTCGTTAGGTGATGAGATGAAGAGATGTCAAGAACAGATGTGGACCTAAAAAGATATGAAGTAGTGTAGAAGGAAAAAACTCTATGATCATTTGACACTGTTCTATGGAAAAGAGAATGTTGGAGGGACCAATGAAAGCTGCAACAATAACATGCAGCAGGGAAACCCTGCATTCATAAGATGCAGTAGATGAATAGGGAAAATCGGAGTGCGAATAAATAAATATAGTAAAAGAACTAGGAAAACAGTTCTTCGCTATTTAAGAAATTCCTGGATAGTGATACTATAGTGTTGGTCAAGAGAGGGGGTGTATAATAGTTGTATTATCTCGCTACCACCTAGTGCAAGACGTAACTACCATACGTTCAGTCCTCTTAATTGGCTCAAAAAACTACTTTTGCAGTTTTATTGATGATAATCCCTCAAAATTAATTTATCATTTACCGACTGGATTTACAACTCACAAACAATTTAATCATAAATGCTGGGCTTTTATTCTTCATATTATTCCTTAATTATCTTGCCTTGATAACCAATAAGGGATCATTATATGATTTTTTTTTCAAACAATAAATTTATGTTCTATAGATTAGTCATTAAGTACTTTCCCAAGAATTCCTCCTCGTTGAACACCATATACACTTTTTGATATTAAAATGTCCTAACATGACTCAGGAACTGTTTTCCAACTTAATTTACCTTCCTTCTGTGGATCATCTAAATAAATAATTTATATAAAAAAATAAAACTTCTATACCACAAATAACTTTTTGATTTATTTAATACCTAATGTACATTTTAATTGCACAGCAATTATTCTCAGAGGTAATTTCAAAAAAAATATTTACAGATTGTGTTATAAATTACCTCTGACTATACTTAATATGCAATTAAAATGTATATAAGGTATTAAAAGAAATAAAAAAGTTATTTGTGGTATAGAGGTTTCATTTATTTAAATTAAATATTACGCCACAGTTGTTTTTACAGTTATAAATAAATAATGTCTAACCTTTTAGGGTTATTAAGTTTTCCTAATCGTTGTTGAACACTTTTAAGGATATATTTCTATGCGATTAAAATTAACTGCCGATACATTGCTACATATTTATTTAGATTTGTTTACCCTTATTAACCATTTGTGAAGGAAAATATAGTTTGGAGAATGTGTAAAGTTAAGTAATAACATGAGTTGCTAGTACAATAGCTAATACTATATATCTTTCCTTTTGTACCTTGCTGTAGCTGAACTGTCAAGTGTAATATTCCATTTACGTATAAGTGAAGAGTTTAGACAAAGTATTTTTCATACCCTACGTTATTCTCCTACCAACTTTGCATTTCCAACTGTTATTTTCCCCTCACGTCCATTAGTTCAGAAGGACTAAAATGATTTGTAAATAAAGTCTTACAAAATTATGGAATTCTCCGCATCGAACTCGCTTCTTTTCATATCACTCTCCTTTACTTTACAACTGTTTGGAAAAGCTAACAGGTGTGCGAAACCTACTCTAAGTTCTCATTGCTATGCATAGGTGGATCCAATACGCAGGTGCCTCTTTCTTATCATAAGCAGGGTGAGTTGTCACTGTAACTGTCGCCGCACCTGAACCATAACAGATATCACGGTTGGTACTTATATACTGATAGACTACTAATTCCAGCATTCTGTCTGACTTTTCGAAGAATTTAGACTTTATTATAGCTTTTAGTTACGGCTCCGCCTAGGCAACACTCCTATGCCTTCAATCAACTTATAACAACTATAAAAAACAGCCTTGTGTTGCCATGTTTGTCCCTCTTTTATACTTTTCAAAACTTCAATCATCTCTCAAAACTTCTATCAATTTTAAGGTTTTCTAAACTTAACAATTTCAATTTAAAATTTCAGACGGATGTTAGCTTCTTCATCACTTTTTGGACATCTGAGGAAAATCTAGGTGTTCATGGTATTTTTCAGACGTTTTTATTTGCTTTTCATCGTTCTTTACATACAAGACAAATTGCGCGGCCCTCCTTCCCTTTACACATTGCAGACGTTTACTTAGTACAATTTCCAACTTAGGTCTACAAATTCCCCCCAGGTAGAACATACCAGCTACTCTCTCATCTTTTAACTAAATTCAAGCCGATGCCCGGCTTAAGACTCTACAGAGAGGCCGGTTACTACAGAGAGCTATGGATCTACAGGGAAAATGCCATATTTATTCAAAACCTTTCAAAAATCTCTTACAAGCCCCTTATATTCTTATGAACCGTGTTCTGTCAGTCGTATCCCTCAACGTAAAACCTATATACTGCAGTATCTTTTGCTGTTTTAGGTCAATACATTTAGATATATTGGTTAAAAACTACCCTGCCGTCGAATAGACCTGTGTGTACACGGGATAGTCCAGCGTAGCTGGTGTCTGAACGAATTCACGGAAAGATCTTTTCTTCTTGGTTTATACAAAAAAAAACTTTGAAGGCGAAGTAGCATCCATTTTTATGTCTCAGAAAGGGTTTCATACTGCACCGGTACTAAGAAGGTGGTCTTTTTTTTTGGCTCCACCATTGCAGAGTATTGCTTCTGCTTTACCACAAAAGGTGATGTTATTTTAAGGTGCAAAGAAGCTTATTCCAATCTCTGGCCAAAGTAGAGATTGTTTTACAATGGGTTCCTGGACACTGTGGCTTGACGGTGTCAACAAGCTTGCTAGAAGTGGTTGTGAACTTACTCATGGCGATCCTTCCTTAGTTTACCCAGCTTCGTTCAGTCTAATAAAAAAAAACCATCAGGCCAATGGTGAAGATAACTTGGTTAAAAGATAGGAGCTGTTCGTATAATCTAATAACATCTTCCGTTGCCTGCCAAGGGATGTTGCGACCTTTCGAACAGCGACCAGCCATGACATCGGCATCGAATGAGCCTCAAGACACCTCCACCTCTCCTCTTTGTCTAGAAAATGAAGGTATGGCTGATCAGCTGGTCATCTTTAGCGCTCTGGATCACTTCATTAATGACTCTAGCTTGCAAGGACGGGTGAAACCCTACTGGATGGCAAGATGTTTTATGACAGTGTTGTCTGACTAAATTATCAGTCCGCGACGACATGGTTACAAATTATATTACCTGCAAATTTTTCTGTTATATTTCTCTTACATATTCTTTTCTTTTTCAGTCATACACTTCCATTCTCCGTTTTCAAATGCTGTTTCATTTTTCGATGGGGTGTATTGAAGTGCACACTTTAGGTAAAAAAATAAATTGTATGGCCTACTACTTCTTTTTTGCTTGTTCTCACAAATTCTTATTGAAATAGTAAGACCAACCAAATTGTTGTAATCTGGAAATACTCATTAAAAAGCGAAACATTAGAAACAAATCAAAACTGAACTTACAATCTAAGGCAAAGTAAGAAGGTCCTGTTTTCAGTATCCAGAAGCTATTGTGATAGACATTAAAATAATTATTCTGGCTTGAATCGAAATTTTGTGAATGTAATTAACCTAGGACAGACATTTTTTTAATTACTCGTAGCGTTTTATCAGGACTTAACAATAAAATATAAACTCATAAGACAATTAAACAAGTGGATAAATTAAGGCAATATTTGTAATATATTTTGAATTTCTAAAAGAATAATCTAGTCAGTATACAATAGGTTATGTTTAATATTTTTTTAGTTAATTTGATTTGTGTAGCTTCAGGGAGGATGACGACAAATTAGTCGTTGAAACGCGTATGAAATAAAAGTTTTTATATTTGTGAGTTGTACCATATTTTTATTCTTTAATTATAACTTTCACTCACAAGCCAGCTCGAATATTATTAATAAGTATGGCACTCAAGTCAAAAGAGCTGAAGCTACTACACAAATTAAAATTAAAGATTAGGTTGATATCTGATGATAAATGGTTTTTATGTAATTGTAGAAAAAATATTGTTTTTCCAAATTTTATGAAAATTAAAATTCCTAAAAACTATCATTTAACACAACAAATTGAGGATAAAACAAAAAGATATTGGTTACATTTAGAAATAAAATCATTATACGCTAAACAAGCTAGATTAGAGTTAGCAGAATTGGAACTTCATCTTATGATTGTTAAAAAATTGAATAAAATTGAATTTTGTGAGTTTAATACAAAATATGAAAAAATGTTATCAATAATAAATCATAAACAGATAGGTTATGTTTAATATTTTTTTTTAGTTAATTTGATTTGTTTAGCTTCACTGAGGATGACGAGAAATTAGTCGTTGAAACGCGTATGAAATAAAAATTTTTATATTTGTGAGTTGTACCATATTTTTATTCTTTAATTATATTTTATAGTCAATATACGTTGACACTTTTATTTCAACCCACCTTTAAAATTCTTTAAACGAGCAAAGCAAATATAAAGGGTTCTATTTTTTATAGGTATCAACGAATACATTTAACCGAATTTCAGATGCAATATTTTCTAAGCTGTAAACAAAATATTAGTAGTACAGACTACAAGAAAAAATTATTTATTATACTGGAAATCAGGATTTCCAGGAATGCGATGAGGACGTTGCATTGGTTATGGCTTGAATTCTACTAATCAGCTCTGTATTTCGAGTAACTCAATAATATTTTGAAGCTCTGAATATCCGTTTTCCTCTTGTACTTTAGTGCCAACATAGTATGTTAAATTTTATTCAGGCGGCATGCTGTTTATCTGGGTCACAGTTATTGTCTCAAGGAACAC
>JBAIZL010000002.1:227406142-227418642 GCA_036971475.1 Prosapia bicincta | reverse complement strand
GTTCTGGAAAAGAGGATGTAATAGCCTTACAATAAGTAAGTCCCACTAACAATCAACGTTAGAAGATCCGTGGTGGGTCTTGTTATTAATAATTGTATCAATATTGTAAGATATTTCATTTCCAATGTAGCCGATTATTTTGAAATTTTGTCATGTTTTAGAATGTTGTTCCTAGTTCCATTAAATAAAATTAAATTTTTACTTTACTTGCCTTTACTATCCTGTTGTATAGTTACCAATTACGATACTATTGTAATTTTTCTGTTAATTTATAGAATTATTAATATAAAATAATAAAACTAACACAAGTGAAATTTTTAGGGATTTTTTGGTAATATCAGGTAGAATATGAAAAAGAATTCTAAACTTTTATGCAAATCAGAGCGTAAAAGCTTTTCAGATTTTAGAGAAGTCATCCACTGTATAATATATATTATTTTAAATATAATTATTATAGCTTAATTGTACATCTCACTAGTAGCATCAACCAAGTCAAACTCATTCATTATTTTACTATAACTTAGACTTACTTATATACTGGATTTTACCATAATAACGTTTTTAATAAAACTTTTCAATTGTTGTCGCAGATTTATCTTACTGATCGATTCCGTAACCTTATACCGGTTACACTTTTAGATTGCATTAGGAAACTTCCAGGATACAGGATTCGATTTTACCATCGTATTCTAATTGCTTGAGCTCTTCAGTTAATCTAAACTGTCACTTGTATTCATATATTTTTTCTTTTATTATATGGCACATACATTTTCGCGTACTACTGTTTACATACATAAATGTATTATCTACATATTTTTTTAAAAATATTTAAATTTTAATCAGCATTTAACTGTTAGCTTGATTCAGTGTAAACAAAGTTTCAATAATTTGAATTACTAAAAACATTAACTTTTAAATAAAGAGTAAATTTTAGTAATTTTATAGTCTCTTGTTAGAAAATAGACACTTATTTTTGACATCTAAAGTGAGAAAACTAGCAAATTTATTTAAACAGTGCTATTGTTGTACCAAAATTATCAAAAGGACACTCAATTTTCTTCCTGATCAAGGAAATGAATGAAATGTTCTGTTTACGCTTTATTTACTTATATATATTTCTGCCAAGTTATAAGTTACTGGATTAATTATATTAAAAACGAATTAGTTAAAATTACTTGCTTATATTTTGTGGACACAACTTTATTTCGTAAACTAATTATTATAATATTTAACACAAATTTTGTAAAAAGGTTGTACGTCTTAGATGCAAAACTAAAAAATGTAACATTTTAATGCTCCGATCTTAAAATGGTTGTTTTTTGTTTCATTGTTAGCAGGTGAAGATAAAATGATGATTCCTGAAACCTGTGGTTTTTGTTATTTGATTGAAATGATTAAGATAATGTTTTATTTCATTATAATAATTGAATTTTCTTTAAGATAAAGGCTTAGGGACTCAATATCATAGTTTGATCGTACTTTGAACGTAACCCTAAAATTATATATATTTTCATAGGTAAAAGTCAGAGTATTGTACTCAAAATCTCACAAAATTAGTCTTTAATAAGAATACAAAACAAACTAGTTTCAGCGACGAAGTCGCCTTCCTCAGTGCTTGGCTACTACTGTAGTAGTAGTAGCCAAGCACTGAGGAAGGCGACTTCGTCGCTGAAACTAGTTTGTTTTGTATTCTTATTAAAGACTAATTTTTGTGAGATTTTGAGTACACTACTCTGACTTTTACCTATGTGAATAGTTCTCACTAGCAAAGCTCTAAATAACTATATATATATATTTTATTTTTCGTTACTCTCTCAATAAGAGATTCTCGCTATTCTGAAAATTTCGAAACAATCAAAACTAAAAGCAAAATTTAAATAATTTCTAATTTTCCAAAAATAAGCCTGGCAGAAAAATATGTAATACATTAAACTAATGCATGCGTTTACACAATAATCCCAAAAGATTTCTACTGAAGATCCTACACAGTTTCATACGTTTTTAAATGAAAAATTTCGCTTTAAATTACCAATAGAAATACTTCAGTTACCATATGTTAACACAGGTTCTCTCTTTACCGATTTGGAAATGTAAATTTAAAAAAATAAACGTCTCTCAATTGTACTTCTATATAAGTATAATTCCTTCTATTTAATTACACTGTAATTAGAATCATTCAAAATCGAATAACCTAATAGCGACATTTACAATTGTTTTTTATTTACTAATTTACTTTCTTTGTTAGTTTCACACATTATTAATTTTATTTGTGGAATTTAATATCCATGAATATGGGGAAAACCTTGACGTTTTTACTTATATAATTTAAATAACTGTAGAACTTATACTTACACTCGTAATAACTTATTATTAACACTTCGGAAGGGATAGGAAATGACATGGTAAATTTTTATCTTTACATATTGTTATCCCAAACTGATTTAAAACTTTTTATAAGAATTTTGTATTTACGAAATATTTGTAACATAAGACATTTCAATAATTTCGAAGGAAAAATACCCTGAACAAAAAGTATAATTTAAACTTCAAATAAAACAAATACAACCCCCACAATAAAATCAATCTACCCTCCTTGTGTCGTATTCATCCGACGTATTTTCTACGTGATCCCTGCACCGGGGCTCCATTCGGGAAGACAGAAAGTTTTTTTTCCTTTAACCCTGGATAAAATATTAATATAAAACCAGCCCTTCCTTCTCTTACCTTTACTGTAAATAAGGTGGTTCCCATGCCACGAGGGTAGAAAGACTGCATTCGCTAGCTTGGTTTGCATTGATAATATTTTACTTCTCTTACTTTAATTAAATTATTCTACCGATATTACACAATTTTCAAAACGTAAAAATTTAATTCAATTTTTTAAGCTGCATCATCAGTAATCACGAATACACAGTATTGAAAAAAACAATTTGTCAATCTTCTTTCCTACCCAGTTTATTTGACGTGATACAATAAAACAAGTTTTTCCTATTTTGTTTGAAATTTACAATATGACTGTTCTTCACGTCTGTTGTAAAACATCATAAACTAACCTCAATAAACTATCTATTTCAAACATTGTATGTTTGTATTTAACGCATTCAAAATTTAAAATGATCATAATAACAAAATTATTGATTTTACTTTAAATTAATACCGTGAGACAAAGAGAAGGAGATTTATAAATAAGGAAGAGTGTAGACCCTATAGCATAAATGAAACATAGGGATTATTTCAAGATAAGTACTATTAAATAGTTTATTTTATTCGCAGATAATCATTTCTTCTTATATATTAAAATAAACTTTAAAATACTTTTCGACATATGCAAATGGAATAACAAAACATCAAATAGGCATAATAATTTGAAAAATGTTCTTTGAAATATAATTATGTTTCTCTAAACTTGTTTAAACTAAATGTCTTACATCTATTACAAAACACTAAGGTAAGTATGGTATCTCAGAAGCTAGGTAATAGTTAATTAACGGAAAGAAACAACATCAGTAAGTTATACAGAAGAAAGGTGGAGAAATGGGTAAAGAGGGAATAATAAAATAAAAAAAAGGAAAGCAAGATTCAAGAAAATTTAAACGTCTTATGACTGTAGGTAAGTGAAGGTAGGAGAACAAAGTACAAGCGATGGGTCAAAGAAGAAAAACGGAATAGAGATAAACAGAGAGATTTAAAATTAAAGTTATTACCTATACTAAACAGAATAAAAAAGAAGATATTGAGAGAAAAAAATAGTATAAAAATTATGGATAGTATTAAATAATGAAAGCAAAGGAAATAATTCGCAAAAAGGAAATTTGAAACCAAGGCTAATTACTTCTAGAATTATTAATACTATAAAATTACATTAAACAAGTGGGTAGTAAACCGAGTTTTTTTAATAAAGTAAAGGAAAATTTTAAATAAAGATTTATAATTAAAAATTGATATAAGAAGGAGAGAGAGAGAGTAGGGAAAATGAAAGATAAAATATGTCGAAAGAAGATAAGGTTTAAATAAATATGTTGAAAAAAGTAAAAAATATTAGAAGGAAAGCTTAAAGGCAAATTGTTGGCCTATGTAGACCTACTAATGAAGACATAAGTGCTGAAATTTAAAAAAATATATATGATTCAGACAAAAAAGGTTGAAATTGTATTAAATAAATGATAAAATCCAAATAGGGTGAGAAAGAAGTTGTACAATCACACACACCACTAATAACGTATTCTAATTCTATGGTATCTAGTAGGGCTATGTATGTATGAGCGAGAAAAAGGGGAAAGGACGAATGAGTAAGTAAGAGAGTAACAAAATTTTATAATTGATCATAGGTATAATTGAAATGAAATGTGTTAAACTACTCTTATGGTAATGATATGCAATTTACAATTAACCACTAGGCCTATATCTTTCCAAATTATTTTTTAAATACTGTCAGTAAAATAAATTCAAAATCATTTAAGTTATACACATTTTTCTTATACCATGACATTTCTCTTAAAATATTTTATGAGTTTTCAATCAATATAAAACCGTTTTCACATTCTTACTTTCCTTGCTACAATGACTTTTATATTATTTAATAAAAATTGAATTATTGACAACACAAATTTGAATAAATTCTTTTACTGTTAGATTTTAGGTCTACAATACTTTATAGATATAAATTTACTTTTTATTAATAATTGTTTTCTGTTCTACACTTACCGTATTCAATCAATCAATTCTTATTTTAAGTCCATTATTGAAAATCATACTTTTTCCAACTTTTTTTCTTTGATTTATATAATGTCACAATTTTAACGTTTTTGTAGTAAGTTTTAAAATAAGGTATTAAAAAGTTCAAAAAAATTTATAATTTCTACAACGTATCTAAAGAATATTATTGTCCTTAATAATTTCATATTTTTGCTTTGTTTTTTTTTATTTCAAAAATAATATTTTTTTTTTAATCTTTCATTACTAAGAACAGCTTGTTCTTTACCAGTGGATTTATTGATTATCTACTACTTGGTTGGTCTCGTTGCCTTTGCATTAACAAATAATAATGGTAACGTGTAACTCATTTAAAAAGTTTTTTATTTGGAATTTATTGTTTAAAATTAAAATTAAATTTACATTTTTTTAATAATAAAAAACTATTATTTTATTCATTTGCTTAGACTTAATAAACTACTTTCTAAAAGTCAGCAAATTGTGAAATTCTTTGGAAACTTATAAATTAATTTGACAAAAATGTTACAAGAAAACATACTTTTGTGTGTATTTTGGCATTATTTGTCTACTATAGATATATTCACGTACACCTTTGTTAAGTGAGCTTAATGAGCTTATAGATTTTATCACATGCCTATGCAGAGACCCTCTCCCTGTTCTAAAATAAAAAAGCTTTGGTAAGAGACAGACAAGTGTTTTATACAAAATTAGGTGAAATAAAATTACAAATGAAACACTTAATTTATAATTTAGTTTTTGCATTTTTCTTATACAAATATTTCACGAGACTTAACCTTACTCTCCTTTCCCAAGAGCTCGTAAGCATTATAAAACCACCTTTCTGACAATATGCATAAAACCATGTCTCTTAAATATGTATATATTTAAAATATATATGTAGAGAGAGAAGAGGAGGGGAGAATGAGGGACATCCTAAAATGTAATTTTAAAGCTAATGTATTCCAGAATGACTAATATCCCTTACGGAGGATTGTGAATATTGATTGGGAGGTAAAACCAAATCGTACAGGATTTAAAGGAAAATGATTGCATCTCGTGGGAGAGTTCCATACTATAGGTCCTAAGTAACCTACTCCCTGTCGGGGTTCTATACGATAGCTTACCTGAGGTGGACCTCTTCTTAGGCGTCACGAATTCAGGTCTCAAAAGTAACTGGTTACTGAACTTTCTACTATTACATACGAGTTGGTAATTAGTCGTTTGAATTATTTTTTAAAAAATTAAAATGTAAAATATTTCTATCCATACGTTACACAATGTTGGGAGAAAAAGGATAAAGAAGGGTTAATGAAGTCAGACGGGATAAAGGAAAATTGGTGCTGTGAGTAGGAGAAAATTGAAACGTTCGCTTACCTGAAATATGTTTGCTCTCATACTGAGTGAAAAGAAGTGTGTCGATATCTGTTGAAGGGCTAAGTCACTTGCTCTCATACTGAGTGAAAAGAAGTGTGTCGATATCTGTTGAAGGGCTAAGTCACTTGCTCTCATACTGAGTGAAAAGAAGTGTGTCGATATCTGTTGAAGGGCTAAGTCACTTGCTCTCATACTGAGTGAAAAGAAGTGTGTCGATATCTGTTGAAGGGCTAAGTCACTTGCTCTCATACTGAGTGAAAGGAAGTGTGTCGATATCTGTTGAAGGGCTAAGTCACTTGCTCTCATACTGAGTGAAAAGAAGTGTGTCGATATCTGTTGAAGGGCTAAGTCACTTGCTCTCATACTGAGTGAAAAGAAGTGTGTCGATATCTGTTGAAGGGCTAAGTCACTTGCTCTCATACTGAGTGAAAGGAAGTGTGTCGATATCTGTTGAAGGGCTAAATCACTTGCTCTCATACTGATTGAAGAGAAGTGTGTCGATATCTGTTGAAGGGCTAAATCACTTGCTCTCATACTGAGTGAAGAGAAGTGTGTCGATATCTGTTGAAGGGCTAAATCACTTGCTCTCATACTGAGTGAAGAGAAGTGTGTCGATATCTGTTGAAGGGCTAAATCACTTGAGCCAATCAAGGGAAATTTTAGTCGGATAAATGTTGAAGGGCTAAATCACTTGCTCTCATACTGGTTGAAGAGAAGTGTGTCGATATCTGTTGAAGGGCTAAATCACTTGCTCTCAAACTGATTGAAGAGAAGTGTGTCGATATCTGTTGAAGGGCTAAATCACTTGAGCCAATCAAGGGAAATCTTAGGCGGATAAATGTTGATGCCAACAAACAGTACCTTCACTATTTTATTTAGCAGGTTATGCAGAAGCCATTGAAATGCCACTTGAATAATGGGATTAATATTTGAGATAATCCAGTAGACTACTTTGTTTCAGATAAATTAACACAAAATTCTATATTTAAAAAATTATCAAATTCAAAGGATTTTAGGGATATCAATTTTCATGTTATTTAAAATATGTATCCCACAAAAATATGTTGCACGAAAAAATAGGATTGATGTAGGGACTACTATATTGTTTGTATTACAAAATAAAGAAAAATCTGTATGATTTCGAGTCTGTTAGACAAAAAGTCGTAAGAAACGTTACTTTCCGCGTCCATTATTTTAGTATCGTTATTAATTTTCTGAAAAATCTATGCAATTTTATAAGTAGACAAATATAGGCTATATCCTGTTTTTAAAAGCTATTTTGATAGGATCCTTTAAATTTTCATAAAAATTCATCCTTTAAACGTTCAACCACTAATTAACGAAATAACAAACCCTTTAAATTGATTTTAATTGGTGATCAATTGACAAAATTGATCAAAATGTCGACGAAATATTTAACCTTGTGACAAGGTCAACTAGGCCCTTTCTATTGGGCCAATCCTAAGGCCAATAGTTGGCCAGAATTGAATTCGATCGATGACCGAAATCACAGCGTTGTCTGTAGCTCAGCCTGTTGTGACGAAATACACAGGCCTTAATTAATGACAGCTTGAATTAAAATCCCATTTAATGGCTGAACTTTCTATTTAAAAGTAGTCAGCGATAGATTATACGAAAGCGTGGGATTTAGGAAAGTTGAATGTTAAGTGATTTTTTAAATATTTCCTGGTAACTAAATATTTTTTTTGGAAAACTACCGTTACAATATTCTTGAACTATTATTTTAAAAAAAGACTATTTTCTCTTACAAATAAAATTTGTGACTAGCAAGTCTTAAAAATAGCGCATTAGTATTCATTATTCGGTACCTTAAAGGACATTTCCTAAATTTTTCAAGGACAAAGTTATACTAAAGTATCAGCTGCTATTTGGAAGACGTTAATATTATTCTAAACTTCACTTCGCTTCTCTTCAATTAATCCCCGTCTACCCAATGTGGGACATAGACGCTCCCTATTTTCATCCAGTCATCAAGGCACCCTCCCTTCCTCGTCTACACTAGGCCAATTATTTTCTTGATTTCACCCTTCCATCTTCTTGTCTGTGGCCTTCCTCTGGGAGGTTTCCCCAATCCAAGGTCGCCACTCTCGAATAATTTTTTCCTTCTCATCCTGATTTTGATGGTTGTGCCAAGCTCATTTCCATTCAGGTAGTTGTTGGGTATTTATTTATCTTATTTGGTCTACAAATTTAATTTAAATCCACCTCTTCGTTTATTATATGTCATAGATCTACAATAAAAATTCTCAATGGTAATATTAATTTGAACACAGGAATAAATATGACAATTATTCTATTCGAATTTGAAACCAATCATAAAATGCTTTCAGAGTTTTTTGAGACGGATTAAAGCTGGAAAATTATTCTACTAGCAATTATATTATAAACCACTGTATAGGAAAATTCTTAAAGAATTCACTTATATTAACTTTGTATTTAGAAGTATTGAGTTTACAACTGAAAATTTGTTCATTTTACACACATAAAATAGACTAATAATTGTTGATCCGCATTGTCTGACCTGAAACATAAAAACAAATTGTTACAATAATTATGTCATTTGGATATTTATGTTAACTTTTTTTCACATAGGCACTGTTAAGTAACTAGATTACAATATTTAACTTTATTCAGTGTGATGTTTTAGTTTGGAATAGATAGATATCCAAATCCTCTTTATAAATTGTTATAAGTTATTAAATAATATGCGTAGGCCTATATTGCAGGCATTTACCGGGAATGATATGACCAAGCATAATTTTGAATGTAAAAAGTACTAGAATAATTATCTAGAGTGACAAATATTGTCCGGTTTTTACAATAACAATTCTAATTCTATTAATGAATAGGAATATCTTACACAGTAGGAAACGACAAGTTACTAATTAATTATTAATAAAAAACTCTCGAAGTGTTGTAGATTTAAGAGTCAGAAAACATTAAAATTGTAACTTCTTTAAAAAATAATTCTTTAAACAATATTTCGAAAATGTTTATTACTAAAATTTAAACCAGAAGAAGCAATTTTGTGTATAATTTATTATTAACTATTTTTATTGAAATCCAAGATAAATAATCAATTAATTATTCAACCAGGATAAAGTGTAAATAATTCATAAAGTTTATTCAATAAGTTGAAAATGGTTAATCTTTGTAACATATATTCATTAACACAAACACACGCAGAGACATGCTCACACAAACTATTAGTAATTATAGCATGTTTAAAGTTGTTAAATATTACGTGGCTAAATTTACAAGCAAAATAGAGTCATTGTTGCGATTATATTCCTACGCTGATTTATGAGAAATAATTAGTTACATAAGAGATTTTTGCTCACATCAAAATTAAGCACGGTTTCTTAGGAGTGTTTTCATATTGTCAGACCTCTGCTTATCAAAGTTTTACGATTTAGTCAATTTTTGAACTGAAAACAAAAAAATAATTTCTCAATAGCTTTAATCAAGAGCGAGTTAAATACTTTTGATTAATTTATTAATAATTTCACAACTGTCATTTTATTTGTTCAAGCACGAAGGATTTGTACCAAAATTGTGTTATTTAAACAAATGAAATTATACTCAATTAAAAACCAGCAAAATCTTTAAATTTGTTTGTTTTAGGTTATTTTATTATTAAAGTGCAAGACCAGTAAGATCGCATGAATTCAAGTTCATTTTGCTTTGCTCAACTTTATCTGTTGAATTACAAATAGCCCAACATAGATAGGCTACTTTGTAACAAGTCTACAAAACACGTGTGATGAGAAGGAGACCTCTATATCTAAAGGTTTCTATAGAGTAGGCTAGAGTATAGTTTTGTATTCACGACTGTAGATTTTTACAGTTTACTAAATTATCTAAACGTGCAAGAATTAGGATCCTGGGTAAAGGAAGACACACTATGCCTACTTATTAAACAATCTGAATTCATGGAGAAATCGATCATATGAGGAAAATCAATATTACATTTCTGCATAATGAAAAAACCTGTAATGAAAAAAAATACTGTGTTATTAACACTTGATTGAATACATTGCATGGGACAGAACATTATATTATTCTATTAATGAGTAAAAAAGTAGAATAAGGCAGCTAAAATAACCCTTTCTCTTACAAAGCCTTTCAGAATAAGGATGGTTGTTTTAGCACAATTGTTTGCTCCAATTTTTTGTTTTTTATAGTTCCAAGTTTTTTTCTGGTTTTGTACATCATATAAGGTGAATATATAAGCGTTTATTGTTCTAAATTCTAATATATATAATTTATTATATCGAATGTTTAATAATTGACCTTTACGAATGATTCTTCTCGTAACCATTCGTTCAACGGTATGTCGTAAAATAAATTTTATTATAAAAGACTGGTATTCATTTAATAAAGACAAAAGCGGGACATTCGTGTAACGTAATCATAGTGATAGTGAGAAACACTATCAGCATCTTTAAACCCGCAAAGTTATATCAACTTAAGCGTAAAACATGAGCTTCATTTCAATTCATTCAGATTTAGTTTATTGTATTAGTGTATTAATTAATTACAGCAATTAACTAAACATACAATCCCATTTTATGAAATTATTGGACTAAGACTGATAAAGTTGTTATTTGTATATTCCTGTCACCTTGAAGAAAATTATTTCTGACGATTTTTGGTCAATAAAATATTTCTCAATATTCAGCTGACATTTCGACGAGATGGGAAAAACGAAATGAAAGAAAATAGAAAAACATAAAGTTGATTAGGTAAAGTAAAGCTGTATCTGGAAACTGAGACAATGTGCTCGTTTATCCGAAGTTCCGTAGCTGGAAAATTGCCTTTCTCTCGTTTTCCATTCGTCTGTATGGCGGTGAACTTGGGATTTCATCAGCGCGTCAACACTAAACTCCATATTGGAAACTGAGGGGGTGGGATTCGTTGCTTTACACCAAAACTTTTATATTTGAATCAATAACATGGTTTGAGCCAAAGTGCGTCGGTTGGAATTGGAAAAGTCGGTCCGTCCTCGATAAAAACTTTCTTGGAAGTTGAAAATTGCTGGAGCAATGTAATCGCAATGTAGCGCGAGTTATTTACAAAGTTTTCTGCAACTTTTCAAGTAAAACTTTAAAAATGTTGGCTTTTTCATAAACTTTATACGAAGAAGATGAGGTTGGGCATGAAGTCAAAATGTTATAAATAAACTTATAATTTTATATTAACAAGACCTATAAATATAATTGTATTTATTAATATTTTTTCTATCTATTATTCATTCTATTATTCTAATCTAAAGATTCAAACCACAGATTGTGTAAATATTTACAAATTGTAAACTAATGACTTTACGGCAAAAATATAAGTTAAAATTTCAGCGGAAATAATAAAAATCGAAGGATAGGGCCTATATAAATGGGAAAATAACTCCCAAAAATATAATGGTTAATGGTCTGCTAACAACCTTTAGTTAACAAAATGTCTGGTCGCAGATAATAACACAAGTGTAATAAGTAATTAACAACAGCTCGTCATAAACAGCAACAAGATTTCGGTATTTATATAGATAGTATTTACACATCTTATATGTAAACGGTGATGGTTTTTTAAAGTTTCAAGGTGGTTTCGGAATCGATATAATTTTAACCTATATTTTAAATTAAATTAAGAATAATTAATCTTTAGAGAGACAATCCCTGTTAGAGGACACGAGATGACGTATGCAATTATATGAAGTAGCCTTACTCCCCATTTGGGTTACAAACAGTTAACCCGTTCAACCCCCTTTAAACAAAAAATATTAGGATGAAAAGAAGGAATGAAGAAAGTCTAAAGGAATGACATAACGATCCCCTGATACTGGGAATGGACGAAAATTACGGCATCGTCTAAGAAGGGTCGCTTACCTGAAGACGACCTTCGCACAAACGGGTGGAAGAGAGTAGTTTACCGGAAATCGTGGGAACGATATAAAAACCACCTCAGGCTTGTGTACGTAAATATTATTGCGAACGATAATACATTGTTTAATTTTATTGGCAGATCAACATCTATAAATAATGTTATGTCTCATCAATTTCTAAAACAGAACTGGTGATATTCCCTTTTGTAAAATAGTCAATAAAATAATAAAGGGTGAGTTAGTGATAAGATGTTTCTTTACAGAGACAAGTATTTTGCAATAGAACCATTTCAACCAACTTATTTTAATTTGAATTTCCTTGTATAATACAATAATTTTTGTATTTCAATTATTATAGAACTTATTATCAGAAAATTTAATTAATATTACCAGTGAATCAAGGCAGTTAAGCAGCACATATTTGAACACAAATAAAACATTTAGTAGAAAAACTACCTGACAAAAAAAGCACATAAGTGCCATTGGAATCTGATTGGAACACGAGAAGTTCTTG
>JBAIZL010000002.1:227378642-227401142 GCA_036971475.1 Prosapia bicincta | reverse complement strand
TAAATAAAAATTATAAAAATAGTGTCCTCAATCACAAATTTAAACAGATAGTTTAAGATGTGATACGTTTAAGATAAGTAAGCCTACGTGTACATATTACTTTGGAAGGTAGCCTACAATTGTAAACTGTATGTCGATTCGTTGTCAAGGAATAATTATATGAGTAGCGTTAAATAAGTCACTTATTTTGACTGTATAGCCACAGTTTACTATTGTTAGGTTTGCATTAGACTGTGAAAAGGTTGGGAAGAAATAATAATTATATTATTTATTATTATGAAGTTGAAAATAATAATAATTTCTTAGTCTGTTTAATTGGACATAATGTCCCATTCCTTATGTTAAAGGTTTTTCGAATATAAACAAGTCGTATACAAATTTTATGATGTATTTTCTTTTATCTTTACCCTATATGTTTTACAAATTTTAATTGGTTTACTTGTTTTAATAATGAGTATACATTTTTATATATTATTAGTTTTATAAAATACATTTTAGTTCTTATTACATTCTAATTTATTTGATTTAAATACCTTATATACTATTCATTCATTTTTTAAGATGAATAAGTTTTAAAATATATTTTATTTCTCTCATAATTAGGGCTTATGTAGTTTGTATATATTGGTGTAAACATGCTATAAAAGGAATTTTATTTGGTTATTTAATTTCATTTTGTAAAACTGAAAAGAAACAATCAAATGTTAAACAAACATCCATATGGCAATAAAAGGTAATTTTTATTAACGCCTTATAAATATTTTAAATAACAGTTTCTATTTCCAAAATAATTTCGTAATAAATCTAAAATTAAATTCTATCAGTTGCAGCCTTATCAGAAACTAATGCAGAATTACATTTGCATGTTAAAAGTTGAGCAAATTCCAACAATAATTATCAAGAAGGCAAACGTTGTCTCTCGTTAAACAGAAAAAAGAAACGTCTTTCAATATAAAATACAAACGTACAAGAAAGTATATCTAAAACGTAAAACAGAACCTAAAGATCAAACGTAAAAATAATAAAGTAGAAATACGATTGACAGGTCGAAATACAAACTCGAAAAAAGATCTTAGCTACAAGAAAATAAAGACTGGAAACAAGCTCTCTTAAAGTAAATTGGGTCATTTTTCTTTCTTTTTAAGTAAACACAATTTTCCTTTCTGGAGAGAACTCCAATAACCATTTGCTCTCCCCCCGGTGTAATCCTACCCCGGATCCTTTCTTATTGATTGTTGTTTGCTACTTTGTGCAGAGAGAGTGAGAGAGAAAGAGATTTTAAACATTTTCCCCGGTCACGTATGTCCGTCTTTAGGTCCACCTGGGTTATATAACTGTATTTTCCGTTATCTCACGTCGGATAAGGAAACTGTCATGATTTAACCACCCACCCCCTAACCATATCCTTATTTTGTTTCCTTTCTTTTCCAAATATCGCCGCCTAGAGGGACTTGGACGGAATCCAATCTTGTATTTATTCCTTGCCTCGAGAAAACAGACTTATTTAGGAGCGGGTGGGGTTGGGAAAACTATCTGATGTGGATTTAGCTCCGAGTTGATTGGGGATGAAATTGGACAGGGAAGTGTACATTGAAGGCACAGATTTATACCTGGATTCTATTTGTTGTTGAATATAAGGCATTCAGTATGGAAAAGATATTTTTAGAAATTAAAGTAAGAAACCTTTATAAAATATTGCAAGTGATATTTCAAAACGTTTTGTTTAGTTGTAGTGTGTTTGAGTAATCTTGGAAATGTTTTAGAATTCTAGTCATTTTCACAAAAATATTATTCAAATAATAAATTAAAAAAACTGTAGAAAATTAAATCTAACTACACAAACTTGAAGTTAGGCTACTTTACTGAAAGGCTTGTATCTTAAATACATTTTATGAAGGAAATGTCTACACTCTAATCAATGTGTAGCTTACGTCTTCACAATTTTGAAAAATTCTTAACTTTTGCTCGACTTGTTTTTACTAATATTGTGAAATAGTCTGCACGAAAATAAAAGGTCCTAACACAAACTGAAAAAAGATAGTGGATTAGAATAATCTGGACAATGTTTGTTAGAAAAATTAATAACAAGCTTAACAATACCCTAAATGAATATGATTATGTAGGTATGGTTATGTTTAAACAAGTTTCATTAACTTTGTTATTACAAATGTTGCACATTTTTGTACTTTGATTTAAAAACGTTTCTAATACAAGTGAAACATTGATATTTTTATATTGGAAATTAAAATTTTGTTAATAGTAATTTGATACACTGGCAATAACATTTACATATCATTATAATTTATTTGTACACATTATGACATATTCTAGTCTTAATCTCATTATATTATAACGTATTTAAATTTAGACTCCTTTAAAACATGTATTAATTTTACATCATAGTATCGCTTTAAATGTACAGAAAATGACAAGTATAACAAGTCAGGTGCAGACTTTTGTCAGGTAGAAAATGGCGGTAAATAAACTCGTACGAAACTAACATAAGCGTAAACTGAGCTAAAACGTACTCTGTAAATTTAAGAAATAAGTTAAATTAAATTCGTCTCTCTCTCTCTCTGTCTCTCTTTCTCTTTACGATTCTCTTCTAATACATTTAATAAACTAGATTCTAACGTTTGCTGGTAAAGTGGATTTTAAACAAATTAAAGGTTAATGTTGGTTTCATTTGCAGCTCATGATTTTATACGAAACGTATCTAAATAACATTAGAAAATACTGAATTTCCCATTTAGATTGGGATGACTAATTATATATCCTAATAATTAAATGAATTTGGCCTTAAAATTAGGTTACTTTGAATACCTAAACGAAAACAATTAATATTTTTAACAATTTACATTGTAATTAGGCTATAGCGTAACTAATCAGTAGACTGACGTACTATACAGGATCATTTTACACAATTCATTTTTTTATAAATACAAATAATTTGTAGAACCAAATACTGGAAGCAAATAATTTGATCGTTTTGTACCAAATGCTATTGAACAAATCGCAGCAACAAATTATTTACTTGGACCCCCCCCCCCCGCTCTTTAACCCTGAGGAAGAGGTATCCCTCAAGTAAGCTACCACGCACATGCAATGCCATTATTTGCCATTTCTCATATATTCCAAGTACCAATGGACCACTGAGACCTCTACTGACTTCTACTAAATTCCATCTTTTTGAATCAGAGAAGCATACCTATGTATAATTAAAAAATAAAAATATGGTACAACTCACAAATATAAAATTTTTTATTTCATACGCGTTTCAACGACTAATTTGTCGTCATCCTCAGTGAAGATACACAAATCAAATTAACTAAAAATATATATATATTAAACATAACCTATAAAGTTTTAACAAAAGTAAAAACAAAAGTCTTTAAAGTTGTTAAAACTTTATAGGTTATGTTTAATATACATTTTTTTTAGTTAATTTGATTTGTGTATCTTCACTGAGGATGACGACAAATTAGTCGTTGAAACGCGTATGAAATAAAAAATTTTATATTTGTGAGTTGTACCATATTTTTATTCTTTAATTATAACTTTCACTCACAAGCCAGCTCGAATATTATTTATACCTATGTATGTTACAGTTTGCCTTATCAAGTGTAATTTGAGCCTCTACTAATCATAAGTAGAAAGCTCTTTATACTGTAGATGATCTAGGGAAATTTTACTATTTCTCATTTTTACCAACCTTTTAAAAAAATTCATGGTCAGATATTGCTTATGACAAAATGTAGTTCATATTATAAAAATATAGGCCTATAAAGAGAGATGGTTAAAGCTTGTGTCTATTAATTTATATAACTGTCTCCAAGAGACATTTTTGAAAGTGTAATGTTTTTAATGTCAACTATAGAAGATAGATATTTTTATAAATTTTTATTCTCATTTTCCGTATAACGTAATCTCGTTTATACTCATTTAAGATGGACATTTAATGCAGTAGCAATAAAAGCACCTCTTTCATCCAACAGTAAACGACACAAATAAAAGGTGTTTTCCAACTTGCGAGATTAGGAGTATAATTTTTTATACATTGTCTTCTACATTAGTTGCTCTCACTAACCTTAGCTTTAGTCTTGAATTAATGTTCCTCCTCGTCCTTTGAAAGATCCAACCAGAACTACAAACGGAACTTCCTCTATTATGTCCTCTTCATATCGAAGAACTAATTATGGTGGGAAACGTCTTGGTATCTGTACTAAAATCCGGACCCAACTGAAGCAAGTTTTATACAAAGGTGTTCTTTCCTCTATCCACCTTCCTCAGCATCCTTAGTTGAGCCCCAGAACGGAGCTACTCCGTACACGTTCAAGGTGACTCACTTCCAAACATTTATCAACATACTCGTAGATGTACCAAATCTTAAAGTGATTGACAGTTTAATGAAAATAATTCACTTAAGTAAAATTTCTAGTTGAATTAATAAGAAACATATGTATACAGATATATTTATTTCAATTTCAATTTATTGTCTCTTGATGTAGACCTAATGTAACTCTGTTAAGAAAATAAAGTATAGAGTTCGTCATCAAATTCATTATAAATGTTAGGTAATTTAATATCAATGTCCATAACTAAACTCATCTCCTCAAAGAAAAATTACTGTAAAAACAAATTTTAACATCAGGATTTTTTTCTTGCTAAGATTAATTATGAAGGGTTTTTATATGGTCATTAAAATTATTTTGTGGACTGATGAATTCACCGTAATGTTTTTGTTTTCACATATGTTTTTCTTAATTTGCTCCCATAAATATCATATTTATTTGAAGGTTTGGTATTAAAAAATGCGTTAATAATCTATATTCATAGTAAATTTTTGAATCTTACTGTAAAGTAAGGCTTAATCTGTAGCGAAGTGATTTCTCTATTGTTACAGAACTGTATCGCAATATTGTTAGACGTAGAGCCTACTAGTAGGCCTATAGCTTCATCAAAGTGATTTCTCGTTGCTAAAATCTAAAACATACATTTGTGTCTGAATCACTTTATTAGGCATCATGGTAGTCTACAACGATAGCGAAGTGATTTTCCATATTCTACTTAAACCGTTATGCTACCGTTTATTTCTACTGGTTTCACAGAATTTGTTCACCTGATACAAGATAGCGAATGCTTGAACGTTTCAAATAGGTATACTGGCCATACAAGTAGCAGAGCACTCTATAGGCTCAGCTTCATTTTGATATAGACACTCAATCAACATAGAAGTTTTAGCATAGGATTGTAGTTCTAATAACCAAAACTGGGATTTGTTTAGCCCTCCGGCAGTCTTGCAGGTGTGTGTAATACTGGCCGTCTAAGTCTATACCCTACAACAGGAATTTTTATGTTTAAGCCAAGATATGTTTGTTCTTGTACGGTTGATATTTTCAAAAAAATAAAAATTTTGTGTGAGGTAAAATATATTATTATAATTGTTAGGAAAATCTATTTAATTAAATGAAATTTGTTAAAAAATACAATAACTTGTTAGAAATTATTTTTCTTTATAAAAATATGGCGATTGTCCAGTGAAAAGTGTTATAATTTAAGGCTAGATTTTTTTTAAACTACAAAACTCATTTTACATATTGCTAATCAATTACTTGTTTACAATAGAAGGAAGAATATTTATAAATTGAAAAAAGAAATGTTTATAACACAGTAATTAAAATAATAATAATAAATACATCGTTGACTGCTAGAGACAAAATTCTACCAAGCATTTACTTTTCTAGGGATTTAGACTGACACAACAAATTGAAGTAAAAATGTTAAAAATGATGTCTAATATAGTTAGGAAGAAATATTAAGGGTCGATAATGCGCCAGTAGCCAGGGCTATCTGTCACAAACGTTTAAATAAATTCTGCGGCAAATCGGTTGCGGCTGCCTGAAGGTTAATAATTCATTCCTTTATTCACAGCAGGAAACAACGTCATTGGCAATCAGGCCTTGAACAATATCACTGATAAGTCTTGGGTTTTTTATCGTGAAAAACTGAAGCGAAATTCTGTCTCCAATTCTATTAAAACTGAAAATTATGAACACCATAAATTTTTTTCTATGGCAAATCTTTGGAAGGTAATAAATAAGGCGTAAGCTAGGCTTGTAAATTTATATTTACTTCTTAGTCTACCCCTTAATAATTCTCTTAACAATAATATATAATTATTAAAATTTAACGAATATTCTGCGTTGGAAACGGAGTAAAATCGAATAATGTACTTGTCAACCAAATCCAGAATTTAGTTATAATAGCCTATATTTCGTAATCGTTTTTCTAGACAAAAAATACAAAATATAAATACCTAAAAGATAATCTTCAACAAAACTGACTCATACTTATAATTTCTTACATTGTTTTATAAAAGTTATTTCAAAAACCTTGTACAAGATTATTATTAAGAGAACCCTTGAAACGTTTTCCAATCCTGAAACTTAATAATTTAACACGTCGACTGTTTTAATTTAATATTTCAGAATTTTTTAAAATTTCAATATAATGATAATAATGATGTTGTTTATTATCATATGAGGATGATGATGGTGGTGGTGGTTGTAGCTGTGGGGACGGCGTGGGTGGTGATAATGATGATACGGCGTGGGTGGTGATAATTATGATACGGCGTGGGTGGTGATAATGAGGATACGGCGTGGGTGGTGATAATGATGATACGGCGTGGGTGGTGATAATGATGATACGGCGTGGGTGGTGATAATGATGATACGGCGTGGGTGGTGATAATGAGGATACGGCGTGGGTGGTGATAATGATGATACGGCGTGGGTGGTAATAATGATGATACGGCGTGGGTGGTGATAATGATGATACGGCGTGGGTGGTGATAATGATGATACGGCGTGGGTGATGATAATGATGATACGCCGTGGGTGGTGATAATGATGATACGGCGTGGGTGGTGATAATGAAGATACGGTGTGGGTGGTGGTGATGATGATACGGCGTGGGTGGTGATAATGATGATAATAGCAATAATAATTAAATAATAATCATAAAGCCTCTATTGACACATAACAAAAACAAATTTTTCTCACTTAAATAAGCTATACAAGTTAGCAACACTAACAAGGAATTATGATATTGTATAAGATAATACAGGAGTTTGATTAGGATACTATATCAAATATTGTAAAGAAAATTGATCAGAAATTTCTTTAATAAAAGAAATATTTTGAATAGGGTCTTTTGACGAATGACGATATATTTCTTTTCTTTTGTATATAGGAGCATTGTGTCTCACATGATCCGTGCATTTATCCTGATCATGAGGAGGTTTTAGAATCCTGTATTGTAGGCCTACATCTTCTAATAATAGCAATAGTTTCAGCCAGAAGTTAATTGCAGAAGGAGATGTTTCAATGTAAACACTTGTGTGTTCTTTAATGTCTAGCTTGTTCTGCGTCCCTAAATGGTAATAAAACATTAAAATGTTTGTTGTTTCCAAGAGAAAGAAATTGAAATTTTAGATGCTCAAGAGACAATTCTTAGTTTTTTTAAGTGATATTATGATGATTAACAAGTTTTCCAAAATCTACGGACGATTTTTTTTCTTTAAAGAACTTTCAGAAGTTTGATAGATCTAATATTTTTTACGAATTCAGTTGGTAACACAAAAGGTACGTTGGGGCTAAAAAAAAAATCTAAAAACAGGGCTGGATACAGGCCTGTAAAATTTATAATCGTTATAAAACCAAATCGCCACAAAGAATATTCTTAGTTATATAAACTGCAAAATTCTATAACAGTTCACTCGATTATGGAATACGTGCCAGTTCTATGTTAATACAGGTTGATAACAAACAAGTAGAGCGGAAGCCCATCATAACAGTTTGCGTCATTTTCATTTAAAAGCCGAACGGCTATCTGAGGAAGCGATCTTGTTTTCGTGTTCTCAAATCAACTGTCATGTCCTACACAAAATACCTGCCTCATTAACGCAATATTTCACGCCAGCAATGACTGTCGAGAGGATTTTATGGTTTTCAAAATTTATTTTCGATGTAAATTTATCAATATTCTTTAATGTTGACAGACGACATGTGCTTTAGCGTAATTGAATTTAAAAATTGTTCTGAGAGATCGATAAGAAACTGGGTTGTACTGACAAAATGCGTTCATTAATTAGTAGGCTGTATAACATTTAGAATAATCTATACGAGTGGTGATAATTAAATAAATAAATGCACACTTATAGACTACAGCTTACAAACAGATGTTTTTTAGGCTCGAGTTACAGGCTCGATTTCGTTTATAGTTTAACTAACTTAACAAACTATTGTTTAACGCAATGATTTTTAACATTTTTTCTATGCAAGTACGAAGTTATGTATATCAGCGTACATTAAGTCGGCCTGCGTCCTCTTTTTAATTCCCAAACTCCATCAAGGAGGGATGTGAGAATTTTGTTAGAAATTCCAGTTATATTTTAGGCCGAGTAAACAACATTAGCGGAAAATATATGAATTTACTCCTAGCCCAGGCAAACATTACTACTGAATACGGGATTGCTGGTAGATTTTCTACCGGACTGAATAACATCACAAGCGGAAAATATGTGAACTACTCCTAGCCCAGTAAACATTACTTCCGAATACGGGATTGCTAGTAGATCTTCTACCGGACTAAATAACATCACACGCGGAAAATATGTGAACTACTCCTAGCCCAGTAAACATTACTTCCGAATACGGGATTGCTAATAGATCTTCTACCGGATCGAATAACATCACACGCGGAAAATATGTGAACTACTCATAGCCCAGTAAACATTACTACCGAATACGGGATTGCTAGTAGATCTTCTACCGGATCGAATAACATCACACGCGGAAAATATGTGAACTACTCATAGCCCAGTAAACATTACTACCGAATACGGGATTGCTAGTAGATCTTCTACCGGATCGAATAACATCACACGCGGAAAATATGTGAACTACTCATAGCCCAGTAAACATTACTACCGAATACGGGATTGCTAGTAGATCTTCTACCGGATCGAATAACATCACACGCGGAAAATATGTGAACTACTCATAGCCCAGTAAACATTACTACCGAATACGGGATTGCTAGTAGATCTTCTACCGGATCGAATAACATCACACGCGGAAAATATGTGAACTACTCATAGCCCAGTAAACATTACTACCGAATACGGGATTGCTAGTAGATCTTCTACCGGATCGAATAACATTGTTCGCGGAAAATATGTGAACTACTCCTAGCCCAGTAAACATTACTACCGAATACAGGATTGCTAGTAGATCTTCTACCGGATCGAATAACATTGCTCGCGGAAAATATGTGAACTACTCCTAGCCCAGTAAACATTACTACCGAATACAGGATTGCTAGTAGATCTTCTACCGGATCGAATAACATTGCTCGCGGAAAATATGTGAACTACTCCTAGCCCAGTAAACATTACTACCGAATACAGGATTGCTAGTAGATCTTCTACCGGATCGAATAACATTGCTCGCGGAAAATATGTGAACTACCCATAGCCCAGTAAACATTACTACCGAATACAGGATTGCTAGTAGATCTTCTACCGGACTGAATAACATCACACGCGGAAAATATCTGAACTACTCCTAGCCCAGTAAACATTACTACCGAATACGGGATTGCTAGTAGATCTTCTACCGGACTGAATAACATCACACGCGGAAAATATCTGAACTACTCCTAGCCCAGTAAACATTACTTCCGAATACGGGATTGCTAGTAGATCTTCTACCGGACTGAATAACATCACACGCGGAAAATATGTGAACTACTCCTAGCCCAGTAAACATTACTACCGAATACGGGATTGCTAGTAGATCTTCTACCGGACTGAATAGCATCACACGCGGAAAATATGTGAACTACTCCTAGCCCAGTAAACATTACTACCGAATACGGGATTGCTAGTAGATCTTCTACCGGACTGAATAACATCACACGCGGAAAATATCTGAACTACTCCTAGCCCAGTAAACATTACTACCGAATGGGATTGCTAGTAGATCTTCTACCGGACTGAATAACATCACACGCGGAAAATATGTGAACTACTCCTAGCCCAGTAAACATTACTACCGAATACGGGATTGCTAGTAGATCTTCTACCGGACTGAATAACATCACACGCGGAAAATATGTGAACTACTCCTAGCCCAGTAAACATTACTACCGAATACGGGATTGCTAGTAGATCTTCTACCGGACTGAATAACATCACACGCGGAAAATATCTGAACTACTCCTAGCCCAGTAAACATTACTACCGAATACGGGATTGCTAGTAGATCTTCTACCGGACTGAATAACATCACACGCGGAAAATATGTGAACTACTCCTAGCCCAGTAAACATTACTACCGAATACGGGATTGCTAGTAGATCTTCTACCGGACTGAATAACATCACACGCGGAAAATATGTGAACTACTCCTAGCCCAGTAAACATTACTACCGAATACGGGATTGCTAGTAGATCTTCTACCGGACTGAATAACATCACACGCGGAAAATATCTGAACTACTCCTAGCCCAGTAAACATTACTACCGAATACGGGATTGCTAGTAGATCTTCTACCGGACTGAATAACATCACACGCGGAAAATATGTGAACTACTCCTAGCCCAGTAAACATTACTACCGAATACGGGATTGCTAGTAGATCTTCTACCGGACTGAATAACATCACACGCGGAAAATATGTGAACTACTCCTAGCCCAGTAAACATTACTACCGAATACGGGATTGCTAGTAGATCTTCTACCGGACTGAATAACATCACACGCGGAAAATATGTGAACTACTCCTAGCCCAGTAAACATTACTACCGAATACGGGATTGCTAGTAGATCTTCTACCGGATCGAATAACATTGCTCGCGGAAAATATGTGAACTACTCCTAGCCCAGTAAACATTGTTACTGCAGAGGGAATACTAGAGGCACCTGACCGAGTAAACAATTCACGACAATATATGTGAACAACTGCTAGAACAAGTACCCTAAACATTGCTACTAAAAGAGGGGAATAATACCAGAACTTCTACTTGACCGAGTGAACATTGCGCGCGGAAAATAGTCCTACTAGACTAATTCAACATTACTACTGCAGAGGGGACACTAGCAGTATTTCTACCTGACTGAGTGAAGATTCCGCGCAGAAAATATGTGAACTACTACTACTGTACTAGGATTTCCCTCTATGGCCGCAATGTTTGCTCATTCGGGTAATAACTCTTTAATTAACAACTTTAATAATTTCCAATGAGAATTATGTTTTGTTTGTTGGCGTCGGTAAAAACCTTTTTGAAATTATTTTCTATTTTTAAACAGTAGAAGACTCTGCAATCAAATTAGGGCTTTTTCTTTCTAAAAAAGCTTCCTTTAAATTCCAGGTGTTTCATTTTCTATGGTTTTGTGTTTTATTGAAATATTCTAGAAACTCTTACTAGATAAATGGGAGCCTCTACAGCTTCTTTGTTTGCCAAAGCCTGTCTGTAATCGCTCCACTCGATGACCAATGTGGGGGGGGGGAAGGATTTAAGTTACCTTTCTACGAACTTATAAATGTACTTGTTTTCTAACAATTTTTGATGGACCAAAATGAATAACTTCTCCTTCTTCTGTGGGTATTCTTCAAACGATCTTATTTGTGTTGTATTCGTTAAAATGCCTGTTTTTTTTCCAAATTATGGCAGTAATTTCTTATGTACTCTGAATTGATGTAAACGAATTGGTCCTGGAATGTAAAAGTTTGAGATGGTTTGAACACATAACGAGGATGGCCGAATACAGATGGGAAAGACGCTTCCTAGGTCTCTGTGAGGAAAGAAAGCATGCAAAGTTGTCCATGGTACAGAGGAATGAGACTGTTCATATATCACAGTACTTGAGGCGGGGAATGAGGGGCAGCATTTAACATTTTTTAAAATATTTTTATTTATAGTTAATACATACACACACTCACACGCACACACGACCGTGTGTGTGCGTGCGTGAAAAACGTTCATTGATATCTGAATTTTTTTTTGTAATATTTTAGTTTTACTTAAGCTCATTGAAATAATATAATTATTTTCCAACAACCATTTAGAATTAATCTTTCAAAATACAAAACAAAATGATGTTACATTCTGGCTGTATTTGTTACTGTAGTTTAAATTTGGCACTTTTTAAAATAAAGATATTTTCCAGTACCAATTGTTTGTATTTTAATTTTACAAGATCAGCAACATGTCAACATACCGTTCGATTATCGATATGGTAATATTATTTTTACAATCTATGGTCTAATTTCTGTTCAGAAAATTCCTACAAAGCATAGATGAAGCTAATTAGAAAATATGAATCCTGTATTTCATCATACAATTACTAATTAGTATCATATTTGAATTTCTAGTTTGGATTATATTGTTCATTTACCTCAAAATACATATAAAACTCGTTGAGCCTACAAACCTTTATACATTATTTGTTTGTAAAAAAAGCGTTGAAATAGGTAATGAGTTTGAATTAGTAAACACAAATGTAAGTAGTAGTAATGAAGTTTTCAAAATAGTAACCAAATTTAAAAGTTGACTACACGTACCTTGATTAATTTGTATACTTCAAAGTCTCAATAACTTATAGGCCTAGTTTACCTAAATATTTAACAAATATTAAACGTTTGAGTTATTTGGGGGTTATGTAGATTCAGGGATAATAGAAAGCAAAGTTTAAACACGTCTCCAATTTTAAAGACAGCGTTGTTTAAAGTTATAAAAGGTTCAAAGGTGAACGTGCGTTGAAGAAATATTTCACTCCTTCCGTTTTATTTAGAGCCCCGTATTATTGGATTTTTGCTTATAAAATGACTTCATTTAATATAAAGTCCTATATAATTTATCCAAAGCAATATTCGGTTGTAAAACAATTTTTCAATTTTTTCATCGACTCGTAAACTACAACAAAATATATTGTTTCATAGTGTCGTAACTCCGACAAATGTTTTATTAAATCCAATACCTTGTATTAAACTGTAATACTTTTGCGGTAAAATAAAACTCTTTGTTGCTCTGCTCAGGATAAAGTTGGGCCGAGCGTATGTAAAATACGTTGAGTTACTTTTAAATATGTGGCATTCTTGCCGTGTTGCGGCTAATTTATAGACACAATTTGTATCCGAGAACCAATTAGGCCTCCGCGAAGAGAGAAGAAAATCGTATTTGGCTCGACGCCAGAATAACTGAGGCTGATTTTTTCCGCTGATAAATTTGTCGGCAATATTAAATAGTTGGGTGTGAGACTAGTGATTTAACAAAATAATCTAGAAAATGGGTGGTTTAAAGATTTAAGAAGAATTTGCTATAAACTGAAATGAATCTATTAACTGATATTGTTTAAAACAGATCTGACACCTTAAACTAATTGATATTAACGTTTAATAAATTGATTCGAACATATTTATTTTGTAAAAGAAAATTTCATTAAAATCAAATTTGCATTAAATACGATTTCTTTCACTAATCTCTATTCCCATAAACCTTTTAAATAATTTTTAGATAGCCATAGTTGTGATAGCCCGCGGAATATTACCTAACTTCGCTAATTATTTTAGTTTAATAAAAATTTATCATTTTTCTACATTTGTTTATAATATTGGCTTTTTAATATTAACAATTGTTTGTTTTAAGGAATATATTTATGCAGTTTTTTAAAACACACATGAAGAAAAATATATAATAGAATTTATGTTTTACTTAAGAAGGAATTTAAAATGTTTTTATTCAGTGAATTATTGTCTTCATGCTCATTCTTCCAGTTTAAAATTTTCGATTTAGCAGAAGTTTAAAAGATCCAAAACGACGTAAACTAGATTCATAACTAATACTAAATCGTACATGTCTATGGGGGACTGATGTTTCTTCTAGACCTATTTTAATTTTAAGTCCTATAGCTCATATATATTTACTCATAACAAGTTATGAATAACAATATAAAAAATAAAAAGAAATGTAACTTTATTTTGAAAGTAGTCAGGCTTCATAGGAGGTCTGAACCTTGCTAGTTTAATAAATATAGAAATAAATTAATATAGCACTGTACATAGTCTTTCATTTCATTTTTTTGTTTCATCAAAATTCCTTTACGAATAAAAATACCTCCATCTAATTAAAAATATTTTTTAAAATATCCAGATTTAGAGTGACAAAATGACCCGCTGAGGTTGAAGAAATTCCTGACAGCATATTCGAGCCCTATCCGGTTACAATATACAGTACAAAACGTCGACCGAATCATTCCTTTAGAAGATGAATGCTCTCATGTATGAGATATGGCGGGTTATTATGAGGATTCTGTGCGTGTACGCGCGCGAGTATGTCTGTGTGTGTGAGAGAGAAAGAGAATCTGATGAATTTAAGTCATAAACTTGAGTTACTTCCACAGAAGTTTCAATTTAGCTAACGAATCAGTTTATACGGAGAGTTTCCAGCTAGCATCTTGTCCCACTAAACCCACCAAAACTTTATCGTCAGATATGAATTTCTGCAGTGTATATTTAAGGCACTTGGCTCGCTCTGTCCTTTATTACTACCGTGTAAGTTTTCATCGCTGGCAAGTGTTCTCCAACGTAACGTCTTTCTCTTACACACATCGTCTACCAGGATAAAGTTTTCTTATAATAAAGTTAGTTTCCCCAGCATGTCAGTTGTCTTTTACGATGTTGAAGCTTAAAACCGCTTCGTGCTCTGATAACAAATTAGGAAATATATTTGAAAATTATATTAGAAATTTATTAGATAAATTTTAAAAGTAGCAAGAGAAATAAATATATATTATTTTGATTTAAATAAAACGCAAATAATGTCAATATAGGTTTACTGTAGGCCTATATCAATCATTTTTATACATAAATTTGAACATGAGTTATCCTAGGAGTTTCCTAAAGTAATCAAAATTTTAAACAATCATTTTTGATTATAACAAAACATTTGCCGCAAGTGAAACTTGTATTCTAAAATTAACCTTGTGACGAGAATATATAAAGGCTAAATTTTATTCAATCAAATCAATATTAAGATAAATTGTATTTAAAAAATATAAATAAAGGGTATTTTACTTTCTTTTTAACTTAATTTAAATCGAAATAAACCTATAAATAAATTTTAAATATAATTTGTTCTACTACTAATAATAGATATATTATTAATAATAGTAACAACTATTGATAATAGTTTTATTAAGAGATATTTTCTTTTCTAATCCTAAAAACGTCACTAAATGCAGCTCTGGCTAAAACTATTATCATTACATCAAAGTGCGCCTAGAAAGTAATCATATGTCTAAAAAACCAGTGATAAAAATACGTATACAAAATTAGGTATGAAATATCGAGTTCAGAAATTTATATTAAAAAAACTTATTAATTAAAATAATTTCCAAAATAGAATTGCAGATAAATATAAATGAAATATGAAAACTTATGTATATTAAAAACATACAAATTTGACTGTATATTTGTTATTTTGTTTACCAAGTTGTGCCGAGTAGGTGGCAATATTTTTTCTCTGTCTGGGTTTTTTTATTTTATTTTTTTTTATCAAATATTATTCGGTAATCCCATCAAAGGAATCTCATCGACAGTAAAACCACTCTGAAAATTTTCGAAATACAGGTGTAGACACGATTGTATATCCTATACACCCTGGACACCTGCGCCCATACAAATACTCTTTTACTATTTATATTTAAATACTTGCATATTCATTCATGATCAACTTTCTCCAACATACACTTGTACCATTCAGTTATGTGTGTCACGCCACATTGAAACGTTATAAAGTACGGATTGAAATAGCATTTCCTGCGGCCCACGTGGTTAAATGGTAGCCATAACGTAGGTCACAGAAGTAACGAGGTAGTTGTATAGTAGGCTATTTTATATAGCTTTAATATCGAGTGGCATACGTAGCTGGGAAAGTAAGATATTAGGTGTGTGTGTGCGTGTGTGTGTGTGTGTGTGTGTGTGTGTGTGTGTGTGTGTGTGTGTGTGTGTGTGTGTGTGCGTGCGCGCGCGTGTGTGTGTGTGTGTGTGTGTGCATGTGCATGTGTGTGTGTGTGTGTGTGTGTGTGTGTGTGTGTGTGTGTGTGTGTGTGTGTGTGTGTGTGTGTATGTGTGTGTGTGTGTGTGCGTATGTGTGTGTGTGTGTGTGTGTGTGTGTATGTGTGTGTGTGTGTGTGTGTGTGTGTGTGTGCGTGCGTGTGTGTACGTGTGTGTGAGTGTGTGTGTGCACGCGCGCGCGTGTGTGTGTGAGAGAGAGAGAGAGAGAGTGTGTGTTTGTGATATAGAGACAGGGGGATCATTTCTGGTCTAGTGAAGTTATACAAGTAGTGAAGTAAACTGCATTACATTGTATTTTCTCTGTGAGAATAAATAGAAAAAACGAATGTGCATTCAAGATGTTACAGTGGGCTTGGATGAAATTTACACACTGAAACGGAGAGAAGTATTGAGAGAGAGAGAGAGAGTGAATAGCTGTATTATTGAAAAACATAGGCCATCATATTTAGGTAGCTGTTGATTTTAGATAGCATACTGCCAAAAATGTATAATAACGCAACTATGAAACTTTCTGTATAGCTACAAGACTGTAGTAATTATTTATTTTTAGTCGAATTAAGCTATAGGCCTACCAATAAATTAAAATAATCTTTAAAATGTAATTAGGTGTCAGTTATTAACTAGTTTTGATTACTCCGCCTTTGCAATAATAATGGCGTTAAAGATAGTTATATCAACCTTGAGCAAGGATATCAGAATTAATATAAACTCCAACGGTTAGTACTAAGAAGTATTAGCAAGAACCATTAATATGCTATAGACTTTACTTGCTCTCTAAATCGTGATTACTGTTATTTTATTTTTTATCAGTGTTTATTATTGAAAGTAAATCATATGTAACGTAACAAAACCTTTAGGTTTAAACTCTTCCTGTATTATAATTTATCAAATAATGAATTAATCAATTTTGTTCTATATGATCTGATCCTATTGCCAGGTTTTCTTTTTCATGATTCTTTTGTAGTTTCTTCAGTTACTACACGAAAAATTGTTGATAATAACACATTTGTTTTGACTGTATTTCATAAAATACTCTGCGGAAATTTGTGTATATAGTAACCGGTTATTCTCAACATATGTCTTGGTTTTTTGGTGTTAGGCTTTCTAATTAATTGATCAAAACCTGAAAGTCGAGCTTTGTCCGTTTATTTATTCAGTGGTAGTGAGATGATATTAGCCCAACGGTTTATACTGTAATGGCATCACACCTGTTCGAAGGCTAAAGTGATGCTTGGCCTCCATTCTCAAAAATCTAATTATTCATTAGGAATCGTCTGTACGTATTTTGTTGCAATATAGACAGCAATAGATCTTAATATTTTTATATTTAAAAATTTTATAATTATATATTTTATATGTTTTATGCTATATATTAAAAAAATAAAAAATTATAGAGTGTAAATATGTTTCACAAGTGGATAAAGTGCATCTTACTTAGGTTAGTAAGAAAATAAATTAAAAATATAAATTTTTAATAACCTATTTAGGCTACTGGAATTTTAACATATTATCAACCGGTTAGAAATGTAATAGCCAATAAGCTTATCTAGTTCCATTATTATATAGGTCTAAGCTGAAAAATCTTTTGTTGAATAAAAATGCGGTTGTTGTACATTTGACAAAATTTATAGAAACAATAGCAATTGGTAAATCAGTCATGTTGTGCGTTGTATTTTAGTGCATTAAGAAATTGTGATTTTAAATACTGTAACTGGAAGGTCGACATGTGTATATCAAGAGTCCTGAATGAGGATAACAATATAGTTATCGAAACGTTGCTAAGTTTTAATTAGGCCTAAATGATAATTGACTGAAGTAATAAGAGTATTTTTATTCAGCAAAAAAAATTGTGTGAGTGTAGCCTACACGTCATTATAAGTTGAAAAATAATTTAGAGATAGACTACATAATTGTAATTGTGTTGTGGCTTACGAATGTTTGAATTTTCCATCACGACATTTGCTTTAGTTCATTTTAAAATCGCATGGTCTGGGAAGTAATAATTTGCGTATTCCGAGTGAACACACCTTGTAAAACAGTTAAAGAAAAGTTATATTATTATAAAATTAATATGTATACAAAATTGTAATAAAAAGGTTTCCTTAAGAAACTTAAACTTTCTCAACTTAAAAGCAGAAATATTGTTCAAAACCCATTCAATACTTAAATGCTCTCATATGGCAAGGGATTGTTTGATTAAACTGAAAAGGTTTGGTTCTATGATTTGCATAAATCTACAACATACTTTGTTACAGTACTTTAGTTGCATGACGTAAGTAATTTACTTTAATGAAGTATTAAATACGAGTTTCAACCATAGTAAAACAACGATCTCTACAATCTATTTACTGAATTGCGGCTGTACCCATTCTGTTATCTGACAAATCTTGAATTAATCACGGCCGTTGCTCAACTACATCCCTTCAGTTTGCGTTTGAATACGGTAGAAGTATTTGAGGTTATGATTGCTTTATTTTTTTTTGCAGTGTAAATGTGCTATTTAGTATGAAAAACCCAATGAAAGATATTAGAGTAAGTTTAAATTAGGCCAATGATCGTATTCATATTATGTGCTTTGTTCCTTTTTTTTAACTATCTCTGAATAATTTTAAGCGTTAGTATTAATAAATTTTATTTTAGGCCTAACTGTAAAAAAAGGCAAACATTGTTGTAAATTTCCGTCCAATTAAATCGACTTTTATGAGATTTTGCAATTTTATCCTTTTTCTAGCAGTAGGCCTATAGGCCTATACATTTTATAATTCATAATTAAAAATCAAACAATGGTTTTACGGCGCATAAATGGAGTATATCAACAACAATACCAGATTATAGGCAACCGTAAATATTGATCTAGATAATGCCTGCCCGTTCTACAGAACATTAAATTTCTTCCAAGTTAGATATCCCAAGAAACGCTGTACATTGAGTCGTCTAATAATAACTGGAAATACGTCGATTGTTTTGTGAATAAGAGTGCTTTTTCGCAATTAGAAAGACTGTCACAGTCAATCGTCGGTGTCTTTGAATTCTTCACTATGCAAACGTAGCTATCCTAAGCCCATAACTAGACTTCACCTAAAGTACGATCACATTAGCACCAAATATTTAAAATATAAACTTTTTTGAGAATATAAGCTTTAAAATGTTGATAAGCCTAGTTTTAGTAAACTTAGGCCTAAATACAAAAATTGCAAATTTTCACAGTTTAAAATGAATGTAATTCAATTAAAAAGGAATTTTAAAACCTTTCTAGGATAAATTGTACTTTAATTATTTTTTATTATTTCTAATTAGACCACAATGTACCACGTTGTCATTATTCAATTTTACCTCTTCTTAAACTCTAAGCTTTAATTATATTTTAGGTCTTGCTTTGCTATTATTACCAAAAATATTTAGTATCGTTTAAATTAAATCTGAAGTAAAATAAAACCCAATTGAATAGTTTATGGATTATTTTAAATACTATAATTCAACTAACCCTGGTGTACTTATTATCAACCTTGGTATTAGTCTAAATATTGGAAGTTGGTCTATATTAATAGGTTATACGATATCATTATATTACATAATTATACCAACATGTATTGCTTAATCGAATTATTGTGACAAATACGTTATGTAGCATATGTACTACAGTTACTACGTCAGAAACGGCTTTACACAAGAAGAATGTCAAGAATAAAACTCGAAAATGTTGCTAAATATACCAGAGTAAAAAATATTTGTGTCCCATTTAGTTTTCTGACATAATTTTCTATCTTTTGCAGTAGAAAACAGAATGCTGAGTCTTTATGAAAATATCCCCATGTATGGTTGTCCGTATTTGCTTACGCGTCAGTGAATATGGGAAATATATAATTCGGAAAGACTTTTCCGAATACGTATATACAAAATCATTTTTAATATTTTTTACTGAAAACGTAATCAGTTTTACTGAATTTGGTGTGCATAAAACTAAAGTGAAAAGTATTGCTTTCTTAATATGAATAATATATTTATTTGTTTTAATTTAAATTTTAATAGGGGATAAACGAATGTGTATGAAGGTATTTAATTGAAAATACAAATGATTAAACAATCTATTACTCATACAAGATATAATTCTTCTATAATGAACATCCTAATCAAAAGTTTAAAAAATTAAAAATAATACACAAACGTATAGGCCCTAAACAAAAATAAACCAATATAAAATTATAAATTTGTCTCTGATTTTAGTAATAAATTTTTGGGCGGAAAATTTTATTTTTCTGTTGAATATTTTGTTTCTATTTTGTAGTTTTGTAGAATGTTAAGTAAATAATAAACATCAACTCTGAAAATCCTACCTATTTACTGCATTAACCTTACTTACTGTATCGGCTAGGCTACATGTTCTGTGAAGTAATGAAAATAATAGCCTATATTTCTTGGATTTTCTGAAACACTGAATCGTATTGAATTTGTAAGTCTACAACGTTTAACCTTTCTGTGAGTGTAAAATTCAATTAACACAGTTCATCAGAATAATATTGTATAATATCAGAATTAACATATTTAACAATATATCCACAGTACAATGTATTAAAAAAGTAATAACTGATTTACAAAGTTATATAGATTAAACTACTTTGTACATTTCAATGACGTCCTCGTCGCCAGATGTAGGCCTAATGACTAGGTTTGAATTAAAAAACTGATTAAAATTTAGGTCTTAGTTCTGAACTGGACTAGAACCTAAAATTTTAATATTAATTCAAAAATACAATAAATTAAATAGTAAACTGAATTTATTTGTAACCTCGTGGGCTATTTATATAGCGTATAGTGACTCTATATCTTTGTAAATTAGTTACTATCTCATTATTATCTTGTCTTGTGGCATTTCGTATAAAGTTATTTCACTGTAGAAAATAACAAAATATTAAACAAAATCTATCTTATAATATTTTAAATAATAAACCCAATAACCGCAAATTAACTTTATTTAAATATAGTTAATTTGTGGTTATTGGGTTTATTATTTAAAATATTATAACATAGGCCACAGTTGTTCAAGAAAATCATTATATATAAAATATATCTTGTATAAATCACATTATAATACTTTTCAGGTTAAAATGTACAATAGGCCTATAGAAGTTAGGGCAATGATGATGAGTTATATTACAAATGAATATAACGGAAATTGTCTTAATGAGTCCAAAGGCTTAATTTCAAGTAGAAAATGTGTTGCTTGTTGTAATCGTCTAGAATTCACTGAATAAGTCATCCCATCTAACCAGCTGGTTCACTTCGCAATGGAACGACAGTTTTGAAACGCGTCAGCAAGTAAATTACCAGTTTTCACTTAGTTACCCGAATAATTAGGATCTTCTTATAAAGAAATGTGTATCGTTAAAAGGCGATGTGTAGTTGCTTATCCTTGTACGCATTTAGTAACTGTACGATATTCTTAGCTATATTTTGGGACCAGTAATTTTACGCTATATAATTTACAATGTCTATTCTACCTAGATATAATCTCTTACCAAAGATATCTACCCAATATTTCCTTCTTGTTTGAGGAACGAAGGAAATGTCAAACCCTTTTAACCTGTTTTGTTCACATTGTGTAATATACAACCAAGGAAACAAAAAAAAAACAATGACTGCTTGGTGGGAATAAAGGAGAGGTATGTAAAAACCAGACAGTAACCTTCAGAAGGTTGCTTGCAACAAAGGCCTCAGGAGCTACAAGCTGCTGAAGAGCAAAAAATTAGAACAAACCACTGAAAAGGAGGTTCCATGTGGTGTTACCGTTAGGTTTGTGGAAGGAAATGTTATTGGGTTTAACCTTTCTTCGATTTAGCTGTAAAATAACAAAAAGTAAACTACTTCCAACGCTGGCCGCCTTTTTGTCTTACAAGGATTATTAGACAGGCTGAGTAGACCTATATTTCATTATTTAAGTTTCAAAGTAAGAGAATAAATCAACAATCAAGATAATTTTACGAAACTAATTACTTCTTCGATTTGAAATTATATTTTTTGCTATTAAATAAAAAATTGTTGTTCAGTACATTGTATTGCCAAGTTTGATTGGAAAAAGTTTTTTTCAGGTTTTAGGTTACAGGAATAAGCATATCATTCCCCCTTTACTCTGCTCTATACAGTCTTAGTGAATAAATGGCGTAAAAAATCACTCCTGAAAAATTGTCAGGACCTATGTCTATTGTTTTAAAACGTTTTTATCTCAAGCTGTAAAAGGAGGCTACAGGCTCCTTTTTTTAAATAAATTAGAATCTTAATTTCCTTTTATTTTCATTAGACACAAGTTTACAAATTTTTTCACATGTTATAACCTAGTAATAAAATTCCTGAAGATTAAAT
>JBAIZL010000002.1:227353642-227373642 GCA_036971475.1 Prosapia bicincta | reverse complement strand
TTATCCCGGGAAAAGTGTAAATCACTTTTAAGGGTTTTTATCTTGAAAGTATGGTTATATAATGTCTATATTTAATGTAATTTAAAACTAAAACAGACTATGAGTTGCTGTGACGACGCAGTTTATAATTGAAAATTGATGTTACTTTTAAAAAATTCCCTCCACAAAATAACATTAACACAGGATTTGTGTTAGACGAGGTTCTCTGGTCTCCCGTATGTCGAGAAAACTCGGGACGAAAACAAAATGTAAAACTTAATTGAATTAGTCCGCCCAATGGGTAATGGAGCGACGCGGCCGAGGATCGCCTGTTTTGTTTGTCCTTAATTAATTAGAGCGCTCAGTATCGGCTTTCGGGACCTTCGTTCGTAAAAACTTAAGTAAGAATTATTAATTAAGAAAGCTTTTGCATAAACTGTTTACTTTATTACTGGTAAAGGTTTTCGGGTCTAAACTATTTCATTGTAACAGAATTTCACTTTACTGTGGTTTTTATTTTTCATTTTTTTACTTTTCTAAGCACAATATATATTTCAATTGAAATAAAATTATATTTTTACGAACCAATCCTAGGGGATAATAATAGGCCTACTTATAAACGTATAAGTCTGCTCATTTAAATCAAAATAAAACATGGTTTGAATAAAAATATAGACTTAATCTTGAAAAACCTTACTTTTGTTACTTTATTTTCCTCGTTATTCTTAATCAATATTTTGATGCTTTTCATTAAGTCTAAGGATTTTTCTTCTTACATCGACATAACTCAATAACATTAGTTTAACGTGTAAAGTAGCTAGGTTGGTTTTTTAAACTTATGTCAAAGAATCAAAGTATTGTTATTTTTTTAACTATTGCCATTTTGTTTACTAATTTTGGAAAAAACTGTTTTTAGTCTATTACTTACAAAATTTAAAATATTTAGTCCTATAAAAATCTATATTTTAACTGTGACAAATGCGGGAAAACTTTGAAATATATGCAGAAAATTCGCCTTGTAGAAAATATACCTACTGAATACTACGAAAACTTGTACCTTATTTAAAATAACAATTCTTACATTTGGACTTTAATGTATTTTGGTATTAGAAAATAAAATGTTTAGGCTACTAAATAAATATTCATTTTCAATTTTTTATAATGATATAAATTACTGCTTAATTATAACAATTACAAATTAGGATGTTTGGTTTATGTAAAATTTAGTGAGCACAGGCAATATCACAATATATACAACTAACAATAAACCCATGAGTAATTACAATAAACCCAAAACCATAGTTCAAGAATAATAATCAAATAATAACTGACCTACAAAGTTATATCAGCTTTAATCTCAAGTTATTAAATGACCAAATCGAATACCCACAATGAAGATACAAACAAAACCACTGATGATGACAATTTCGTCATTTAAATATACACAATTACTTAATCTTATATTGCTATGTAAACCACGTATTATTTGATCATTTTTCTGTTATTATGGTATTGGTTTATTATTTGTTGTTCATATGTTCACAGAAAAATGCCGGAATGGATTCCTGTAAAATGTTTTCAAAATTATTTAAATTCATTTCTTGATTAAAGACTACACAAGAAACATTTTTTCCAAATTAAAAATTACAATTTCTTATATATACTAAAATATTTTTAATAAATTTCACGTTAAATTGTTAGTCTCGAAAATGACTTAACAAAAAGTTTTGCAATACCTTTCAGTAAAAATATTTTTTTATCCTTGGTTTTATTCATACAGTCTACACTCTTTGAATACATCCTCGGAGAAGTTAAATTAGTTTCTTACTAGTATTTATTAACACTAGATTTTATTTAACTACATATTTACTCATAAATTCTCTGAGAGTGCATTTAAAACTTTGAATGACCATAACATTGATTTTTAGGAAAAACATTTTTTAATTGTAGGTATTACAATTTTGTTTACATCTCTTTTTTAAAACACTCTTTAAAGATTAAACATTCTTATTTATTGTTTCTAATACACTTTGATTAATTTATCTCTAGGTAAAATTTCATTCAAAATACTATATAAATATGACATTCAATGTTAATATATTTATATTTAAAATATTAATTTTGTAATATATGGTGACGTACATGTAGCCTACATTAAACTTCTATTATTTGTAACAATTCGCAATAAATGTTAAATGAACCGCAGAAATGTTACTTTTATGTTGTATCCTGGAAAGCACATCTGGACTTTGGATTGTATCACAGAGGTTGTAATCTTGATTAAGGAGAAATAAAGAAATAAAAACACGAAAGGATATATCCTGAACAAGTTGTTCCAATCCAGGTTTTTGCAAGCTTAGTTTTGTATCGTCAATCCAAAGAAAGCTCATTTCAAGGAAAGCTTTACTCCGAGATATAAACACGGCAGATGCGATCTACTCTGTACCCTGAGCGAGGATCCCATCATACCGCGATGTCTCCGCACTTTAGTGATCATTTGCCTCCTTTCCAATCTCGTGTTTTTATGTGAAGTGTGTTCGCCGGAATGATGGCATGCATATACACACACGCTATGAATGATAACACGTTTTATACAGATACATATAACTTTGTTTAGTCGTACAAAGCTTATAAAGATATGAGAAAATTTCAGTTTCTAATTTATTGGAACGTATTTTTATAATATAATATATGAGAGTGCATATAAAACATGTTGTTTTTAAAGCGTATAAATTTCGCCTTAATAACTTAATTTTGAACTTGGTGCTACACAAAATGTTTAAAATTGCTTTTATAGAATACGTTTTACAGACCTTTTTAATAATCAGTGCGATATTGTTTAGGTTTAATAAATGTTGACTTAAAATAAATACTTAAATCAAGTTAGTTTCCACACCAACTAATTTACCCACGTGATAGAGATTGTTATTTTTAAAATTAAATTAGAAAATATAATTAAAGTTAGTAAACAATATTTGTATTTGTAATTGATTTAAGGGCGCACCCGCGCGCGCGCTTGTGTGTGTGTGCATGCTCGCGCGCGTGTGTGTGCTCTCTCTTCCTCTCTCTCTCTCTCTCTCTCTCTCTCTCTCTCTCTCTCTCTCTCTCTCTCTTTCTGTGTGTGTGTGTGTGTGTGTGTGTGTGTGTTTACGCGTGGATACGTCTATATAATAAATAATCCTCTTTATAACCTATATTGTGTTTGTGTATCGTCACGAATTCATAAAATGAACGTTTAAGAGTAGGTTTACTGATGAAGTACAATATAATCATATTAATTGTAATGTTAATTATAATGACATTCTCAGATCTTCAAAACGGTCGAGTATTACATTAAAACATAAATCCTTAAAATGACACCCCTCATAAATCATTTTATTTTCACTTTTTCAGCAAAAATGCCATAGATTTACAAACAGTTTATTTAACATAATCAAGCCATTATGCTAAATGGACCATGAAGGTCGAGTTGTTTTGTTATTTTACATGTGACTAATGTAACAGCAAATATGTGACTTATCTGAAAGTGTTTGTTTTGTGTTGCAGGCTTTGCGTGCCAGGACGGATGGTGAGTCTGAATATGCAAATCAAATCCTTGTTTCTAGTTGACTTTTTAAACACGCTCGCACTTGGAGGCACGTTTCTCCAAACAATGTAGGCTCCCTTTCTATTCCCTTTCCTAAAGGCAAAGCGTAGTAACTCGCTTCAAGTCCGCCTGTAGTTAGGAAGAAATATTTCTTGAAGAATACTTTATCGCGACATAAATTTGTTTGAAATCACATTTACATCAGATTTGGATATTTTGTGAATAAACAAATTACTTACTCAACAAAGTACTTAAATAGTAGTAAACAATTGATTTATAGAAGGTAAATTTAATTTGTGGGATAAGTTCTCTACACTAATTAACCAAAAAATGCTAATCAGTTAATATTGAGGAGTTAACATTATAAAACATATTTTGAAACAAGAATGTTTTAGGTTCAACCTAAATCCCCCTTTAGGTTAATCCAACGAAATAGGATAGGCTATCCTTTTTCTTACAAGAGGTTTTAACGGGTAAACACGTCTTCGTTATCCCGGTAGAGAGTAGGTTTTCCTAAAGTAAGCCTTTAGTTACCCTCCTGATTTCGTGTAGATACCTCCCTTCACTTTGGATGAGGTCAATTTTATTTCAGGTAATCGACGCCAAATTTCAACCTATTCTCAGTACAAGGTCATGATGTCTTTACATTATTCCTATATAAATTCACCTAGACGTTTGTTCATGTCACATCCCCCCTTACATCTTCTGCAGATGATTTTATCTCTTTATTCTTTCCTATTTAATTTCACAATGCTTTCCTACCATTATGAGGAGATAACTATTATACCTTATCACCTTAAGCTATAAACAACACAAATCTGTTCCTAATTGGACCAAAACCGATGCAACTTTTTATTTTGATTTGATCAAAAACAAGAACGTTTTACTTAAATTAAAAAGCAAAACCTGGAAGCATTTTCTTCATCAGCTAAAGCCGTATATAGACTAGTCTTGCGTGAGTAAGCATCATATTCCCTATGGCAGCTGCGTTTCCCGCTTCATCGTAATTCCATTCCACCTGTCTACCGCAGACAGAAGACGAGCAAAAACTCAAGTAATTATTCCAGTAGCGGATGGCAATGGAGGTCTAGTTGTGATTTATTTACATGTCCTTCTATATGTTCTACCTAAGAGCATGCCTGAAAGTCTAATACACAGTATGCCTTAATTGCACATAGCTCGCGGCTTTCATGAGTTGCTCAAATTTCTCGTAAAAGTTATAATAAATTTATGGAAAACTAATTAAACGTGAGGGTTTGTACTTTGTTTTAAATAGTTGCAGTTACGGGCGGGAAGAAGTGAAATTTATGTAAAAGATAAACGAAATTGCTTTATACAGTTAATAAATTGTGGCAATTTTCTTACAAGTATTTTTAAAAATAGGCCTATTTCAGAATGTTATCTAGCGATCGGTGTGAAAAAAAGAAAATTGATATGAAAAAAATTTATATAACTTTTTTTATCAATTTCGTTTGGGTTTTTTTTGCCAAAGCCAGTTCAATTTTCCAACAACGTTTTGGTAGTCGTTCTTAGGTCTAAAGAATGTTGCTTTTGATAGCAATACGTTGTTTATTTCAATTCCTCGAATCCAATTTGTTTCTATAATCCAATACATCGTTTCTATTGGTCGATTTCTTACAACATTTAATATAATCATTTCATTGAACGTTTATGAACTAAAAACGTTTATATTTGAAAACTTTGATATTGGCTTAGTCAATTTACTTACATTTTTCTACACGTGAATCTACTCCAGTCTTTATGTTTCCCTCACACACAGAGTACAAGCTAAGCAATAAATTATTTTCCAACGGTCTAACGCTCCTCTTTGTAAATTAGTAGTCATATAAATAAAAAATTAACTACTAATCTAAATTACCTACGTTCGATCCATAACAGTGCCAAATATTTCGTTCATGATTTTTCAGTATCCATTCAACTTAGCCTGTGAAAATTAGTACCTATTTCTCAACAGTAGGGCAATAACAGGTTTGAAAAATAAAGCTGCCCACAATACCTGATTTGACCTTTATACAGGATTCAATAAGGTTAATCAGCTCTTCCCTGCCCATCCTAAGCGATATTGTTGGTACAACAGAAGACAAATAAGTTTTGTATTTTAGTGTTGGATGAGTATTCGCCTCTCTCAACCATACAATAATAGTTAACTATTTCCAATAATAGGTGGTCATTGTGGGCTTTCCTTAGTCCTGCGAAATTCCAACTATCCTTTCATATCCATCTTCCTATATGGGAGTGTTACAGAGTTACATTTCTTCATGACCCCCGACAGAAAGTAGTTACTCAGGTAGATCTATGTAATACCGTACACGTGATACCATGTTACCCCATTTTCCCATCTACAGGAGGTATGTTTCTATATATATCTATAAATCTGCAATCACTTCTTACCTTACATGGGGGTGTTACAGAGTTACATTTCTTCATGACCCCCGACAGAAAGTAGTTACTCAGGTAGATCTATGTAATACCGTACACGTGATACCATGTTACCCCATTTTCCCATCTACAGGAGGTATGTTTCTACATATATCTATAAATCTGCAATCACTTCTTACCTTACATGGGGGTGTTACAGAGTTACATTTCTTCATGACCCCCGACAGAAAGTAGTTACTCAGGTAGATCTATGTAATACCGTACACGTGATACCATGTTACCCCATTTTCCCATCTACAGGAGGTATGTTTCTACATATATCTATAAATCTGCAATCACTTCTTACCTTACATGGGGGTGTTACAGAGTTACATTTCTTCATGACCCCCGACAGAAAGTAGTTACTCAGGTAGATCTATGTAATACCGTACACGTGATACCATGTTACCCCATTTTCCCATCTACAGGAGGTATGTTTCTACATATATCTATAAATCTGCAATCACTTCTTACCTTACATGGGGGTGTTACAGAGTTACATTTCTTCATGACCCCCGACAGAAAGTAGTTACTCAGGTAGATCTATGTAATACCGTACACGTGATACCATGTTACCCCATTTTCCCATCTACAGGAGGTATGTTTCTACATATATCTATAAATCTGCAATCACTTCTTACCTTACATGGGGGTGTTACAGAGTTACATTTCTTCATGACCCCCGACAGAAAGTAGTTACTCAGGTAGATCTATGTAATACCGTACACGTGATACCATGTTACCCCATTTTCCCATCTACAGGAGGTATGTTTCTACATATATCTATAAATCTGCAATCACTTCTTACCTTACATGGGGGTGTTACAGAGTTACATTTCTTCATGACCCCCGACAGAAAGTAGTTACTCAGGTAGATCTATGTAATACCGTACACGTGATACCATGTTACCCCATTTTCCCATCTACAGGAGGTATGTTTCTACATATATCTATAAATCTGCAATCACTTCTTACCTTACATGGGGGTGTTACAGAGTTACATTTCTTCATGACCCCCGACAGAAAGTAGTTACTCAGGTAGATCTATGTAATACCGTACACGTGATACCATGTTACCCCATTTTCCCATCTACAGGAGGTATGTTTCTACATATATCTATAAATCTGCAATCACTTCTTACCTTACATGGGGGTGTTACAGAGTTACATTTCTTCATGACCCCCGACAGAAAGTAGTTACTCAGGTAGATCTATGTAATACCGTACACGTGATACCATGTTACCCCATTTTCCCATCTACAGGAGGTATGTTTCTACATATATCTATAAATCTGCAATCACTTCTTACCTTACATGGGGGTGTTACAGAGTTACATTTCTTCATGACCCCCGACAGAAAGTAGTTACTCAGGTAGATCTATGTAATACCGTACACGTGATACCATGTTACCCCATTTTCCCATCTACAGGAGGTATGTTTCTACATATATCTATAAATCTGCAATCACTTCTTACCTTACATGGGGGTGTTACAGAGTTACATTTCTTCATGACCCCCGACAGAAAGTAGTTACTCAGGTAGATCTATGTAATACCGTACACGTGATACCATGTTACCCCATTTTCCCATCTACAGGAGGTATGTTTCTACATATATCTATAAATCTGCAATCACTTCTTACCTTACATGGGGGTGTTACAGAGTTACATTTCTTCATGACCCCCGACAGAAAGTAGTTACTCAGGTAGATCTATGTAATACCGTACACGTGATACCATGTTACCCCATTTTCCCATCTACAGGAGGTATGTTTCTACATATATCTATAAATCTGCAATCACTTCTTACCTTACATGGGGGTGTTACAGAGTTACATTTCTTCATGACCCCCGACAGAAAGTAGTTACTCAGGTAGATCTATGTAATACCGTACACGTGATACCATGTTACCCCATTTTCCCATCTACAGGAGGTATGTTTCTACATATATCTATAAATCTGCAATCACTTCTTACCTTACATGGGGGTGTTACAGAGTTACATTTCTTCATGACCCCCGACAGAAAGTAGTTACTCAGGTAGATCTATGTAATACCGTACACGTGATACCATGTTACCCCATTTTCCCATCTACAGGAGGTATGTTTCTACATATATCTATAAATCTGCAATCACTTCTTACCTTACATGGGGGTGTTACAGAGTTACATTTCTTCATGACCCCCGACAGAAAGTAGTTACTCAGGTAGATCTATGTAATACCGTACACGTGATACCATGTTACCCCATTTTCCCATCTACAGGAGGTATGTTTCTACATATATCTATAAATCTGCAATCACTTCTTACCTTACATGGGGGTGTTACAGAGTTACATTTCTTCATGACCCCCGACAGAAAGTAGTTACTCAGGTAGATCTATGTAATACCGTACACGTGATACCATGTTACCCCATTTTCCCATCTACAGGAGGTATGTTTCTACATATATCTATAAATCTGCAATCACTTCTTACCTTACATGGGGGTGTTACAGAGTTACATTTCTTCATGACCCCCGACAGAAAGTAGTTACTCAGGTAGATCTATGTAATACCGTACACGTGATACCATGTTACCCCATTTTCCCATCTACAGGAGGTATGTTTCTACATATATCTATAAATCTGCAATCACTTCTTACCTTACATGGGGGTGTTACAGAGTTACATTTCTTCATGACCCCCGACAGAAAGTAGTTACTCAGGTAGATCTATGTAATACCGTACACGTGATACCATGTTACCCCATTTTCCCATCTACAGGAGGTATGTTTCTACATATATCTATAAATCTGCAATCACTTCTTACCTTACATGGGGGTGTTACAGAGTTACATTTCTTCATGACCCCCGACAGAAAGTAGTTACTCAGGTAGATCTATGTAATACCGTACACGTGATACCATGTTACCCCATTTTCCCATCTACAGGAGGTATGTTTCTATATATATCTATAAATCTGCAATCACTTCTTACCTTACATGGGGGTGTTACAGAGTTACATTTCTTCATGACCCCCGACAGAAAGTAGTTACTCAGGTAGATCTATGTAATACCGTACACGTGATACCATGTTACCCCATTTTCCCATCTACAGGAGGTATGTTTCTACATATATCTATAAATCTGCAATCACTTCTTACCTTACATGGGGGTGTTACAGAGTTACATTTCTTCATGACCCCCGACAGAAAGTAGTTACTCAGGTAGATCTATGTAATACCGTACACGTGATACCATGTTACCCCATTTTCCCATCTACAGGAGGTATGTTTCTACATATATCTATAAATCTGCAATCACTTCTTACCTTACATGGGGGTGTTACAGAGTTACATTTCTTCATGACCCCCGACAGAAAGTAGTTACTCAGGTAGATCTATGTAATACCGTACACGTGATACCATGTTACCCCATTTTCCCATCTACAGGAGGTATGTTTCTACATATATCTATAAATCTGCAATCACTTCTTACCTTACATGGGGGTGTTACAGAGTTACATTTCTTCATGACCCCCGACAGAAAGTAGTTACTCAGGTAGATCTATGTAATACCGTACACGTGATACCATGTTACCCCATTTTCCCATCTACAGGAGGTATGTTTCTACATATATCTATAAATCTGCAATCACTTCTTACCTTACATGGGGGTGTTACAGAGTTACATTTCTTCATGACCCCCGACAGAAAGTAGTTACTCAGGTAGATCTATGTAATACCGTACACGTGATACCATGTTACCCCATTTTCCCATCTACAGGAGGTATGTTTCTACATATATCTATAAATCTGCAATCACTTCTTACCTTACATGGGGGTGTTACAGAGTTACATTTCTTCATGACCCCCGACAGAAAGTAGTTACTCAGGTAGATCTATGTAATACCGTACACGTGATACCATGTTACCCCATTTTCCCATCTACAGGAGGTATGTTTCTATATATATCTATAAATCTGCAATCACTTCTTACCTTACATGGGGGTGTTACAGAGTTACATTTCTTCATGACCCCCGACAGAAAGTAGTTACTCAGGTAGATCTATGTAATACCGTACACGTGATACCATGTTACCCCATTTTCCCATCTACAGGAGGTATGTTTCTACATATATCTATAAATCTGCAATCACTTCTTACCTTACATGGGGGTGTTACAGAGTTACATTTCTTCATGACCCCCGACAGAAAGTAGTTACTCAGGTAGATCTATGTAATACCGTACACGTGATACCATGTTACCCCATTTTCCCATCTACAGGAGGTATGTTTCTACATATATCTATAAATCTGCAATCACTTCTTACCTTACATGGGGGTGTTACAGAGTTACATTTCTTCATGACCCCCGACAGAAAGTAGTTACTCAGGTAGATCTATGTAATACCGTACACGTGATACCATGTTACCCCATTTTCCCATCTACAGGAGGTATGTTTCTACATATATCTATAAATCTGCAATCACTTCTTACCTTACATGGGGGTGTTACAGAGTTACATTTCTTCATGACCCCCGACAGAAAGTAGTTACTCAGGTAGATCTATGTAATACCGTACACGTGATACCATGTTACCCCATTTTCCCATCTACAGGAGGTATGTTTCTACATATATCTATAAATCTGCAATCACTTCTTACCTTACATGGGGGTGTTACAGAGTTACATTTCTTCATGACCCCCGACAGAAAGTAGTTACTCAGGTAGATCTATGTAATACCGTACACGTGATACCATGTTACCCCATTTTCCCATCTACAGGAGGTATGTTTCTACATATATCTATTAATTCGTGGGGATGTTACAGGGTTACATTTATTCATGACCCCCGACAGAGAAGAGGTATACTGAAGTAGACCTACGCAATACCCTAGACGTGATACCATGTTATCCTGTTTCTCCATCTACAAGAGATATATCTCTACATATATGTATAAATCATTTTGTACACTACATGGAGGTCTAGGATGTACCCTACAGGGTTACATTTATTCATGACCCCCGACAGAGAAGAGGTATACTGAAGTAGACCTACGCAATACCCTAGACGTGATACCATGTTATCCTGTTTCTCCATCTACAAGAGATATATCTCTACATATATGTATAAATCATTTTGTACACTACATGGAGGTCTAGGATGTACCCTACAGGGTTACATTTATTCATGACCCCCGACAGAGAAGAGGTATACTGAAGTAGACCTACGCAATACCCTAGACGTGATACCATGTTATCCTGTTTCTCCATCTACAAGAGATATATCTCTACATATATGTATAAATCATTTTGTACACTACATGGAGGTCTAGGATGTACCCTACAGGGTTACATTTATTCATGACCCCCGACAGAGAAGAGGTATAATGAAGTAGACCTTTGCAATACCCTAGACGTGATACCATGTTATCCTGTTTCTCCATCTACAAGAGATATATACATATATGTATAAATCATTTTGTACCCTACATGGAGGTGTAGGATGTACCTTACAGGGTTACATTTATTCATGACCCCGACAGAGAAGAGGTTTACTCAAGGTATACCTATGAAATACTGTACTCTTGATACCATGTTACCCCGTTTCTACAACTACAAGAGATATGTATCTACACATATCTATAAATCCGCAATCATTTCTTACTCAACGCAGACGATAATATGTACTCAACGGTACTGACTGTCTAAATAATACAAAACAAATTATCAGTTTTTCGTAACTATTTTTATATGACCTAAAATTTCCTAAGATATAAACACTTAAACATTGGTCAACATATCAAATCATAATTTATAAGTGTTCAACAAGATATTAAGAATAATAGCTCCTAATAAACAGTTAATTTTATCACGTTTTAGACGCGACACACTTGTTATAACTCGCTACTTTAAGTTCTTGCTATTGGCATGTATTTGGACTTACCTCTGAGTGTCATAATGTATAATTGTTCAACAGGATATTAAGAATATTTGCTCCAAATAAACAGTTAATTTTATCACGTTTTAGACGCGACATACTTGTTATAACTCACTATTTTAAATTCTTGCTATTGGCATGTATTTGGACTTACCTCTGAGTGTCATAATGTATAAGTGTTCAACAGGATATTAAGAATATTTGCTCCAAATAAACAGTTAATTTTATCACGTTTTAGACGCGACATACTTGTTATAACTCACTATTTTAAATTCTTGCTATTGGCATGTATTTGGACTTACCTCTGAGTGTCATAATGTATAATTGTTCAACAGGATATTAAGAATATTTGCTCCAAATAAACAGTTAATTTTATCACGTTTTAGACGCGACATACTTGTTATAACTCACTACTTTAAGTACTTGCTATTGGCATGTATTTGGACTTACCTCTGAGTGTCATAATGTATAATTGTTCAACAGGATATTAAGAATATTTGCTCCAAATAAACAGTTAATTTTATCACGTTTTAGACGCGACATACTTGTTATAACTCACTATTTTAAGTTCTTGCTATTGGCATGTATTTGGACTTACCTCTGAGTGTCATAATGTATAATTGTTCAACAGGATATTAAGAATATTTGCTCCAAATAAACAGTTAATTTTATCACGTTTTAGACGCGACATACTTGTTATAACTCACTATTTTAAGTTCTTGCTATTGGCATGTATTTAGACTTACCTCTGAGTGTCATAATGTATAATTGTTCAACAGGATATTAAGAATATTTGCTCCAAATAAACAGTTAATTTTATCACGTTTTAGACGCGACACACTTGTTATAACTCACTATTTTAAATTTTTGCTATTGGCATGTATTTAGACTTACCTCTGAGTGTCATAATGTATAAGTGTTCAACAGGATATTAAGAATATTTGCTCCAAATAAACAGTTAATTTTATCACGTTTTAGACGCGACATACTTGTTATAACTCACTACTTGAAGTTCTTGCTATTGGCATGTATTTGGACTTACCTCTGAGTGTCATAATGTATAATTGTTCAACAGGATATTAAGAATATTTGCTCCAAATAAACAGTTAATTTTATCACGTTTTAGACGCGACATACTTGTTATAACTCACTACTTTAAGTTCTTGCTATTGGCATGTATTTGGACTTACCTCTGAGTGTCATAATGTATAATTGTTCAACAGGATATTAAGAATAATAGCTCCTAATAAACAGTTAATTTTATCACGTTTTAGACGCGACATACTTGTTATAACTCACTACTTTAAATTCTTGCTATTGGCATGTATTTAGACTTACCTCTGAGTATCATAATGTATAATTGTTCAACAGGATATTAAGAATATTTGCTCCAAATAAACAGTTAATTTTATCACGTTTTAGACGCGACATACTTGTTATAACTCACTACTTTAAATTCTTGCTATTGGCATGTATTTGGACTTACCTCTGAGTGTCATAATGTATAAGTGTTCAACAGGATATTAAGAATATTTGCTCCAAATAAACAGTTAATTTTATCACGTTTTAGACGCGACATACTTGTTATAACTCACTACTTTAAGTTCTTGCTATTGGCATGTATTTGGACTTACCTCTGAGTGTCATAATGTATAAGTGTTCAACAAGATATTAAGAATATTTGCTCCAAATAAACAGTTAATTTTATCACGTTTTAGACGCGACATACTTGTTATAACTCACTACTTTAAGTTCTTGCTATTGGCATGTATTTGGACTTACCTCTGAGTGTCATAATGTATAATTGTTCAACAGGATATTAAGAATAATAGCTCCTAATAAACAGTTAATTTTATCACGTTTTAGACGCGACATACTTGTTATAACTCACTACTTTAAGTTCTTGCTATTGGCATGTATTTGGACTTACCTCTGAGTGTCATAATGTATAATTGTTCAACAGGATATTAAGAATATTTGCTTCAAATAAACAGTTAATTTTATCACGTTTTAGACGCGACATACTTGTTATAACTCACTATTTTAAATTCTTGCTATTGGCATGTATTTGGACTTACCTCTGAGTGTCATAATGTATAAGTGTTCAACAAGATATTAAGAATATTTGCTCCAAATAAACAGTTAATTTTATCACGTTTTAGACGCGACATACTTGTTATAACTCACTACTTTAAATTCTTGCTATTGGCATGTATTTAGACTTACCTCTGAGTATCATAATGTATAATTGTTCAACAGGATATTAAGAATATTTGCTCCAAATAAACAGTTAATTTTATCACGTTTTAGACGCGACATACTTGTTATAACTCACTATTTTAAATTCTTGCTATTGGCATGTATTTGGACTTACCTCTGAGTGTCATAATGTATAATTGTTCAACAGGATATTAAGAATATTTGCTCCAAATAAACAGTTAATTTTATCACGTTTTAGACGCGACATACTTGTTATAACTCACTATTTTAAATTCTTGCTATTGGCATGTATTTGGACTTACCTCTGAGTGTCATAATGTATAATTGTTCAACAGGATATTAAGAATAATAGCTCCTAATAAACAGTTAATTTTATCACGTTTTAGACGCGACATACTTGTTATAACTCACTACTTTAAGTTCTTGCTATTGGCATGTATTTGGACTTACCTCTGAGTGTCATAATGTATAAGTGTTCAACAAGATATTAAGAATATTTGCTCCAAATAAACAGTTAATTTTATCACGTTTTAGACGCGACATACTTGTTATAACTCACTACTTTAAGTTCTTGCTATTGGCTGTATTTAGACTTACCTCTGAGTGTCATAATGTATAAGTGTTCAACAGGATATTAAGAATAATAGCTCCTAATAAACAGTTAATTTTATCACGTTTTAGACGCGACATACTTGTTATAACTCACTACTTTAAGTTCTTGCTATTGGCATGTATTTGGACTTACCTCTGAGTGTCATAATGTATAAGTGTTCAACAAGATATTAAGAATATTTGCTCCAAATAAACAGTTAATTTTATCACGTTTTAGACGCGACATACTTGTTATAACTCACTACTTTAAATTCTTGCTATTGGCATGTATTTAGACTTACCTCTGAGTATCATAATGTATAATTGTTCAACAGGATATTAAGAATATTTGCTCCAAATAAACAGTTAATTTTATCACGTTTTAGACGCGACATACTTGTTATAACTCACTATTTTAAATTCTTGCTATTGGCATGTATTTGGACTTACCTCTGAGTGTCATAATGTATAATTGTTCAACAGGATATTAAGAATATTTGCTCCAAATAAACAGTTAATTTTATCACGTTTTAGACGCGACATACTTGTTATAACTCACTATTTTAAATTCTTGCTATTGGCATGTATTTGGACTTACCTCTGAGTGTCATAATGTATAAGTGTTCAACAGGATATTAAGAATATTTGCTCCAAATAAACAGTTAATTTTATCACGTTTTAGACGCGACATACTTGTTATAACTCACTATTTTAAGTTCTTGCTATTGGCATGTATTTGGACTTACCTCTGAGTGTCATAATGTATAAGTGTTCAACAGGATATTAAGAATATTTGCTCCAAATAAACAGTTAATTTTATCACGTTTTAGACGCGACATACTTGTTATAACTCACTACTTTAAGTTCTTGCTATTGGCATGTATTTGCACTTACCTCTGAGTGTCATAATGTATAATTGTTCAACAGGATATTAAGAATATTTGCTCCAAATAAACAGTTAATTTTATCACGTTTTAGACGCGACATACTTGTTATAACTCACTACTTTAAGTTCTTGCTATTGGCATGTATTTGGACTTACCTCTGAGTGTCATAATGTATAATTGTTCAACAGGATATTAAGAATATTTGCTCCAAATAAACAGTTAATTTTATCACGTTTTAGACGCGACATACTTGTTATAACTCACTACTTTAAGTTCTTGCTATTGGCATGTATTTGGACTTACCTCTGAGTGTCATAATGTATAATTGTTCAACAGGATATTAAGAATATTTGCTCCAAATAAACAGTTAATTTTATCACGTTTTAGACGCGACATACTTGTTATAACTCACTACTTTAAATTCTTGCTATTGGCATGTATTTGGACTTACCTCTGAGTGTCATAATGTATAATTGTTCAACAGGATATTAAGAATATTTGCTCCAAATAAACAGTTAATTTTATCACGTTTTAGACGCGACATACTTGTTATAACTCACTACTTTAAGTTCTTGCTATTGGTATGTATTTAGACTTACCTCTGAGTATCATAACGATAGTCATATTTTATGTTGCAATGGAGGTAACGTTTAGCTAATTCTGATTGGATTTACCACTTTCCATATACTCATAGGAGAAAAATAATATTTAGTCTATATTAGGCCTACATTTATAGCCTTCTGTAATATAGCATTATATATTACATAGTATTTAGGGATATGTATTAGGTCTACTGCTAAATATCTTGCAACCCACAGATTAGTTTCATTACAGTGTTTTTAATAAGTTTATTTTAGAATAATTCTTAACTACAACATGAGTATCCTGTTTGAAATGGAAGTTGTTTGAAAAAAAACAAATTAACGTATTTCTTACGCGAAGCTCATTTGTTTATTTTACGTTATTTTACCTCTTATAAAGAGGTAAAATTAATTATTTTATAAAGATTGTTTTAAAAGAATATTCATATCTCTTAATTAAGAAATATTTTTTTTTTAAATGATATCAAGAAATGGATGTTTAGCATTATAATATTAGCCGGACCTAAACGCTAAGAAGGGTGCACGTTGAAAATATTTTCGTTTTTATAGCTCTCGGCTCTGGTCCTCCGTAGGGCGTCATTTTGCATTTTGTATCCGTATGTAGGTGCTCTTAGCGCATTTTTACATTTCTTGCTTTTAGTCTACGGAAAACCAGGGGTAATTTTACCCTTTAAAAACCCCGTCGTTTGAATATAAAAGCGGAACTTTATGATTTAAAATTCCGTGAAACCTTGCGATGACGTGACTCAGCACTCAGGGAAACTTCTTTATATTTTATACAAATATTTTCTTGTTTTCTCCGGCTTTGTGGCTGGCGGTTTTATTATGCGAACAATGGCGGGAGGTTTTTATATAAAAGTGTGTCGCTCATATCTCATATTTTTTCTTTTTTCCTTTGTTAAAGACTTACATTTTAATTGCGTCAGTATTGAAATATTATTAAAAATTGTATTAAAGGTTAATATATTATTAATAAATTATAAATAGGCTATAGAAAATTAAAAAATTAAATTTGATTAAAAATTAAATTTAATTAAAAAATTAAATTAAAGGCCTATAATTACTTGTGGTTTATAATTAAATCTAAAATATGATTATAGATAACTAAAAATATATTTTTTGTAGTTTATAATTATTGTAAATATAATTATAGAAAATTTATAAGACTGTAGTTTATAACTTATATATAATGAAGTAGTATTTGGGTTACGTATTAACATCGTTTTAAGAGTTGTGTGATCTTTTTATTTTCCAGAAAACTGTTATTACTAAATAATTAAATTATTAATACGGATAATAGAAAATTTCATGATACAAATATACTTTATTTTTCTTATTTGCCTTAGTAAAATTACTATTTTGAATTACTTTTTGTTTATGTGAAAAAAAAATTTTCAAAATAATATATCGACTTTGATCAGTACTTTATTTAACGCAAATTGCTTGTAAAATAGATTATTTATATCGTTAGTTATTTCGAAGAGTTTTAAACCATATGAGCGAGAACAAGATGAAGATCTGGAAATAATTACTCTTTAGGTTCCACAAATATAGGCCTACGTTGCAGGCAAGTAGACCTACTAGCAAAAAAAAGGATACGCTAATTTTTTGAAATCTAATATTTATTATATTGCATAGACATTGTGATTTATATATATATATATATATATATATATATATATATATATATATATATATATATATATATATATATGTTTGTAAGTGTCTGTTTGAGTGCGCTCGCGCGCGCGCGCGTGTGTGTGTGTGTGTGTATGTGTGTGTGTATGAGTGTGTGTGTGTGTGTGTGTGTGTGTGTGTGTGTGTGTGTGTGTGTGTATGCGTCTGTGTGAGTGTGTGTGTATGTGTGTATGAGTGTGTGTATGTATGTGTGTATGTGTGTGTGTATGCGTGTGTGTGTGTGTGTGTGTGTGTGTGTGTGTGTGTGTGTGTGTGTGTGTGTGTGTGTGTGTGTGTGTGTGTTTGTGTGTGCGTGTGTGTGTGTGTGTGATTTAAAATAATGTGTTTTTCTGTGAATAATATTTTCAGATATTTTAAAGGTCGACTACATTCATCATGTTTTTATATCATAATATTTTTGATCGTAATAAGACAACCTACTATTTTTTTGTTAAACTTGCTTAAAGATATATTTGTTTTGTTTCTCCCTTTAATAATAACTTATCATTATTATTATTTATTAATATATAAATAAATGTTTTACTCCCGAAATTATAATCATTAAAATTATTCGAGTTCCAACCAGTAGAACCATATAAGATAGGAAATCTAGCCAATTTTTTTCTCATAAGAACCAATCAAGTAATTGTATTTTTTTAAAAGTAGGATAAAAATTCTTAATATAGACTAAGAACTTCTGTAAAAGTTAAAATTTTGACTACTCTGAATCATTACTGCAGGCACTATTCATTAACGGTATTTTAATTTTAAACAAAAAATAACTCTTTTTACGATTATAGAATATTAAAAATTTCATTTTTATAAAAGTTTATCAGATGATAATATTTTGGGCTACATGTACCTAGTTTTGTTCCTTCACGAAAGATCCCGTTGCCCTGCTTCATTTCTTGGTATCTGATTCTTGTCACGTCCTCCATTCTTGTTTATCCTTTTCGGTTTTGGGGTTTTCCTAATAACAAATCTGTAACAATTCATGTTTATTTTAACGCTCGAAATAAGTATCAAGTAAATGATAAACCGTTACCGAATATCGAATCAAAGAAGTTTATTTTATTGGTGCAAAGTTTCGGCAACTAGTTTGTTATCCTCAAGCCTTGATATGGCTCGATAAGGGCAACGAACTAGTTGCCTAAACGTTTCAACTAATAAAATTTATATTTTACACTCGATATTCAACCAGTTTATCATTTATTTTGAAAAAAAAATTTATTTTTAAAATTGTTTTTATTTTAGATATTTATAGTTTCAACTATTACGCACAACACGTAATTTAATTTTAGGTAAGAATGCCCTCATGCAATAAAATTTATAGTTCATAATTTTAGTTTATATAAACATAAAAATAAGTTTATTGGGCTTAAAAATCTATTTATTCTAAAGCACTAATAGTTTATAGAAACAATTTTTCAAACGACAATGTTCTGTATAATCCTAAATTGTTTCTATAATTTAGCCTTAGTTTTAAAAGTTAAAAAAAAAGAAATTATAACTCTATTGCTAATAATCTCTCTCTCTCTCTCTCTCTCTCTATATATATATATATATATATATATATATATATATATATATATATATATATATATATATATATATATATTTATTATATTTCATCTGATTAAGGCACTCCGTTAAATATGGCTACTTTAGATTATTGCAATTTATGGTCAAATTTACATAGTTTATTATACGTTAATTGTACTAATTGAAGAATCATTAAAAAGTAATTAAAAACAATAATAAATTACTTCACAGCTTCGAAACATAAATTGTGAAATAACGTATTAACTAAATGATATAAAACCAATGAAATTGTTAGTTAGGTTATGCGGGCAATGATAAAAGCATGTCCCTTAGAGATGGGCTCCAGTAATTGTTCAAAGCACTTAACCACTGAGTCGCTCCATAGAGTGTTATCTTCTAAAACATGTCCCACAATCCTCATCGGCCTTTTATTTTCCTCCCTAAGTGAAGTCTAAGTGCTATAGAAGCCATTACCGCTTTCAAAATGTCAATTCATTTACCCTATATTTATTTTTTTAAAAGCAAAAGTAGCAATTAAAGAGTATATTATT
>JBAIZL010000002.1:227311142-227348642 GCA_036971475.1 Prosapia bicincta | reverse complement strand
AAACAAACCATGGGACTGAAATTTATCGCAGGCGACGATATAAAATATTTATAGAATAAAGTGTATTAAATATAAAAACCTTCATTTAAGTAAATATAGGAGAGTTTTCTATAAAATTGGCAAGGGAATATAAAGGAGAAGGCTTAACCGAACCTTCTATACTGAGTTTGTGCATCACACAAATTTTGTTTTTACGGTGTATGTGTATTTTAATATTTTTAGTATAATGTGTTTTTTATATTTCTGAAACAAATTACATAAATTGGTTATCATAAAATAACATAAATTGTTCACTTCCTGACATATAGCATATTGATACCCATTTTTTTAGTAATTTATTACTTATTTTAACTCATGTTACTGTATGGGTTATTTGATTTGGGAATTGTTTTTTTTTTTTAATTATAAATAGCAGTGAGTTATATTTTGCGTCATATCTGAAAAAGATAGTTTTGTATGATACAGAAAAAATAAATATGTCTAGAAATCACTCTAACATATATGCTATCTTAGGTGTGTTATCGTAATGAATGTAGTGTAAAATCATTGGTAATTGAGTTATTATATTATTTCTTCTAATTTTAAATCATGCGTAAATTTAAATTATGGAATTTTTAGGTGTAATTTCAGACACAAATATATGTTTGTACCTAAAAATAATTTTGCATAGTATGCGCCTGGATACAGCAATGAAGGGATAGGTGACGACAGAGAGAGATTATCCAATGCATATTATAGGCCTAATCAAAGGTCGTGGCATTAACCGACATAAGTCAGTTAACAATACTCTTCGGTTTACAAATATCGATTAAGTCTAATTAGTTTTATTAAATGGTGAAATTTATTACTGTAAATAATTCTTGTATTACTTTAAATAAAGATTTTAAACTCCTTATTAATTGTAAATTATGATTCGGATTTACAATTCTGTCCACTTTCAAGTTTATAAATTATTTACAGATATCTTTGCAAATATTCGTTAGTTTGAAGTTAATAATTAATTATTAATAATTTGTGTTTAATATAATCCGGAGTTTTATTTTGTATTTTATCGACTGTTTTAATTAATAGCTTTAAAAATGTTCATGTAATTGAATAACAATACATGACCTACATCTTCGTCTATTCTAATTTGTAATTTTCAGTTATTATTAACACATTAATTAACACACTCAAATTAATTTTAAGTGTGGCTTAGTGGTATTGCAATGTATTGTAGCAATTTTGCAATATCTTGTGCAGCCTTTAAATAATTGTTCATTAGATAATAAAATGCATATTAGGCCTATAGTGTTGATATTAGATTACTCCAGTCTTGATTTACACGACCGGATATTTTTGTTAATTAAACAAATAATAATAATAAAATAGTGTTTGACACATGGTTTTTTAACTTTATAATTTTTTTCAAGAACAATATTAAACTTTCCTTTTTTGTTATTCCAATTTCCTATGATTTTATTATATGTTCACGTAATTTCTGGTTCAAGTAAACTTTATACTTTACATTTCTTAATTTGTATTAAATTTGTTTAGACATAGGCTACTATACTCTAACAAATGATAATTTCAAATCTGTTATTTTTTTATCCATTGTTGTCGAATTAGTTACATAAAAGTGGAACAATTTAGTTAGAACATAAAAAATGGGGGTATCTCATTACTTTAAAAAATAGAACATATAAATGATTTTTTTAAAACACGAATTGTACAATCGTACATTAGCAGCCTATACCCTACAACCATAAATTAGTAGACCTACTAATAAATACTCGTTCAAATTATTAAAGAGGACCTTTAAACGCTTTAAATTAAATTATATTTTGAATATTTTTTTTTAACTTTTAACAAGTAAGCAACAAACTATTGCACCTTAAACCATTGTTAAATCTAATAAATCTAACCTGAATGAATATAGCGTAATATTAATAAAGACTAAATTGAAACTTCTTCAAACATATACGAACATATATAATAACAATTAAAATCATACAAAGTAGCCTAATTCCTAATGCCAGTTTCACATTTCCAGCCCCATTTAAAATCATTTTTAATAATTATAGCAATTCGCATCCTCAATTGTATTTCTTTGAGCCGATAAATAAAATATAACTGTTTAAGTATAAATAATTCTTTAAAACTTATAATAACATCTGATTTACGCATCTTCTTGGACAAATCTCTTGTTCGGAGATGATGGCTTTAAAGGTAGTCTACTTATAGTCTAGTCATTAGAATAGAATTGATTTCATTCCTTAAACCATTTCATTGTTACAAAAAAATAATCGTTTTTAATTGTTACTATAAAATTATCTCTAAACAATATCTCATGTCTTCGAATGTTATCAGGGTATATTTCTTGAAAACTTGAACATTTTCACTATTTACACCTTAATTGTAAAATTTCAAAAACCTTAAATAGAAAAACATTTATTAAGTAATTATTTAGTAATAAAAATAATTCTTAGTAATAAAATATGTTTTAATTTCTATAACAAAAGCGTGAAAATGACTGAGTCATCATCATCAGTGGTTATATGTAGGCCTATAATACGTATTGTAAAATATATGCCTGTAAAATATAGCCAGTAAGGATTGTTTTACTGGTTGTAAAGGCCCCTTCTGAGCACTGATGAAGATAACATGGTCATTATACGCGTTTGATCTAATAGGCGTATTTATTGGGAATGTGTCTTAGTTTTATCACTCTCTTGAATGCTTTTTAAATAATTACCTACCCTCAGAAGCCGAGTTAGTCGATAATAACTTTATAAAATTATTAATTATAACTTTACATTTCACTAATTTATAGGCTATATGAATTATAAAACATTGAGATATATTATTTCATAATTATGTTATTCCTATTTATCTAACTTTTTCCTGCCGACATGAACTTTATATTTGTGTTTACTTACGGCCATTAATGAGGAAGGGTTTTGCCCATTTTATTTCCTTGAAAACCATTCGTAACTAAAACATAACAAACGGTAAAAAAAACATAAAAACCAAATACGTTGTAATCGGAAAGAGATTTTATTTGCAAGGTAAAACTATACTGCGGAATTCACGTAAAATCTTACAAAGATACATAATAATTTTAAATTGAATCTTTACTTATGGCTGTAATCCAGAAAAGCCAGATTGATTCAATTTCCGAATGTTATTTCTATAAGTTAAGCGTCTTGCAGTGGAACCGGTGTCGTGTTGACCCTAGTTCACCTGAGAGCGTGATGCTAGGACGCTTATTGGTCGATCGGCCGTTCGACACAGCATCCCCCAACCCTCCATTTCAACCCTCTCCACCTGCACGGAATACAATACCGTTTCAGAAAGAATAAGAGATACTAAAGCGAGCGCTCAGGTTTCCAAATGGAAAACACTTTTACCGTCAAATGATCGTGCCCCTCGAGTATTTAACTCCTATACTTTAATACGCCTTCTTCAGGATTACTGTTTTGGACATGGTTTACTCGTTTCCAGTGTTCGGGTCAAAGTTTTTTTTTACGCATCTTCTACACGCTATCACGTGTTACCAGCCTTTACACAAGATATCCTGTAATATTATCAAGTTGTATCTCATTTATTAAACTCGCCTTTCATTGTACATTTGGTTATACGCTTCTTCTTTCTACTATTTTATATATCATGTATAAACATGCGAATTTACGCACACACAAATATATCAATAGATATATTAATACAGTATATAGATAATTAGGATACATAAATGGATAGATAGACGGAAAAGGGACAGAGAGAGAGAGAGAGAGAGAGAGAGAGAGAGAGAGAGGGAGGGAGGGGAGGGAGATAGGGACAGAGAGAGAGAGGAAGACTGATAAATACGTACACGCAAACACATAAACGCGAGCGTAGTCTTATAAAAAATCATATGAAAATAGTATAATTAAAATGCAAAAAAAATTAATATGCTATCTATTTTAGATTATCTGTCTGTGTTGATAGACTTATGATGAGTAAATACGCAGTTACAAGAGGTTTGCCTCAGTTTAAACATTTATTTTATACCTTATTGAATTCCGTGGTATTAAAATGATTCAGCCTCAATTATTTAAGGAACATCATGAGTAACAATATCCACGGGTATTATCTTGTGTGAAGTTAGTTTCAAAATTATCATAGTAAGATGCTTTGTACAAAAATCTGTTATGGTTTTACGAAATTTTCCTATTTTACGTCAGGATTTTTTCTATGTAATTTGAACGCCTATTAATAAAAAGTGTGAGCACTATAAAAAAAATTATCTAACAACAACGATTTTTTAACGACTGTCCTTACTCACAAGCTAAGGTTTATAGATCTCCACGCATTAAAACTAAAATATTGACAGAACACAACTAATTTCTTGAGGTAAAGTTTGACAAGAAAATCTTTCTCTTTTTTATATTGTATATAATGTAAAACTACGAAAATTTTAAAGTAGCCTTAAAATCGTACATACTAATAGACTGGTTAGAATTAAACAAGTGGAATTAATTTTGTGATCTAAGTTAGGAAAATTGGGTTCCCAATAATTTGGTGTGTCCTATTGTAACTTTGTAATATACATATGGTCGGTTCTCTTGAGTTGTAATACAACTTTAACAGAAGAGGCTGTCTTCTTATCATTAAGAAGGGATGATTTTACGTTACAGCGAGAAGCCACATGTTACAAGGTATGGAATAGGGGCAAATAAAATTATATGAAATTACGTGTCACAAGACATTAGACTGGAGCAGCCCGTGTAAGTTTTATTGCTTCTCCTTGTAAGGAAATCATCACAGGAGGCCTACATTTAGTGTCGGATTAGAGAAGCAGTGTTTTTTCCTAATTGAAACAAAAGCAAATAAACATAGCCCACTGTACAGGAGCGTTCAGTGTCACAAGACATTAGACTAGAGCACCCGTGTGAGGTTTATTGCTTCTCCTCTCCTCCCAAGGAAATCATTGCAGGCGGCCAATATTTAGCGTAGAATTAAGGGAGGCTATGTATTTTCCCAATTGAAACATAAGCAAATAAACAGTCCACTGTACTGGAGCGTTCAGTGTCACAAGACACTGGAGCAACCCGTGTAAGTTTTATTGCTTCTCCTCCCAAGGAAATCATTGCAGGAGGCCTATATTTAGCATCGGATTAGAGAGGCAGTGTATTTTTCTATTTAAAAACAAAAGCAAATAAACATAGCCCACTGTACTGGAGCGTTCATTGTCACAAGACATTAGACTGGAGCAGCCCGTGTGAGGTTTATTGCTTCTCCTCCTAAGGAAATCATTGCAGGTGGCCAATATTTAGGGTAGGATTAAGAGAGGCTATGCATTTTCCCAATTGAAACAAAAGCAAATAAACATAGCCCACTGGACTCGAGCGTTCAGTGTCACATGACATTAGACTGGAGCAACCCGTGTGAGGTTTATTGCTTCTCCCAAGGAAATCATTGCAGGTGGCCAATATTTAGCGTAGGATTTAGAGAGGCAGTGTATTTTCCCAATTGAAACAAAAGTAAATAAACATAGCCCATTGTACTGGAGCGTTCAGTGTCACATGACATTAGACTGGAGAAACCCGTGTGAGGTTTACTGCTTCTCCTCCCAAGGAAATCATTGCAGGCGGCCAATATTTAGCGTCGGATTAGAGAGGCTATGTATTTCCCTAATTGAAACAAGAGCAAATAATCATAACCCACTAAACTGGAGCTTTCAGTGTCACATGACATTAGACTGGAGCAACCCGTGTGAGGTTTATTGCTTCTCCTCCCAAGGAAATCATTGCAGGCGGCCAATATTTAGCGTCGGATTAGAGAGGCTATGTATTTCCCTAATTGAAACAAGAGCAAATAATCATAACCCACTAAACTGGAGCTTTCAGTGTCACATGACATTAGACTGGAGCAGCCCGTGGAGGTTTTATTGCTTCTCCTCCCAAAGAAATCATTTTAGGAGGCCTACATTTAGCATCGAATTTAAAGAGGCTTTGTATTTCCCTAATTGAAACAAAAGGAAATGAACATATCCCACTGTACTGGGCTAGTAAATTGCTGTACCTAATTGCTAAACTCATGGTAAACAGTGTTGACTCTCGAACTGCGTAACAGCTTAATTGACTAAATCTAGAACAAAAGAATTTAAATCGACAATACACTCACTTAAACCTAATGCTTAACTTAAAACCAATACAATGGAACAGTGTTACACAGCAAACAAAGTTTCTCTAGGATTACGTAAAACTAATACTTGAAACTAGTACACAATAAAGCCTACATACTAACATGGTGAAAAGCAAGTTTACGGCTTGGTTATTAAGACGCTACTAGTGTGATGCACCGAGGGGGAACAAGCTGGTTTGAGGTGTTATGGGGGGCATACAATAGCACTTTTGGACGTGGGCATCATACAGGAGGGGGACCGGTGGTATCACTGAGCTCACGGATGTGTGGGTAGGCTACGCTTTCAGCTATGCCGCGGAGCCCAAATGGAAGGGAACGGACAAAGTCCGCCAGGAATGGGGTAAACTAGGATTTCCAGGCGATGGACCTCCTGACGAGGGTGTTGGCTCCGGTCTGGGGTAGTTTCTTCTTCGCGAAGCATATGGTCTCAGACTTCTCTGCATTCCCCCTCGTTCTCCAACACCGGAGCCACGGTGACAGGATGTCCATTTTCCGTTGGATGGTCCTGGCGTCGAGTCCTGGACTCACTGACCTGCAATGAAACATGGCGTCGTCCGCGTAGAGGAAGAGGGTGACGTTCGTCATGAGGGGGAGGTTGTTGGTGTAAACCAGATAAAGGAGAAAACCCCGAACTGACCCCTGTGGTAGTCCTGCAAAGGTCGGCCAGTAAGAGGAGAAGCAATTGTCGATAGAAACAGTGAAACATGTAGGACAGGTAGGAGCGGATGGGGAATACAGCAAATTATGGATGGTGGTTCGTGGTCAGTTTGTAGAGGAGTGCGGGGTGCCAGACACGGTCGAAGGCCTTGCTAACGTCGAGAAAGACAGCAGTTGTAGATTGATTTTTGTTAAAGGCATCCACCACCATGTTAGTTACTCTGAGTAACTGTTGGGTGCGGGAGTGTTGCTGTCGGAAGCCAAATTGCTCCTGTCTGATGAAGTCATCCAGAATAGGGTAAAAGCGGGAGTTCAGGAGTCTTTCCTATGGTTTGGATACGATGGGGAGAAGGGAGATCGGCCGATAATTGCCTGGGTCACTGAGGTGTTTGCGTGATTTGGGTAGGAGGTGATTTTCAGGAGAAAAGGAAGTGATTTAGGACGGAGATTCCATTAAAGATGGTTGTGAGATAGGAAACGAGGATGGATGGCGAGTGTTTAAGTGCTGTGGAGGTAATCAGGTCGAGACCCAGTACCTTTTTCGGTTTCAGTTTCTGGATGGCTGTCATATCTCCTGCTCCGAGAAATGTACTACATCTTCTGCCGGTAACTTGGTGAAATAATTCTGGAGGTACCTGTCCCTGAAGTAGTTCGTCTTTATATACTGTTAGCTACGCTCCCACCACTTGCAGAAGTAGTTCGTCGTTATATACTGTTAGCTACGCTCCCACCACTTGCAGAAGTAGTTCATCTTTATATACTGTTAGCTACGCTCCCACCACTTGCAGAAGTAGTTCGTCTTTATATACTGTTAGCTACGCTCCCACCACTTGCAGAAGTAGTTCGTCTTTATATACTGTTAGCTACGCTCCCACCACTTGCAGAAGTAGTTCGTCTTTATATACTGTTAGCTACGCTCCCACCACTTGCAGAAGTAGTTCGTCTTTATATACTGTTAGCTACGCTCCCACCACTTGCAGAAGTAGTGCGTCTTTATATACTGTTAGCTACGCTCCCACCACTTGCAGAAGTAGTTCGTCTTTATATACTGTTAGCTACGCTCCCACCACTTGCAGAAGAAGTTCGTCTTTATATACTGTTAGCTACGCTGACACCACTTGCAGAAGTAGTTCGTCTTTATATACTGTTAGCTACGCTCCCACCACTTGCAGAAGTAGTTCGTCTTTATATACTGTTAGCTATGCTTCCACCACTTGCAGAAGTAGTTCGTCTTTATATACTGTTAACTACGCTCCCACCACTTGCAGAAGTAGTTCGTCTTTATATACTGTTAGCTATGCTTCCACCACTTACAGAAGTAGTTCGTCTTTATATACTGTTAGCTACGCTCCCACCACTTGCAGAAGTAGTTCGTCTTTATATACTGTTAGCTACGCTTCCACCACTTGCAGAAGTGGTTCGTCTTTATATACTGTTAGCTACGCTCCCACGACTTGCAGAAGTAGTTCGTCTTTATATACTGTTAGCTATGCTCCTACCACTTGCAGAAGTAGTTCGTCTTTATATACTGTTAGCTACGCTTCCACCACTTGCAGAAGTAGTTCGTCTTTATATACTGTTAGCTACGCTTCCACCACTTGCAGAAGTAGTTCGTCTTTATATACTGTTAGCTATGCTCCTACCACTTGCAGAAGTATTTCGTCTTTATATACTGTTAGTTACGCTCCCACCACTTGCAGAATTAGTTCGTCTTTATATACTGTTAGCTACGCTCCCACCACTTGCAGAAGTAGTTCGTCTTTATATACTGTTAGCTACGCTCCCACCACTTGCAGAAGTAGTTCGTCTTTATATACTGTTAGCTACGCTCCCACCACTTGCAGAAGTAGTTCGTCTTTATATACTGTTAGCTACGCTCCCACCACTTACAGAAGTAGTTCGTCTTTATATACTGTTAGCTACGCTCCCACCACTTGCAGAAGTAGTTCGTCTTTATATACTGTTAGCTACGCTCCCACCACTTGCAGAAGTAGTTCGTCTTTATATACTGTTAGCTACGCTCCCACCACTTGCAGAAGTAGTTCGTCTTTATATACTGTTAGCTACGCTCCCACCACTTGCAGAAGTAGTTCGTCTTTATATACTGTTAGCTACGCTCCCACCACTTGCAGAAGTAGTTCGTCTTTATATACTGTTAGCTACGCTCCCACCACTTGCAGAAGTAGTTCATCTTTATATACTGTTAGCTACGCTCCCACCACTTGCAGAAGTAGTTCGTCTTTATATACTGTTAGCTACGCTCCCACCACTTGCAGAAGTAGTTCGTCTTTATATACTGTTAGCTACGCTCCCACCACTTGCAGAAGTAGTTCGTCTTTATATACTGTTAGCTACGCTCCCACCACTTGCAGAAGTAGTTCGTCTTTATATACTGTTAGCTACGCTCCCACCACTTGCAGAAGAAGTTCGTCTTTATATACTGTTAGCTACGCTCCCACCACTTGCAGAAGTAGTTCGTCTTTATATACTGTTAGCTACGCTCCCACCACTTGCAGAAGTAGTTCGTCTTTATATACTGTTAGCTATGCTTCCACCACTTGCAGAAGTAGTTCGTCTTTATATACTGTTAACTACGCTCCCACCACTTGCAGAAGTAGTTCGTCTTTATATACTGTTAGCTATGCTTCCACCACTTACAGAAGTAGTTCGTCTTTATATACTGTTAGCTACGCTCCCACCACTTGCAGAAGTAGTTCGTCTTTATATACTGTTAGCTATGCTTCCACCACTTGCAGATGTAGTTCGTCTTTATATACTGTTAGCTACGCTCCCACCACTTGCAGAAGTAGTTCGTCTTTATATACTGTTAGCTATGCTTCCACCACTTGCAGAAGTAGTTCGTCTTTATATACTGTTAGCTACGCTCCCACCACTTGCAGAAGTAGTTCGTCTTTATATACTGTTAGCTATGCTCCCACCACTTGCAGAAGTAGTTCGTCTTTATATACTGTTAGCTACGCTCCCACCACTTGCAGAAGTAGTTCGTCTTTATATACTGTTAGCTACGTTACCACCACTTGCAGAAGTAGTTCGTCTTTATATACTGTTAGCTACGCTCCCACCACTTGCAGAAGTAGTTCGTCTTTATATACTGTTAGCTACGCTCCCACCACTTGCAGAAGTAGTTCGTCTTTATATACTGTTAGCTATGCTCCCACCACTTGCAGAAGTAGTTCGTCTTTATATACTGTTAGCTACGCTCCCACCACTTGCAGAAGTAGTTCGTCTTTATATACTGTTAGCTACGCTCCCACCACTTGCAGAAGTAGTTCGTCTTTATATACTGTTAGCTACGCTCCCACCACTTGCAGAAGTAGTTCGTCTTTATATACTGTTAGCTACGCTCCCACCACTTGCAGAAGTGGTTCGTCTTTATATACTGTTAGCTACGCTCCCACCACTTGCAGAAGTAGTTCGTCTTTATATACTGTTAGCTACGCTTCCACCACTTGCAGAAGTGGTTCGTCTTTATATACTGTTAGCTACGCTCCCACGACTTGCAGAAGTAGTTCGTCTTTATATACTGTTAGCTATGCTCCTACCACTTGCAGAAGTAGTTCGTCTTTATATACTGTTAGCTACGCTTCCACCACTTGCAGAAGTAGTTCGTCTTTATATACTGTTAGCTACGCTTCCACCACTTGCAGAAGTAGTTCGTCTTTATATACTGTTAGCTATGCTCCTACCACTTGCAGAAGTATTTCGTCTTTATATACTGTTAGTTACGCTCCCACCACTTGCAGAATTAGTTCGTCTTTATATACTGTTAGCTACGCTCCCACCACTTGCAGAAGTAGTTCGTCTTTATATACTGTTAGCTACGCTCCCACCACTTGCAGAAGTAGTTCGTCTTTATATACTGTTAGCTACGCTCCCACCACTTGCAGAAGTAGTTCGTCTTTATATACTGTTAGCTACGCTCCCACCACTTACAGAAGTAGTTCGTCTTTATATACTGTTAGCTACGCTCCCACCACTTGCAGAAGTAGTTCGTCTTTATATACTGTTAGCTACGCTCCCACCACTTGCAGAAGTAGTTCGTCTTTATATACTGTTAGCTACGCTCCCACCACTTGCAGAAGTAGTTCGTCGTTATATACTGTTAGCTACGCTCCCACCACTTGCAGAAGTAGTTCGTCTTTATATACTGTTAGCTACGCTCCCACCACTTGCAGAAGTAGTTCGTCTTTATATACTGTTAGCTACGCTCCCACCACTTGCAGAAGTAGTTCGTCTTTATATACTGTTAGCTACGCTCCCACCACTTGCAGAAGTAGTTCGTCTTTATATACTGTTAGCTACGCTCCCACCACTTGCAGAAGTAGTTCGCCTTTATATACTGTTAGCTACGCTCCCACCACTTGCAGAAGTAGTTCGTCTTTATATACTGTTAGCTACGCTCCCACCACTTGCAGAAGTAGTTCGTCTTTATATACTGTTAGCTACGCTCCCACCACTTGCAGAAGAAGTTCGTCTTTATATACTGTTAGCTACGCTCCCACCACTTGCAGAAGTAGTTCGTCTTTATATACTGTTAGCTACGCTCCCACCACTTGCAGAAGTAGTTCGTCTTTATATACTGTTAGCTATGCTTCCACCACTTGCAGAAGTAGTTCGTCTTTATATACTGTTAACTACGCTCCCACCACTTGCAGAAGTAGTTCGTCTTTATATACTGTTAGCTATGCTTCCACCACTTACAGAAGTAGTTCGTCTTTATATACTGTTAGCTACGCTCCCACCACTTGCAGAAGTAGTTCGTCTTTATATACTGTTAGCTATGCTTCCACCACTTGCAGATGTAGTTCGTCTTTATATACTGTTAGCTACGCTCCCACCACTTGCAGAAGTAGTTCGTCTTTATATACTGTTGGCTATGCTTCCACCACTTGCAGAAGTAGTTCGTCTTTATATACTGTTAGCTACGCTCCCACCACTTGCAGAAGTAGTTCGTCTTTATATACTGTTAGCTATGCTCCCACCACTTGCAGAAGTAGTTCGTCTTTATATACTGTTAGCTACGCTCCCACCACTTGCAGAAGTAGTTCGTCTTTATATACTGTTAGCTACGCTCCCACCACTTGCAGAAGTAGTTCGTCTTTATATACTGTTAGCTACGCTCCCACCACTTGCAGAAGTAGTTCGTCTTTATATACTGTTAGCTACGCTCCCACCACTTGCAGAAGTGGTTCAAATCTGAAGGGGGTGGGGGACAGTATATAAAGAGGAACTTATCTTAGGGCGAACAGTGCGGTTTAAGCTTTGAAGATAGATTCATTCCGAAATGCGTCAACGTCTCTTGATTTTTCATTGACGTAATGTTTAATAACCAATTATAAACCCTTGCTGCAACCATTGTGTACATTTCGCTATTACAGATAACGTCATTAGAAGGTAACAAGTGAAATGATAGTCTACATGTAGCCTATCTACATAAGGGTTGTGAACTATTTTGTAGTAAGGGTTTATAATTGTTTATTAATTATAAATTACGCTTTGCCCTTAATTGCTTTTGAACATAATATTTATTTTCAATTTTTATTTAGAATGAAATATTCAACATAATGTAATCTCAATTACATTTCTTGAAAATGTATTGAATCGTGTTGAAGATTTTTACAAATATTTTTAATGGGGAAAATGAAAGATAGAACATATAAGACGAGATTTAGACTAGAAGAGGAGTAAAAACCTCACGTTTATTTTTATTAAAGCGAGCTTCTAAGTACACCATGTGTTTGTTCTTAATTACAATAGTTGCTCTAATGTTGGAAAATCTTTTTTCAAACATTTGCCGGTCTGTATTAGTTTGTCTGATTACAATAATGATAGCCTATATTGTAAAACATGTTGAGTATAGCCTAAATGTAAAACAATTTACCAACTTTAAGGATTTCCGTCTTATTTTTATATTAACACGTTTATTTTTATATTAATCAAATTTAAATTTAAAATAAGAATTGTTTTATTGGACAACAATCTATCAAATCTGGTGGATATTTATAAATGAACTACATTGTAGTTTATTTTTTGCCAAAATAAATTGTTTCAATATTTATCGTTTTACAAGTAAATAGACCATACATTAATATGGTAGCGGTTTAGTTTTTTGTATTGTCTTTTTTCATTACCGTAATTAAGTGAAGATTTCCCAATATTAATCAAAGATTAAGAATATGTCCTTGTTTTTACTTACTTTACAAAAGGTATTTTCATACTTTCTACTTTACAACTATTTATAAAAAAGTGTGAACCCATACCTAGCTTAGATATTTTGGTTTCAATACAAGCCAATACAAACTGTAGCCTAAGGCTACAAATATTAAGTAGGCCTAAATAGTTCGGATTTCATACAGTGTTGGGTACCATTTGTCCCAAATAGGCCTACATTCGAAAATTTTTAGTTTTTGATATTTAATACATTGTATTTTCTACTGTATTATTATAGCCTATTATTTTTATGGTTCATTTTTATGTAATACGTTTTTAATGTTAATTTTGCTATTTTAACATTTTACTTAGAAAAATAAAGTTAAATACGTTCAATTAAATCAACTGAAATGAAAATTTATAATTAAATAATAGCAATTGTTTGTAATTCGAAAACTGTAACAGATTTATTTATAATCTAGACAAAATTTATTGCTGTAGGCTTTAGCTATCTTATAAATATGCCATATGCTAATTTATTTCTTAACAGTGTAAGTCTTATTTAATTCTTTACTAAAAAACTGTTGACCTGTGGTCCCAATTCAAAATAAATAATTTCTATTTACTGCAGACATAAATAAAAGGATTTGGGCCTATGAAATGCTGTTCATAAGGCAAAAATAACTTGACGCTCTACATTCGAAAAATTACAAAGAATTTAACCTCTACGACATTTTTGGAATATTTCAGTTAAAGAAAGTTTGTATAACATTTAAAGATAAATTAAAGCAAAATTAAATATTTTCCTTCTCATTTAAATTATGTTGAAATATTAAAGAAATGCGTTTCAATAAAAGAATTCAAAAAAACTCTTTAAAAAAATTCTGCCTATGTAGTCTAATATAATATACAAGCTATTTTAGCCTCTTGAACTTCGTAATGGCATCTTGAAAGGCATCCGCGACAGTCTAATTACTACATTCAAGTGGTTTACTTTTGTATGAAAAGATAACTCATTCGTGTTTCATCTTCAACTACGCCGTTACTGATGTACATGTATCTACACATTCAGTCCATCCTTCTCTGCTCCTAGAAACTCTTCTAGCTGATCTCGTTTCTGTACCAAGCTTATACTATCATCAGAAAGTATAGTGTCAGCTCAGAATGTTGAATATTATCATTGTAATAGTGCTTCCTACTCAGGACACTCCTTACGACGGCTGAGCAGTCATCTCGTGTAATGTCAGCTCAGAATGTTGAGTATTATCATTGTAATAGTGCTTCCTACTCAGGACACTCCTTACGACGGCTGAGCAGTCATCTCGTGTAATGTCAGCTCAGAATGTTGAGTATTATCATTGTAATAGTGCTTCCTACTCAGGACACTCCTTACGACGGCTGAGCAGTCATCTCGTGTAATGTCAGCTCAGAATGTTGAGTGTTATCATTGTAATAGTGCTTCCTACTCAGGACACTCCTTACGACGGCTGAGCAGTCATCTCGTGTAATGTCAGCTCAGAATGTTGAGTATTATCATTGTAATAGTGCTTCCTACTCAGGACACTCCTTACGACGGCTGAGCAGTCATCTCGTGTCATATCAGCTCAGAAGGTTGGTATTAAAATTGTAATAGTGCCTCCTACTCAGTACACTCCTTACGACGGCTGAGCAGTCATCTCGTGCCATGTCTGCTCAAAATGTTGGTATTATCATTGTAATAGTGCTTCCTACTCAGGACATTCCAAATGACGGTTGAGCAGTCATTTATTGCCATGTCAGCTCGGAGCGTTGATTATTATCATTGTAATAGTGCTTCCTACTCAGGACACTCCTTACGACGGCTGAGCAGTCTTCTCGTGCCATGTCAGCTCAGAATATTGATTATTATCTTTGTAATAGTGTCTCCCACTCAGTACACTCCTAACGACGGCTGAGCAGTCATCTCTTGCCACGTCAGCTCAGAATGTTGGTATTATCATTGTAATAGTGCTTCCTACTCAGGACACTCCTTACGACGGCTGAGCAGTCATCTCGTGTAATGTCAGCTCAGAATGTTGAGTATTATCATTGTAATAGTGCTTCCTACTCAGGACACTCCTTACGACGGCTGAGCAGTCATCTCGTGTAATGTCAGCTCAGAATGTTGAGTGTTATCATTGTAATAGTGCTTCCTACTCAGGACACTCCTTACGACGGCTGAGCAGTCATCTCGTGTAATGTCAGCTCAGAATGTTGAGTATTATCATTGTAATAGTGCTTCCTACTCAGGACACTCCTTACGACGGCTGAGCAGTCATCTCGTGTCATATCAGCTCAGAAGGTTGGTATTAAAATTGTAATAGTGCCTCCTACTCAGTACACTCCTTACGACGGCTGAGCAGTCATCTCGTGCCATGTCTGCTCAAAATGTTGGTATTATCATTGTAATAGTGCTTCCTACTCAGGACATTCCAAATGACGGTTGAGCAGTCATTTATTGCCATGTCAGCTCGGAACGTTGATTATTATCATTGTAATAGTGCTTCCTACTCAGGACACTCCTTACGACGGCTGAGCAGTCTTCTCGTGCCATGTCAGCTCAGAATATTGATTATTATCTTTGTAATAGTGTCTCCCGCTCAGTACACTCCTAACGACTGTTGAGTAGTGCCATCGAGATTACATCTCAGTTGTCAATGTTTCAGTTGCCTCCATTCGGTTGATCAGTGTTTCCGTCACTGTATAGCCCTCCTAAGTGTACAACTTGAACGGAAAAACTTGTGTGAATATTTTTAAGGGAATACTATCTTTTAAAAAGAGAGTTTATAATTTGTTAAACAAGGTTTTGAGTTTTTCGATCCTAAATTTTAACTCTATGGACTGGCCCAATTTTGCATATTGCCCAAATTTTCTTTATGTATGTGTTGTAATTTTGCAATAGGCCTAACTAAATATATGCCTACAGAGATACCTGTTTGGATGCTTTATAGGTAGATATATAAGTTAACTTGATAATTAGATATAGGCATATCACGTATTCAACTTCTAAATCGTTTTGAAATAGACCTCTAATTTTGTTTGTGGTTCTTCGCTATCTGCATCTTTTTGTCTTAGTTACGTTTTAGGTTAAATCCGAACACTTCGTTAAGTGTTAATTTCACTGTTTTTTTTTTATAGTAAAAAAACCTTCATCATTTAAGCGTAAGTTTTCACGATCAATTCCATGCAACATGTTTAACCAACTTGTCTGTGTGTTAAAAATTATCTCCTCACTTTAAAATAACTTAAACCTTTGATCTCTTCACATACACTGATATAAAGGTTTTATGAGTTGTTAGAGGGTACGAATGTTATGGATAGAAGTCAAGATGTTATACGTATGGATTTGTCCAGAAAGGAGAGAAACTGCTTCTTGTTTGAGGTCTCGCAAAATGAAACATAATTGTACTTTTTCAGGGATGGTCTTCTATTTTTGAAAAAAGCAAATGATCATTGCAGCTCTATTTTAAATACTTTTATGAAGATACAATATACATTTAACTTATTCGATACATCCACCATTACCCTTCTAAGATAGATTTCGGTAAATTTATAATTCTGTGTTTATATAGGAGAAAATAGATACAAAAGATTCAAACATCTCGTGGTTTATTACTAATCACATGAATATCGAGATCACTATTTCTCATTGGAAATTACGTTTATCAATTTGAGACAGTTTCTTCCTTCTTAAATAATCTTCAGAACAAATTTTTCTACTAGTAAAGTTTTCAAACTCTTATTTTTCAGTATGGACAGCCTCCTTCAAGGGGTTAGACTATTAATCGTAAAGGCCAATTTAACTCTGGAAACCACTACTAGAAAAGATCCGCAAATATTCATTCATAACGATCTTTCAACCAATATTTCCTCTCCCTTCCGATTCACTTTTTGTAAGACTTTCCCTTAAATTAATAGCCAAAGAATTCCATTTTTATCATTTGTCATTGCATGACACGGGTAGTCTTATTGTATTTATTAATCACTTAAACAATAGTTTATGACTATCCGAACTTTAAATTTAGTAAATTTGTTAAAACTTACTGAGGCAGGACGTTTTCGATCGCTAGTTGGCAATCTTTATCAGTGTCTTCTCAGTGTCTATTGTATTTACTAATATTTATAAAATTTTCAATTTAATACTTTTTTATCCTATCCAATACCAAATGACTTACCCTTTACCCCCCCCCCGGACACCCTCAATAACATTTCCTCTCAAATGGCTTCAGCCTCTTCATGTTATCCCCTTGAAACACTTTGGTTTTCCTTCTATACAGAAACAAATATAGTATTTTGACGGCAACAGTTTAATGGGCAATAGAAGTAATGAGAAGTGTTTTACCTTCATAATCAAACTCTTGTTTTTATCCTTGATCATGATCAGCTTTATTGTAAACACACGTACCGAGATATTTATATGGCTCGCCTTGTTTAAGCCTATTTAGTGTTTTTATCCTAATTTCAAAACCATAATTTTCACTTGTACCTCTTATATTACTTAAGATTCCTAAAAAAAACTTTAATATAAACGGCATTGGTGACGCAGAAACCATCAGCATAAATAATATTCATTATATTTGTTCCATTTATTTTTATCCCAGCTTAATTTGAATGAATAGCTTGTTGAAATATAGGCTATACTCCGCTTAGACCTTAACAAATATTTTAAATACAGAACCTTGACGTACAGTGCGTGAGGATTAACGGTGTCTCTCGTTCTGCTCTAACATTTGACTACTAGCCTAACTGAAAACATTATACAAAATATATCTATATATATCGTCTCTTTAGTAATAACGTGTCTTTCTTTGCAGAAGCAGAGCAACACATTTAAAGATCATGTCTACATCAAACTATTACAGTATTATCATTTAGTTAATTATAGCTGTTTAAACTTTAAACACGACACTGATGTTTTCTGAAGTGTTGGATTTCGACCCCGCACTGCAGCCCAGTCCACTCTAGCTATCTAAAGGTCAGAGACACGGTTAAACCTCACGCACTATACGCATATACATATTTCAGCTTCTTCTGTATGTTTTTCCTCTACTCCCAATGCTTTATGAAACACACTTAGGCCTAAATTTTAAATATGTTTACCTTTTTATGCGGGATAATGGATTAACTTACATAGGACAATCTCCATCGCACAGATAATCGATCTTCTGCTTAATAATACTCGCTAGTTCACACAATTCCGCCTTAGTGTTCTCGTTTAGTTATAATGCATAAACAAGAGGTTTGCCTTCTCCTTTCCACAAAGCAACATAATGGCGAGACAAAACAAAGCGATACATTCATTCTTTCTATAACACGACGTGACCCAACTAGTTTTAGTGGCAAAGGCCTTTAGTTGTCCATGACATAGCTCTACCTACCTGATTCCCTAAGTTCCAGATATGCGAGACCCGATGTAACACAACAAAAACAACTGCCTTTATGTTACTATTTCAAGGCTACTATAACGGTTTTTATGTAGTATCTCTACTTTTATACACTTTATGAATCTGTATTATTAGCCAACGTCATTTAATTACATTTCTACATGCCTAGTTTACAAATGTATAAAAAATTATCAAAATTTCATTTTAAAGTTATATAAATACCCTTGAAAAGAAGAAGAACTTCATTTTTTCCACGTTCAAAGAAGTTTAACCAAGTTATAGATATTTTGAACAAAAGTAAATCCAAGAATTTTTAGTACAAACTACTTTTAATATCTTCCTCTGCGAATGACTATTAATAATACTAACCTCGGAACATCAGGAAAAGGACTGTGATTATAACAAAAACACACATTATAATTGAGTAAAAGAAAACACAATTAAAATTTTTTTTTAAATCATCGAATATTACCTTTTGGGAAACTGCTACGTTCACATTATTTCAATTGGTACGTAAAATATAATGTACACTTTGTGTTGAAGGAAAACCAAATATTTTCTGCAATTTTGACCTAGGAGTTTGTATCAAAACTGTTTTATTTTGATATTTAAAAGACATTTCTCGTATTTCTATTACTGACATTGTTATATTTCTTAGTATTTTATATATAATATTCATTGTTAGCACATGGATGTTTTACAATAGTGAACGTACATTATAACAAGTTGAACATTACAAATATCTTGGACTGTATGAGAAAAATAAATTGTAAATGAACATGGGAAAAAACTAAAATTAAACAAGCTGGAAGTGGGTTTATGTATATAATAGGCCTACCTCTAGTTAACACATATTGTACAACAATGAACATAAGTTTATCAAGAAGAATATTACAAATAACTTTGAATTTATGTTGAAAATAAAACTGATAACAACTAAGATAGAAAAACGATTAATTAAGAGGGTAGATGAAGAAGGCTAGAACATTTTATGAAGTTGTAGTAGTTTCTCATTAAGTGGTTTAAATTAGTGTAAAATGAACCTCAAAGATGTTAAGAGGGTAGCCTACGTATTTTCTGTGTTCCCTTAAGGGATGGAAAACTGGACGTTGAAGATATCTTAATATGTTAATGCATCTAAAATGGGAGTAGGAGTATAAGTTATCTACATTCCAGGAACAATAATGCCACTGGTCATTATAATCAGCATCTTCCTGACAGGGATGGTGTAAGCAAAAGATATTTGCACATAAAACGTTAATACATTTATGTTTAGACTCCATTAGGAGCAATCCAGTGATGCACTTTTATTTTACGACAAACGGTGAGCAGGAATTAACGACATTTAGGAGATACGTTCAATATATTAAAGTTTATCCAAGTTGAATTGTTAAAGTTTAATGTTAGTAATTTTATTATGTTTTTTAAACATAATATTGAATGTTTACTTTCAAAGCGTTACAACTCTTTATAAAAATGCTTTATTTCAGTTTAAATGTAATAAAATTTGTAAATGAATAGTAGCCTACAACCTACAGGCAATTAGTTTTCAAAAAAAGGCATTTGAGTGATGTGGATCACTTTTTTATTGTATGAACATTGATGGGTTTTTGTTACAACTCAAAGCTCTAAAATACCATTAAAACTATAAAAAAATGTATAAAATTTATTACTTTTTAAAATGTATTCAGTGGTATATTTGGTATTTTAAATGTAGTTATTTATCATTAAATATTTCGTTCTCACTTTAAAAAAAAAAAAATTAAAATGATACGATAAAAGCATATTTACAAGTTGTCACATTATTAGGTAGAAAACCTCTTTTTTTCTAAGCATACAACTCAAAAGTTCTGATTTTGAAGTTAATTACAGATTATGATACTTGTGTAGGCTACTATATCTCTCAGTGTCTTTATACTTTTTAATTATTAGTAAATATTTTAAGATTCGTCGTAAATAATAGCTTTTCCTCTTTTTATACATGTTTTAATAGGTGTGACTGCGTTATAGTTTTTGTTATATTTCTGGAATATAAATATATAACTATCCCATTTATATTATAAACTTTATACATTTTTGACATTGTAAAACATGTCCCAACTTATTCACAATAACCTATACTATGTTACAGTAATTTCAATATTTATTTATGTAATAGATTTTACCTGCTATGTCTTGATGGTACAAAGAATGTTAGAGTTGGTTTTTAAAACCAAATTTAATACACCAAATGTTGTTCGTTAGAGGCAATGCTACATGTTGTTGATGAAACATCGATGTTTTTAGCGGGGAAAGATCTGAAAGAGCCTCGTGCATTCTTGCTACTAAGCCCGCCAAATTAGTTAAGACACCTAGCTAAAAACAATCAATAATTTACCTTTATAAATAATAATAGAAATAGTTTTAAAATAAAAATTTAAACCCATCTTGCTATGCAATTATTTATAACTTATTCAAATATGTTTATATATAGGAAGATTATGTTTATGAAACAACTCTATAAAATATTAATATCGATACAAATTTTATAATTTTATTTACCTATAATATTTGTTTAGTCACGTTAACTGAGCTTATTTTTGGAACTTATGGAGAGGCGCAAATTGAAGAAGTGTTTTCATTAACTAGGCTGTAGTTAATTAAATTAGTAATCTTACCATAGCGGCAAAATTTTTAAAATAAAAGTTATTTAGAACCTAAACTATTAATTTTTTTCTGTTCATAACATCAAAATAAAAATATGCCTAACGTTTATAGTAAAATGTGGTAGACTACCAAACGAAATAATTTTTCAAAGTAGCCTAGCCTGAATGGTTTTACTTAATTGAACAAGGTTAGCTACTTAAATGTGTAGATTACCGGAATTATGTTAAATTCATAAAGAGATAATTTATATATTATTTTCAATATATAGATATATTTTACAAGAATTTTGAAGAGTAGATCTTTCAAACGATAAGACTTACTGGTATAGAAACAATCTAGGTAAATATAAATAGGCCCTATTTATTTACTCTTTTCTAATGTAGTCTACAAAAACTGTCAAAATCTTAAGTAGGTCTATATTTTTTAACTTATAATACAGTATTTAATTTCAATATTATTTTTTTCTAAATAACTTACTGTTTTAAGTATTATTTTTTCAATTATAAATACTGTTTCTTGACACTTTTAAGCAAGTTAGGGTACAATTTGTTATAGGTACTTTAAAAAAAAATATAATATCTATTATGGAATAAAAATCATCAGAATGCTTTAGATTTTTTTATCTTATTAAAAAATAATAATAAAATTAATAGAAATATAGTTTTATCAATTATTATATTGTGATCAATCAGTATTCAGCTGGTGAGATTAAATAGGTCTATAGTCTATAACAAATATACACAATAAGACCCTCACAATACAATAATTCACTTAAATCAAATCAAAACATTTTTCTGGGAACTGTGTTGCCCTCATCAGTGACTAATCTACACTAAACGTGATTAAATCAGACATCATTCAAGTCCAAAATAAAGCAATTTTATATTGGACTTGATCGATGTGTTGACCTAATCATGTTTAGTGCAAAGTAGTCATTGATGGGGGGAACATGGTTGCCAAAAAAAAGTTCTGATTATAATAACGTTGTGTATTGTAAAATTTTATATACCATCGAATATTTTATAATAGTAATATATTTTTAAAATAGCCAATTGGTTATTTTAAAATGTCTTATGATGTTAAATCTTTAAGCATTTTTTTTCTGAAATATTAATGGAAGTTAACAACTACTTAAATTTAATTCTAGTTAATGATAATGTTGTCTAATATTAATATTTAATTAGGTATTGTTCTCAAACTTATTTTGTAATATTTAAATACATTATATTACTGTATTTTCTAAATTTATAATCTAAAGTAAGTTTCAAAACATATCAACGGAGCGGATTTACAATAAACAGTTCAATACATTTCTACCGCAGCGTGTAGCATCGGTTTTCAACTTTTTGGTAATAGTTCAGCGTTTTTCCGTAGAGCGCTGTCATTCTCGTTGCCTAGCAACATTACCGATACATAATCGTGCTGCCAGTGCACTCTACACGGGAACGTCGATAAACAGTTGATGACTGTAGTTATCAAAGACATCGGCAGTAATCGAATCGTCAGTTATAAATCGATTAGTGGTTCTATTGACCGACTACAGTAAAAAGATTAAATACAGATTTTATAACTATTTTTTCCTATAAATGTTTTATTGGACTTATAAAAATTAAAATACAAGTGGATATATTCTACAAAATTATGTTATGTCTCCAACAAACGTAAGGGAATACCAACTCTATTATTTATTGAACTATAACCAAGAACAGAAAGAGATATTTCTATAATAAAGATCCTAATGACAGGATACGCCACAATCCCAAAATATGCAATACCACTTAAATATATTCGATGGCATATAAAGTAAACAATAATACGGACAAATTATACCATTTATTTGAACAATAAAGAGTCTAGAATTCATTAAATTCTTGTCTTAAATAATTGGTCCACATAATTGTAACACTCACAGCCCCCTACACACGTGCAACAGCGACCTTCACTTAATTATATTCTATAAATATTGAAACATGGGGATTAATTTATCTTGCATTATTTTATTTTATTCTAACACTGTAAGATATTATACCCATTTTCAATGTAAAATCTATGAAACATTACTAGTAAGAATGTTACTTGGTGTCTGTATATGTTTACTTGCTTCTGAGTTACATACGTATTTCTATTCTCATTATTATCCATTAGATTGTATTTATTACCCTATAATTTATAGCTGTATAAAATGTTAACCTCACATTAACCTTTATTTGATCCTAAAAAACAATAAGAACGCTTTCTTAATTTTTGGGCTATTATTAATTTGTATTTTTAAATTTCGTTAGTATTTTAATATTATTTTAAAATCTAATTTTCCATGAATGATAATTGTTCAAAGAAATTCTAATTTATTTCTCTTGTAAATGTTTCCCTAAAGCTCCCTCTGCTACAGATTATTGTAATAGCTGTTCACACCTACCGTATTTATCTAGTGTTCATCCTATATTCAAGGTTTATAACGTTAACTTAATAGTTCTCTTTTAGTTGTGTCATTGCACTTCAGTTCTGCCATTCTTTTTCAAAATTCTGTCTATTCACTTGTAGCGTCCACTATTTTATTTATATAGTTTTATTTCCTTGGAATTTTACGCTCATTTTAATCTTTGCTATTTTGTTTACTTTACATTCTTTATACTCTTTTGTATTTCTTCAACTTTTATTGTTTCACTATGATCAGTATTATTTTCCCTACACAATGTAGTCAACCAAAAATGAATGCAATTTACTAGTATATGCATCAATTCCCTACATTTCAATAACTGCAGTTCATAAACATTCACTACATTACGGCTTCATGGGTAATTTAAATTTAGTGACAGTAGACTATTACTTTGTTCATCTGTAATAGAATTCATTAGCATTACGTAATCTTACCCTGTCACCTAGATAATTCCTTAACTATGAATGTGGCTCTCCTTTTAACTAGTATAAGGACAAATTTAACAAACGCTATAGAATATACATTTCATTAGAATAATTTTTACATTAAATATTTTTTTTTTTTTTTTGAAAAAATTACACAGGGAAAATTGAGTTTAGCTTAGGTATAAGTGAAGGTTGTAAATTCATCAACATTAACTCAGAGTTTATTTCTCATGAGATTTCAATGACAGTCATCAACACCAGTAAATATAACTACACAAGTTCTAAACTAAGACTAAGAGATAGACTATATTACAATGAAAGCATTAGATAGAACCCCAATACCACAAAAATAACAAATAAAACAAGATACTTAAGATTAAACCCTTATGTACATTTCGATAACCATGTCATCATCAGAGGGTCTTATTATGAAATTAGAATCTAGAAAACAAGAAGTTACAAACTAGAGTGAAGTTACAAACTCATCACTCTAGTTTGTAGCTTCTTGTTTGCGAGATTGTAATTTTGTAAAAAGACCCTCTGATGATGATGGCATGGTCATCGAAATGTACACAAGGGTTTAATCTTAAGTATCCTGTTGTATTTGTTATTTTTAATTATTTTTGTGGTATTGGGATTCTTTCCAATATTTTCATTCTAATATATTGAACTACTGTGCTCTTGATATTGTGTAGATAGACTATAGTTTAGAATGTGTATATATAAACTCACTGATGATGACGACTCTGCTAATGAAATGCGTTTGAGGAAATGAAGTATTGATTCTGCGTTGTGTTAATAGAAAACAAGATAGATCTATTTAAATTTGAGATTAGCTTGTAATAATAAACGAACATCAACTAACAATTAATCGGTCTAATTTATTTTTTCATGAGCGTTTCAATAACAAAAACGTCATCAGTAAGTTATAACTTCTCAAATTTGAAATACAGAATATAAAAACTTACAACTACAAGGATGAACAACTTTTAAGCTTAGTTTGTGATTAGTTGTAATTATTAAATAATAACAAGACGTACTTAAACTCACAATAGATCCTAGGAAGAGACTCTGTTTATCTAAAAAGAATCACAATGACTTTTGTGTCATCGACATCCCTGAGATTTCTACAAAATTTTAACCCAACATATTTCTCAAGTCTTATTATTAATTTTTACAGTTATTGTTTAGTATGTGAGTAGCTACATGAAGATGATGACTTCCTCATTGAAATGAGAAATTAATTATTGGTTGTGTTTGGTGTATTATTTATTAAATTATGAAATTACATGTAATGACAAATAAGGGAGTTAAATAAGGGACTTCATAATATATTATAGTATGTTAGTGAGTCAGATATATTACAGCATAAGTAAGTCTATTTCGATATTTTTCATCTTATTAATGGATTAAAAACATTCTTAAAAATGCTATCAGTGGTTTTAATTGTTCATGCAAATGTTTTTAAGATAGATTTTATCATGAATCTTATACTTTATTATAGTTTGTTTGTGTCCTATACCCTTCTTACTTTTAAATGAGTTTATTTATTATGAACAGTTTGTTTAGGTTTACAAAGTTACATGAAGGGTACTAACTTGTAGTGACACCGAAACAGAAATTTGTAGGCAGACATATTTATTCCATGTTATGGAAGAGAGGGTACTTAGGGGAAGATAAAGCTAAAAACCGCTAATGTCTAGTGACAGAATACTAGTAGGGGCGAAATAAATGACGACGTAATAGCATTACGTAAAATTCCTGTTTGTAACGTCACGCTTTACGTAATGGTGAATACCGAAACTGATCCGATGAATTGAAGACAAAACAGAATTTTTTAAAGAATATTTATACTTAAATATCATCTAAATACAACACAGAAGTAAAAATATTTATCTCAATGTTAAAATGTAACCTTGAAACATAGTACAGCCTACAAAATGTATCAAGGTATAAATATTCATAACTATTTTTGAATTTTAGAATTCCAAGTTTTCTAAAACTTTTTCATAGAAAATTCAAGTCCAAATAAAACACACCTTCTTTGATTATATTTGTTAAAAAATTTTCACACTTGAAGATAAAATAAAAATTGCACTAATGTAGGCTAATCTTATTTTCTCTTTTGCTAGGACGTACCTGATACATTCCCATGACGTTAAAAAATTGTAGTCTAGAAGCATTTAAGTAAATCCATTAGAAGTAAAAACGATATTCAAGTAATTATACACTCAATTAAATCTTCACCTTATAATTTAACTTTTTTAAAGGACAAAACAATAGGTATTTTTAAAATACAATAGCTTGTATTGAGATTTGTAGTCGTTTAACTTTAAACTTTAAGTCATAATTCCGAATGACAATTGTCAGTATAAGAACAATATAGTACGACACCCATAAACATTAATTTATCAATTAGTCTCATCTTCATTTCATTCCACAGCTGTATCGACAAACATAGAAAGGATGAAGGGTAGAGCGTCTGTGTGGTCCTATTAGATTGTTATACCTCAGGAATGTGGCCCTGCAAATATGAGCCATGATTCTCCCAATCTTCCAGTAGCAGATTTGCTAATTTCCATAGGTTAACCTGACTCTTGTTTACAAATCAAGTGATGTTAGCTTATTTGTGTATTTTTCCACTTAAATAGATTCCATCGATTGCTTTATCTGATTGAATATGGCCAATGTTTGTCCCAAAATACTAATATTTCTTTACTCATACAATGTATGTAGGCAATACTCGCCTAAAAGGAGTATTGGAAATTCGTTTTAAAGTCTTTGTGTAAAAGCGTCTTGATCGTAGTAAAGGAAATAGTTTCATGGATGCCTTTTACAATGAGTGTTTATTTATTTTGGTTATTGTGTAGGCCTACAATATAGGCAATGTGTGGCGCACCTCCAATATTTATCACATCCAAGTTTTATGCTACTTAAATTACATTACAAACTAGAAAGTATTATTATAGGCTAAATCGTAAACCAAAAGTATAGGCCTAGTAGTTACAGTTTGAAATTATTGTATACTACATTAGTATAACGTTTTGCCTAGCTGTTTCCAAATATCCTAACAAAATATAGAGTTACTATAGGTTTGGTTAGAAAAACAACGAACTCAAGTTTACTAACCTCAGTTGACCGCGTACCTCTTAATATAGATTACGCAAGTTGTTACAATAGCGAGGGAAACGGAGTAACCTCGTGCATTCGGCTACTTTAATCAGGGAACGTCTCTATTACCAATACAATCGTAATAAGTTATTTTGTAGCTTATCGCAATATTTCTATGCAGTAACGCAGTAGGACGAACTATATTTTCTTACGAACGTTATGCATAGCCGAGGAAAGTAAAAGTCGCCTTTTCTATTCTGCAACCGGTTAGCTTACATTAAATAACTTTTATTTCTAGCCAAATGTTTTCGAACCCGATATATGCTGTGTTTGTAAACGTTGTGTTCATTTTTTCAAATCTGAACCACTATATCTGTGTTAAAAACATGGATGAGTGGCTTAAGCCAGTAATCTAAAAAATGGAGGTGGCAACATATATTGTATACAATTAAATTCAATTCTTTACAAACTAGAAAGTATTATTATAGGCTAAATCGTAAACCAAAAGTATAGGCCTAGTAGTTACAGTTTGAAATTATTGTATACTACATTAGTATAACGTTTTGCCTAGCTGTTTCCAAATATCCTAACAAAATATAGAGTTACTTATAGGTTTGGTTAGAAAAACAACGGACTCAAGTTTACTAACCTCAGTTGACCGCGTACCTCTTAATATAGATTACGCAAGTTGTTACAATAGCGAGGGAAATGGAGTAACCTCGTGCATTCGGCTACTTTAATCAGGGAACGTCTCTATTACCAATACAATCGTAATAAGTTATTTTGTAGCTTATCGCAATATGTCTACGCAGTAACGCAGTAGGACGAACTATATTTTCTTATGAAGGTTATGCATAGCCGAGGAAAGCGAAAGTCGCCTTTTCTATTCCGCAACCGGTTAGCTTACATTAAATAACTTTTATTTCTAGCCAAATGTTTTCGAACCCGATATATTTTGTGTTTGTAAATTTACGTTGTGTTTATTTTTTCAAATCTGAACCACTATATCTGTGTTAATAAAATGGATGAGTGGCTTAAGCCAGTAATCTAAAAAATGGAGGTGGCAGCATATATTGTATACAATTAAATTCAATTCTATTATATCATTTTAATTATATAAAAATCCATCGTTGTTTTAACTATATTCGATTTTATATAAGGTGAATAAGCCTATAAGGTGTACAACAATAAAGTCTTAGCAAACATAATTAGCCTATACTGTTTTCATAGTGAAATTTATGCTGCGGAATTCATATTACTTATACATCGCCATTTGCCTACACAAGTTAAAAACACAGACGCATACACCGGAAAAGGAGCCGCTCTTGTTTTGATACGGTCCGGCTTATTGATCGGCCCGCCATTCAATCTGGTACCAATGATTTCGGATTCCACAGTATCTGTTGCCGACAAAACAATCTAAAGCAAACAAGGGAGAAGAACCCGCTCTCGATAAATCTATGGAAGGGACGTGTTTTCGTATCGAAATTAGAGTTTATCTGAAAATGAAGAAGAATTGTAACAATTTTTAAACCAATTAGGGCCAGGTGTTTGTAATTTTGTTCACTTAGGACCTATAACAACTAATTAATTACACATTTTTATTGTAATTCTGCGAGAAATAAAATGCTTGAGTAATATGTAGAGCATAAAACGCATTTTATGGAAATTACAAAATATTCCCAAACACAAACTTTTGGCGGTTCATTTATTACTGTTTTCAGACATAAATATATTTATAAAATCTTCATGGATAAACCATTTTATTTGTTATTTGGTATCTTCTCTTTGTTTCACAGCAATATTTTTCTTTACATACCAATTAGATGATTTCTATATAATTTCCTAATCATATTTTTGTCTTATTTAATTTACATTATTTTCAGTTAAAATCATGTAGAAATTCGTGAGCTTGCTTTATTTACATCTTAATAATACAAGTTCAGGAACTTTGAACGCCTAAGCAATTACATGGATCACGGTTTGGATCTAAAATGCAATAAATATTGTTTTTTAAATTTATTATTGCATGTTATGAAACAGTTTCCCAGTATATCCTTGGTGTGCTCAGTTTAAACCTCGCCAGTATTACCCTAATCCCATTTTCTGCTTAATATCCTTGCTGGGTTCAGTTTAAACCTCGCCAGTATTACCCTAATCCCAGTTTCTGCTTGCTATATTTACTGTGTTCAGTTTAAACCTCGCCAGTATTACCCTAATCCCATTTTCTGCTTAATATCCTTGCTGTGTTCAGTTTAAACCTCGCCAGTATTACCCTAATCCCATTTTCTGCTTAATATCCTTGCTGGGTTCAGTTTAAACCTCGCCAGTATTACCCTAATCCCATTTTCTGCTTAATATCCTTGCTGGGTTCAGTTTAAACCTCGCCAGTACTACCCTAATCCCAGTTTCTACTTGATATATTTACTGTGTTCAGTTTAAACCTCGCCAGTATTACCCTAATCCCATTTTCTGCTTAATATCCTTGCTGTGTTCAGTTTAAACCTCGCCAGTATTACCCTAATTCCATTTTCTGCTTAATATCCTTGCAGTGTTCAGTTAAAACCTCGCCAGTATTACCCTAACCCCAGTTTCTGCTTGATATATTTACTGTGTTCAGTTTAAACCTCGCCAGTATTACCCTAATCCCAGTTTCTGCTTATTATCCTTGCTGTGTTCAGTTTAAACCTCGCCAGTATTACCCTAATCCCAGTTTCTACTTGATATATTTACTGTGTTCAGTTTAAACCTCGCCAGTATTACCCTAATCCCAGTTTCTGCTTGATATATTTACTGTGTTCAGTTTAAACTTCGCCAGTATTACCCTAATCCCAGTTTCTGCTTGATATATTTACTGTGTTCAGTTTAAACCTCGCCAGTATTACCCTAATGCCAATTTCTGCTAAGTGTCTTTACTGTGTTAAAAATGATACTTAATAAAAAATTATAATTAAAAAATAATAAACAAACTAAAAATTTATATAACTAAAAATAAAAACACTAAATTAAAATTTAATAATATTAGTAGATTCCGATCTAAATTGAATCTACTAATTTCTCCAGTATAAAAACCAATGTTTTTTAAAAAAAAATTTCGGCAGCAGGTAAGAATAGATTCAATAAGAAAAATTAAATTCAAAGCAATATTTAGCCATACTTTATTTCTTGAACGACGAAAAGAGAAATAAACGTTTACGTACAGTCTTTAAGAAATTTTGAAGGGAAGATCATATTAGAGGGATATCTATTAGGCCCTACCAGAAAACCAAGAAGGTCAAGAGAATTGAAGGGTGTTTTTTTCAAAATTTTCAGAACTAATAACAAGTTTGTAAACGAGAGGAATACATTGTGAAGAATTTAGGCAGAGAAAAGTTTTAACATAACAAATATATCACAAATAAAACCATATGTGTCATTAAACATGAGATGTCCCCTTTATTTTGTTTAAGGCTTATTTCACTGAAAACTGGTAAAATTACTTTCAAAGATTCCTGCAGCACCTTTGTTAAATATTTTAGCTATAAGCTGCAGTCTTTCAACTCCACCCAATCAGAATCAAATGAAGGTGTATTGTTTTTTACATTGAAACCTATGAAACATACTAAACTATTGCAATAGTTCAATTATAAACAAGTCATATAAATTGCTTTTTAAAAGTCAATTCCTACTGAGGTCAACAAACAAAAATTTTATGTTAGTTGCTTTTTATTTTATAGTTACAATTAATATAAATGTGTTTATACATATTACAAGAGAACAATATTAATTGGCAAAATAGAAAGCAAATTTCCTTGCAGTTTTCCATTTTTCTTTCTATATATGGTGTTACTATTTTTGTTTGTTATTATTTACTCGCTTTTTTCGTCGCTTTCGTTGTTTTGTAGTTTCTTTTCGCTTTCCTTTCGCATTGTTCGTTTGTGTAGTAAGGTTCGAAACTGTGTTTATAATTAATATACATCTTTGAGAAATAAGTTAGATTTCTAGTTATGGGAAATTGGCTTAGTGCCAAAAGTACTGGATTACAAAAATGGAGTTATTCAGTTCGAACCCATCCTAGATCCTCCAACTTTATAAAATTTATTCAATGAATAAATATTTGAAAAAACTGTGTTAACATCAATTGTCATCAACTACAGCATTGAAAAATTATTTCAACTTGAGTGGATGAATAAAAAAGTATTTTATTAAAGATTGAAAATGTGTGCAACATAGGCCTATAGCCTATAAAAGGAGATTGTAAAGTATCAGAAGGAAATAAAAAAAAGGAAACAATAGTAATAGCGAAAATTAGTAGTCTACTGTTAACTGAATAAACTTACGAAAATAGCAATGGCAAAAATACAATTTCATCTAATGGCTTGTAATCAATTCAAAGACTTATCCTTCATAAAAAAATGAATAAATCTTAGTTTTAGATTGAGTTGGTCAAAATTAAAATACGTTATTGGTGTTCCGATGTATAAAGACAATTTTTAAAACTACCTTGGTTATAGATTCTTCACACAGTGTAAACACTGTAGATAAATGAAATCAAATTAATGGTTTCTTGTAATAATTATCGACAGTACCTTTCACCCAGAAGCGGTTCATATTATTCTAAAATATTCTAATTACATTTTTAATTAGGTTTAATTTAAGATAAATGTTTTAAACCAGGCAGATAATGGAAAAGAAGTTCGTAGTATTGTTTAATCTGATTTGAGGAAGATATAAATATTTTTAATATATCCCACACCGAGTCTACATTCAACATTATTAAAAGAATATGACTCATATCAATTCACATTCAGTAATCTTTGTGTTGTGAATTTTAATTTTAAAAAAATATTGATCTATTTAAAAATTTGCTGTTGCAGTTTATCAATTGTATTAGTTTATAATGAATTAAAGGACGTCTAAAATGATTATTGTCTCAGATTGAAAGAGATCCAAAATTACGTTACCCTCAATAATTAGCATATTTAGGCTGTGTAAATAAAACAAAAATGTAGACAAGTAGTCAATTAAACTATACAGTAACTAGCCTATGGCTCTATTAAGCTCTATGTAACACAAATGAAACAATTTAAGAATAACATATAAGTTAAGGCGTATTTTCAAAAGGAACTGTAAGGCCTGATAGTTTATTAGTTTGTTTAAATATTTATTCAGCCTTATCTTCTAAATTATTCGTAAATTTATCAAAAGCTGCTTTAAGCAAATAATAATTATTGGCTACGTGTATTTATTTAAATAAATTTGTTCCTGAAATCTATCATTATATCTTTATTGCCGGCTTCAGGTTAAAAGCAATTTTAAAATTAAAACCTGATAATAACGAACTTTTATACAACCTATACAAATCTTTATATCACCATGGATGGAGTTTGTTTAGGGCTACGAGCAAGACACTATAGTACGTTTCTTAATCTGTAAGTCGTGGATTTATTGTAGACCTCTTAGTTTAGGATTAAGCTAGCTATTTGTAAAAAGTGGTTTAATAAAAATGAACAATGTCTCGACTATAAAATGTTAATTGAGTTTGGTTTGGCCTAGGGCAATCGATGTTTTTCAAGGTGTAATCCTTTTCAGGAAAAATTACCGCCATAAGTTGATACCCTTAGGTACTTTAGTACCAGGATTAGAGTTGTCTGACTGCCCCAAGCTGAAGAATGACTACAACTCGTTACAACTAATGAATAGCAACATCACGTTAAAGGCAGGATTAAGCAAATTTGATCTTAAACGTAAACATGTTGAAATGTTTTGCTTAAATTTTACGACTGGTAAATTATATTTGTCAAAGCGTGTACTCCGTACCCGTAACGTAATTTGTCTCCCTTCAAGGATTCCCCTATTGTTAAGGGAAGCTAAGGGGGTTAATTTTGCCCTAAGGACGACTGAAGTAGACCCAGGTGTTTAGAGAGGGTGAAGGGGATGAGAAAATATGTCCGCCATTATTGAGGGTGTGTCGATTCTCCCCTTTGTTGCGTTTTCGTGTATTCACGCGGCGGTGTAACGCTGGGTCCCGGAGAAGCGAGTTGCAATATTGTTTGGGTTAATCAGTTGTATATGATTTGGTTTTTAATTAAGGTTTAAGATAAACAATGTATTTCATATGGTACGTCTATATATTTTAACAATAGGTCTTGCCTAAAAAAATAAATAATAGGCCTACTAAGATTAAGCTAATTATAGTGAACAATTTAAAAAATTAGTTATTTTCTTATGTTTCATGAAGCATAATTATTACATTTTAATTTTTAGTTATTGTTTTACAGAAGGATTTATTATTGTAAATAATAAATTATATTATTGTAATAACATTGTTAAATATTAGAACTAAGTAGGAATCTAGATAATTCAGTTTAAATAGTTTCGAGTTTGGAATTTAATGTTAACTTATTGAAGTCTTTCCTTTTAAATAGTAATCCCTAGTTATCTTTCAATCGTAAATCCTACATTTTGCAAATAATTTTTAGAATTGTTCCTCACTTAGAAAGAAACCGAATGGCTTGAATATGTTGTTCCTAATCGTATCTGACATACTGTATGTAAGGGTCGGCATTTCCTCTAATATATTTAAAATAGATTTTTATTTTCTATAATAATGAGTTGTTTCTCATATTTCCCATTTCTTCTTTATGTGGGACATAAAGCTTATTCGCCTTTATAAAGAAACTCTGTTTTTATTACTACATTATGACGTCTAACCTTAATAAACTGGGATTGTTTGACCAGGATATTTATCAGGCCTCGTCATATAGAAATGAGATAACTGAGTAAGTAATAATGAAGGTGTTTTTATTACTACACTATGACGTCTAACCTTAATAAACTGGGATTGTTTGACCAGGATATTTATCAGGCCTCGTCATATAGAACTGAGGTAACTAAGTAAGTAATAATGAAGGTGTTTTTATTACTACATTATGACGTCTAACCTTAATAAACTGGGATTGTTTGACCAGGATATTTATCAGGCCTCGTCATATAGAACTGAGGTAACTAAGTAAGTAATAATGAAGGTGTTTTTATTACTACATTATGACGTCTAACCTTAATAAACTGGGATTGTTTGACCAGGATATTTATCAGGCCTCGTCATATAGAAATGAGGTAACTGAGTAAGTATTAATGAAGGTGCTTTATTACTACATTATGACGTCTAACCTTAATAAACTGGGATTGTTTGACCAGGATATTTATCAGGCCTCGTCATATAGAACTGAGGTAACTGAGTAAGTAATAATGAAGGTGTTTTTATTACTACATTATGACGTCTAACCTTAATCAACTGGGATTGTTTGACCAGGATATTTATCAGGCATCGTTATATAGAAATGAGGTAACTGAGTAAGTAATAATGAAGGTGTTTTTATTCATACAAATTCAATTTTGAATTAAGATAAGTTTTAATATCACGACAAATTAGAAACGCGTAGCCCATGACGTCACTCGAAAATTACATGCTAATTTCATCGAACCGAATAAATCTAGACTATATAGGTATGAGTTTGCTTACAACTATACCTTAAACTCCATTATCGCAGAGGCTTTCCGGAGAACAAAATTTGTTCCATACTCTAGACCTATAGATGTATACTTTATAGGGTTTACAGCCTAGATTAGGTTTGTTGCTTCACATAGGCGGAGTCAGGATTCTAGTAGGGATGAAAATGCTAGAAATCGTCCCCTTATATATTTTTATAAAAAGATCTTAAACAGTAAAATTTTTATAAGTCGAGAAAAAAATTATAAAATTTATATTTAACTTTATATTTTTAAATAACATTTTGCAGCACCTGAACGATTTTCAAAAATATTTTAATTACTCTCTGCAATTTGAAAAATAAACAAGAGAAATCGGTAACTGAAAGAAAATAACCAGGTCTTTATAAATAAAAACACGTATTTTTTCGACAATGTCGTTTATCCGAACAGAGAAAATACTACATTGGGGAGGTCACGTTTACTGTCGCCGGGTTGTCTATTTACAGTATAGATATTGTTGTATCAGAGACAGAATATGTTTACAGTTTAGTTCTATATAGAAAATATTTACTGACCCACGTATCATTCACAGACTTGTGATACTTTTATATGTCTCTGTAGTTAATTTTTAAACACTTTCGCTAAAGTCAAGTTATTAGGTCTATGTGAGCAATCCTAATTTTAATTCTTATCTATTTTAAAATGACTCTTTCAGGTGAACATCTGTCTTTACAATTTAGATCAGAGATCAGTTTCAAATTAATATTTAATTGTGATTAATCTCATGGTTTGCGCCCTTTCAAACGTTAGTGTGTGTGTCGTAACACGCCTTGTCCCCTCCTATGCATACAATCGTAGTTTCCATTTATCTTTATTTCAATAAAACCTTTGATTTTTTTAAAATCATAAGGATTGGAATTTAAACAAAAATATATTTAAAAAAATCATTCATGAAACATATGCATTCAGTAATTCTCTCCAAAACGTAAAATCACCCTCATCCCTGGTCCGACAAGGAAACACCAAAACAAACTCCTTTAATCAAAGACTGCTTCGCCTACTTTAATCAAACAAATTTGCGACTCGGAGGGAAAAAGTCTTGAAAAACGGTAAACTCACAAGAAATGTTTTCTAAGTTGTAGGGTTGGCAGTACTGAAGAGAGAGGCTGATTAGGTTTTGTGAGAAGGAGAAGGGGAAGATAAGACAAGCAATTAGAGGCGCGAGATAAGACAATGCTGTGTGCCTTGCATAATTCCCCGCTTTCATTAATAATGAGAGGGTTAAACCTACCCTTGCTCGTTGTAATGATGTAAGAGAATGTATAAAAGTGTAAGCAGAAGTCTACTTGGTGTTAAAAAAAATAATGTAGATTTAAAGACACCTGCATGCCTTACATTTTATGACATAATTCTAGCCCTGGAGTTAAAAATAAATTAAGATTAAAATGGATTTTAACAAAATGAGATACGTTCTTTGAAAAAGTTGAAATAGATTTACAAATGTGAGTTAAGGCCTTTAACTATTAAATAAATAAATAAAAAACAAGTATTCCGAAAAATATTGTTGTTATAAACACCGTTTTGCTAAAACCAAAAACACACATACACAGGTTTTGCTGAAAAAAAATTATTTCAAGCATCAGATTATATATATATATATATATATATATATATATATATATATAGGCCTATATATATATATATATATATATATATATATATATATATATATATATATATTCTTGATATTTAACGTTATCCATTGTTTTTCCGTTGCACTGACTTTATGAAGTTAATATATTACTATGTAAGCAATTTTATCCACCATTAAGTGCAATAATTTTACCTTGAGTGATGAGGTACCTTTCGGTCAATTGACCATTGTCGAATCACTGATGCTTCTCTGTTGTAAATGTTCGGTCTGTGAAGTTGACGTTACGCGCACTTTTTCTTGATCTGTGTGTAGGATATTTCTATATAGTATGTCTTCTGTATATGTTGTTTGTAGATTCATTAAATTTTTGTGTATGTTTTTATAAATGTGGTATTTTTCTAGTGAGTTTAGTTCTATTGGGTTGTTATTTATTTCAAGTATGGTTAGGTTATTTTCGCAATTTGTTATTTCGTGTTTATGGGATATTAGGTGTGCTGCAACATTTGATACTTTAGAATTTTTGTTTTTGAATGCTCTATAATGTTCTTCAAATCTTATTTTAAATGTTCTGGTTGTTTTTCCTATGTAAAAAGCGTTACAGTTGTTGCATGTGATTTTGTAAATTCCTGATAGGTTATGTTTTTCTGAATTTGTTATGTGGTTTGTGTTATTAAGATATTTTATTATTTTGTTGTTTGGTTTGTAAGTTGGAGTGTAGTATTCTTTGTTGTATATATTTGTTATTTTTTCTATTTTGTTATTGGTGTATTTATATTTTAGGTAGATTTTTTTATTTTCATTATTTTCGTGTTCCGGTAGTAGAAAAAATAACAAATAGAAAATAACAAAATAACAAAATAGAAAAAATAACAAATATATACAACAAAGAATACTACACTCCAACTTACAAACCAAACAACAAAATAATAAAATATCTTAATAACACAAACCACATAACAAATTCAGAAAAACATAACCTATCAGGAATTTACAAAATCACATGCAACAACTGTAACGCTTTTTACATAGGAAAAACAACCAGAACATTTAAAATAAGATTTGAAGAACATTATAGAGCATTCAAAAACAAAAATTCTAAAGTATCAAATGTTGCAGCACACCTAATATCCCATAAACACGAAATAACAAATTGCGAAAATAACCTAACCATACTTGAAATAAATAACAACCCAATAGAACTAAACTCACTAGAAAAATACCACATTTATAAAAACATACACAAAAATTTAATGAATCTACAAACAACATATACAGAAGACATACTATATAGAAATATCCTACACACAGATCAAGAAAAAGTGCGCGTAACGTCAACTTCACAGACCGAACATTTACAAC
>JBAIZL010000002.1:227231142-227306142 GCA_036971475.1 Prosapia bicincta | reverse complement strand
TCGAACGTTATTCAATTGATGTATTTCACAAGCCACATGGTTTTCACTCAAACATTATTCAATTGATGTATTTCACAAGTCACCTGGTTTTCATTCAAACACTATTCAATTGATGTATTTCACAAGCCACATGGTTTTCACTCGAACGTTATTCAATTGATGTATTTTACAAGCCACATGGTTTTCACTCAAACATTATTCAATTGATGTATTTCACAAGTCACATGGTTTTAACTCAAACATTATTGAATTGATGTATTTCAAAAGCCTCATGGTTTTCACTCGAACGTTGTTCAATTGATGTATTTCACAAGTAACATGGTTTTCACTTGAACGTTGTTCAATTGATGTATTTCACAAGCCACATGGTTTTCACTCGAACGTTATTCTATTGATGTATTTCACAAGCCACATGGTTTTCACTCGAACGTTATTCTATTGATGTATTTCACAAGCCACATGGTTTTCACTCGAACGTTATTCTATTGACGTATTTCACAAGCCACATGGTTTTCACTCGAACGTTATTCTATTGACGTATTTCACAAGCCACATGGTTTTCACTCGGACGTTATTCTATTGATGTATTTCACAAGCCACATGGTTTTCACTCGAACGTTATTCTATTGATGTATTTCACAAGCCACATGGTTTTCACTCGAAAGTTACTCTATTGATGTATTTCACAAACCACATGGTTTTCACTCGAACGTTATTCTATTGATGTATTTCACAAACCACATGGTTTTCACTCGAACGTTATTCTATTGATGTATTTCACAAGCCACATGGTTTTCACTCGAACGTTATTCTATTGATGTATTTCACAAACCACATGGTTTTCACTCGAACGTTATTCTATTGATGTATTTCACAAACCACATGGTTTTCACTCGAACGTTATTCTATTGATGTATTTCACAAGCCACATGGTTTTCACTCGAACGTTATTCTATTGATGTATTTCACAAGCCACATGGTTTTCACTCGAACGTTATTCTATTGACGTATTTCACAAGCCACATGGTTTTCACTCGGACGTTATTCTATTGATGTATTTCACAAGCCACATGGTTTTCACTCGAACGTTATTCTATTGATGTATTTCACAAGCCACATGGTTTTCACTCGAAAGTTATTCTATTGATGTATTTCACAAACCACATGGTTTTCACTCGAACGTTATTCTATTGATGTATTTCACAAACCACATGGTTTTCACTCGAACGTTATTCTATTGATGTATTTCACAAGCCACATGGTTTTCACTCGAACGTTATTCTATTGATGTATTTCACAAACCACATGGTTTTCACTCGAACGTTATTCTATTGATGTATTTCACAAACCACATGGTTTTCACTCGAACGTTATTCTATTGATGTATTTCACAAGCCACATGGTTTTCACTCGAACGTTATTCTATTAATGTATTTCACAAGTCACATGGTTTTCACTCGAACGTTATTCTATTGATGTATTTCACAAGCCACATGGTTTTCACTCGAACGTTATTCTATTGACGTATTTCACAAGCCACATGGTTTTCACTCGAACGTTATTCTATTGACGTATTTCACAAGCCACATGGTTTTCACTCGGACGTTATTCTATTGACGTATTTCACAAGCCACATGGTTTTCACTCGAACGTTATTCTATTGATGTATTTCACAAGCCACATGGTTTTCACTCGAAAGTTATTCTATTGATGTATTTCACAAACCACATGGTTTTCACTCGAACGTTATTCTATTGATGTATTTCACAAGCCACATGGTTTTCACTCGAACGTTATTCTATTGATGTATTTTGTAAATTAAACAATAAATTGTTTGAACAATTTTTATAATATGAAAATGTATCGAAAATGGTTACTACGTCGATCTTAAAGGTGTTTCTTTATACTTTAACCTCACAAAAGCGGCAATACAAGCCCTTAAAGTAAATACTGGCCGTGAAAAACATCATTGTTGCAGGAAAACAAAATTATATGAATATTGTAAAACAAATTTTGTAAAATCTGTTTCAATTCATAAACAGAGGCAATGCATTGAATGTTATATTAATTTTGCGTTTCCCATCGATAGGTTGAGTATTTCGTGCACTAATGTGGTCACGTGATAATGACGTCACTTACTTTTGGGTGGTCGCAATCTTTTTGCGACCGGCGTCTCAAAGCAGACACTTGTTTGCGTTTTTTTATTTATTTTCAGTTTGCTTGATTTATAAAATCGACTCGACTTCCACATGTTAACGTAGTAAGTTAATAAAACAATTTTACCTTCAGGTTATTTCTATAACATTAATATGAAACGGTGCCTAAATTTACTTAATAAAATGGCAATTGATCTACTTTTAGTTTAAAGAGTTTAAACGGTAAAATTAATTATGTAACAAATATTGGAAATCGAAGACTTTGTACCAACAGTGAGTATTTACATTATTTCCCCCTTCTAAATGTTTGGATTGTTTAGAAAAAATAGAAGTTTTATGTAGAAAAAAATAGAAAAAATTATATACAGAAAATAATAGGAAACTATAGTAACAATGAGTCCAGAATATATAAAAGGAATACCTCAAAAATGAATGAAAGCCTAATTTGGAGAGGGAAAATGTTTAGACTAGATTCAGGGGACTATGCATGACAGGGGTAAATAGAGAATCCTTACGAACAGGGTAACCTACTTAGTCCATGGAGTTAGTTGATATATTTTTATTGTTAAAAGTTTATATTTTGAATAGTAAACAACTGAAAATCTTGTGATCGTTTAAGAGAAATAAAAAAAGAAGACTTCTACAACTAGAAGGAAGTAAACATGTTTGTCAGACATGCTCGGGCGACCCTTAAACGTGTTATATCAGTGATTAGCTCTCTTATGTCAAGATCATGTAATGCATTAATTAAATGTCAACTATTTTCCTGTAGGAAATGTACAAAACTCACATAAGCCCATATAACTCACATAAGCCCATATAACTCACATAAGCCCATATAACTCTCACAAGCCCATATAACTCTCACAAGCCCATATAACTCACATAAGCCCATATAACTCGCATAAGCCCATATAACTCACACAAGCCCATATAACTCACACAAGCCCATATAACTCTCACAAGCTCATATAACTCTCACAAGCCCATATAACTCTCACAAGCCCATATAACTCTCACAAGCCCATATAACTCACATAAGCCCATATAACTCACATAAGCCCATATAACTCACATAAGCCCATATAACTCACACAAGCCCATATAGCTCACACAAGCCCATATAACTTACACAAGCCCATATAACTCTCACAAGCCCATATAACTCTCACAAGCCCATATAACTCTCACAAGCTCATATAACTCACATAAGCCCATATAACTCACATAAGCCCATATAACTCACATAAGCCCATATAACTCACACAAGCCCATATAACTCACACAAGCCCATATAACTCTCACATAAGCCAATATAACTCACATAAGCCAATATAACTCACATAAGCCCATATAACTCACACAAGCCCATATAACTCTCACAAGCCCATATAACTCACATAAGCCCATATAACTCACATAAGCCCATATAACTCACACAAGCCCATATAACTCTCACAAGCCCATATAACTCACATAAGCCCATATAACTCACATAAGCCCATATAACTCACATAAGCCCAATACAGAACTAAGCTTTACCTTATCGGTTATTGTCACTTTACATTTTAAAATAGAAATTTTAGAATTAGGCATTTATATAAATGTTTAAATTTTACATTAAAATTGTATTAACAGGTTCAAATAAATTAACATATTAAATTATCAACAAGTATAGTAGGTAATTATAGTTACGGTTACGCGGGAGGAAATAGGGTAATTTCCCTTATGTAGAGATTTTATCTTAGTGTTAATATACAAAATAGAAGAACATTAGTTTATATGTAATAAAAACGTTGTATAAAACCGTTCGTTATTTAATAATTTAATCAAGTAAAACGATAGTTCTATATATAACCTACAAGAAATTACACTTGAAAAGTATTTAAATATAACCTCCAAATAACGCCTGGGTGATGACGAAAACCGCAGTTAATATTACTTTTATTCTTGGCTTTCGGAAATTGTCGATACAATTCGTCTATTTACGGAAATAATGTCATATTTCGTATAATATAGTTCTGCAACTAACTCCATTATAAAATAATGCTCAAACGGATTTCCATTCGGAAAAAGTGTTTAAATCTCACAATTGAAACATTCAACAAAAAAATTGCAAGATATTAGGTTTTCAAAAAACTAATTTACAAAGCAGGGATTTGATTGATCCCTTATATGGAGTTAGGGCTATATATTTCGATGGGCAAGTAGATATAATGCGAGACTACAACTAAATGATGTTTCAGAGCAAACTGACAGCTTATATCTTTTAATTTGATGTTGGGTTTATTGTTGCTTGTATTAATTGCATTTAATATGTCTTAATTAAACTAACACTTAAATTTTATTACTTATTAAATATCTGGGATAAAATCTTCCAGAAGTCTAAACTCATTTAAAAATTGTACAGCCTCTAACTGAAGAGTAAGGCAGCTGTTGTATGAAATCGTGTTGGATTTGTTGTGCTCGATGTCGTGTGACACGAATTGTCATGCGATCACTGTCGCGTGACATGGTCTCGCGTCACCGCGTTGCACGAATTTCAGAACGTGTGTCCATTCACAAGACATTATCGTGTCAAAATGTATGTAATTAAATCTTTGAAGTGGTAACTAGTTCGTAAAAACTGTAATACTGTATTAAAAGTTAATGAAATCAACTACATACATTCGCGGGTCGAAGTGTATTACATGCATGAAATATGCTAACACACTCCCGAGTAATAAATTTATAACTTCGCCTTTGGTGACATTCTTCGAATAGTTATCTTCCTTAAATGAACGTTTTGTTAGAGAGTTTCGTGTATCGATTGATATTATCGGCCTCTGCAGATGTGTTTCTGATTCAGATTTTTGTTTACCGTGTATGATTACACCTTACACTAGGCTACTGTAACTGGCTTCCATAACAAGTATTTTAGAAATGTTTTTTAAATGTGTTTTTGATAAAACCAAATAGAAAGGTTATTCAGTGTATTTTAGGGTACAAAAATGGTATTTGACAAACTAAGGCATTAGGAAATTAATTGTTTGTTTTACCGTGTAAGCTTACAGTGTTTCTACTGGAAGAGACGGTGGATATTGTATGCAAAATTAAGAGCTTATGAATATAAACAATTGTAAAAAATTGTAAACTGTTAGAATTTTGAATAAATGTTAACCTAGAAGGGGGAATTAGGAAAAGAGATAAATAATTCGTCAGAAGAGATAAAAAACTAAATGACTAATTGTGCAATACTGTTCAGTATTATCTTTACCAATGTAGAACCGTTAAAGGAGGACAAATGTTATGGTTATTGTAAAAAAGAAAGATATTTAACAAACTGAGTACGTGAATCGAGCACGCAACATTGAAATTTAACCGTCTTATGGTAAGAAATAGGGTAAAAATCATATAACTCATTAAAACGTCTTTAAGATTGTAAATAGCTTCATATTATTTATTTCAACTATCTTTTCATATTTTCAGGAAAAAGGTAGGCTATTAATATTGCTTTAACTAAACACACACGAGTTTTCTAACGAAATCTTTATTCCTACAGTTATGGCAAAACTAGTTACAACTAGACATGCGTTCTTTTTATATTTAAATTCAGGTAAGGTTACGTCTCTAGGTCTATTATTTACTGAAGCAGTTTAGGTTAAAAAGAACCAGACGTTTGTCAGCAGTTCTAACGTTTCCTAGCATCATTTCACGTTACAAAGACGAATTACGTGCTAAATATTTTCAAGCCTTTTTGACTTTCTAATCTAATTTATAAAGTATTTTCAGTGGCCATATCACATCTGACTTTTTTAATTCAAAGTTGATGCGATCGCCACATTAATTATTTTCATATTTAAAACCCCATGAAGAGATAGGGTTTAAAGAGATAGGGTGTACACGTTATATACAAAATTCAACGTACTTTTCTTTATCCTTACACATTTAAATTGTTAAATTTAATTTTTTTTTGAAGTTTATTCAAGTTAAAAATTATATTTCTAAATTACAAATTTTATTAAATACGTCCTAGTAATTTTATTTGATTTATACGTTTAACTTGAGAGTAACTACTATGAAGAGAGTAACATAAGTAATGTTATACACGAAATAATATGTTTCTACTTAATAATATGTATTGTGTTTAAATAATTTAAAAATTGTTTCAACATAACCTCCAAAAAACCTCTAAGTAAAGATTGAAACAGCTGTTAGCTTTAACTAACATGTTTATCTTCGGAAATTTTGATTCAACTTTGAAGAATGTAAAGTCTCATTTGTAGTTTAATTTCGAGCAAAAAATGTTAGACGCTCTTAAAGTTATATGGAAACCTATATATAACCTATGTATCTCATATAACTCCAGGTTTTGATATTATATACATTGAAGATATTTAAATTATAAACTCCAGTGTATGACGTTGATAAACATATTTTCCAAGACTGAGAAGATAGTTGTCTTGCTTCCTGTCTAACAAGGAGTAATCTTACTCCATAAAATCATTGGGCGCGTAGCAGTGTCACACTCCACACATAAAGTTCAACGGATAGGCAGGGGTGAAAGAACACTACAGAACCGTAATTTTAACTTCAAACATAAACGTCTATAAAACCTGTGACATATAATTAAACAACGAGTTAATGGAGATTTGTATGAAACTGTAGAGGTGCATAAAACAAGAGAGTAATATCTGGGGGCATGAGATAAGGCAGGGGTAACCTGTGTCAAGGGTTGAGATAAATTGGGGGTGGTTTATCGCACTCGTGCTTTTCCTTTGTTTTTTGTTATAATGATAACATTTAATTTGTTTCGTTTTGTTTGTGGAAAAGATTTTACTTATGGTAACAAATTATAAGAAATATTATAACGTAGATAATATCGTCACGCGTTTACTTCGACCGCTTGAAACAGTAAATTCCGCCACCATTTTGTTTGCACTGTTTGTTTATATTAAAACAACAGGCATATTATAGGTTACAATATCGTTGTTGTTAAAAAATGGAAAACATTAGCTGACAAAATTTACGTACGTTTTTGTACAGCAACTCAAATAAAAATGTTTTCCAGATAACAAATATCTGTACAGATTATAAAACTGGGATAAAGAGATAAATGTTTTGCTGTGATAACCTCTTCTTTTTCATTTTATATTTACTTCTGATTGTGTTGTTAGTCCCTATGTTATTCGATATTGGAGAAATTATATTCACAAGTGCTACTTCTAAAAACCTTTCCAACCACTTATACTTCCAAACACTTTGGTTAAAATATTTAAAACTTTAAATATTTGATTAAAATATATCTCTGACATAATGATGTTTCTTGTCAGGCTAATTAAGCTTTGTTACTGACAATGCCTCAAAAGACAATGAGTAATTAGCGTATACTGTAAGTAAACGTCATGCCCATGGGGTGACATAATATGCTCCAATTCCCCGTACCTGGAGATGTGAACCTCTAAGGAGATTTCCCGAGAGAGATCTTCTTAGAATCACGTGCAACGGGTATACTCTCTAAGACACCAACGGAGAGTAGGTATATCTCAGGCCCACGACCCTATCTATAGACCTGATGACATGGTCTCCCGTATATCCTATATTCACAAACTTTTGTTAACCTGTTAGACGATGATAGGCCTAGATATACTGTCGAATCGCTTTAAAACTACAAACAGAAACACGAAGCACAAACGGGATTAGTTTCGTTGAGAGTAATAATTGTATTACGTATAACTAATTTCGTTAGATTGTAAGTGTTTTGTCACCTAAAATATACAAAGTTTGGATTATGTAGCCCAAAGTATATATATATATATATATATATATATATATATATATATATATTTCCCAATTTTCTATCTTTATAGATTTTTATAAAAGTTTACTTACATAGTATAGTATGTTGGTTTGTTTAATGCTATTACATGTGTCATTAGGTATGTTATATAAGTGTAGCAAAGATTGATTTCGATCGTTATTTTTTTAACATATACGCCTAACTTATTTGAAATATTCATTTATCGAAAGGTGATTTTTCTCTCAAATATATCTATGCAGAAGCTGGGTCCAATCGTCAAATGTCATTTTGTATGAACTGACATGCAGAGTTTTGTCGATATTTTCTTGGTGTGTTGTAGATTTTACATTTCACTTTTGCTATTTTATGCTATTTTTTAAATTAATATTTGAAAGTTAGTATTTCATGAATGTTTTTGTGGTTTGATGCTGTTATTTAGTTCTTATTTATTGCTATAAGTGCTATGTTGCAGTTCGCAAAGTATTTCGTTTATTAGTTTTGTGATTGTATCAGTTTTGTTCTGAACAGGGTATTTTATTTTGTCGTCAAATCGTATATTACATTGTGTTCGTGTTAGTTTTAGTTGTGTATGGTGTATTTGTCTCCTATGTTTTTAGTGCACATTTCTAAAGAGTTGACTGTTTGGGTATAACAAAATTAATTATTTTTATCAATATCTCATTCCCAACAGTATTAGGCTGTATGCTATCGTATTCATTCTGTCAAATATTTTAATATGAACATACATTTCTATCATTAATACTTATAGACTACATAAATACCGTTATTTTTACTACATAAAACAAAAAAGGGAAATATATTGATTTTAAAATTGAAGACTTTTAATAATCAAACTTTAATTAAGAGAATGGTTTTTCAAGAAAATTTAATTTCCTAGAATAAACGAATTATCTATGCTAGCATTGAATATTTTCCAATTTAGCATTGTTATTTTTTGTAATATAATGTTATTTTTATAATTTAACAACGCATAAATTAAGAATGTAAGGTATATAATTCCATTAGCGAAATAGAGACAAAAATATCCCACGTTGATTTAATTTAAAAAGATAAATTCTATTAAAGATTCAATCAAGATATAATATATACAGTTCAAAAAAAAATCTTTTCAGAAAATCCTTAAATTGAAGAAAACAATTTCCTAACTCGAGCCTGATTGAAAAGTTTCATCTTAGAAATATGTGTATTTAGGGGATGAACGAGGGAAGGGGTTGATTAAATCGAGGAAGACGAGAGCTCGCCTTGGGCGAGGAATTTTCTCAAGAGAAATTTAGAAATGAATGCTTGAATAAAGAAAACAAAAAGCCAGGGAAAGCGGGAAAAACTGTGGAAGCCATTCCGAGTAAACAAGCTGGCGAGCGTAGTTTATAACAAAGTAACTTATTAAGTACAGTCGGGTTCTGAAACAAATGGAACAAAAACCTAGAGTATTTCTGTTATGTAAATTACTAAACTGGATAATTAATATCAACATAACTTTTATAATACGAAGTTGGTTTTATATTATTCTGAATTCTGGATTTTATCACAAGAAATATTATAACCACATTTTTAACTAAAAAGTAATTAAATAAGTTTCCTAGTTACACTTACGGTAATAAAAATAATGTGTTACGAAGATACGAATTGTTAAATCTACTTCATTTAATATAGAGAAACAATAAATCTTATTGCTCGAAAACCTGGAATTATCTACTATTTCATTAGTATTCAAATTGGTAAATAGATTAATGTGCTATTTTATTTTAACCTTTTAAACTATTGAAACCTTAGTTGTATTTTTATCCAAAATTTTATAAATTGTTTAAAATACTTATGAGGTAAATAAGTTATTACTGTATAATTCTTTTGAAAACGTTTTAAAAGCCGGTCAGACTTTCCACAGTTCCTAACACTTCAAGCTCAATACACACTCCTAAACCAATAGGCCTATAACGTGTTAAGATTTTACGTCCGCAGTTATAGTTCGTCACCTATAGATTACATATAACCTTCTTTATCTGGAGAGAAAATATGTTTAGACTTCTCAGATTAACACCTCTATTGCTTTGTTTATTGTTTAAGGCTCTTTTCCCGCACCCCAACTAGCACATCCGAAAACACACCTTCAAAGGAGATTGCAAGTATTTGCTATATGTATATAAGATTTCTAAAACTGATTTGTCCTCCACTCAAACTCTAGGATCTAATAAATTCCTATTTGGGCTTCCAATCTTCGTCCTGTAGTTTAATTTTTCATATCCTCTTCCTCTTTTATCTTTGTGATGTGACACTTCTTCAGAGATACATTCTACTTTATTTTGGTTCTTTCCTCGTTCTTTCAAATGTCAATTTACACATTAAATGGCCAAATATATATAATAAACTTTATAAATTATGAAAACCAAGATAACATTAGAAACACAGCGTCACACTGAATCAACAAAATTATCAACAAAAAAATCAAAAAAGAAAATCACAACAAAAAATAAAACACAAATAAACCAAATAAACAAATTGAAACAAAAACTATGAAATAATTGCATCAAAAGCAACGCTACAGTAATCATGTCAAAAACAGAATATAACAACAACAAAAAACAGAAGAATACATAAAAAATCCAATAATACCAAAATTATACAATTAATAAAAAAAAACAGTTGATGCTCAACAATGAAGATACTGTTTAAGTACATCTTGTTAAAGTACATATAGTGAAAATTAGGCTATATATATATATAAGTTATGCTTTTACTCACAATTTAATTATTATCATCTTCCAACCTATAGCCTACATTTTATTTCTCATCTCATTAATTGAATCCGAATCATCCGGCGTACTTACGAGGTCTTTCTTAGACAGTCCATTTCTACTGCATTAACTTTACATTTAAATTCCTTTTTTCTAAATAGTCCTCCATTCGCTATTCCAGATATTTTGTAAAGGCCATCATTTTTACTTTTATATTTTCTATCCTATGATATAACGTTCATTTGTTATTGAACCGTACTAGACCAGCCTATTAGAACCACACTGTTGTTCACTTCTTCGATTATCACGGTGTCTTTTAGTTAGTAACTTATAATGCACAAGTATTTAAACCTGTTATTACTCCAGTAGTTATCCCTTATTTTATATCCACGTTTTCTACGTCTGCTAAACGCATTGCTAAATATTCTATCTCAAAGTTTAGTTTCAGTTTGGTCCCGAATTAACCTTTTTACTTTTTTCATAAAACATAGCTATAAAAATCAAGTCTTTCTCAACCTGTGCAAAAATGATCATATGACTTGCAAAACGGAGAATATATTTTAATTGTGCTATTTAAAACTTGAAACTTGCTGTTACGGATACTTAGAACATCTTTGAAGTAAAACTTTGGTAACTTTAAATTTTTTGGTTACTTTTGGGCACTAAAAGTATAAATAGTGGTGCTTTACGGAAAGGTAATGGAAATAATTTATTGAAAATTAGAATATAGAGTAAAATGCATATGTAAATACCTTTCGTACAAAAGTACTAAATGTCTTTTTATAAAAACGGCTAGGTAAACGTGCTGGTGACAAAAGAAACAAACTAACGGTAAGAAGTGAGGGTAACATCTGTTTTTTTCTAACTCAAGAAAGGTTTCAGTAAGAGGCGAACTAGGATAGTAAACGTAACTATGTTAATAGAAATAGTTTTAGCTGATAGAAATGTCCATGTCTATTCATATTGAAACTCGTAAGTTATATAAGAGTTAAAATAAAGATAATTTATTAACCTAATCGCCTCGACCTTCTTTTCAACTCTTGTATATTTACTAGTCATCATACACCTCTTCAAATAGGTTTCCTTATACTCGTATTTCTTTCATTGTTTTCCTGATCTTGTATCTTAGAGAATGTCAACATTTTATTATTTATAAAGCATCTGTCTAGATACTTCAAAATTTTAAGAAAATGTGTAGATTAAATGTCATAATTAAGTAATTTAATGCTGAAACTCATGAAATTAAAAGATCTTAAGTAATTTTTCCTAACCCATAGTCCTACTATATTTTAAGGGCAAACGATAATACTTTCTGTCAGACTAGAGTTATTTTCTTTTCAAATAGGTGAAAATTATACAATGAAAATTTTTACCATAAACGAAAATAACACCCTTTAAAGTACACGGATGACGTAAGCACTTGGCCAGTAAATGTTGACAGTTTTACAGGGGAAATTTAAAACAGCCAAAAGACTTTTACATCAATCCCAATATTTAATCTGATCACAAGGTTACAAACGGTTACAAATTATGCACCTAATCCCCCTACCCTGACATCTATAGGCCTAATCCCTAGGCGACCAAATAAACACATTTATTTATGCGTTTACTTCACGGCAAGCTCAGACTCCATCTTGTAACTACACTGGTAACGGTACGCTTCATTCTATACAAACTGGTTCCTGTTTTACTGGTCAACGGGCGTTATTTTCGAAAGGAGATTTATTTTGTAAATCCTGATTTGAATTGTATCTGTTCACTTGTAAAAGCTGTTGTGAGTTTGGAGATTTGCGTAAATTAAAAGAAATCTTCCAACGATTATACACGCTCAAAGAATTTTGAATCTGCATTTTTTTTATTGTGTTTTTTATATTTATTTCTAATTATTTTAAAAGCACTATTTATGCTCTCTAATCACACAATTTTAAGCCTAAATTTGATATATTTAATCATTACCTAAAATATTATTATGAGGTAAACCTTACATATTAAACGTCTATAAGTTAATAAATTGTTAAACATAAAATAAATATAACCTAAACACTGTAAATAAATTTAAATAAAATAAAATAATTTTATGGGCAGAAGGAAGCTATGATAATTTTTACCAAACGTAACCTAACCAAAAACAATTTAAAAAATATATAACCTAACATCATATGGAATTTATAAGCAATCTGATAAGATAGAAGCACAATATAATTTAAACTGATAACTATAAATTTGATGGAAGATAATCTAATAAATATATTTCAAAAAAACTTAAACTAATCTAAAATATTAAAAAATATAAAATTTGTAAATTAATGAAAGTAAATAAGGAGATTCCTTATTTCCAAAATTAGAAAAAAGGTTATAAAATAATTCGGTAATTGTACATCCGATTTTTTTCGTTTTCACTTTTCAAAAGCACATTCTAAACAAGAACATGTGATTTAATTTCCTAAAATAGTGTTTGAAATTTATTATGAATATCGCTATAGCCTATAAACTTAACCTCTGTTTATAAACATACTTTTTTAACAATTAATCATTAAAGAATACTACACTATGTTATACCATGACTTTACAGCCAATTTAAAAAAACCTCTCCTTAGCACAAGTTTTGTTATTCAAAAAAGAAAAATGTTTCTTCAAATGTAAAAAAAAATATAAATGCTTGGCTTCCTTTGCGATCCAAATTTCTATCTTAACCATCTAGTTACCATAGGTTTGGTTATAGTCAAATGATAAATATTATAGTAACCTTAAAAAACCGCTTACTGCAGTCGACCTTATCGTGAATAGTAACTATTTCATTTATAACCAATTTTAACCTAACCAGATACTTTGTTGTTAGGTTATAAAACGGGACTATATTAATTAAATGTAATATTATGCTAATTTATAAAATACTTTTCTTTGTCTCACAGAGAAACATTCACACTGTACGGTTTAGTACATTGAGTTTACCTAAGATGTTCGTATTTTATTTTTCAAATATCAACCACAATCCTTGGTTAGCAAGACTTAAAACCACTTGTTTCTTATTATAGTCTGTAGATAACAACTAAATACGTAACAAATGGACTAATTACAGATAGGTTAGGATCTAACGATCTATACCGTACGATTAAATCAATCAACCTATTACTGAAAATAGTTTCAGACCGTTTTTTATTAAAATTTCCCATTGTAATCAAGGATATGGTCAGAAACGTTGCCAGATCAAAATACCACATTACTTCATGTACGTTAAAATTATCTTATATTTGCACAATCCAGTAGAATCAGCTCAGTAAATTTAGAAATCAACAAACATTAACAGAGAATTTAACATTTGATGTACAATGTCTACAAATGTATGTACTTATTACTTGGTGTAGCCTATTAAAAGGCCATTGTGTATAGTTTAGTTCATCTTAATTACCAACAATTAATTAAGTGAATGTAGGCTGTTTTGTATACTTATTGTACAATGACCAGAAATTGTTAAACATTATGAACTTTTGACAGTATTCTTACGGGTCCAAAAGTTTAAGAAACTGTTCTAATTTATTTTACTAACACTATCCAATATATTGTCTAGTAAACCTGTAGAAAAGTTAAATTAAGTGGTAAGTTATAAAAAAAACTTTAAATATAGGCCTTATAGACTTTATTAAATATAGACTTTATTTAAAAGGCAACAAATTTCCAATATACCTAAACGCTTTTGGATACTAAACGTAAGGTAAGCAATTGTTTACGTTAATGTATTTATAAGAAGAATACATTGCCTTGATTTTAAAGTAATTATTTGAAAGTAAATAAAAAAATAAAACCAAGTCCTATAGTGGAATGAAACGTAATCAAACGTTTCCGTACAAAAGTTATTTGAGAGTTTTGATAGGCAAAGTTAGCAAAAGTACTTCTTTTGGTATAGCAATAGTAATTTAAATATTATCTACAATCTTATGTCCAAAGCAGGGTAAATGTACAGATACACGGGCGACATGGTTGCCCTATATATATATATATATATATATATATATATATGGGGATAGCAATAGTCGTGCTGTTTAATGTGATTTAAAATACTATTTGTACATAATAAACTCTGCAGGTTAGGTCAATGAATGTAGAATCCGAGACAAATGGTAGTAAAAATATTTTCGGTAAACCAGCAATCGATACGACGGCCAGTAAGATAAACAATATGTAAGAGTAACATGGAGCTATAAAAGAAGATGTCATGAAGATGGCATATCGTTTACGATAAGCGTAAGGAAGCACGTGTACTGTGAAGGAATAAATAGTCCATGTATCACGTTGTTGTGTTGGTAAACCTGAATTATTGCTTTAACCCGCATCGTGTCTCAACATTCAATGCACAATCTATATTATTTTATTGATAAAGCTTAGACCAATGATGAGTAACTATGTAGACTATATTCGAGAGTTGCTGATGCTTATAGCTTTTTATTTCGTTAATTTAATGTAGAGTTTGTTAATACGTTTAATCCATTTGTGATATTAAAAAGTTGTATTAATTATACATCTCAAATTTAATTTATCCCACAAATGAAATGGCATTGACAACTCAAAACGATTTTCCATCTAACGGACATGCATTTTGACAGTTACAAAATCCAATTTCACTGGCGTTTAACATTTACCCTCATGTGTTTAAACAGTAATAAAGCGTAATGTGACTCGTGATTTACATTTATCATTCATGCGTTTGAACGGGTATTAAACGCAATGTTACTTATGTTTCTCGCTTATCCCATTTTCCATTTATTGGCAATAAAGTGCAATGTGACTCGTGGTTTACTGACGATCAACCCTTGATGTATATAAACAGTCATAAAGCGCAATATGACTCGTGATTTACTTTCATTTAACCCGTCGTGTATTTAACCAGTCATAAAGCGTAATGTGACCCGTGATTTACTTACGATCAACCCTTAATGTATATAAATAGCCATAAAGAGCAATGTGACTCGTGATTTACTTTCATTTAACCCTTCGTGTATTTAAACAGTCATAAAGCGTAATGTGGCTCGTGTTTTACATTAATTTATCATCCATGCTTTTGAACGGGTATAAAATGCAATCTTACGTATATTTCTCGCTTATCCCATGTTTGATTTATTGGCCATAAAGTGCAATGTGACTCGTGATTTACTTTCATTTACCCCTTCGTGTATCTAAAAAGTCATAAAGCCTAATATGACTCGTGATTTACTTACTTTCAACGCTTGATGTATATAAAACGTCATAAAACGTAAGGTGACTCGTAATTTACTTCAATTTAACCCTTCGTGTATTTAAACAGTCATAAAGCGTAATGTGACTCGTGATTTACTTCCATGTAACGCTTTGTGAATTTAAACAGTCATAAAACGAAGCGTGACTCGTGATTGAATTCCATTTAACCCTTCGTGTATTTAAACAGTCATAAAGTGCAATGTGACTCGAGATTTACTTACATTCAGCGTTTGATGTATTTAAACAGACATAAAGTGCTATGTGACTCTTGATTTACATTTATCATTCATGCCTTTGAACGCGTATAAAACGCAATCTTTCTCGCTTACCCCATGTTTGATTTATTGGCCATAAAGTGCAATGTGACTCGTGATTTACTCACATTCATCCCTTGATATATATAAACAGTCATAAAGCGAAATGTGACTCATGATTAACTTTCATTAAACCCTTAGTGTATTTAAACAGTCATAAAGCGTAATGTGACTCCTGATGTACTTTCATTTATCCCTTCGTGTATTTAAACAGTCATACAGCGAAATGTGACTCGTGATTTACTTTCATTTAACCCTTCGTGTATTTAAACAGTCATAAAGCGTAATGTGGCTCGTTTTTTACATTAATTTATCATCCATGCTTTTGAACGGGTATAAAATGCAATCTTGCGTATATTTCTCGCTTATCCCATGTTTGATTTATTGGCCATAAAGTGCAATGTGACTCGTGATTTACTTTCATTTACCCCTTCGTGTATTTAAAAAGTCATAAAGCCTAATGTGACTCGTGATTTACTTACTTTCAACGCTTGATGTATATAAAACGTCATAAAACGTAAGGTGACTCGTAATTTACTTCAATTTAACCCTTCGTGTATTTAAACAGTCATAAAGCGTAATGTGACTCGTGATTTACTTCCATGTAACGCTTTGTGAATTTAAACAGTCATAAAACGAAGCGTGACTCGTGATTGACTTCCATTTAACGCTTCGTGTATTTAAACAGTCATAAAGTGCAATGTGACTCGAGATTTACTTACATTCAGCGTTTGATGTATTTAAACAGACATAAAGTGCTATGTGACTCTTGATATACATTTATCATTCATGCGTTTGAACGCGTATAAAACGCAATCTTTCTCGCTTACCCCATGTTTGATTTATTGGCCATAAAGTGCAATGTGACTCGTGATTTACTCTCATTCATCCCTTGATATATATAAACAGTCATAAAGCGAAATGTGACTCATGATTAACTTTCATTAAACCCTTAGTGTATTTAAACAGTCATAAAGCGTAATGTGACTCCTGATGTACTTTCATTTATCCCTCCGTGTATTTAAACAGTCATACAGCGAAATGTGACTCGTGATTTACTTACATTCAACCCTTGATGTATATAAACAGTCATAAAGCGCAATGTGATTCGTGATTTACTTTCATTTAACCCTTCGTGTATTTAAACAGTCATAAAGTGAAATGTGACTCGTGATTATCTTTCATTTAACCCTTCGTGTATTTAAACAGTCATAAAGCGTAATGTGACTCCTGATTTACTTTCATTTAACCCTTCGTATATTTAAACAGACGTAAAGCGAAATGTGACTCGTGATTTACTTTCATTTAACCCTTCGTGTATTTAAACAGTCATAAAGCGTTTAGAGACTGTGTTTTACATTTATCATACACGCGTTTGAACAGTCGTAAAACTCAATTTTACCCATGTTTTACATTCATCTCATATTATATTGTGGTCATAGATTGCAGTGTGACTCATATTTTATTTACATTTCTTGCTCATATATTTTAAGTCCTTAAACGTAATTTCGATTACGATTTTCATATATTATATACGTTTGAACAGTCATACTACGCAATGACTCATGTTTTACTTTATTATATATATATATAGGCCTATATAATATATATATATATATATATATATATATATATATATATATATATATATATATATATATAAAGAACATAAGTCAAAATACAAATACAAGAATTATAATTGAATTTGCAATTCAATATATATATATATATGATTTAATAATCAATCAACCCAATGTGACTAGCATCCCGTGTTCGTATTAGGGCCTTTTTTGTCTTAATATTTTTCAAGCGCCATGTGTTACCCAAGTCAATTTAAAAATTGTTCTGTCTGTGGTGTAAATATTATCATTGGTTTTCCGTTTATCATACGTGTGTTTTAGACCTATTATAAAGTTGCATTTAACCTAAACATTGTATTTAACAATACTTATAAATAAACATGTAAATTAATTGTAATATTTAATATGTTTTGTTGGAAAAATTATTTTACAATTGTACGTGAACTTATTTTTCAAAATTATTTTAATGGGAAACTAGGAGAAATATTTGTTCCAGTTTTTACTAATGTGTTGTGAAAAATATTTTTTTTTAAGTTTGTAATCTACCACTTATTAATGTGGAGAAAGTTTTTATTATTTTTTTTGAAACTTGAATATTAGTAAAATGAGAACACAATAAATTATTTAGTTAGTTATATATTTTTCAGTTAAGTTATATTGAATATTTCTTATTAATGAATGTTTTATATCCATAGAATGGCTCTATCAATATACTGTAGAAAGATGTATAGCCTACACATAAATCAATATATTGTAGAAAGATGTAGGCCTATAGCCTACTCATAATATCATGTTAGTATAGTCTTTACTCTACCAATCATGATAAGAAATGGAAAAGAGAAAAGCACCATCTGTACGTAATTGACTAAAGGGGGAAGAGCTGCAGTTTTGGAACTTATCCAACCCTGCGCCAGATAAACCCGTGTCAGGGTATTTTTCAGCATCACGTTTTGATAACGCTCAGCGCTATCTGAGTGACGTAGAAGTTATGAGCAACTATTTGCATACGCTACATGCTCGGCTGCATACAAATTGCAAACTTCTAACACTTTACTATCGGCACAAACAAAATGCTCTCTGTCACAGTTTGCTAAAACTGATATAATTCCGCTCGGCTCGGTAATTGTTTTATTTTGCAAAGCGAGGGGAAGGTGCGACACGCAGGGTTTGCATTTTAATTTGAAAATAGTTTACGCTGTAAAATATTATCTTTCCTAAACAGGAAGAGAACTCTTGATTGGTTGAATTTTTTTAGGTTTATAGGGGATTTTAGTCGAGTCTGTTGTATGTGAGTGTGTGTATATGCGCGCGCGCGCGCGCTCTCGCTGTTGCCCGTGTGTACGTGATTGCTTGTGCGAAAATTTTTTAGAATTATAATATTTACAAGTACCTGTTTCTTTCACGTAAATTAATAGTAGAATTTATATTAATAGTTTTATAATATAATTATTATACAGGAATAGGCTAGAATGTATTATATAATAATAGTGTTCATAAAATTATGATCCCGTAAGTCTAGTTCCCGTCTAAAACAACAAATCGACTATAGGCCTATACTTTAATAACCAGAACTTTTCAAATTGCATAAAATATGCACTAGGTAATATTATTCCATTACACATAAATTATTAGGATTAGAGTTATTAGTGTTGGAAATAGTTTGTACTGAAATCCTGTACAGTGAAATGTATTCAAGGTAAAGTTCTCAAAGGGTAAATACCATAAAATGCTGAGTAGATAACCCCAGGTGATGAAATTTTGTATGTGATTTAAAAACAGTATTGAGCTTTAATTTTTAAACTTACATATATAGAGAACAACTTTAAATATTTATTAATAAATATTCTTGTATTTGAATAACCTATGTTGTTTTAAAATATATATAGGCCTATATATATATATATATATATATATATATATATATATATATATATATATATATATATATAGGCCATATATAATAAATTAAAAATATTTCAAAAACAAGAATTCTTTTAATGAATATATTTATTCAAGGCTATATATATGTATAAGCCTATAGCCTTTGTATTTGTCTATGTTTAAAATTAATACTGTTCAAATAGTTCGGTTAAATAAGAGATTTTAATTAAGGTTTGTGATATTTCTTTTTCTATTTTAACACGTATCAAGTAGCCTAAACTTAGTCTATAGGCCTATAAGAAATTAAAAACGCATGCGTAATTTAATTTGTTTTAAAATAGTTTAAAATCATTTTAATCATATTTGATATCCTTATAAAAAAATTATAGGTAATAAATGATTTCATAAAACCAAAAACTTTTATTGCGTTACAACAAATCTTTGTTCAATAGTTTTTAGAAAGGTTATAGGGGGTTAAGTAATTTTATATTCGTTTTTATGATAGGTATAGAAAATAAAAAATAAAATAATAAAAAATTAATTAGAAACCCACGATAACAAAATATGATACAACTCTGTAAATAACTCAGAATGAAATGTACTGAATAGGTATATAAATAGAATGACCCTTAGGGTCTACTATTATCATTAATGAAAGTATTCCTAGAGAAGTGTAGACAGATAGATAGAAAGGTATATAGAATGACTGGTAAGAAGAGAAGAGTGTGAAAGAGAGATAAAGCGTATAATTAAAAGTCCAAACGGAATTAGAATGTTAATACATTTGCTACAAGAGAACCTTTTTAATGCTTTATGTGTATTCTTAATTATAATTTCATATTTTATCGCAATAAACTCGAGAACATTAAAAATGATCCCGTTATTTGTAGCTCTAGATTATTTTTTTTCTAATGTGTCAAGGAACTATGTTTGTTATTCTGTTTATCATAACGCAAAGTACAGTTAGACCTAACAATCTAAATTTGTGTTTCATATTGAAAAATTATATTAGATATCAACGATAAGCTACTGTTACATGCAAACCTATAGAAATAATTAAACATTTTCAAAATTAGCTACCAAAAAGTCTTTAACCTAAGAGTCTGCTTTTTATACAAGTCTGGAGATAAATATAGGTGTTCTCTCCTGCCCTCAGATCAGGCCCCTCCCCCAACAAATATGGCCGCCTTGCCGATCAAGTGTCAACCACCAAAACCTATTCTGAATGGTATCTATTCTTTCAACGCTATGTTAACCAATTCATCACATTAGGAAGTGACACGTTTCTGCAGTAAATGTTTCATCTTCAGGTCGGTTTTTGTAGAGCACCTGAGTTTAAGGCGCAGATTGTGAAACTAGTAATAAAGTGTCAATATGTTTGAAGGGTAACAAATTTTTAAATTTCTCAACACAATTTTACAATTTCTATTAACAGTTCCCGGATATGATTAGTTTTTAATTGTTCGGGTTTGTAATAATTATATTTTTCGTTGTATCAAAGATAAATAATAGAAATTTCATTAAGGCCTAATACATTCACACTTATGTTATTTAAAACAATTTTTTGTTTTATGTTTATAATTAATTTATGTGTACAAACATTGCAAATAGTAGGTAAATAATTTTTTAATTGACGAATCTAGTAAAGGATCCTAAAGGTATTGCTTTCAACCAAATGTAGAAGGTAGGCTATTAATAAAAATTACTAAATTTTGTAAACTAGCACAGACATGGAAAAAACTAGTAAAATTTCACGATACATATTTATTATCTTTAATAATTATCTTCTTCCATTTTTTGTCTCTTTCCCTACTCCATTTTTCTCATTCTCCTTATTTTTTTCTATTTATTTTTTTCTGTTCTCCCCATCTTTCTCCATAAGTTTATTTGTGGGTTTCTTCTTTTTTGGGACTAGACCCCTGTAATACTACTACACTCGTATAATGCAATGTTCTTTTTTGCCTTTTTTTATGAGTATTTTTTAATTTTTAATGTAGCTGGAGGAAATTGATCTGGTCATTTACTGGGAGTCCTAGTCACCAGTGAAAACTAAAAATGTTTTGAACAAATTAAGATCCAAGATACCGATTCTCACCTGAATGGACGATAGTGTTTGTTTAACTGTTAAAATAATAAACCATGTAGTCTTATTTGATATTAGAGAAAAGAAATGTTGAAAACTATACCTAATCTAATACCTTGATATTTGTAACACAATTATCTTCAATAAACAATTGGCCTACATGAACCCATTTGTCAACATTTAATTCTAAAAGAAAACAGTGTTAAAAATTTTCTTATTATATCATTATATTTATATAATTGTATCAAGTTTATTGAGAAACCACAAGTGGTACAAATTTCAGAATAGCCCTACAGGGGTCTACTTTCTACTTAATTCAAGTTTACATTGTTCACTTCTATACCCTAGTAACTTGAAAACCTCTTGGAAAAAAATTTTTTAAACTAATGAACAAAAACACAATTGAAGAAGTTTAATCGGCTTTAGGCGCAGTCCGTCGTCTTACTGTATCCTTAGGCCTGAAATTACACAGTAAAGATCCTTTTTAGTAGGATAATTCATATGTTAATTTTTCTTTCGTACAATCTACTATTAAAATATAATTCGCCACTACTACAACCATTAATAACCTTTCCCAGTGTCTGTCTAGACGATAAAAAAATGACTGTCATATCACATGGGGTATACCTATAGGATATAAACAGCTTAGGTTAACCCACGCTCTTATTTCACAGTAGTGAACCAGTAAAAAGTCCCTCTCCACAATAAGGAAAGAGTAAGAGGAATGAATGTGGCACTAAAAATTAACCCTTTGTTGCCCAACCCTTTAAATTTTCTGAAATTTTTTTTTTTTTAATGAATTCTTATAGCTTGACACTGAATTATAAAGAAAAATATTTTTTTGTAATTTTTTACTATACCTAACATAGAAATTTTTTACTGGTACTTGTAGGTACCGTTGGGCTGTGGGAAGGTAACATTTTATCCTAAGGAAAGAATATTACAAAATTGCTAAATATTGATAAAAACCTTTAATTAACTTACAAAGAGTATGAAAACATGGCTAAATATTGATAAAAACCTTCAATGAACTTACATTATGATTACAAATAAAGTCCATGGTACTCAGCAAAGTAATCTTTCTTGTCATTGACATTTTATCCTGAGCAAAGAATATAAAAAAAATGCTAAATATTGATAAAAACCTTTAACTAACATACAAAGAATATTAAAACATTGCTGAATGTTGATAAAATCCTTTAATTAACTGATTACACATCAAGTCCATGGTACTCAGCAAAGCAGTTTTTCTTGTCATTACAACAAAGGTAAACACCGCAATGGCTGCACTTGGAGTATGGCCGGGACTGAACTTTCTTAAGAGCGCACATTTCACAGCGAGCTCTTACACCTTCTGTAAAGGTACACCAATGCACACCTAGGTTGCCTAGTCTTACATCATCTGGAACAGAAGCTTCTTTCCCTCTTCTCTTATTTGAAGGTCCTCCTCCAGGTGATGGCGAGTTGATGCTGCGCTTCAGACTTTTTTTTTTTGCAGTAACTTCTTTCTGCGTCATTAGACCTTGCGAAACATTTCTTCTAAAATCCAGCAGGGAAGGTTTTTCTTCAGTGAAGCGATTGTAAGCAATGTATGAATTAACAAACGCAATATCAATCATACCCCAAAGAAGCCTATGCCACCATTTCTTTGATCGACGATCCACTCCATATGCAGCACGGAGTCGATCGGCATGATCAACCCCTCCCATGTACTTGTTGTAATCCTTAATAATTGTTGGGGCAACAATGTCATGCTTTTTCCCCTTACCATCTTTTCTTTGAACAGAAGATATCTCTGTGCCATGAAAGTTGGAGGCTAAATTCACAATCTTCGTATCACGCCACTTGAAGAATGTCACCCCTGTACAAGAAGTGCGAAAGTCCACATCGCCTCTCTTCATTTTTTTTTCGTCTGTCATGTTCTCAGGCAATCCTTTCCTGTTGGCTCTGATTGTTCCACAAGCTAGTGTTTGCTCAAGTTTCAGTTTTTCTAGCAAAGTTAAGCTATTGAAATAGTTGTCAAAAAATATGATTTTAGATTTTCCCCATTCCGCCTCTGTAAGGGACAAGACAACTCTTTCACCAAGACTAAAATGTAAATATTTCTCCTCCAATTCTTCATCTTTCCCTTGATAAATGATAAAATGCTTAATATAGCCATATTGGTCAGCCAAGCACCAAAGTTTATAACCTCTTTTGATTGGCTTCAAGGGGTTATACTGTTTCATTGTACTTCGCCCTTTGAATAGGATCATTGACTCATCAACAGACAGCTGTCGAGTACCATGATAGCATTTTTTGAAAGTTTTATTTAGAGATTCAATCAGAGGTTGCAATTTGAAAAGATTGTTTTTATTGTTGTTTGGGATAGTCTGATTGTCGTTAACATGTAAAAATGAAAGAATCGCTTCAAAGCGGTTGCGCGACATAGCTGACTGAACCATCTTAACTCCAAGATCATCTGATGTATTCCAATAGTGTTTCCAACTAGGAAGCCTATTGTACCCCATGAGAAAGTTTATACCAATAAACACCAAAAGTTCATGCAGTTTCAGATTTAAAACTTTGTTCTTCTGGACACTGTACAAGTTAGACTGATACACTATGTTTTCCATAGGTTCTAGGATAAATTTTAAAAAGAAATCTGTTTGAGTTTTACAGTCAGAGAAAAATTCCTCAAATACGCCTTCATCTAAAGTAAATTCAGGAATTTCTGTACTTATTTCTTTTTTTTTCCACTTCCTATCTATGGGGAGGGCCTTTACAACTTTAGCTTTCACAGTGCATTCATTTTGGCTACATTTGGCATGCGTACAGGATTTTTTAGAGGCAAGACCTGCCGTACCATTAGGCCTACTGTCAAGGGCAATATGGGAAAGACTACTGGTAACACTACTTGTAGATGGTTTAGATATATCATCACTTACATGATCAGAAGAAGGCACTAGAATATCATCCTTTTGTGCTATGTCTACCTCATTGTCACTCGAGTCGTCTTCAGCGGCTTCATCCAAGGCATTTTGAATGTTAGCCTCAAAGACGGGATCAAAATTATTAAAGTTTTTTGAAGACTTAGTAATTTGGTCTAGGCCTAGGTCTAACTCATCATCTGATTCTACATCAGTGTTTTCACTATTGTCAAGCGGCAGTAGTTCTTCCAAAACGGTAATTAATTCTTTGTCACTCAAAAACTTTGCCATGTTATACTACTGTAACTCAACAAGGCTCAAGAACATAAGAAAACAAAGATAAAGCACAAATAAAAATATGAAATTGAACTAAACACAATCGAACAACGCACTGTACAAGTCACCAAACAAGAATGTAAACAGATTACAAACCCTGCATAGGCCTAGGTCCCAAAGCCCAACGGTACTCACAAGTACCACTCAGTTTTTCACTCATAATTATCAGAGAACTAAAATATAGAACATTATTAACACTTAAAAGCCTTCCTGAAATACTAATTACTATAATTAACTAGTTAAATGTGCAAAAATAAGCGATACACAGCCACTTTTGCGAAGAAAAACAATGCATTGCCTAGGTTACAAGTAACAGAGGTTAGCTCTCCAATATTTTGCTCTCAAACCAGAATAGCCAACCTTCAACTGCCAGGAATAAAATTTACCCGCTTCCTAGAATGGTACTGATGAGTAATATTGGTCTCCCAACCCGCTCAGAACGCTCGCTTTGTCTGAAAAAAATCTATAAATAGCTGGTACTTGTAAGTACCGTCGGGCGACAAAGGGTTAAAGTGTAGGTCTAGTCATCAGGTACTAGGAGTAAGACTGGACTGGGGTAGTTTAACTAAGTAGACCAACTGTCTACCAGGGTTTAAGGGAGACTCTCCGTCCAACATTCAATAGTCTTGTTAAAAATAATAAATATTATTTTTTTCATACAGTATACCTACGTTTTACGTAACAAATACTCTTAGAAACATTCTGTATTTCAATTTTAATAAATAGCTTTAGTTTAAAAACAATAAAATACAACATTTTTATAAACATTGTTATAACTTAATGGCACGTTAAATCCCAGATTCATATGCAGTTGTAATACCATTATATAATAATATAGGATCTCTCAATAGGAGAGGAAAAGAGAGAGAGGTTCTATTAGTGTGTGTGGGTGTGTGTGTGTGTGTGTGTGTGTGTGTGTGTGGGCGTGTGTATGTAAGTTACGTGAGTACACAACAATGTTTTGTTGCAATTTCACTTTTAGTTCCTCTTTTAATTTCGAAAATTGTTTTTAGTTAAGAACATTAATAAAACGTTTATTTATTTTGTTGGGCTTGTATATGATTTAAAATTGCTAAAATTAAGTAAATTAAAAATATATTAAACTAAAATAACTAAATTAAAATATTGTTACGTCAAAATGTAGCAATAAAACGGAATTAGAATATTGAAATTAATCAGCTATTGACATAAATTTACATAGATAGTCTATGTCTATACGCAATAATTTTTTTTAACCACGTTTATAAACCTTATGTTATCAAAAGCTAGATATTAATGGATATGTAATTGAAATTAAATTTCAAAAAACATTACTTTTTTGGAATAAATTAGTTTAATTACTTTTTTAAATTTTATTTAATTTGTATAAATAAAATAACTTGTTGACTTTAGATGAAAACATTCTACGAAGATCCCATATAAAAATATTTTAGAGATAGCCAAAATTTTTATTAAAAACAATATTTTTGTTAGCAGTGAACCCTAAGTTTATTGTGTGAGAAAAATGTCCTGATTTTATTAATTTAAAAATTGGCATGTTTTCATACTAAAACAACGTTTAACCATAAAAACATGTAGCCTATATTTAAATGGTCTGGATAATTTTTTAAATATTATTATTTACATTTTATTGCAAGTTGACGTTTTTGTTAGTTGTATATGATTTTTCAAAATCTACTCTTGTATTTTATACCGATTATTGATATGTTTTAGCTAGTTTACATTTATAACGGTCGATACTTTTGATTATCAATTGCTTTATTGCTCAAAACGTATAAAAAAAATTTTTTGCTTGTAAATAATTGTTCATCATTTCTCCCAATGAATGAAAGGCTGATAATAAACAATAATAATACAATTTTATTTTAGTAAAAATGAGATGGGCTATTTATTATAGAATGGTAAAACTTTGAGTAAGAACGTAAAGGTATTAGACTTTTTCATATGACCTAACTTTCGTGAAAGAATTCTAAGCTTTTAGGATAGTCTAGTTACAGTCTTTTCAAGTTTCTGCCGTGAACACTGCTGCCAACTTATGAACAACAAAAATTAATTCACATAGATTATTTAGTGAAAGCCAGCCTTTGTGTTTCCCCGTTTTCTCGAGGCTTCACCTTTTCTTCTCTTTGATCAATATTTCTCATCCTCAACTCTATTGTTACCAGGCATGCAATTCCAGGACAAAAGGAAATCCAGGATCATGGAAAGCCTTTCTTCATCCTGCCGCAATCAGCCTAAAAGCATTCTCTTCCTTCGTGGCTTTAAATATAGCTAAAGCCAAAGAGTATGTTTAAAAATATTTTGCAAGAGAAGTCTCAATACTACAAAGTTGTATTTACCGTTTAACTTTAAAACCTAGACTTTTAATTCTATTCATTCTTAAAATTCTTAGACTTATGTACGTAGGCTTATTGTTATACCTGTAAAATTCATTGCCTAAATCCTTACTTAAAAATTGACCTCAATTTCTACTCCGAGGCTAGGCTCAATATAGGCCTGTAATTTATACAATATCAAATTATACATAAGCCAAAGGATATAGAATCTGATATTAGTTATAATCCACTATTATAACTACATAAAACTCCTATCACAACCCTATAATGATTACGTAAAACCTATTCATGATACATCCTATATTAAACGTCTAAAAATTCTTTTATTGAACCATAATTCATTGAGTACAATTTATCAGGAAAATAAATTATTCTTTAAATTACATTATAATAATTCTTGTTTAATAATTTAAAACAACATAGGTTATTCAAATACAAGAATATTTATTAATTTATATCCAAAGCTTTTCGTTGGCAAACAGTACCAGTAAAATAATAATTATTGTAATTTTCATTCCTGATGATGTTGGTACTGTTTGCCAACGAAAAGCTTTGGATATAAATTAATAAATATTCTTGTATTTGAATAACCTATCTATGTTGTTTTAAAATATAAATATATATATATATATATATATATATATATATATATATATATATATATATATATATATATAGGGGATATATATATATATATATATGTATATGTGTATATATATATATATGTATATTTATTTATATATATATATACAAACACGCACGCGCGCGCGCGCGCACACACACACACACAATGTACTAGCAGAGTATCCGTTTTTCTTACGGGGTCGAAGTATATTTGTATTGTTTTAATTTGTATTTGTATTTGGGTTGAATTTATTCTACTGAAATTAAATCCCAAAAAATTTATCAAACTATAAACTTGCCGGTTATTGAATTAAAACACGAAGAGAAGAAAAAGCTTCTGCTTGTGACATGACATTTGTAAAGTATAACTAACCTTGAAAGATGAATAACAACAGACATTTACTATCACCTGTTTAATTGTGGTTAAAATAGACTTTTACAAGTACATTTGCTCACAGCTCATCAAGTCGAGTATATAATGGAGTGTAGATAAATGAGTGTAAAGAAGATTTCAAGGCCAGTGGGGCGGTGCCCTGATAGAATTTCTAAATAAAAATAGGCCTATGTCTTAACCAGGGAGCCTAAGTATGTCCGTGGGAAATGTCAGCTCAATTGGTCGAGTAGTTTATTTACACACACACACACACACACACACACACACACACACACACACACACACACACACACACACACACACACACATACACACACACACACACACACACACACACACACACACACACAAACACACACACACACACACACACACACAAACAAACACACACACACCTTTAGTTAGTATAAACAGAAACCTACTAGTATAGATTTATTTATTTATTTTAATACACAGTTTACACAGAATAATGATCTTTGAGTTGGCAATACTATCACTTGTCTTTGTACTGTGTTCTCACTTTACACAACTGAAGGTTTTCAAGAAATTTTGTTAATAAGCTCTCAAGTCTTTGATAATGTTGACAATGTGGCGAAAAGCTTGAAACCTTTTAAGTAAGAGTAGTCTACTCTTGTTTGTAAACTGTGTATTAAAATACAATAGGTAGCTATAGCAAATAAAACTCTACCAATATATATACCACAACTCATTATTGAAATACATACTTTTTAAACGTTATGTAGGCCTAATCATTGTCGCTTTCAAATTTGTTTCATGTGAATCGAATTCTATCTGTATTTAGGTCATTCCTATTTATACAATTAAAATTTGCTAAGGATTAGAATAGTTATACAGTAAATACTATCATATATTATAATTCTTTAATTTTGTAGTCCATTACGTTCGGTGAATCTTATTAATCACTTAAACAATAGTTTGACTATCCGAACTTTCGAAGCTTCGAAATAGTCATAAACTATTGTTTAAATGGTTAATATATTATAAGCCAATAAAGTTTTACAAAATAGAAATTGCTATAATTTTCTTCATCATTGTAACACAATATTTATAAATTTCATTCATAATATGTTTTGTTACATTTATATTAACTTTAAATAGTGACAAGGCTCTTGATATTATCAAAATTGGTAAATTGACGAAAAGCTTTTAACCATTGTATTTTAAATATTCTTCTTAGGATATGTTTATTATTAAATATATTTTTAAGAAAAAAAGCTATTTATGTGTATTGTGTGCTGTGTGTGTCCAATAAATTAAGTAGAAAGGTAGTGTGGCAGAGCAGGACAGGATTGTGTGCCGATAATTGGCAACAAGTTGGACTCGAGAGAGAGCGGATGGGAACACTCTGCTTCCAATAGACAGAGACAAGGGTTATCCATTATTAAACACCCCCTCCGCTCCCAGAGCAACCCTAGCGCTACCTCGTTTCAACTAATTAAACTGTAGCGGGAACGCGTTTGCCTTTTATTCTTCTGCAGGACACATTTCTATGTAAATATTCACTTTATATCGAATGTAACTGCTCCGCTCCGATGTGCGCGTCAGGTTAATTTGTAGTGGAAGCGTGAAATAGCATTTCTGTTCCTGGCATTTTGTTATGTAATAGGAACTAAGCAGACGAGATTATTGTAAAAGTAGAACAGCGTTGGACGGGCTCATTAAATTCAGGCTCCCCAATATGTGCAAGCCTATTGTTATAGGCTATGTACCTACTTCCCGCTGTTTAGGTACCTGGTTATTACTGGTAAATTACCTATATATTGTTCTCTGGAAAAAACAAGTGCGCTTCAGTTTCATAAATTAATATTGTGTCATAAGCTATGATAAACTTAGGGTTTCAGAATTTTTTCAGTATTGATCATAATTGTTTATGAATAACATTAACAAATACGTCCATGTAACTTTTTAATTAAAGTTATAATATAATTATATTAAATATGCGTTCAATCGTAGATAGATGGGTAAAATAGATGCTTTCCTGAGTGTAGCAGTTGAGAATGATAACGGTTAACTATTTGTAACAGACCTGCTCTCTACTGGGGCCAAAGAGAAGTACCCTCCCTAATACCCTAATACGCTACCTTCCCTATTAATATTGCCTACGCCTGTTAATAATTTTACACGTATGTGTTAGTATATTTTACATGAATATAGTGAATTTATATTTGTTTTTAATGGTATACAGGGTGTTTTGACTGGGTGATTGCGATAGACTACTAGCCCAATTTCGTATTAGCTGATGTTATGTTTTTTTTTAATATTGAATATTACTCTAGCTTTCCAAATATATTTATCCATAATTTATTTATGTATTATCTCCTTTATTATCTTTGTTTATATGAAAGACAGGCCATGGCTACCTGTAACATTTTTTACATTATTAAATTCTTCAGAAGTTATTTTGTTTTTCGAAATAAGTATCATATGAGCCAATTTCTATGCACATATATTTTTTATAATATATTTTTTATTGCTGCATATCGAAATTTATGTTTAAATTCATCCGAATTTCTATTTCTCTATTGCACTCTGTCCGATTCATTACCGGGCTAAGCACAGCGTAGTTAGGATTATCATTTTCACAACTTCAAAAATCAAAGAAAATTATTATAAAATAGTAAACCAATTTTAAAAAATACTAACAACCACCTTATCAACAAAACCAATAAACAATTAAACAAAGTAATATTTAAACGTGAACTAGAAATGAAAATTGTTAGATTATTCTAAAAATTTCTACAAACTTACTTATGTAAATTAAAATTTAAGAGACTGCATGTGATACAATAGTTATACAGTTAGCTTGTCAAAGTCGTCAATATCAGACACAGAATATTTACAAGGTAAAAAGGTTTATAAAATAATGTCCTACCATTTGTATGAAATAAATTCTTTCCGGTAAATAATAGCCTATGTAGGGCCTACGTCTGTAATTAGTTTAGACAGTAGCATTATATTGTCTGCCTAGTGTGATGAGTAATCAGTGATCGGTAAATAGTGATAACCTCATTTCAACTTCGGCACACTAACGCATGTTTTAGAAAATATTATGAGATTTTTACTAGTATTTTACAGAATGTATAGCCTAACACCGTTTATAAAATGATATTTTGATAAACACACACACACACAATTAAATATTAATATCAAATAATTATTTATTATTCTATATTAGTATTAGGCTATCAAGAGACTCATTAATTGTTACATAGTACTCTTGATAACAAAATGGTAAATGGTACTATAAATTAACTCTTGATATTGTCTAAATATATTAAAAGCTTCGAGCATTATTGCAATACTTTTATATAGGTACAAGAAATGAATGACTATAACATAGACGGGACAAGACGTTTGATTTTTAATAAAAGGATATAGTAAAAATGTCTCCACTTTATTGAACATACACAAACACTGTATTCTCTTTATGTATTATAGGGCACGCTTGTTTTTGCATCTTTAAACTGTAAACAGAGACAAATGCAGTTTAAGTGAAATTACAAAGCGATCAAATGTATGCTCTCAAATTTTATATTGAAAATGTGATGAAAATAAAGTACATTCAACATCATGAGGGACAAACTCAGATCAATAACTAAGTTTCAACGTCTAGCACCAACAATCACTGTGTACATAGCGCTGAAATGTACACACTGTCCTTAATTGGAATGTCTTGGGAGCGGAGCAAACAAACGGCCAACTCCACTTATCGAGTTTACATTGGAGTTTATGTGGAGTCTATGTTAGGCTTCTTGGCGGTAACTCTTTGTTCAACTAATCTAATTAAAGGCTTACCCCTCATCTCCCCACCCTCTCACAGGCTTATAATCATGGAATATTCTTTAAGAGACATTTCACCTATCTTCAGTTCTTACTTTGTAATATTTACATCGAATCATTCTGAAATGGAACAAAGAATGTTTTTAACCCACACTAAATTTGGTTTTTAGTTTCGTATCATGACATTTATTTAATAATAATTCTTAAAGGGCTTTTTATAAATACTATAAACTTCTGTTTTAGAGAGTCTGCTGTCTGAGGATTTTATATTGTATAGGCCTACATTTTCTTAAGTTGAATTAGACTCTTTTTTCATACTGAAATCATAACGTTTTTAAAATAATGCTTTAACGGATAATGTATAACTTTATTGCCGGACAAAATACTGTGTATTGTGTTTTTACTTTTATGATAACTTTAAATTTTGTGTTAAAAGGACATAACAGATATTTGTGTAGCCTACTAAATGTAAAATTTGAGAAGTATCAAATTAAAAACAATTACAGTCAATCAGTATTAAAATTCTTACGTCTTATTTTAAATAAGTTTATTAACAGTTTTTAATTAATTAATCACTTTAACATTAGTTTATCACTATCCGATTTTTAAAATTGTGTAAATTTGTGCAAACTTTCTGAGACAGAATGTTTTCGATCGCTATGTGGCGATCTTCATCAGGGTCTTCTGCTTGGAGATGTCAGGTCAAGCAATGACGGTTTTAAAGGCAGGTTTTCGATAGTATAAAAGAGTATGTGTGATTTGTATTGGTTTTCTTTGTTTAATATGTTTGTACTTTGTGTTTTTGTGTGTTTGTAAATTTCATATTGTTCTAGTGTGTTGAGATGTGGTCCTTTTTTGTTGATGTGTAGGATTTCTAGGTAATGGTAAATGTCTGTGTGTTTGTGTCCTGTTTCTTTTAAGTGATTGTAAAATGCTGAGGTGGTGTTCTGTTTGTGCTCCTCGACTCTTTGTTTAAAGCTGCGACCTGTTTGCCCAATGTAGAATTTGTTGCATTCGTCGCAGTTCAGTTTGTATACGCCTGGTGCTTGAAGTTTATTTTTGTTTTTGGTGTCGTGAAGTATTTTGTATTGTAAATTGTTATTAGTTTTGTATGATATTTTGTATCCTGTTTTTTTTTTTAAATTAGTGGGATATTTTATTTAATGTTTTGTTTATGTATGGTATTGTGATGTATTTGTTTTCCCTGTCTGAGGTGTTAATTGTAGTGTTTTTTTTCTGTATATTGTGCTTTAGTTTGTCCATTATTATGGTGTTGTATCCATTTGTGTATGCTAAATATTTAATGGTTTCTAGTTCTTTGTTTATGTTTTCTGTAGTCATTGGAACTTCTTTAAGCCTATGGAGCATGGATCTGAAGAGGGTGTTTGTGTTTTAATTAATATTTTTTTAAATATATGATCCCTGTTACATTTGGGTTTTTACTGTTTTTACAGAATGATTTCAAACATATGATTTTTAAAAGTTTTGTTTTCCATTAAACCTTACTTATTTAGCAATGGAATCATCTCTACATGAGTTACTATAGGCTATCAAATAATGTTAGTATTATTTCTACGAGAAGTAAATGTTCTCCATATAATGTGTCTATAATTTTGGTGCCAACATATTGTATCGATAATCAAGGCACTGTATCTTAACTTTCGAAGGGTTCAAAATATTATTTTATTTACTCGTATTAAATGTAATTAAATAGGTTACCGCATTATGGTCAGTACCAAAGTTGGCAGATCGTAACTCTCACGTAAGATGTTTATTATTGTTTTATTGTTACAATTAGTTATTTTTTAAACATAAATGACTTGAATGTTTACGGAAAGTGTTTTACAAACCCATTTAAAATTTTGTTTTCCTGTTGTTACATCTGGTGCACAAAACTTTGTATTTTAAATCTAAGTGTATAAAAAATTTAATTAAATTTTTCTTTGTTAATATAGTAAGAAAGATGTTACATTTGAATGCATTAATTAAACGAAGAGTTAAAAGAAGATAGGTTGGTAAAAGAACGAATAAAGATTGTTTTGAAGACTATGAATCATTGTATTCTTGACTTGAGATTCTGTTTTGTTAAAAATGTAGGCTACAGTGAGGAATCTATATCAACATTTATTACACTATGAACAAAACAATCGGGTAATATATAGTGTAAGTACACGTATTTTCAACCAAAAGTAAAAATGCTTTTGTATATCATTTACTTAATGATTCACGTATATATATAAAGAATATTAATTCGTATTATGCCATAACTATCGATAACAAGTTGCACATCATCTTTGTGTTTGGTTTTAAAGTTTAAAAAAAAAAACAATCATATACTTATAGAGATATAGTAGCCTACTTAAGAAACGGCTATTTATTCAATTTGAACGTAGTTGGCTTCACTATTCCCTACTCAATTTTAGAAGTTAAAAAAGTATAATACATTTTACAAACTTTAATATACACACTCATCAAAATTGTACGAGAATCGACTAAAATATACTTCGTCGTTTAAAATCTTTTTTTAGCGTAAAGAAAACGATTTTATTTTTAGATAGATCATCAGGGATTTGGGTATGACGTAACGAATCGCGTCATTTCCCTAACAGCTGATGGCAGTCTGGTGACAGTTTATTGAAGATTCATTACAAAAACAAATCATTACATTTTTAAAAAACAATTTCCTAAGAAAAAAGTGTATCAATATTATTCCCCTATATCAAGTAAATATATGAACGCTTCAGGCTAAACGAGATGAAATCGTGATCTCAAAAGCAGTGGTTTTATTCCTTAAAATAAATATAAAGCTAAATTTTTTATTGTATTTTTTTATTATTATTGAATCTCATTGAAAATTGTTAGTTTTCACTTTTAGAAGGTATTCATTTTGAAGTTCAACATAAAATAAGAATCAATGCCAGGCAAAGTATTTTGAGTTGACACTCTATGGAACACTTCCTTCAGGAGGTAGAGCTTGGAACGTTATATTAAAAATCTGCCAGCAAAGTCAATAGTTTGCACTTAATTCTTTAAATAATGACTTATGATTTAATCAGTAAAGTCAAGATGATTAAGGTAATCAACCTTTTGAAACATTTGTTAACATTTTTTCAAAGAAGACAAAATTTGGTTAAAATCATAAAATCATCATGGAATTATATGAAATAAATAGGTGAAAGTTTAGTGGAAAATTGCTACATTGAAAAGTAGCAATTTAGTTACTAAGACAATACATTCCTTTCAAAAGAAAATGTAGAATTTAAAAACTAACTAGTTTAATGTAATTTACAGTGTATTATATACAAAAAAAATTAGTAAAAATACTAATCAGAAAACACCAAATAATTAGAAGTTTTACCAAAAGTAAATTTTTTATTATTTAAAAATCTATATTTTAAAACTCCATACCATTTTATAGCAGAGAAAGACCTTCATTTTAGAATTTAAAAAGGAACTACAGACATCTTCTAGTCAACGTACGTGTTTTGAATTCACACTTTTTGACTTTATTCCTGGAAGGAAACAATGATTTCCTTCATATTGTATTTCCGATAAAACTAAAGTGTTGGCTAGAACGTCGGGCGTGACTCGGAGCCTGTGCGATGTATAATACATCTTGTGTTATAGGTTGCTTTTGTTCGACGAAATGTCACCCTACAAAATAAATGCTTTACAACCACCTTCGTAAAATGAGACCAGCCTAGTCCATGCGGTATTGGTGATGGAGCTCAACGAATATTACAATCCTTCCTTTTTTGAAAACATATTTTTGACAGTACAGTAGACCTACACTAAGTTGAAAACCATTGTTAAAACATCACCCTTATGCACTTTAATTTTATTTTTGCATCCTTTGAAAGAAATCTATAAATAAATTTTAATTGCAAAATTATTTGAATAAACACGTGCAATATAAAATGTTTTTTCTGACGTTGGACTGTGTGGACTACGAAAAAAAAACAATATTTTTATCTTTACGCAACAAAAACGTTTCTAAACGGAATAATGATTTTTTATTAATAATTTCGAATATTCTTGGAGATATAGGTCTATCCCATTTCACCTCCAACCCTAACTAACGTAGTTTTTATTCGAATTAAATTAATAATATTGAGCGTGCTTTATTGACGTCGTTTAATTTGAATTGATGTAAGTGCAATCAACAAATGGAGCGAAATTAACGTATTAGCAATAATTAACTTGCAGAGATGATAGAACAATTAACAATGTTAAACATAACACTCAGATTAAAGTTGAATTAATATTTGTGCAATTAATATTGCTGAGCTTAACTGAAGTGTTTTAATTTGTAGTCATATTAATACAACTAACAAAAATGAGCGTCAATATTATTAACAGTAATTTAAACAGTATTGAGATTTACGTATAACATAGATTACCTATATCAATATTGAACCTTATCAGACATCGGTCAAGGTGGGACGTTTATATAATTAGTTGAGCGTAACTAACTCAGGTTAGTTATCTTAATACAATTAACAACGTTGAGCCAAATTAAGAAGGTTCCAATTAAGTTGAGCCTCACTTTGAAACCATAATTCGACAAAAATAATAATGCTATAGACTCATTAATTTTAGAAAGGTCATATTTTTAAAATATAATATTCGTTTAAATAGTATCTGAAACTGAAGTTTATAATGAATAATTTAGAGAATGTTATGTTGTGCTCACTAAAACTAATAGCTTCTGGCAAGTTTAACTTGTTATTAAAGACAAGCTTTCTAATATATGTATTTATAATAATATAATATTTTGTGTAAATTATGTGTTATATAAAATAAATTTAAAATAACCTACACTAGGTCAATAATTACTACCAAAACAATTACGAAATGAAATTTAATTTTAATAGATGTTTTTAAGTTCTCTAAATTATTCCTGCTATGTATCCTAAAATTCTGTAGTCGAATTACGAAAAACAGTGTGTAATTGTGGCAAAGATTTAGTGTCTGTTAGTAAACGCCAAATAAAATGTATATTTTCTTGACTGCAAGCCTAAACAGTTTTATTTATAAATAGAGTGGCTCTTAAGCCACAAAAACTTTTTATTTATGTCCTGATGTACAAGACTTAGTCTAATGGTAATGTCCTCTGAAGAAGATTGCTTTGTAATCGAAATGTACAATAGGATTTAAAGGAAATGAGTTTGTCGTTTAAAAGGATTTATTTATTTACAATTAAAAATCACACCGCAGTTTTTCCAAGATATTAAATAGTTCTATCTTTGTTTTTTTTACCCTGTCAAATGTTAACAATTACTGTATTATGTACTAAACTATATTTTATAAAGCTATTTAGTTGATAGAGTAGTGTAAGCAAATAAAGGGCTTATAAAATAATTTCTTTGTTTTATAAAATATCCATAAGTTTGTTGTTTCTACTGTTAATTATTATTTCTTCATTTGAATTCTTCTGACAGAGAAATATTAGTATTATTTTTATAAAAATCAAACATTTTTGTACGACCTATCGAAGTACTATAGAAATCCTTTCTAGCAAAGTCATCTTCTTTGTGTTTGTTTCCAAAATTATCTGTGATCGATAGAGGACATTTGAACGTCGTCAGAAATGAAGTTGACGAAAAAGCAGACAATTTCTGTAATCAGCAAAATTTTGTTGTGATTTTGGTGGATTGGAATATCAATCAATTTTTAAAAAAAAGAAAATTCTATTATCATTAACTAAAATCAAATAAAACCCGTATTCCATTTTGTAAGTTTTGAATTCCCTTATACGGTTTAAGCATAAACATTATCAGCATATGCATTTTTAATATTTGATCTTAACGGTATGTAACCAAATTATTCCTGATGATTAGTTATTCCTGGGTGATTTGTTAGTTACAGTAAACATCTCACCTTCACTGTAACTGAAAAGTTTGACCTTCACAATAAGGAAAGTGTTATTCGACAATCTAATATTACACTTTGCCGTATAATTTAAAAGTCTCTCTTTTCAACTTATAAATAATTCCAATTATTGTAACGAATTAAATGCTTGTATTAATTACGATATGATAGCTTGTAGTTATATTAGTAGGCCTACTTTAAGAAAGGCTCGTTTAATGAATAAGGAAACATCAATATTACAATTTTTAGTGTATTTTAAATAATCTTTTTGCTTATGTTGAAACACTTGAGTGAACTGATTATTTGAAATACTGCATACGTTTTAAATTGCTAAGACTTTTCTATCGGTTTTAATAGAATGGGAATGTGTGGGCCATGTATTTTATGCATCTAACTTCGTATCTTCAATAATTTACTACCATTTTGTATTATAATCTTACATAGTTTATATTTATTTTTGTTTTAATTCGTTTTTAGAATACTTTTTTTCTAGAATTATCAAGAAAAACTCTTCTCTGCAAGGGAAATAAAATAATAGGTCAGTCGAAAAACCGCACCAGTCTTGAGACAAAGACAAAGGTGTAAATTTAAATTTTAATAAAGTAAAGTAAAATCACACAAGTCGATTAGTAACTAGCACAATCTTATAAAAGTCTTTTATTATTGAATTTATTGTTTTTTGTAATGTGGTATAGAAATGGTTTTTAACTCACTCTAACCTTATTTTTACTGCAAATTTAAATTTTCAGTCTAAATTTTACAATTTATTATTCCTATAATGTTTTAAAATCTTATTAATTAGGGACCACTAAATGGATTTAATTAATAGTTTGAATCGTTACGAGTAGCATATTAGATAACTATATTTACTTTTAACTAGTTAGGCAGTAATATTATTTTCCATTGGCAAGGGCCTACATTTTAACTTGAAGTAAAAAGTAATTAATAAATCACATTACTGTAATTATTAAATTTTAGTAATATTACTTGTCCTAATTTAATATTCTACATCAATAGACAAGTTGTGTGAAATTATACTTTTTTACATAATTAAATGAAATATACACGATATTTCCGAAGAATTATTTAAATATAATCTAAAGACAATCTCTTAAAGTAACATAACTGTTAGCCACCGCCATGTTTACATTTGGAAAGTTTCAAGGCAAAATTCCTCGATCTCCAAATTGTTAACACTTACGTGTGATGACTTTCCTGAGTGATGACGTCACGTTCTACCGATTCACTCACACGTAAAGCTTTTTATATGCATTGGTATGAGAGGTTACATTTCAAAAACCTATATGTACGTTTTTCAAATACAGTTGTCGTCATCAGGCAGTTCCAACTGAAGTCATGAAGCCTCCTATTGTAACTTCTTGATCCTCCCTATAGAGAAAGCACCAATTTCCACACAAGTTTATCGTAATGAACGTTTTATCTTTTTGAACTATTGAACTTTATATTATAATTTTTAATATTGCGTTCTACGAGTATATTATTTATAGGCCCCTAATTGTTAAAAATTTGTGTTCAAGTATTTTGATTTTTAATATTTAAAATGTCAAATTTTGTTTAAATTAAAATCGTTTATATTTTATTTTTGCATAATATAACATACGTGAAGGAGAGACGTTTGACCTCAAATAGTAATTCTTGTTGTAGAGTCTTTTGTAATTTAAAACGAGTTTTAAGCTTTATTAGAAGTATATGATTTTTCAGTTGGAGAATCTGCTCACAATCCTACATTAGTCGCACGCACGCACGCACACACACACACGCGCGCGCATGCATACACAAACACACACAAAAACACTTTGGGTAGTATATATATATATATTAAATTTGGTGATATGTTTTCTTGTAATATAGTTAATATAAATTTAAAACATTTCAAAAACAAGAATACTTTTAATGCATAGCCTATATTATTTAAAGCTTTTCGCCGATATTTTGTTACATAATTATTTTCCTGGAGATGCTGGTACTGTTTTATCGGCGTAAAGCTTTGAATAATATATGCATTTAAAGTATTCTTGTTTTTGAAATGTGTTTATTATATATATATATATATATATATATATATATATATATATATATATATATATATATATATATATATATAGCCTATATATTGATGGAATGTATAAATACTGCAAAATAATTATTTTAAAATTTTGGGACCTATATTTTATCATACAAACATAAATATAATAATCCTGAAAGTAACTTCATAATAATGAGAAACTTACCAGTGTATAAACTACCAAATAAACCTCATTTAATCTAGAAAAGAAGGTATAATAATGATATTTATTAAAAACATTTAGTACAGTAATTAATTTAATTTCACTCTATTAATTTGTAGTACAATTTCAATTTTTAGCAGCTGTTACAGAGCATTAAATTCTATTTTATTTTATTTTTCGTAAGTAATTTGTAATAAAAAACCATTATTCACCCTTGTAATTGTTTAAAACAATTAAGCATATCCTAAACGTAGGATCTGATTGTTTTGTTAATATATGATTTAGTCTAAAACAATATTAATAATGTAGGACTGGATGATAAAAACATGATAATTTTTCTACTTTTTACTCTTTCCATTTCTACCTAAATATTATTTGAGCTTAGTAAGTTTCCCACATAGATTAGACTATAATAATGATAAATAAACATTGGGTTCTAATTACAAATAAAATAACAATTAAAATCAAACAGTTACATTTCATATTTAAAAATAAGACTTTTTTAAAGTATAATTATTATATTTTTTTCATGAATAACATTCAAATATTGGTATGTTATTGTTTTCCTGTGTGAATGGCCAGCACAAGCAACATTACAGTAAACGCACTCAATAGCTTAATATATAGGGTATACGAGTATAAAAAGTCCCTTTGCTACTAAATCTTATTTGCAAAAGTTTGTTAGGCTTACATATTTTTAAAGTATTGTATTAAGAACGAAAATGAAAGGTTAATATTTATTTACATTTAGAAAATACTTGCTTTATTAATACATTTTCAAGCTTTTTATCGTTATAAATAAACAGCAGTAATTTATCGCGATGTCCTAGAGTCTACAGCTTTTATTACAATTTACAAGCTCTTATATTTGATGTAAAAAGGAACACGCATCGCAGGTTGTAAAACAAGTCCATTAGGACTACTAATTAACTACAAGTCCTTACAACGTATGAAATTTGCTTCTGAACCTGGTAAACGTTTTATGAAAGAAAGCACATTTCTAGCTATAACATATCCTTCTTCAAGTACAGTAATAAGAAAGAAAATACAGTTTTTATCGCTCAATACTCCAAGTTTATCTTATATCTGAGACCTTATTTATCACACTCTTATTAAATTAAACGGTTTTCGTTTTCATAAAATCTCAGCCTTTTATAATTTTCACTGAAATAATTTCAAAAATTTCTGAAGTAAAGTTAACTTGTTCTAAATGTGTCTGTCTCAAGACATTTGGTGCACCTGGCTTTTGGCAAGTGTTCCACTTTCAAGAACATTGTTTTTCATAATCAAATCTAATTAGATGCAATTTTCTTCGTTTAGGAAAACACTTTTTGTTTTAAACGTTTTGTTTCAGTGTGATAAACTTTTCGTAGGATTAATTACTCCTCGCTCTCTTTCTTTCTCGCCTTGTCCTTTTAAATTACTCTAAAGAAATCTTGGTAACCACTTGACACTTTTACGTATCCCATTTGTTTTTGTTTTTGTGTATGTAAAACCGATATATTGGCTATTATCTCATAGCCCACTTTAAATGGTTTGAGGAAATAAACTGAGTTGTTTCCACGACTCCCTAGAAATTGTTTAATACTTAAATGGTGTGCTTGAGGACAAATAGACATTTAAGCTAAGCAAAAGAGCTATTATTTGCTATTATATTGTTGCTTGGAGTACTCTAAATTTCACTATAATATTATGAGCATTTTTTTAAATTCTTATATATATAAAATTTTTATTTTTAAATTATTGACAATTAAGAAGGATTTTACCAATATAAACACATTGGAGCCGCCACTGCTTATACATGCCTAAATCTTAAACAGCCTATACGCAAAAAATCTTTAAAAACATTTTAAAAAAAGGAACAAAATTTATTTAGTACATAAAAGTGACTTTCAACATTTAAAAACTATTAATTAAAATTGTTTACTATTTAAAAATGTTGAGCAATAAATGAATATAACCTTAATGTACTTAAATACTCCAAAAAGTAGGATTATACTATTTACTTTGAAACTATTCACAAATAAACTTTTCACTAATTGAAAAATGTTTGTCTACTCATTTGTTATAAAAGCGAAATATCCAAGTTTGGCTGACAGATTTAGTTTGAATGTTTTAATAAATGTACCGAAACAATGTAATAGTTTTAATTGCTTAGGCTATAGACCTAACCTTTTCTTCTATAGGTTAAACCGTCAATAAGTAGGCCTATTTTTTTAAAAAGATCATTTAATAGTTTGACTTTATAATTTTATGTGAAACCAAATCTGTTAAAATTTAATTCATATTTATTTCTTTTGATCCAATTTTTTCGAATCTTATTTTTCAGTTGAAATATAATTCGGATTTCACAATTTATACAATTTTTCTTTATACGGATATCTTGTTAATGATACAGTTTCAACAAGAAAACAAGTTATTCAATTGAATTGTTTCCTAATAGTTACTGTCTGCCATTTTAAGCTCTACAAGTAGAATCTCCGAGCAGAAAATACGATGACCATACTGAGTTTTTTTTTATTATATTTCCTACAAATAGTCTAAGCGATTAGGTTAGACTATTTTTAAATATTTCAGTATCCTATAGCCTAGATATTCTACAGACCACCAATGATATTTTTCAAAAACAAAAATCAGATCACTGTCAAAATCTTCTGTAAAACCAAATCCCAATATTTATGTTAGGTTCAATTTAAGTCATCTACAATTCAAGTTCAATTTAACTTGACGTATGGGCCTATTACGTGACACTTTTTATTATTTTTAAAATGTTTGTACCTAAAATATTGTGTTGATCTGACAAATCTTTCAAAATGAATCATGAAAATGGTGACAAACACACAGCTTTCATTAAAATATGAACACACTACACAGGCCTACTTTAAAAACTCTATTGGACAGAATGCGTTGAAGAAATGTTGGCAAATTAAAAAAAAAAACTGAAAAGAATATATCCTCATTGGTTTCAAATGGAAAATGTCTTAGAAAATCAGGGATGATTTCTTTCTGAACGTTGACGGTTGATTCATGATTTAAGTTAAAGTACTTGGCAATTAAATTTTAGCGGGACTTGTGCCGTAGTAATTGGTGAACAGAAGACTTATCCAAGTAATAACTTGACTTCTAAAAGCCTAATTCATGAAAAATTTTTTTATTTCTCAATTTGTTTTCAATCCAAACAGTTCTCGTCTTCATGGATAAGAGTTATGCCCAGAATGTTTAAGTTATGAAATAATTACAAAATTTATAACATTGTAAAATAGCTACTTGATTTACAAATTAGTTTATGGGCGATGATAACCAACATAGATTTTTCGCCAGTATAAAAATATAAATTAGTTTAAGAAATAAACATATTTATTTAGAGAATTTGTGTTTTATTTATTTGTCATTTAAAAAGATATTCAAAGTCACTAAAATCATGAAATTTTATGGAAAGGTTTTATATTACAAAATAATAACAGATTAATAACTCGAAAATAACAATAGAAGATTTTCTTCTAAAGTAGGACCTAGTATAATATTCTTTCCCAAAACTCACATAATCAATTTTCATAAAGGAAATTAATTTTATATCCTCATCATATTAATGACATAGAAAACAAGTTTTTGGTTCCGGGAGCTAAAGATTTAGAAACCTACTTCAGCACCGCTGCGACACTTGAATCCAGCAGGGGCAGTTCCTATAATACGTCATGCCTGCTTTTTGTTTTGCCCTTAATGCCTGCCTCTTGTAATAAGAAGAAATCACATAACAGGCCTGTCTCATATTAAGACGGTATGATGTAATTTACCTACATTTGGGTGAAAGCTTTGTATTAACTGGTTTGAACATGGAGTGGCGTCAAGTGTATGGTGTAGCCATTATGGATATTATTAAATGAAAATCTTAGAATGTAGGAGTGAGTTATGTGCCTCCCAGCAGGGCTCAGATAATCCTGGCAGGGATTAGACACTGAAGTGATTTTTTGAGTTTTAAATATCTTTTTGTAAAAACACGCACCGTACGTTATGTTGAAAACGGAGGTTAAAGGTTGGGACACTGACAGAGTGTCGTTATATACTGACACTGTTCTTTGGAAATATATTGTAGAAAGACACTGAAAAGCGAGTATTGTTTTTTCATATTAAATAGAAATATATTTTTATTTCTTATATTTTTATAGAAATATACTCCTATATTTCAAGTATAGGTTGAAGAAAAAAGCAACATAAACAATGGAAAATACAAATTCCAGTAGAAGGAACAATACAACAGTTTCTGATGGGAAAAACTAAAACGTCCTATCTTGGAATACATAATAATGGCAACAATATTAATGGGCATAATAGCAGTACGCCCAAGTTAAATATCACCTGAAGTATTAAGTGGTGTTGAGATGTTACACCAAAAGAGCATAACATATTGGTCCTTCTTACTATTATTATTATTATTATTTTTGTTATTAGTTATTATTATTATATTCTCACTTTTTAATCCCTCTCTTTCAGACGCGAGTGCGAGAAAGTACACTAACACCTAAAAAATGAGGTAAGAGAGTGAACTTATTATGTTCAATAGATAACACTTTTATAATAGAAGGAGAGAAAGAGAGGGAGAGAGATAGAGATGGGAACAAGACACTCACAAGCTTATTTACAAAGAAACGCAGTTATATATTAATAATAATTTACATATAACACAGCCCTAATGTTCTTAATCATAAACATAATTATTATTTCTAATTTCTCAAAATAATTCCATTATAGCCTAATTCTTAAAAAATTAATTGCTTATAAAAGGTTAATTATTCTACTTATTTCACTGTGTCTATGAATTTCTATTTTAAACATATTTATGCCTATTTCTATTTAAACAATAATTTTATAAAATAGCATAGTTGTTTAAAATGATGTTTGATTCTTGTGATAAAACTGTAAGTATATTTCCAAGAACTTGGGATAAGTTAAAGGAAAATATTGACTAAAAAACCTTTATATGACCAGTAAAACGCCCTATAAGAAGTTCAATCTAAATTTTAAAATATAAGGTGGAAGAAACTACTATTAAAATTTATGTTGAGGAAATAGAATAAAATATTTTCAATTAACAGAACCCAAGATTCACAGCAGTTAAAAATGATAATAGGGCCTATAACACAGTAGAGTAGAAAAATAATAGCATACCTATTAAGTATCGTTAAAAAATAAAATAGTTATCTAAATCTTACCACACATTAGTTCAATAGAAACAAAAACACTAGTTCATACTAGTCTGTGTTAGAAACTAGTGTGTTTCTAATATTCTGTGGTGAGATTCAGAGTGAACTATTTTATTTTTTACTGCTGTGAATAGTTCTCACTAAGCTAAGCTCTAATTAACAAAATACTTATTTTGTGCCTTAAAATCAAAAACCCTAATTTGGAAGATTTTATAATTTGTAAAGAAAAACCTATAGGCCTTCCAATAGTGCTACTAGACTACTACATGAAGTCTTTAATGAAAAGCTAGTACCACTATGGTGATGTCCTTTATTATAATTATTTGTATTACGTAACTTATTAGATAAATTAGTATCTTTTTACAGGAGTAATTTTGAGTATCATTTAAGCCTATAGGCCTATAATAGTGTCAGTAGAATAATGCAATCTTAACCAAGTATCTCTGAATGCGTTGCTGCCTAAGGCCTGTAATATGATCAAGCAATAATGCAATAGACCTATACTAAACCGAGTAAATTTGAAAGTTTAGCAAAACGCGAATACTTGTGCCTGTAAAATAGTGCAATATAAAACGAGTAGTACCTATGAGTGCTTAGTAGCTGTAGGACTGTAATAATGTTTAGCTAATAATGCAATAAAAACCAATTAATGCTATTACAATAATCCAATTAAACTAAATAAAATTGAATGCAAGGCAGCTTGTATTTTTATAACTATGCTAGTACAATAATGGAGATAAATTGAGCAAGTTTAAATGTATAGCAGCCTAAAACTAAAAAGCAAAAAGAACTGAGAGCGTACCAACCTAGAGAAATATAATTACACTAGTAGACTACAATAATGTGACCAAACATAATTCGCATTAGAAATCATATTAGGTCTAAAATTAATTAGAGTAAAGCCTATTTATAAATATTAGTCTGAAAACCAAAAGCTTTTTATGAGATTTCCATGAAAATGTGCAGATAATACAAGTATTAAGAAATCACATTAGGTCTAAAATTAATTAGAGTAAAGCCTTTTTATAAATAGTAGTCTGAAAACCAAAAGCTTTTTATGAGATTTCCATGAAAATGTGCAGATAATGCAAGTAAAAAAACTTGGTGAATAACGATTTGAAGAATATTACAATTAATTTGAAACGTTGTAAAAATTATTTCTTTGTATTTATCACGAAAGTTTCTGTAGCGGTAGACTATAAGTTAGTCGCGAATGCCAGTAGACTTGGCAGAAAAACGAAAACAAAATTGATTTTAGTTATACTCATGCTTGGTTGATTGAAACTTTTAGCTCTGTCACATTTTCCTCGTGTAATCAACATTCTGTATAAAAATAAAGAAGAGAGTTTTAGCAAAATAAAAAAGTCTCATTAGTTTTAAAATTTATGTAAATACGTTCGTTTCGGCTGCTCTCGGCGGCGACGCGGTGAGATACAAGCTAGAGATATTGATGATAGCTGGCCGGCGAGGCTATTTCTGCTTCGCTCAAGTATTTCTACCCGGAGACAGTTTTAACAGTATCATAGTTGTCTCATTAGTTTCTGGTTTTTACGCAACTGTGTCGGTTAATGAGTAAGAGAAAGAAACATTTTTAGTAAATTTAGATTGTGTTATCGCCCTTTTCTAGAAGTTAATATTTAGTTTCTGTAGCCTAAAATTTCGTAAGTCTACAAATATTGCTTATGTAATAGAAAAATCCTGACCAAGTAATAATAGTGATAAAGAATAAACATATTTCAGTGTTCTAAAGTAATTTTTACAGTTTTTACCGATAAGTATTTAACAAAATCTAAAAGTAATTTTACTAGAACATATGTAACCTGAATACATAAATAACAAGAATTCTTAAACATTCTTTTCATTTTAACAAAGTTTTACAATTACTGATTGATTGTTTAGTGGTTGTAGAAATTATTTAATAAAGAAACAGAAAATGAAGTAAGCATTGTGCTATTGTCATGTAGCCAATTTTGTTACACCATAAGTAGCCATTCAAATATGAAAGTCTAACAATTTTGAAGTGCTACACTGAAAAGTCTTATTCAACTGAAATCTAAATATAATAAAATAAGAATTGCTGTAAAATTATAATAATGATAATGGACCATTCATTTTTTCAGAAATATCAAGCCTACAAAATTCTTCCTTTAATTCTTTGACATTTGTAGCCTATTGGTTTTATTAACACACCTTTTATAAAGACAATAACTACTTATAGGGTCGATTTGGTACAGCTAAATAAAACCAATATTTAACAATTTTGAAAATCATATTTTACAAATTGATTATTCCACACTTTATGATAATAATAACTAGGTGATATAGTAGGCCTAATATTATTTTAACAGATTTATAAAATAAGTATGGGGCAGCGCAAGTATTGGAGTACAGTATAATAGCGTTCCCTATTACGCAAACAATAATTTTTTTAAATTTATTTTATTGGGAAATGCTCGCTTTGAATTTTTTCTTACTATTGATAATAAAATATTCCACTAATTTTGACTGATTTTAGATATAGGCCTAATTCTAATAATTATCAAGCAGATCTTTTCAGCGTAACATGGAAACCTAAAAGGACCATGTCAACAACCACACCTCTGATAATATTAAATAGAGGCCAATAAAGTTGCTTAACATTTGTAGATTTCCTCATACTAAGGTAGCTTCGATTTCAATTATTGATGCCTCTACCCCTCAAAACGTAAATTTAACCCTTTATTTGGGTTAAATTGTCTGTATTTTAACATTTAAAAAATATTTGTCTATTAAAGTACTAAAGTAGGATATCAATAGACTATATTTTACAATAACAACAAAATGAGCACAAATATAACCCATTAAGGAAGGATCGAGTATTACATTTGTTATTATAACCAATATTATACAATATAACCAATATTATAATCAATTATACCGAGTTATAAAAACCTAATTTATTATAGACATTTGTTTGTCAGATTAAATAGGCCTACAACGTTCAAGTTATGTAATCAAAGTATTAAAACTGTAATACTGAATTGAAAGGTTATGTCTGAAAAAAAAATTTAATAAATGTTAGCCCTTAGTCAGCTTTACTTCCTCTCGACAACCTACGAAAAAAAGAAAACTCTCCAACATCCAGCACTAGACAGTCCGTCGCGCGCCTGAAAGAGATTTCGTTAATATTTTTACCCAATTCCCTTCCCGTTTTTACGCGTCGGATTAAATAAAATTCTCCTGTGTCAATAACGTAGGCACCCAATACTTCGAAAATATCAATGTTTTATCGTTTCTAAAAATCGTAAATTTTCCACCCCAAGTCAACGTTGACAGCAATGATAAACTGTTTCGGTTTTTATCAGGGTAAAATATTCAACCGCGATTTCATTTTGTACGTTTTGTTTGGCTAAACTCTTTACGACGGCTGTAAAGAATAACGGCTTACTAAACACGTCTGGAGTGGGCGTGGTGTGTTACAACAATAAATCATGTCCATTGTTGTAACAAAACAGGGGGTCGCTGCTCAATTAAACTGTTATCAAAAAACGATTACGTCTTTCTATCTTGTAAGCCACCGTCGCGGTCTCTTGATAGCTTTCGAAACGTTCATGCACTTCTGAAGCGAGCCATAAACGCTTTTATGTCCGCCATAAAAAACAAAAGACAAGAAACGTGGTGCTTCCCTAAACACAAATATTAGTCGGTCAAGGTCGTCATAGGAATTCCGATTAATGATGCTATAAAAATACCGATTATGACGTCATTTCGGGTGTAATAAAAGTTATATTTAGTGGATGACGTATGGTTTTATTGCCGGTGATTACGCTGTAGTATTTGTTCTTCATTCACTACTGGATCTAGGAGGGGTTTTAAGACATGACAGAATAAAATGAATGAAATTTGTTTATGAGTAAATTTGTAACTTTTTTATTACCATTTAGTGTTTTATGGTATGAAGGTGCAATGACCTCTATAGTTCTAAGAAACATTCTGTTAAATGTTGCCTTAATAGGCAACAAGTTATGATAGGCAATTATGACTATAATTATACAAAAACTAAAATCAATAAGAAGAAATATGTGAAAAATACTTTTTTTTGAAAGCTTATATATTTTTTTGTTTTTAACCAAAAGCCATGCTTTCTTCTTAATTACGAAAAAATAGATAACGGTTTATATTATGTTTTCTTGAAATAAAATTATCTTTTACTCATGTTTACAGATAATCTATTGTTTGGAATATTTTTTTTTACTTCAGATAAATTATTTTCAATGAGAATTTTTTCCTCGGTCATTTACTTTTAACAATTTTACTTTTCACCCTTTAGTAGCCTACTATTTTTAGATTTTCATTTTAATTGTAGTGATTTTAATTTTTGATAAAAAAGGATGTTTTTAACAATAGTTTCTTAAACTTTTTTGTATTGTAACTGACACTTGCGTTTTGTACTCATATAAAAATTTCAAAAATTAAAAAATACAACTAGATAAAAAATAATGAACCTCTAGATTTTAAAAATAACGCTATGGATTATGGAAACCAACATCTCTATGTCGAGTTTATAGCGATACGGTTCCTATTACAAAGTTTTTGATAGGCGATTATATGTACAGACAATCTTTGGTTACAGACAGAATCCTTCAGTTATTTGGATTAAGTGACATAATTTCGGTAGAGTACAAGAGAATAGGTTCGGTAAGCTACCCTATCTAGAGAGTATCCAAAATAACTTTATTTCCAAAGATCGGTTAAAGAGTTCAGTGAATAATTAAGATATATAACAATGTTATTATACTGCCCGCTACAAAATAACTAAAGATTCTATGTAACCGAAGACCTGCCATGAAAATAAATATTTTCTTTCCCAGGTAAATTTACCTCCATTATGATTATTCAATTTAGAGGAGAATTTTAAACAAATTTAAAAAGGTGAAAATATGTCTTTCAAAATATTTTTGTAAGGTTTTGTTCTTTATTGATATCATGTCTTGTATTATTACAGTACAAACCATATTATGGCATTTTGTAGATTATTATAGAATACATATCCTCATTAACTAATTTCAGTTTTTTCCCATTTCCTCTACATTTTCTAAATATATGATCATTTCATTATCTTACAAATATGCGAGATGACTTCGATGACTTTCTAAAAACTATTCTGTGAAATGTTATATCGGACATTGGTCTTATCTAGTTTTAACCTTTCAGGTTACACAAAAACAAAAGCTTTCATAAATGTATTACTGTATAATACTTTTGTATATAATGTTTTATAAAAAAATGTTAAACTACGAATTACAAAATTTTAAATTATCTTTCAAAAAAATTAAAATATGTTTTATAAAACTTAAGCTAATTAGTCTATATTGCTCTAGATTTCTCTATTGTCAATTATTTTAGATTTTACGTTAATTTTCCATCTATTTTAAGTTAATTTTTCGATAAGGTTGATTTAATGTTTAATCTGGGTAATTTCTTAGATTTTTTTTTATTCAATAGTTTTGTTTGGAATTCAACAGTAGCCTGTTATTACGAGAAAAATGTGGGTCTACCTTTGAGTAAACACAATATAAACTAACACCAGGTCGCAATTATTAATTAATTGTCTCTTACGCTGTTAAATGACAAAGTAGGGCCTAATCATCATCATCAGTGAGTAAAAATTCTAAACAATAATTTATAGACGACAATGTTGTCGAACGCTTTATGAAAAAATAAATTGTTCATTGTGAATTGCTGTTTGTCATTATTTAAGGAATAAGGAAATTAGGCTACTGTATTTATCGTTGGTTTGTCATGACGTGTTAACTTTGCCTTAAATTAAAATCTCCTTTAAATTGTTTTCTGTATAAATATCTTGAAATCTTAGAAAGAAATTGGTGACTATAAGATTACAAGTAATTAATGAAAAGTTAATTAATAATAATATTTAATTATAGCCTAGCCATCGAGGATATCTTACTGCTATAAGGATACATTTTAGAAACAAATAAGCACAAAATGTTATGAATGTTATGAACTATTATAAACTCCATATTAATAAACCATTGTCAGGCACCTATGAAATTAAAAATGTAATTTCTCGTTTTCCACACAATAACTTTAATGAGTTCCCCCCATTACTTTACATTAATGTAAGTTACAAAATAATTAATTTAAAAATTTCAAAACATTAAATTAAATTCAGTCATTGAAGAAAGAAGTACAAAATATTAAACTATTAAAGAAGCACTTTAGCCTACATAAGTTATAGACTAAACAGAGTTTAGGGACAACAAAAAAACTATTTAATGATTGTAATAATTTGGTATAGATAAACGTTAGTGCAGATGTGAATAAACGAAATAACAGTGATGCTATTCGTGAAGAAAAACAATATTTTTTAAAACAACTATAATTCTACGTTCAAATACAAATAGTCTCTTTTCATTTGAACAATTCTATCCATCGAACTTCTACAGGGAGGGGGTTGAGGAGTTTACTTTGCTTCGCTCTTGAAATTAGAAATCTGCAGAGCAACCCGGATTTCAGCCCATCTATTTCTTTTCCAATTTACTCTGGATCATCCCATTTGGTTTGTACTGGATCCGATACAAAGTTAATTTTTAGAGAAGCTATGATTACAACTGTAAACCTGGGTAAGTTTCATTCTGTTTGTAAAATCTGTAAGGTTGCCAAGGGTTAGTTTTGGAACGCTGTCTCGAGTAAGTGCAGGGATACATTTATGCTGTCAAGTTTGTTTGTCATAAATGTTGATATTTGAGTTTGTATTTATGAAATTAGGTCAAGAATAAAATTGAATTGAAATGACTCTGGGCGCCTCTACACTTGTCTTGTGTTCCTATTTCTTTAACAAATTTTCAAAGTAACTTTAATTAATTTTTAAATTAGATCAAATTTCCTATAAGATTCTTTAACAATATTATATATGTTGATATTTAAAAAATATCTGAGAACAATTAAAAACGACTTGAAACTTTAAAATGTAATAAATCTCATTATAATAACATAATTTAAAAGTAATAAATTAGGCTACGTTTTTCTAAAAACGAATATTAGAATAGTTGAAAAATTTATCACGTTTAATATCAAGATTTATTAGGAGAATAGGTTATAGGCATAGGTTGAATATAGGTTGAAATATTTTACTTATGCAAATATATTTTATAAAATGGACCATATTTATCTTCAACATAATTAGCCTCCACTATTTCATTCTTCAATTTGAGGTAATATCTTACCCGTATAGAATTTAGCCTATTACTTCAGCAGATTGGGAATTTTATTCAAAACAATTTTTACAAACAAAAATACATCTTTAGAAACAATTAGAAAAAAATACAATTTATTGAAATACATAGAAATACTTATTTTACTAGGGCGGCTGCTTCAGCTTCCTTCCGTCGCCGCCTTCGCCATCCCCGCTGCTTGTTGCGCCACCGGCGTTTAGTCCTGAGCTCTTTTTCCTCATTGTCCCTCATAAGTTCTTTGTAGAGAAGGATGTTGCCTTCGGCGAAATCTTTGTCCGGGACGCAGACCCCCGGAGCCAGAACGAGCTCAATAAGTAATATATGAATACTTGCCAAGTTTTGTACACACTCAGTCACTGTCAAATAACAGTGGAATACATTTCTTAAAACGTTTACATAAAGTGCATGCAAGGTTAGCATTAATATATTTGTTTCGAACTTCAATTTGAGCTAATATTGAACACGTATAAATTTTATAATAGTTGCCACGTTATAGCATATAGGCTACACACTCACAGTTACAGTCTTATGACAATGGGGTATATATCTCAAAATGTTTACAGTGAAAGCATTCAAAGTCACTCACAGTTACAGTCTTATGACAATGGGGTATATATCTCAAAATGTTTACAGTGAAAGCATTCAAAGTCACTCACAGTTACAGTCTTATGACAATGGGGTATATATCTCAAAATGTTTACAGTGAAAGCATTCAAAGTCACTCACAGTTACAGTCTTATGACAATGGGGTATATATCTCAAAATGTTTACAGTGAAAGCATTCAAAGTCACTCACAGTTACAGTCTTATGACAATGGGGTATATATCTCAAAATGTTTACAGTGAAAGCATTCAAAGTCACTCACAGTTACAGTCTTATGACAATGGGGTATATATCTCAAAATGTTTACAGTGAAAGTATTCAAAGTTAGTAGTTTTTAGACTGGTCTAATATTAACATTTTTGTCTAAGATTTTCTACATTTGAACATTTCTTAAGTAGACATAAAATATGAATAATTTTTGAGTGTTCTAATAATGTAAACACATACTTACGGCGATGATGAAAACTTCCGTCTAGTATTGTTTCTTGCAGAAGAATCATATAGCTCTTTTTATTTTGCATTCTCGCCACGAGATTGTTGTGTAGTCCAGTATTGGTTGAAGAAATATAATTACTGATAGGAAAAGGTTTTAAAAATATATTCTGGATGTGACATTGTAATGATTTCAATTCCAGTGTAAAATATTTTTAAACCCAAAACTGTTGCGATATAAGAGTTGGCAGGATCAAACAAATTTCGAAGCATCGTATTAAAATAGGTGAAATTTTTAAGCAGACAAATTTACTATAACAAACCCATAATACCCTATTACCCTACACATTTCTCATTCTCATCTTAAAATTGTGATCTGAGCAAAGACTTTTACATTTTTATATGTGGGGATTTTATAGGTTCTTGTAGGCCTATAGGTCCTTGTAAGACTATAGGCATATTCTTACGGTCATACTTAGTCTATTTGGTTACTTAATACCTATCTTCCTCTTGTGCTTTGTAGACGGCATCTAATCTATTGTCAATAAACCAAACTTTAAATTAAATATTAATTATGTTTTTGTTTTAAACAATAACACTTTTCTACAATTTTTTGTATATTTTAAACCTTTAAAACTCACAAAAGACCATTTATTCCTTTTAAATTTAAAACTTATATACCCTATTATAAAACTATATATTCCTTTTAAATTTAAAACTTATATACCCTATTATAAAACTATATATTCCTTTTAAATTTAAAACTTATATACCCTATTATAAAACTATATATTCCTTTTAAATTTAAAACTTATATACCCTATTATAAAACTATATATTCCTTTTAAATTTAAAACTTATATACCCTATTATAAAACTATATATTCCTTTTAAATTTAAAACTTATATACCCTATTATAAAACTATATATTCCTTTTAAATTTAAAACTTATATACCCTATTATAAAACTATATATTCCTTTTAAATTTAAAACTTATATACCCTATTATAAAACTATATATTCCTTTTAAATTTAAAACTTATATACCCTATTATAAAACTATATATTCCTTTTAAATTTAAAACTTAATAAATATAAATTTTTCCATTGACTTCACAATAAAGAATAGCCTAAGTGGCTATTCACAATAAATGAAATTTAAATACACTAGGTAGATGAAGGAAATGCAATTTTTTGTATGCATTACAAAAAACTCTAATAGCTTCTTTATTATTTTTGTAATTTTAATAAAAATGTTGAAATTATTCCATGGAGATGGTTTTTGTTTTCGAATTCCAAACCGCATCTTGGAATTCAAAACGTTTCACTTGTATGATTAAGTTCACAAAGAATGAAGACTTTAGAAGGAAGCGCCAAGGCCTTGTTACACGATGCAGCTGATAATACAATTAAGAAGTCTGGTCTGTAGACTAGACGGTCCTAATTATGATGTATTTCCTTTTTGAGCACACATGTGGCGCTGGCCACACACAGATGAAAATAACGTTATGTAATGTATTTTAAAAAATCTGCTGATAACATATCAGTCCCGACCTTTTCGAGTTTAGAAGTAGTGGAAACGGCGAGTGCAGCTGAGATTTTGTGCCACTCATTTGGAAATTATTTTCTGTGGGAGTAAGTAAATTTCTACTGTAATTAACAATTCCTTTCAACAATTTTAAAAAGTGACACTTCAATTTAAAAAAATCAATTTCTAAAATTATTAAGACGAACCATTACGTAATTAACAACTTACATTGTTATTAGTGATTTATTTTTTAATTATTATAAAGATAGTAAAACTAAATGCCTTAAAATAAATAAATTAGGAGGGAAAGTATTTCTTTTAGAATAAAGAAAACCGTCTTTTTTACGTATTTTAACATCTTTTAAACAGGAATGATTAATAATTAGGATGGCGTTTCCACAACTATTTGTTGTCCTTTTCCAGTCATTATTAAACTTATGGTCTTAAGACAGATATCATCAACAATATCTTTATCAATATAAAGTTAGAGTATCTTTCTATTAAATATTAACTCTTGACTTTTTAAAATAACCGTATTATGTAGCCTATTCAGAATAATTTCATAAGAGTGACTGAATGGAAAATAGATTCATTAGTTTAATTAGTAAACAATAGGCCTATAGCAATTTTAGAACGTTATTCAAAATTTAACTTGCATAATTACGTATTCCCTAAAATCTTAGGCCTATGTAAGTTATTTTAGATGAGAAGGAATATTAATTCATTCTATTCAACTTATTATTTTTTAGCTATATTTTACAAGGTAATTTAAAATTTCCATAAATAAATAGCTATAGTTTTGTAGCTTATTTTAAATAATTAAGACTACAAATGGCAAAGGTTTTAATAAATGGAATAAACTACAATTGAACAAAATTACAAATTAAAATAATTTAAAACAAATTTAAATATAATTAACCTAGATATTTAAATTCATATTTATATTCATTCAAAAACATGTTCTTTTTACTTTGTAGGTCTATTTAGTACGTATTTTGTGTAAAATATTGTAAAAATAACTTGATTGATAGCCTATGTTTCTATAAATATTACGTTTTTAAAAATTAAGACAAACAATTACATTATTGCAAATTAAGAATACATTAAACCTTTTATTAAACGTTATTAGTAAATTGTTAGTCAGTTTTTTGCCACTGAATGAAAATTAACTTCCGAGCATATTTTAAAATGATGTAATAAGTTTTAAATAATAGATTTAACGTATGAGGAATAACAAGAAAATTGGATGAATAATCAGGCTTCTACGTTTGTCATGTTTCCAATTACATTACCTTAATTTTCTCATAGGCTACGAGTACAGTTGTGTTATTTAATAATTAATAAAATATTAGAAATTATTTTTCTGGAAATAATTATCAAGTTTGTATACATAGTTTTAAGGTTAAGCAAAATGTAGTCTATAGTTTGAATATTACGTTTTTATTTAAATCTGAGAACCTAAGTAAATCTACTGACCTACTCTTATTCTTTATGAGAACGACTTGTGGGAGCGGTAGCCTATATGTGGGAGTGGGGCTGCGAAGGTCAAAGTTGAAGGAGTGGCAGTAAACCGGACCGATGAAACTTAAGTATCAAAGTGTTTAGTATTTTAGAATGTTTTTCCAAACGTCGCCTCGTATTAGGACTAGGCCTAAATAATTATAATAACTTATAATTAATTAGTTAAAAAAAAACGAAATAATTTAAAGACTCACTAAAGGCCCTATTATCTGAAATAACAATAAATATTCTATGAAGTGTTTGAAAGCAGTCGTGCATGAGCTTTGGCTGAGATATCTCAATGCAATGAATGGAGTGCATATAAAAAATTTAATTTCAATAGTTTAGAGTCCTGTTTAAATGTTTCGAAATATTTTATTAAAGTAAAATTTTTAAATAATTCTAGTTTTTACTGTCCTACTATGAAAATGCAAGGAATTACGTAGCATAGACACAAAACTAGCTTCTTTCCCCAACTGAAGAACTATCTCATTTTGTAACCGATATTTCTAATGGTTTCTAAAAAAAACTATTAGCCTATATTAAGCGGGAAACCATGGCTTTTACCGAGAAAAAATAATTTTAAAAGATATTTTTATGTAAAAAACAGTAATTTCTATTGACTTCAATACTTCTACCCTGGATTTATAATTTTAAACATTTTTTTAAGCTACAGAGTTGCTATATTCTAAAATAACAAAAAAAAACGTATTTAATTAATACTATTCACTCTCTGGCGTAGAAAAACTTGGCATACAAAATTTAGTTTCTAATTTTTTTTTTAAATAACTCTTAATTACAAAATGTTCACCTCTCTTTAAAACTCATTATTTACCTTTCACAAGAAAGCTATTTCTCTAAACCGGTAAAAAATTTACCCGATTAGCCTATGGCTATAGGTTTCTACAATTTTCCATTCCAAATAGTAGACCTACGATATTCAAAATTGGATAAAATTAAACACCACGATTTGTGCATTTTTTATCAAGTTTCAGGTAATATATTTTTAAATACATTAATAATTTAAACTTATATTCTACAATTCAATATAGTCTAATTCGTAAAGTCATTTCTTGTTGCCCTTCTTGTTAATGCATCCATTGAAAATATGACAGCCTAATCATGTCACTGAAATACGCATTATATTGCACAATAAAGTGTATGCGTGTAGCTTGATTTTCTTATGATATTGGGAGTGTTGTTATTAGTGATTAAACAATAATTAATTTAATTTCTTTAGCTTTAAACTTCTGTTTACTTACTTTCCCATCATATTTGAAATGATAAATAGTGAAGACAGTTATGATTTGAATAACAAGTAGCCTATAACTTATAGCGTTAAAAACCACTTTGTTTAATTAGGCAAATAAATTATGTAGGCCAATATAGGCAATGTATTAGGTTTAACTTTATTTGAGTAGTCTGGCTATAAAGATTTGACGATCTATAGCCTATTAACTCTTAAGCTAAGAGTTAAGTTATTCATTAGCACCATTTTATAGCTTAGAATGTTGAGATTAAAAGTTCTTAAACTATAGTGTCAGGTACGAATAGGAATAAAATTTAAAGCTATAATAGTTTTAGGCTATAGTCTACCTCATATTTGATGATTAATAGTTTTCGTTTTCTTTATTTATTGTAAAAACATAGTTATAGGCTACATTTTAAATAATAACAACAGTGAAACTTAAATCAGTTAACTCTAAATCTCACTACACATTAGTTTAATAAAACAAACACACTAGTTTATTAAAACAACCAGACTAGTTTCGACAACGATATTACCTTCATCAGTGCTTGGCTACTACTCTGATGAAGGGTAGTAAAACACCGAGATGTTATCATCTTTATATTTTTTGACCGTTGTGAATAGTTCTCGCTAACTAAGCTCTAAATAATTTAATTTTAAATAATAGCCTATCTAAGCAACCAGTAACTTTTATTAACTTTATATTCTGGCTATATCTTCACGGGCGCAAAAATTTATAGCCTATATTTTTGAATAATTAGACTAAGTTGTATGAAATTTAAAACAAATACGAAGGACAGTTATGCAATTCTAAATACACTCATCTTCACTTCTGTTAGGAATATTTGTATATATTCGAGTAGGGTTTCCTGACCTTCCTAACATTACAATATTGCCGCATTGCTTTTAGGCCTATTAGGCCTAATGATCCATAAATTCGATTGCTACTAAACAATTCATAAGCCTATAAATTAGCATACAGACAAAATGGTTGGTGAAAACTAAAGACACGTTTTTGAATTATTTTAATTCTGGAAAACTAGACTAAGTTAAGAAAAAAGAATTAGTATTTTATAATAGTATCCCAATAAATTAAGTTAACCGTTAGTCTAATTTTAAGGAAAAAACGATAAAACAATACATGGACATAGCATTTTTATATTCTGAAATATTTTCTAGAAATAAGACTACGACTATTACAATCTCATTATCTATAATATTCAGTAACAACACAAGATTATTACACGAAAAAAAAGAAAATTAGGACCTTCATATAAATTATAATTTAAGAAGGTAAAGAGGCAAACAAACAATTATGAAATAAGGCCTAAATATAGGCTAATTATAAATTTGAATTCTTTATTCTAGAATTAGATTTGCGAATATTTTAAAATATTTACTATTGAATTTAATAGAATTGAATTGACACATTTATGAATTTTATACATTTAGAAGCTAGCCTAATCTATGTATTGTGCTGTACCTATATGGAAATTAAAATACTTTCCTATTAATTTTTGAATATTCTTTATAGCAAACTTAATGTTTTTTTTTTTAAATATATCTTTAAATTGGTAACACTTAATGGTTTTTTTAAAATAAAACTTTTTCAACGTTACAATAAACTAATCTTAAGAATAAAGGGTATTAAATGAGTAGGCTACTGAAGACTACATATTTCAATTACGTTGAGGTAATTATTGGTAATTAAATTGATTTAAAATATAATTTTAAGCATATACTATTAGTTTGTAACCAGATTATAACCCAATCTGCAATTCAACTCGACCTAGCGTTGTCTATCCAAACTTCTACAACTCAGACTCCTAATGGTGTTAAAAGTTAAAAATAATCCATCATTACCAAGATGGCTGAACAATGAATTGATTGGTTCCTGTCTGAGAGGCTGTTGCCTAGCAACACTTTTACATAAATTATGCAAATGTTTTCCCCGGTTGCCATGACAACAGTGATGGCCGCTGTGCTTTCTACCAATGGGTGAATGTAGTAAGAGCAGCCATCATGGCAGGGGTTGGGACACGGAAATTTGTTCGTTTAGTTCAGAGTTTTTACGCCAGAGGGTTACTTGTACGGCAGTAGCTCCGTCCTTGTCTCACAGAATTATTGATTGACACATGGTGGCTTGTAGTTTGGATAGTTTGTATATGTTTCAGGAGTTAGAACAGACGTAGAACATTGTACTGTCTCAGAATAGTTGTATACATGTATTCATAAGTTTTATTTTGCAGCTGTAGTCAAAATCAAACTAATTATTTCCCATCTATTTACTTCTTTCGTCAGTTTCTCAAAACTGACCATACGTACTTACTTAGAAAATATAATCACCTATATTTGTTCACTACACTGACGCAGTTTACACAAATTTCATTTTAAAATGATAATTCTGTATTACAGAAAAGATCTTTTTTTAAATTTGTTTCACCGAAACTTGTTAGTTTTCAGTAGAATGATAAAAAACGTTATGGAAATCCATAAATTGCCTAGGCCTATATTAAATCAGTTATTTGTAAATTTATTACTATAAATAAATATTGTAACACGGCATAGAACTTAATAACTGAAAATTTTATACTCCTAAAAAAGCTAGAGCCTAATCCTTTGCAGAATAACTAAGTAGTTTCAATGATTGCTACTTTAAATAGTTGCCAAGAATACAAACACACATCCTATATAGCCTAAGCTTATATAGCAAATGCCCTTTTTAGATCCTAGGACATATCATGTGACCACAAATTGTAGTATTGAGATTAGGCTATATTAAAATTCGATCACAAGTGAATCTGATGAGAAAGTTTTAGGACTATATGCAGTATTTAATAGTCGGTTGGTGAAAAATACAGCCGACTAGAGAATGTGTTGGGCGAGCCTACTGATTTTTAATTAATGTGTTACTAAACGAATTAAATTGCTTAAATACATTCAGCTTCCTTAAATACATCGCCCCAAAAACTAATAGCCCTAGAAATTAAAACTGTAAACACTGGATGTTTAACAGTATTGTCACATTTACAATGACATAGGCCCCACACTTTTTTTTACTTTATTGACACATAGCCTATTCCATTCCGTTACGTTTTTTTAGCTCATATGTCTGTTTTTGTATAATAATAGCGCAAAAATTCAACTGATAAGAAGGTACTAATAAATTTATTTCATAAATTTAGCTAAAACTAATTATTTACTAAACACGATTTTTTAAAAATACGATAAAAAAACGATAAACATATAGGGCCTATAGGCCTAATAGCCTATTTAAAATAAGGCCTATAATAAATTTGTAATTATTAAACTATAGGACCTAAATGTAATTTGTCAGTTCTGCTTTTAACATCTACAAATAGACTACCACCAACGTAGTTGTATGATTAAATAATAAAAATATGGTACAACTCACAAATATACAATTTTTTATTCCATACGCGTTTCAACGACTAATTTGTCGTCATCCTCAGTGAAGATACACAAATGAAATTAACTAAAAATATATATATATATATATAACTTATATATATATATATATATATATATATATATATATATATATATATATATATATATATATTAAACATAACCTATTACTCACAAGCCAGCTCGAATATTATTTGTAGTTGTATGAGTTTATAATTATTGTAGTTACATGGCTCCTAACGTTAAAAAATATTTTTAAAATACCCTAAATAAATTTTTCTGATAAGTAAGCTTAGGTCAAATTAATCAATCAGGTAGTGGGCCTATGTTATTAAATTCTAATCATATAAAAAGTAAAATGATGTGTATATAAATATTATAAACCATTTATTTAATGAGATAAATTAAGTCGCAGAAATAATTTATTCTTTATTATAGTATAATAGACCAATTTAGTCTTTAATAGTCTATTGTTCTTAAGTGGTTATCGGGCTACTTCACCTTTCTTGCAGGCCTAGATGTTCAAGTAGAAAACCAGCGTCGGGTTGTAGCCTAAAAGGAAACATGCATAAATTCAATAAAATTGTTTGATTCTATGTGTATAAATGTTAATAATATTTATATAGATATTAATATAAACACACGTTTGAAACAAGAGGTTAAATACATAAAACTATAACATACAATAAATAAGCCCTAACATTTAGGATGGGAAACGCTTACTCTCGGTCAGTTTTTCGCATTACTAAACATATAAAACTAACACTACTATCGTTTTAAACATAAACTGGAAATATCGTTATTAGTCCAAAATGTCAGGCTAGAGTATAGCGTTAAATAAGAAGGGACTGATAAAAGACGTCAAAACCACTAACAAAAAATGAACCGGATACGTTCAAAAAAGTAGACCGTCTGTTTAAGAATGCACGACACGGTGAGCTTAGAGAGCGAATTCTCATCTAATCCTATTTCTTGAACGAGACACAGAAAGGAGTCTGGTGTACAGAATTAAATAAAATCCTACAAGAGTTGGGTATCAAGTAGGAAGATATTGAGGAACGCTCCAAGGATTCCAGGAAGAAGAAACATTTGCTAAAATCGATGGAAGACTACATTGAACGAATCCATGAATATTATACGCAGCTGAATATAGAATTTACATTTTCATATGTTCGCTCTTCATTATATTGTAAGGAATAGCCTAATAATAATTTGTTTGTGTAGAGCTACGTATTGTTTCAATAATTGAGTTATGATCAAAGCGAAAATATGTTTTTTAATTATTTAACATTGTAGCCAATGTTATATCTATATTCTAATTATTAGGCCTAGTATGCTTAGTAAAATTGGATAAATTTGCCAGCTATTTAACTTGGGCCTAACTTTTTTTCACAGACTGTTTACATTTAAATCCTAAACGTTTTCGTTTCAGATTTGTTTTTTACTTCCACTTAGTTGAACACATTTATTACATTATGTAGGTAAAGTTACGTATTACATTATCTATAGGCCTATAATAACAACAACATTTTTACTCTTTTTTTAAGAGCTACAACAAATTTTCTATTGTTTATTATAGAAATTAATCATTGAGCTTTAAAAATACACTTTTTATAATTAAAAAAAAAGTTAGTCGAATTGAATGTCAGAGTAGATAAGCCTTTTGGCCTATGTGTATTGTAGTCGCTATCACATAAGATTAGCCATTTTACCTCTCATTTCTCTATATAAATTATTGTTAGGCTATTAATTTTCCAAAATAGTATCAACGAAGTAGGTTGCAGCCTTGTTACTCAACTCAGCATTTGTGATTTAGTTGGTTCTTAGATGACCGAGTGATCTGTACTTGAAGAAAAATAATAATTTCTCATGACTCTTCGGAACATGCGGTATCAATATGTTTAGCTGATTAAATGCAATGCCATCTAAGCGGAACGGGGAATGCTTTAGATATAGAGACCTAACGATCCTCTAGAGGAAATTTAAGTGGCCGGACTTTCCACGTTTCAACTCACGAAGGAATCGCTCAAGTAAATTTGATGCTAAAAGCTAATTATTATATTAAAAATGATCGAGAGCATGTTTGAATTGGACACAAAAATACCTTTATAACATTTAGGCTATTACGAGTGTTTGTTACAAGTGATTTTAAATTAGTCTATCGTTTTACTTGATAACAAAGGGAAGTTAAGTTTTAAAAGCGCTTTTTGGTTGCATTAGTGTAAGTTATATAATGTTAAACTGTTATACGCTACAGAAATTTATAAATTAATGTAAATAACAAGCAATTAATTTTTGTCGTAGCCTATTTGTCATCCACACAATATAATCAGTAGGCTACTTAATATAAGGTAACAACAACGGGGTGATGTTAATAACAATATGTCAACATCAATGGCCATAGCTATTAAACACTGAGGTCAACATGAACTAGAATTTACAAAGAAGAAGGCAATTAAGAAAAATACCAATGCATATAGTTTAAGAGATCATAGGGAAGCGAAATAAAATGTTGAACAAATGTTTACGAAATACAAAATATTTTATCACAATTGTTTAAGAACTTAGGTCTAATAATTAGCTTAACATAGTTTAGCTTATAATAAATTGTAAAACAAATATAAATTCCTATATTTCTAATATATACTTTATTTTTCTTTTGTTACAATAGTTTTCAATGTAAATTCGTTAAACATAAATAATATAAAAAGTGGCATTGAAAATTATAAAATTAATAATGTAGTTTAAGACATTTGGTACAATGTAACACTTTGTGAAATAGTTTTAATACTTTTATTATAGTCGTGTAGTAAGAAAATTGTTGTTACCTATTAAAATACACAGTTTTAATTAATCCAAACATATTATTCAAAGAAATATATAAGTATACTCATGAATTCTATTTTTGTGCTAAACATAATATCTATCTTTACTTAAGATTTTGGTTAAAAGAGTTAATTGTAAAACATCTGCCCTGTCAGCCTATATTAGAGAAACTAAGTATTAAACCAGTTAAGCAAACTTTATATTATCAATTATTACGTTCCATACTAGTATATTTTTATAAAGTATTGTAGAAAACAATTACAAATACAAAAGTTTTACAAATTCTTCCTGTTAAATCCATGTTGGGCGTTGCTGGAATGGCTTGACTGAGAATAGTCCACCAATGGCTGCCAGTTACGTCGAGCAATGGCCCGTGATCTAGGACAGAAATATTATGTTATTAAACACTCTCTTAAAATTAAGGTAAATAATAAATTTTATAGTAAATTTATATTTTTCTATAATGTTTATGTGTATATGCCTGTGTATAAAAATTATCAACTATCTAATCTTTTATAATATTAGGTTACTAAACGTAGATAACTGTTAATGATTGATAACGATTAATAGGCCTATTATAAAATATGTTTAGTAAAATGTATGCTGTGACTATGCTAACGTAAAGCATATGTTATTTATTGTATCGTATGTTATTTTAGGCTTATTTAACTATAATAAAAAACTTAAATTAATTTATGCACTTTATAAAATATTTAGAAAACAACAAAACGTTTATAAATTGCATTTATCTGCAATATAATGTCTCTTATCAGCAACTATGTATAATAAACTTAACTTATAATAATTTTTTTAATAACTCCAAAATTTATGTTAAGAAGTTATAGTTAAAATATGTTGCGAAAGCATTTTATTTGATAACTTGTTATTATGATTAAGCCTAAACATCGTATTATTTTACCAAAAGTATTATTTTACCAAAAGTATTATTTTTATATAGTTTTCGATTTTTAAATCTTTTTTAAACTTAGATCATATTACTTATTAAATGAGGATAATTTTAATTATAAAAATTTTAAGACATAGTAGCGCTATTCTTCGAAAAGAGTTTAAAAACAAATTTTACATCAGCGCCATGCAAAAAAAACTACAAATTTTTGTAACAGAAATATAAAATTTAATTATTATCTTAATGAACGATATTTGAAAATATGTATGTTTTATTGCATAAAAAGAAATAAAAGGGATAGAATAATTTCAAATTGTCAAGAGTCTCTAAACAATATATTGGGAAAGTACCTTAATCTGAAATTTTAGCAAAAATTTTAAAAATCTTATAGAATCGTTGAAATTAAATTAAATGAAATCGAAATTGATCTTTAAATATTTTTGACTCATTTAGAAGAAATATTTTTAATTTTAGATTATTATTAGGGCTTTAACTTCACATTAGGTAGGCTAAAACAAAAACTTCAGGTTTTATATTTGTATGTAATTAAATAAAACAATATTTAGAAGAAATATTTTTAACTTTAGATTATTATTAGGGCTTTAACTTCATATTAGGTAGGCTAAAACAAAAACTTCAGGTTTTATATTTGTATGTAATTAAATAAAACAATATTTAGAAGAAATATTTTTAACTTTAGATTATTATTAGGGCTTTAACTTCACATTAGGTAGGCTAAAACAAAAACTTCAGGTTTTATATTTGTATGTAATTAAATAAAACAATATTTAGAAGAAATATTTTTAACTTTAGATTATTATTAGGGCTTTAACTTCACATTAGGTAGGCTAAAACAAAAACTTCAGGTTTTATATTTGTATGTAATTAAATAAAACAATATTTAGAACAAATATTTTTAATTTTAGATTATTATTAGGGCTTTAACTTCACATTAGGTAGGCTAAAACAAAAACTTCAGGTTTTATATTTGTATGTAATTAAATAAAACAATATTTAGAAGAAATATTTTTAACTTTAGATTATTATTAGGGCTTTAACTTCATATTAGGTAGGCTAAAACAAAAACTTCAGGTTTTATATTTGTATGTAATTAAATAAAACAATATTTAGAAGAAATATTTTTAACTTTAGATTATTATTAGGGCTTTAACTTCACATTAGGTAGGCTAAAACAAAAACTTCAGGTTTTATATTTGTATGTAATTAAATAAAACAATATTTAGAAGAAATATTTTTAACTTTAGATTATTATTAGGGCTTTAACTTCACATTAGGTAGGCTAAAACAAAAACTTCAGGTTTTATATTTGTATGTAATTAAATAAAACAATATTCAGAAGAAATACTTTTAACTTTAGATTATTATTAGGGCTTTAACTTCACATTAGGTAGGCTAAAACAAAAACTTCAGGTTTTATATTTGTATGTAATTAAATAAAACAATATATTGGGTAAATAGTTTTAGTAAAAACTGTGAGTCTAACTACAAAAAAATCTTTAAATCGCATAAATTAATTTTCCCCTTCCACAGAAACCTCTCCGACCACTACAACTATTTGGTCAAGTCTATTTGAGTTTTTTTTTCATTTGAATAAAATTACAATAAATATCAAATAAGTTATAATTTTTTTTCCTTCCGCTGAATATACGAGCGGCTGTTTTACAAGACACGTTAGAATAAAAGGGAGTAATAAACAATGGATTTTGTAGACCTAGGTTTCATGTAATTATACGAAAGTGGGAGACACATGTATGCCTGTGCCATATCTTAGGTTTATTTAAATAAAAACGTGTTTTGTACAGTCTGGAACTATAAGAAGTTCTTTTTATAAGATAATAAATTTATATAAGCCTAAGGCTTATTCATTATAGGCTATGTAGAAAGTAAAAGAAGCAGGATCAGATCGGGTGATTATCGAAATGCATGGTTGTAAATATTGTTTTATTGATTGTTTGTAACCTATGTATATTGGATAGGTACAATACCTTTGCTAAATTGCTCTATAAATTGATGGAGAAAGAAATATATAGTACATCAAGCAGATCTAAATCTATGTAAAGCAGCTCAAAGTAAATATATGTGAACAAACAGAGCCTGATGGAAAGTCTTTGATTCTTCTCCCCATTGTACAATAACTTATGATTTTCCAACACAGCTTTAAAGTCTTTCTTTTGTAATTGGTGGTATTGAACTTGAATATGGCCTCTAGATCACGACACATATAGAGGTACCAGAAAGGTTGAACATTATAGTCTATGAAATATCCGTTTCTACGAAAACTTTTATTCAACAAGCAACAAAAAAAACTCTAAAATTACTCGTTATTATAAAGCTTAAGCTATACAAAAATAGGAGCTAGAACGTGCTTAATACGCTTTTTAGGCTATGGGTCATTGAAATGAAATACTATGCAGTTATTGAATACAAGATCTTAAAAGCAGGTGTTATCTAAATGCAATTATTTATTTAAAATCTCTTGAACTGTTGGCAGTTAAGAATCTAATTCATTCTTTTCTTCTCCCCTACAAAATGTAGTCCTGTAGTTATAGTTAAATTCAAATGTTTGTAATTGTTATTATTTATATTGTTTGTTTGTTCACTTGTTACTAGTTTCTGGTATACGTCTCCCTAAGCGGTCGTTCTCAATAGTAAGGCGTCACTATAGGCAAGTATAAGTTTTCAATATAAACTGTGTGTGTGTGTGTGTGTGTGTGTGTGTGTGCGTGTGTATGTGTGCGCGCGTGCGTGTTCATGTGGTGATATAGGCTATTTGAGAGAAGTAGCCCAGTCATAAAATTGACAAGGTAAGTGAAAAGTGTGCTGTATAGGAGCTCAAAGAACTACTTCTTAAACTGACTTGTTTTTCAAACAAACGCAATAGCTCATAAATCCAATACGGCTTTTCAGTTTGTTGCTATAACTGATATCTCTGTTAAAACTGGCAATTAATTTCTAAATCTGGCAATACTTTTTAAATTTTCTTAACTACGTGTCCTCATATCATGAGCTTTCGTTTAGTACCTTAATTAAAATCAGAAAAATTATGTAAAGACAGCAATTTCCTAACTGAACCCTTTTTTGAGAGGTTAGAAGAGAATTTCAAGTCAACGCCCTTCAGAAAAATAAAAGTAACATCTAACGGAGTAGAAACAAATTACAAACAGAAGGGCATATAAGTAAATAATGGGGGCTTAAACCAATTGAACAACATAATATGAAATGAAATAAAATAATTATAGAAAATTATGAATCAACCATAATGTAGCAGTTTTTCTGAATTACCAAGAGAACTCATTATTTTAATGATATTACTTGTACGTTTCTTGTATTTATATGTTTTTTTTTCATTAACATTTTTATCAATTTTATTATCTTTTTTTTTATAAAAACGTTTTGGTTCTTGTAGAGCCAAAGTCAATGTAGATCTCCAATTTTAGGAAAACTAATATCAAAGCGTCAGATATTACGCTAGTGCTCGTTTCTGCAAGAAGAGTTAATTCTTTCTCCCAATGAAGCTGATAAGCATATTAAACACATCGTTCCGACGGTCTTAAAAGGAACATTGTTGAAGTCATAGAAGATTCAAGCCTATCGAACTTGAGCTAAAGAAGCACGTTTTTATGAAAACAATCTTAAGAGCCTTACCCGCTGGAAAAACTCTCAGTTAGTTACTGCTATTCATTTTTGTCAAATTTAGGCATATCTATAAATAATATAATGAACAAACATATTAAGAATAAATTTACCTCAGACGGTCGGTATGAAATGATTAATTGTAACAGTTTTGTGTTTACTATTATTTAGCCTATACACAAGAGTTGATTGAGATGACTCACTATCCATAGAGTGACAGTTTTCCTTACACAAACTCTATAAGGTGAATCCTCAGGTTGTATGGAACGAGATTTCCTCAACTGAGAATGGAACATCACCCTTCTACATGAGTTTAATGAGATGACTCACTATCCATAGAGTGACAGCTTTCCCTACACAAACTCTATAAGATGAATCCTCAGGTTGTATGGAACGAGATTTCCTCAACTTAGAATGGAACATTACCCTTCTACAAGAGTTTAATGAGATGACTCACTATCCATAGAGTGACAGTTTTCCCTACACAAACTCTATAAGGTGAATCCTCAGGTTGTATGGAACGAGATTTCCTCAACTGAGAATGGAACATCACCCTTCTACATGAGTTTAATGAGATGACTCACTATCCATAGAGTGACAGCTTTCCCTACACAAACTCTATAAGATGAATCCTCAGGTTGTATGGAACGAGATTTCCTCAACTGAGAATGGAACATCGCCCTTCTACAAGAGTTTAATGAGATGACTCACTATCCATAGAGTGACAGCTTTCCCTACACAAACTCTATAAGGTGAATCCTCAGGTTGTATGGAACGAGATTTCCTCAACTTAGAATGGAACATTACCCTTCTACAAGAGTTTAATGAGATGACTCACTATCCATAGAGTGACAGCTTTCCCTACACAAACTCTATAAGATGAATCCTCAGGTTGTATGGAACGAGATTTCCTCAACTGAGAATGGAACATCGCCCTTCTACAAGAGTTTAATGAGATGACTCACTATCCATAGAGTGACACAGCTTTCCCTACACAAACTCTATAAGATGAATCCTCAGGTTGTATGGAACGAGATTTCCTCAACTGAGAATGGAACATCGCCCTTCTACAAGAGTTTAATGAGATGACTCACTATCCATAGAGTGACACAGCTTTCCCTACACAAACTCTATAAGATGAATCCTCAGGTTGTATGGAACGAGATTTCCTCAACTGAGAATGGAACATCGCCCTTCTACAAGAGTTTAATGAGATGACTCACTATCCATAGAGTGACAGCTTTCCCTACACAAACTCTATAAGGTGAATCCTCAGGTTGTATGGAACGAGATTTCCTCAACTTAGAATGGAACATTACCCTTCTACAAGAGTTTAATGAGATGACTCACTATCCATAGAGTGACAGCTTTCCCTACACAAACTCTATAAGATGAATCCTCAGGTTGTATGGAACGAGATTTCCTCAACTGAGAATGGAACATCGCCCTTCTACAAGAGTTTAATGAGATGACTCACTATCCATAGAGTGACACAGCTTTCCCTACACAAACTCTATAAGATGAATCCTCAGGTTGTATGGAACGAGATTTCCTCAACTGAGAATGGAACATCGCCCTTCTACAAGAGTTTAATGAGATGACTCACTATCCATAGAGTGACACAGCTTTCCCTACACAAACTCTATAAGATGAATCCTCAGGTTGTATGGAACGAGATTTCCTCAACTGAGAATGGAACATCGCCCTTCTACAAGAGTTTAATGAGATGACTCACTATCCATAGAGTGACACAGCTTTCCCTACACAAACTCTATAAGATGAATCCTCAGGTTGTATGGAACGAGATTTCCTCAACTGAGAATGGAACATCGCCCTTCTACAAGAGTTTAATGAGATGACTCACTATCCATAGAGTGACAGCTTTCCCTACACAAACTCTATAAGATGAATCCTCAGGTTGTATGGAACGAGATTTCCTCAACTGAGAATGGAACATTACCCTTCTACAAGAGTTTAATGAGATGACTCACTATCCATAGAGTGACAGCTTTCCCTACACAAACTCTATAAGATGAATCCTCAGGTTGTATGGAACGAGATTTCCTCAACTGAGAATGGAACATCACCCTTCTACAAGAGTTTAATGAGATGACTCACTATCCATAGAGTGACACAGCTTTCCCTACACAAACTCTATAAGATGAATCCTCAGGTTGTATGGAACGAGATTTCCTCAACTGAGAATGGAACATCACCCTTCTACAAGAGTTTAATGAGATGACTCACTATCCATAGAGTGACAGCTTCCCCTACACAAACTCTATAAGGTGAATCCTCAGGTTGTATGGAACGAGATTTCCTCAACTGAGAATGGAACATCGCCCTTCTACAAGAGTTTAATGAGATGACTCACTATCCATAGAGTGACAGCTTCCCCAACACAAACTCTATAAGATGAATCCTCAGGTTGTATGGAACGAGATTTCCTCAACTTAGAATGGAACATTACCCTTCTACAAGAGTTTAATGAGATGACTCACTATCCATAGAGTGACAGTTTTCCCTACACAAACTCTATAAGGTGAATCCTCAGGTTGTATGGAACGAGATTTCCTCAACTGAGAATGGAACATCACCCTTCTACATGAGTTTAATGAGATGACTCACTATCCATAGAGTGACAGCTTTCCCTACACAAACTCTATAAGATGAATCCTCAGGTTGTATGGAACGAGATTTCCTCAACTTAGAATGGAACATTACCCTTCTACAAGAGTTTAATGAGATGACTCACTATCCATAGAGTGACAGTTTTCCCTACACAAACTCTATAAGGTGAATCCTCAGGTTGTATGGAACGAGATTTCCTCAACTGAGAATGGAACATCACCCTTCTACATGAGTTTAATGAGATGACTCACTATCCATAGAGTGACAGCTTTCCCTACACAAACTCTATAAGATGAATCCTCAGGTTGTATGGAACGAGATTTCCTCAACTGAGAATGGAACATCGCCCTTCTACAAGAGTTTAATGAGATGACTCACTATCCATAGAGTGACACAGCTTTCCCTACACAAACTCTATAAGATGAATCCTCAGGTTGTATGGAACGAGATTTCCTCAACTGAGAATGGAACATCACCCTTCTACAAGAGTTTAATGAGATGACTCACTATCCATAGAGTGACAGCTTTCCCTACACAAACTCTATAAGATGAATCCTCAGGTTGTATGGAACGAGATTTCCTCAACTGAGAATGGAACATCACCCTTCTACAAGAGTTTAATGAGATGACTGACTATCCATAGAGTGACAGCTTTCCCTACACAAACTCTATAAGATGAATCCTCAGGTTGTATGGAACGAGATTTCCTCAACTGAGAATGGAACATCACCCTTCTACAAGAGTTTAATGAGATGACTCACTATCCATAGAGTGACAGCTTTCCCTACACAAACTCTATAAGATGAATCCTCAGGTTGTATGGAACGAGATTTCCTCAACTGAGAATGGAACATTACCCTTCTACAAGAGTTTAATGAGATGACTCACTATCCATAGAGTGACAGCTTTCCCTACACAAACTCTATAAGATGAATCCTCAGGTTGTATGGAACGAGATTTCCTCAACTGAGAATGGAACATCACCCTTCTACAAGAGTTTAATGAGATGACTCACTATCCATAGAGTGACACAGCTTTCCCTACACAAACTCTATAAGATGAATCCTCAGGTTGTATGGAACGAGATTTCCTCAACTGAGAATGGAACATCACCCTTCTACAAGAGTTTAATGAGATGACTCACTATCCATAGAGTGACAGCTTCCCCTACACAAACTCTATAAGGTGAATCCTCAGGTTGTATGGAACGAGATTTCCTCAACTGAGAATGGAACATCGCCCTTCTACAAGAGTTTAATGAGATGACTCACTATCCATAGAGTGACAGCTTCCCCAACACAAACTCAATAAGATGAATCCTCAGGTTGTATGGAACGAGATTTCCTCTGAGAATGGAACATCACCCTTCTACAAGAGTTTAATGAAATGAAAATTAAAACACTTTAAAACCGTGTGTAATATGTAAGATTGGTGAGCGAATTCATTGATACTTAGGCTTTACTCAAATAAAATTAATAAGAAGTACCTACGAATAAATTAAGTAAAACAAAAATTTTAATAACGCCATTAATACTCGTATTTGCGCATAAACTCTCATTATTATTTTAAGTAACACTTGCAGGTCCTGAAATTTATTGTAGGCTACTGGTATTAATAACAAAATCAAAAAGAAAAACAAATAAATTATAAACTTTAAGACACTTCAAAATTGTTTTATGGCATATTATAAAATATTTGAAAGGCAACGTGAAGTTAAACATTCAAAATACTGTTCTTTAATTTACAACAAGCATAACGTCAATTTGCATTACAGAAATATTTACATTAAAACTATTTTAATTATGACTGATTGTACTCGGGAGGTATTTGGCCGGAATGCCGTCCAAGATGGGATCTCCAATTAAGCAGGAGGTAAGCCAGGGCCCTCCTTAAGGTCGTGGACTAATCAAGATTTTAAGTCGAAAATTATTTTCGTCCTTGGAGCGTAAGCGGTAAATTTATAGAGTGGTCGTAGGACCTGACTACGTGTGAAGATAAATTGTCAATTAGAGGGAAATATGGCCATTGTGTTTTGTGACTTAAATGCTTGATTATTCATATAACTTCAAGTAACTTTGGAATATAAAAATATGTATTTACTTGGCTTTAATTTCTGATAAATTATGTTAAATCTTTTCCAAACTTTGATATAGTTTAGAATAGTCTAGACATTTAAAAAAAAATTGTTTATTATTTAGTCATACAATGCAGATTGTTTCTACGTAAAACAAAGTTTCTAAACTTAAAATGAATAATACATTTTGAAATGTTATTTATGTTCTATATCTCTGGTTATAAGTCTATCTAAAAATTACATATAAAAGGGCGTTCTTCTTCAAAAATCTTAATCTTTATTCTTTTACTTAATTTTATATTTCTTCTTCCACTATTCACTGATACATGTTTCAAAGGAATAAAATGTACCAAACATCCAGTGTTTATAATATATATTGTGAGACTAAATATATGGTCTACAAGTAAAATACACAGGAGTACCAAAACATAACTTCTCACGATACAAAATTGTTTAACCCGAACCAAGTTTCCCTCATCTCTGACTAATAAACATTGGGAAAAGTGATCAGTGATTGGTAGTTAGTGATTCGGTGATTAGTGATTGGCAGTTAGTGATTTGGTGATTAGTGATTTGTAGTTAGTGATTCCGACTAATTGTGATTGATGATAAGGGCAAATGGTTGCCTAAAAAATGTTTGTGATTCTATTGGGAGAAGTTGTGTTTTGATACTATGTATATATATTTTTTGTATCCTGTGTTTGATTATATAATTTTTTTAATAGACTATTATTTATCTATTCCTTCCATCACATTTTTCTATTCGAAATCAACATTTTAATCTTTTTTATTTTGTTAACAACTTTGCCATGTAGAGCAAGAGACTCCATAGATAGTGCATTCTTCTTTTCGATTTTATTTTTTCTTCCTCAATTCACTCCGAGACACTGTTTAGGGTTAATGATATGTAGAGTACTATTTACTTGTATATAGTTTCCCCATAACTATCCTTGTTTCTCTGCCTCTGTCTAATATCTACGTTCCCGTAAGGATTTCCTTTTCATTTAGTCTTGTCAGCAACATTAGTCAGTGCAGCAGGACATTCCACATAAGTACTTTAATACGAGTAAATAATGTTTCTAAATCTGTCTTAGATTAACATAACTTACGCATATATTTTGACCTATATATTACTCAATACGATTATGGGAAATAGGCCCTATATGGTATTTCAAAGATGTCAAGCTAATAAATCTATTAGATTTAAATGACAAGTGTGACCAGTTGTAGACTGTAATTTAACAATTATTTATACTTCCGTTTACAATTTTTAAATGTTATAACAGCTACTACATGCTGACAGTGATGTAGGGCTAAAAGTAATGATTTATATTAATTTCTAGTAACAAGGCTACACGTGAAGAGATAATTACCGTAAAATGATTAATAACGTAGGCGTTCGTTTACACTCGGATGTGTGTGGTCCTTGA
>JBAIZL010000002.1:227208642-227226142 GCA_036971475.1 Prosapia bicincta | reverse complement strand
GAGAAGGACCAACGGATAGTAGAATCCCTAAACCACGTCTTGATTGAGGAATGAAACTTTTAACTGTCGAAAATCTAAACTTTATATGCCTAAATTTAAATCTTTAGGACTATATGCAGTTAAGAAAAACATAAATTACAGAGATTTTAAATACCGAAACCAATGTCCTTGCGTGACACGCCCCTAACCCAAATACTTCTTTGCCTTAAATGAAAATGCAGTAAATAAATTTGCATGCATTTTATTGTGAAAGAAACATGGACTACAGTATTTACTGCATATCGTGGTTTTTAGACATAAACAAAACCTCAGTGTTATATTTAAAATGTTTTGATTTATTATTGACTTATATATTCTTCGTGTTTTCAGTTTTAGAGACGCGGTAGTGAGATGGCCGAGTGCGGATCGGCAAATGCACACCTTTAAGACAACCGAAAAGGTAAGAGGAAATTATGAAATTTTGTGTAAAGTAGATATTCATTGTATTTTTTTTTTTTTTAATTTTGTACATTGATTTTTTGTTGTAGACTACAGTAAAATTTTCGTATTAAACTAATTAAAACGGGGTTGTACTATTTTAACTCGCACAAAATACGTAGTATAGGCTATCAATAGATTTGTATTTTAATATTTTAGCCTACATTGTTTCTTAAAGTGACATGATTTTTTCTTCATTAGGGTTTGATTTCTTTTAACTGAGTGTGTTGGACACTTTGTTTTTTTAAATTAACCTGTAAACATGTATTACACATTTTTTTAAATACTTACAATGTGTTTTATGAAATAATATTTACGTTTCAAATCAGAGAGGCACTAAAAGAGAAAACATCTTGACTATCAAATATTACTTCACAGTTTTTTACTTTAGTCTCTCAGACACTAAGATATTAAAACTTAATATATTATAATATAAAGATGTGAAACTTGAAAAAAAATACCACTTAATTAAAACTTGTGTTTAAAACCACATAGAAAATAAACAGGCCCTAATATTAGTGCATTCAGTAATAAATTGTTTAAATAAATTTAATTAAAAAAAAGTTTAAAAATGTAGGCTACCTTCAACACAATAAAATTGTTGGTTTCTTAAAATAAATTTCATCATTTTTCATAAAGTACTATAGACCTACGTCATATCATTTTCAATGTATAATCAACTATAACAAAGGCAACACTAAATCTCTTTTAACTGAGAACAGTATAAATACAGTTTAAATACAGTTAAAGTTTTCGGTATTTCTGTAAACTATGAAAAGAAATTCTTAAAAAACTACGTTTCGTACTGTTTATTTAATCATTTAAATTTGGATTTTGCAAATCTGGGTAGTAAATATATTTGGGTCAGATTAATATTGGTTTAGGAAATGTTAATTTCTATTTTTTTATAAAACATTTCTTTAAATTCAAACTATTAATATATTTTTTATAATGCACAATTTACTTTTAAAAACTTTAGTTTCAAAACTCTGTGAAACATTTTTAAACAACAATATTTAAAAATCTTTTTTTGTTTTTGTATTATAAGAAGAGCCTAATAAGTGTCTGTGGGTTGCCTCAGGGATATAAAAAGCAGACATGATTAAGATGGGGGTATGTATCTTCCAAGGGAGTTATTTCATTTGTTTTTTAAATTAAAAAAATAAAGAACGCCCATAACAGTGCATTAGAATTGATTCTGAATAGTAAAATGAATAACGGGTATTTCGTTTCCGGAACCTAAACCTTTCCCTTGAATCATATTTTAAAGACCAAATATGTGTTCAAACAATTTCTGTTAGAATGGTTTATAGAAAACTAAATAGATCTTCCTTATTCTAGGAACTAACGTTCGGTATTGACAGTTGATTTTCTAATACAACACTGACACACCACCCACACTGTGTCGGTTTTGAAAAAGATTGCAATGAGACGTTTTCTGTGAATTGAATGAATTGAAAGTTAACTTGAACAGAATTCTGTTTGAAATGATTTTGGTTGGAACGGCCAATAAAATACTTGATACAATTTATTTAGTTGATACTACTTTATTTTACTGATACCCTATATTTTTGCGTATTGTGCTATATTTTTAGACAGTTGTAACAATATTTGTTTAAAAATATATTTTCAGTGTCAACTACTTTGTTCGATTTAGTTAATTTGAGGCAATTTTTATGTCAATTTCACTATCAGTGTATTTTATTGAAATTATTAAAGAAATTAATATCTAAGGTTGTATAAAACAGATTATGTTTAGATTGATGCACACAAAACACAGACGTAAAGAAAATATAATTGTGTTTACTGCTACTTATAGGAAACGAATTTCCTCAATTTAATAGAAGCATTCCTTTTACAATAATTACAATTTCATCAATATAAAGCATTTTAAATTGAGATTGTATTCTATACATAAATATCTCACTAAGTTTCTGCTTACATTTGTTACAGTTTGAGACTCATTTCCGGGTCTATTTAATTTCATTAGGTCAACTATTTAAGCCAAAGTTGATCGAGCAAATTGATTGAGTTCAAGTGTGTGTACTATGTATTCCTTATGATCTAAACTTCCTCACAGCAACCAATAAAAGAATTGTTTATAAATCAGCTCCATCAAAACAGATTGGGGAGGTCGAAGTCCTTATAAATATAAATTTGACTGATAACTGCCACAATGTCAAGGTTACTCAACGGCCTTGAAACCAGCTGTTTATGACGTCATGACTTATCTGTACATAAACATTTATTGCTGTCTAGCCTCACGCACGGGTCTCTGTTTCATAGTCGTAAAAAGGCTCTCCACCCCTGCAATCAGAAAAGTAGTTCAGTTCTGAATGTTACGAATATAACATGCACAAAATGTTATTTTTAAAACTTTCCAATTTAAATTATAGTTACGTTAAAATTATGTTTATAATATTACTATTCTAGATCGAATATAAGACTTAAAATCGTAATATTTAAATTAAAAACCAATACTTTGGAAAATAAAAATAAATCACTTACTAAAAATTACTCCATCGTATAAAATCAATTTGCATAGCCTACACTAAAAACAAAAAATATTTTGTTTTGTAGTGTAGATAAAACTTTTAATTTAAGCCAACATAAACTTAGGTCAAAATTATTTCATCAAGCCATCTTTGCGTTTTAAGATCTCAAACCTAAAACTTCACAAGAGGGTATTTCAACTTATTTACAACTATAAATTAAACATCTTGAAATGTTTTAAAATAGAAAAATGTTTGAAGGCGATGATAAAGCAAACCGTTATAATTTCAATGTGTAAGGTGAGACCACGTACAATCAAATGTATAAAAACCTATAGTATGCCCTACTTAATTTACTGACACTAACAAAAGATTATTGTTGCAAATGAGGTGTTTCTTTTACAGATTACTAACAAATATCAATAACAAACTTAAAAAATCAATTTTTCCAAATAACTTATTTTAAATATCAGACATATTTTCAATGTTTCTATTGAGTGTATTGAGGGGGGTGTAAATAAAATAGGCCTTCTTTAAATACCTGTAGGCCTACATTTCAAATAAAGAGCTATTTTGAGAGATATTGATTTCTGCTAAAAAGGTGTCACATGGACAAAGAAAAAAATATGCCATGTCAACAAATGTAATCCATCTCAATAAAGTCTAAACAGTTTTATTTTGTGTAACTTATTTTCATATAATATAAAAAATAATTAAATGCTTTATTAATTAATACACAATATCAAGAGCACAGTGGTACAATATATTACAATAAAAATATTGAAAAGAACCCCAATACCACAAAAATAATCAAAAATAACAAATAAGACAAGTTACTTAAGATTAAACCCTTATGTACATTTCGATGACCATGTCATCATCATCAGAGGGTCTTGTTACAAAACACAATCTAGCTCACAAGAAGTTACAAACTAGAATGATTCTAGTTTGTAACTTCTTGTGAGCTAGATTGTGTTTTGTAACAAGACCCTCTGATGATGATGACATGGTCATCGAAATGTACATAAGGGTTTAATCTTAAGTAACTTGTCTTATTTGTTATTTTTGATTATTTTTGTGGTATTGGGGTTCTTTTCAATATTTTTATTGCTTTATTAATTAAGCTTAATTAATTAATTATTAGCTTTCTTGTATGTAAATAACAAAATCTGTAGCTTAACTATAGTTCATGTAAGACAAGTTGTAAGCTAATATGTTTTAATTTAATTATGGCAGATTTTATGCTCTTTCAAAACACATAGGAACTAAAATATTGGAACATTATTGGTAGTAATTCCTTCAAATATTGGTTGACATCAACAAAAGGATAGTAGTATCTGTTAAAAACCTAATATTAGCGATAACATCATAAGAACTTGAGCAAAACAATCATTTCGACACAGTTTAAACTTAGCCTTAAAAGCTCATGGCAATATTTGCTCTTACAAATAAAATATTATTGATAACAGAATAAAGTGAAAGAAAGGTCATTATTATTATTATTTAAATCATTGAGAAATTACCGTGTTTGAAGTGTGAATATTAAAAAAAAATATCATAGCCACATTGTATTTTTGTTACGTAGTAAATATGTAGCAATGTAAAGCAATTAATACAAATAGGCCTATTGCAATTTTGTTGTCTTACAGAACCCAACTTCTTTTTGCATTAGCTTATCAAATGAATTTATTTCAATTCAGCATGTTTCGCAGAGTATATATTTACATACTTGAGTCGTCTGAACCCTCGCGTGTAGGGATGCGAATAAGATTACGAAATAGGGGATGATGATGAGTAGTGTTCCTCTCAAGAGGGTTGCCATTAGACTTGGGGTCGCGGGAAGAATTTTTCGCAAGAGATGATAGGGGATGTTTTTGATGCGATGCGATGCATAGAAATAACTTTGCTCATTTCATCTTTGCTTTTTTTTACATCGGTTCAAATCGAATTGTGTTTGTTTTAAATGCAAACTTCATTTCGTCTCTATTTCACGTTTAGAAATTTCTTTCATTAAAATCAAAAAAATCACACAATGAAGCTAAATTAGAAACTTAAACTTTTTGTTAACATTTTTATATATTCAGGAAAATAAGTAATTTCTATTTGGGTCGAAGATGTTGAACGAAATTGATTTGTTTTAGAAATAAGGCTGTTTTGTGATTTTTAAATAAAAACGTATAATATGTTAGTAGGACGTATGTACGTGCGTGATGCTACGGTAGCGTGTACGTGAATGCGAGAAGCTGTAAGAGACTAACGTATTCGTGGTCGCTTCTGTAAGTGTTTGATATTATTCACGTTTGTACATACAGAATGAATAGATATACTTAGAATCAGTATTTGTGTATGTAAACGCGAAGTTCTCATCGGTTTATCAACTGGGATATGTTTACAAATGGAAATGTTAACACTTCCTAAAATATGAAATATTTGTCATTTTTAAGTGTAAAACAATTTGTCAAGCTATGACTATTAGAGAAACAAAGCGGATTTGAAGTTGAAATTACCAGGCGTATTGTGCGGACCACGTAACCGTGAGCTTGGCCTTGAGAGATCGCAGTAGGCGAGACGTGACGTAAAGGGTCAGTATAAATACTTTCCTACAAACAAGATAAGGATTGTCAAAACAGTGACTTGCGTGAGACGGTTGATATTAGATAAGTTCAATGATAAATTTACCTTCCGTATGAAATAACAAAGAAACTTGAAATATGTGTAGACTTAATGGATGCAGAAGCTGTTGTATAGATCGTACTGAATATGTAAAATGTTTTAAGAAATGGTAGTACATGAGATATCTCGTGCGATTTCGTAATGCAAAGTCCACGGTTACGTGATCTGCACTATAGCTATTGGAGATTAATAACTACTATAGGCCTACGTAACGCCAAACGTTGTGACTTATTATAACCTACAAGCAAATCGCTATTTATTCTTTCACTTCTACGAATCACATCTTGACTGTCGACGAAAATTATAAAACACAGTCCCATTGAAGGCATCTTATATTTCTTCAAGTTTGGCCTAAGTCATAAGTTACGCCTAATCGTACTCACACCTGCAGGTACATCTTTCATCTATCAGTTAAATCTGATGCGAGAGCAGTCCAAAATGAATAAAATAAAGGGAATGATAGGAATCAACATAACCTTAAAATCTTAAGATAAATTTATTCCTACAAAAAAACTTTATCAGATGTTCGCAAATACCCAACGTTTAAAAAAGTGACGAAAATCAAAATCAACAAATAACTAAACAAAATTGTCGATAACTCTCTCACTGTCACACACACACACTCTCTCTCTCTCTCTCTCTCTCTCTCTGTTTCTTCTTTCTCTCTCTCTCTCTCTCTCTCTCTCTCTCTCTTTTTTTTTTTTTGATGTTTCAGAAAAACTAACAATTTAAATATCATAAAAATAATGCAAAATGTCTATCTATTCTGTTTGTCAAATATAGTTATACAAAAGTGCAAAAGCGCAATTTTCTCTCTGTTTCACACACACACACACGTGTACGCGCACATGTGGACTATAGGAGAGAATAAAAGATTTCAAGTACCGTAATAGTTTTGGCAGGTCCAAAATAAAATCTACTATCCCTCATAAAAGTCGTAGCGGTCGTTCTGCATGTTTAGAAATCATAGGTAAGCTTCTTACACGTAGGCTACTAGTAGATCCAAGCATCTGTCTAATAGTGAATTAATCTGAATTAATAGTGAATTTTGTACCAAATAATAAATAAAATTATTTGCTTCTTGTATAATTATTTTTTGCAATATCTGAACGTGCAATTATGTTTTCAATATTTTTTTGAACGTATAATCTATGTTTTTATTATTGCCAATAAGTTTTTATGATCTGGATTTATACTATACATTCTTCAAAGGAAGATTTATAATTCTAAAGAGCAAAAAGATTAGTGAATGAATTCTATTACAATATTAAATGGTTTTGTCATTTTTAATAATGTCTCATTAATAATAATAATCAATAACCCATTTGTATAATATTACAAATTTCCCTGTTTGTTTCAAGATAACAGCCATTTTTGCACACCTCTTCCACCTTCCCACTCTACCACAAGGAATAAACATTCCACATAAAACGTCCAGTCTAAGATATGTCACAGCTTTCTAAAAGCATTTGAAAATAAATTTCCCTCTGTGGAATCCTCGGCTCCCCCCTCCTTGAATTCACCTTGTTATTGTTGGCGGCGTGGCAGTATGTTAGTCGACTTTATGATCACGTGACACGCTGTCTTCCAGCCAGCCACAACTTACCGATCTCAAAGCTCGTTCTTGACTTTTCTCGCATTTTGTAAAATAATCGGCCTCTATAAAAGATGGAAAGGTTAGCTGTTTGTATGCCAAGTACGGAGAGACATTAATTCTGGTGTGGGGCATTACAGCTTGTGTAAAAGTTTCTAAGTTTTGCAAAACTTATTTATAAGAAAAGATTTCATTACTAGTCATAGAAGTTGTTCAGTCTTTCTGAATACAAACATACATAATAGTAATAATACATACATAATAATAACATATAGTGCGAACACAAATAAAAAAAATCTTGCAACAAAAACGCATATTCTATAAAATTGGGCGAATAAAAATGACAGCGTGATTGAAAATTTAAAAGCATTACAGGGAGAAAAAATTAATAAATTTCTGAAATTATTTCATAACTACATTTACGGATGTTAATTTCTTAATAGACGCCCTAAAGGACTGCAATAAGTTACAGTAAAATAAAACTCCATCAAAATAAAATAATAACTTGAAATATATTAAACGCAATGCACATTATTTAGAAAACCATTTTCGGAATTAAAGTAGTTAATTAGGTGCTCCTGAAGGATTAAAGTAAAACTTCAAGACACGACAGAATGACAAAAGAAAATGTGTGTTAAACAAAAAATTTAACTTATTTTAAATAAATTTGAATAAATTTAATAATTATTAAAACATAATAATAACAATATGAAATTTACAAACACATAAAAACACAAAGTACAAACATATTAAACGAACAAACACATATTCTTTGATACTATCGAAAACCTGCCTTTAAAACCGTCACCCTTGATCCGACATCTCCGAAGCAGAACACACTGGTGAAGATCGTCACATAGCGATCGAAAACGTTCTGTCTCAGTAGGTTTTAACAAATTTACAAAATTTAATGTTCGGATAGTTAAACTATTGTTTAAGTGATTAATTAAAAATAAGGTTCCCATTTATTTTATCTTAAATGTTTTTGATTCCTGTATTTCCATTATAGCCTACATACAGGAATAATAAAGTAGTAGGTCTACTTATATTTAAAAAAAGTAATAAAAAATACATTTAATATTTATAATAAAGTATTTTGAAATTTACAAACTTTGCTAGACTCGATCGAGAAACGTTGTATAACAAAATATTTGTAACGAAATTCATGAACGGCTTTTCAGAAACCGACCAAATTCAATTAGTTTGAAGAATAATTCTGGCAGGTCATAGAAGTACTTGATTAGTATTAAGAGCATAGAGGTAATATTATAGCATACAATTTGATATTATCAAATTAGGTATTAAAGTGAATGTGCAATATTTATAATAGTAGGCTAATTATTTATAATAGTAGGCTAATTATTTATAATATTAGGCTAATTATTTATAATAGTAGGCTAATTATTTATAATAGTAGGCTAATTATTTATAATAGTAGGCTAATACAAAAGCTAATTCAATTTTATACAAATCTTAAACTTCATACAGATAAATATCTTCTAATATTAGACTGTATAAATAAGGTGTGTTAACTTAATTAGATACTAGAAAACAAATTTATCCAAGCAAACAAACTAGACAAGTTTTTCTGTCATAAGTAATCATTTGTTTTGCCCGAGTAAGGGTTTTGATAGTTAAATTTATAACCTAAACTTAAATTCATGCTTGGTTTTAATTGTTTAATCTCGTTGCATTTAAAACTTTAAATGAAACTTCTACGGTTGTCTACAACTGTTGCCAACTTTGAAAATTAAAACGTTTAACCCCAACTGAATACAATCTGAACGCGACAACTTTTGCTAGAAAACTAGAAAACTTCCTCGCTGCTGGTATGAATAATTTGCTTTGTCTGGAAGATGCAATGCGCAACTCGAGTTAACCTTATTACAAATATATATTACTTCCGTGATGCGCAAAATGCTCTGTATAAATGTTGGATGTTAAATATAAGATTAATATAGTTTCCAAATAAAGATGCATTATAAAATTATGATTCAAATTTTTGAAAAAAAATAAAATTTTGTGAAAAACTTAATAGAAATAAGGAAATTCATCGTTGCTGGAAACGTATTGTATACGCCGTTTCAAAGAGGAATATTCTTAGTTGTAAAAGGTTATTAAAGAATTAGCATGCGTGCAGAAGCACGTATACGCCCATGAAGAACAAGTTTTATTTCATATCTCCTAAATAATAAATGCCTGAGGAAAACGACTTGAAGGACAAGCTAATTTTATGATCTTTACTCTCTAGAAACTTGATTCAGGATATCAGATATGTGTAGGGCTACTCATTCAAATTATCTTGCTACTCAGCGAGATTTCAGTGTGGCCTTTGATTAACCTGGTTCGAGGTTCTTTTACACCATATTCATAATTTGTTTGGTAAAATAATTATCTTAGTGGAATTTGCCATATACTAAAAAATTCAATGTTTTAGTTTCAGTTCTTTAAACATTAGTCAATTTCATCATAAAGAAAAGGTTATATATTAATTTGACCTATATATATGAGAGAAGGTAGGAATAGAGAGACTCTCTCTCTCTCTCTCTCTCTCTCTCTCTCTCTATAATTATATATATATATATATATATATATATAATTAATAAATTTAAAATATTTCAAAAACAAGAGTATTTTCAATACATACAATATATTATTCAAAGCTTTTCACCGATAAAACAGTACCAGCATCTTCAGGAAAAATAATTATGTAACAAAATTAATATTAATATATAATACGTTTTCTTGTTTAATAATTTAAAACAACATAGGTTATTCAAATACAAGAATATTTAATAATTTATATCCAAAGCTTTTCGTTGGCAAACAGTACCAACATCATCAGGAATGAAAATTACTGTACAATAATTTGGATATAAATTAATAAATATCCTTGTATTTGTATAACCTATGTTGTTTTATTATATATATATGTTTGTGTGTGTGTGTGTATTTGTGTGTGTGTGTTTGTGTCTGTGGGTGTATAATTTGCTTATCACATTTTAAACGAAAAAACATTTTTTCCTGTAGCCTATCAAGCAAAATTCATTATACTGTAAATTTATCAACTATGATAGACTATATAGCCTAAATATATATATATATATATATATATATATACATATATATATATATATAAAAGTTAAAAAGTATATAATGAATGTATCTTGATACAAAACAAGAAAACCCTATTAGAAAATCGTACTTTTTTGTTAAAAAAGTAATTGGTTTAAAATATGATGAGGAAATTATTTGACAAAATTCAACTACAGTACTACTTCAGGTTGATTCAGATGATTATTCCAAAAGTTTTTATGATTTTGCTAGGTGAAGATTTAATTCAATGTATGCCATAACTCAAAACTGAAAATGCCTTAATAAACGAAACAATAAACAAAACACCAAAATGTATTCCTTATGTACTGTTCTGTCGCAAAATTTATTGAACATTTAGTTCGTCAGATTTTTTTCTAGCCGCAGCAAATCTATAACAATTATAGATGTACAAAGTTTATTCAAAGCACCAGGGCGAGCTTTTCTTGGGTCTTAGTTTGAACGTCTTTTATATTTAAATTTCTTAGACAATATTCCAAACTTCGAAAGTCTAATTACATTTATTTTATAACGTTTTAAACTCATCTTAATAAAAATAAAATATTTTATACAGTTTATAGATTTATAGATTCCACTAACACAAAATATATATTCTATCGATTTATAACATTCGTCCTACGAATTGTATTAGTTTTAGAATTTTTTATGAGCTGCAACTATGAAAACTAAGTATTTTAGCAATGAATACTCCAGTTCTGTAATAATTATCGTGTACTTAAAATGTTTATAATAATGTTAAAACAAATAAATTTGACGTAAACGTATTTACTACAAACGCAACCTACATAGTACTACAAGAAGGTGGATTCGTTTTAGCATCAGGACACAAAAACCATTCTCTCCCTTCATCCCCTCCTTAAGGGTTGATCCGGAGCAATGGTCATGTTTCTAAAAGAGTTCCTCTAATTTATTGTAGACGTAATCCAGCCCCTTGGCAATCTCTAGACATTAGGATTCAAGGCGCGATGGTCACTCCATCCCCCAACCCACTTTTCATTCTATCCACCCTTACGAGACGATGGGGTCAGCTATAGAAAGAAAGGTTTCCGAATGACGTTGCATCGGCTGGCGCAATGCTGATCAATTGTTATTTACTGGAATTCGTTCGTTCAGCTTTATTAAAAACAATAGCTGACGTAAACTTCGACTGATTAAAAGATCTTTGCTATCCTGAACAGTATTGTAAACAAATCATACACATATCTTTTCTTTTAAATTAAAAGAAATTAACAGTGAATTTTCTAAATTCTGAACTTATTTAAAATGTATTAATTATTCTAATTTTTTAAATTTTATAATATATTATCAACATCAATTCCTAATTGAGCATTTATTTTTTAAATTTCTTTGCCTTACTATTTGTTTCATATAAATATATTTTTTAGCACTTATAAATTTTTTGCATTTATTTTTAAAGTTTCTTTGCCTTACTATTTATTTCATATAATTTTAGAGAGAATTAACTCCCAACTTTGCTATTAATTTTTTATTTAATTTAATTTTTCGTTGAGAGTTATTTTTTAATATTTTTTATTTTTATTATAATTAGGAGTTATTTAATTTTTTTTATAATAATAATAACTCCCAACTTTGCTATTAATTTTTTATTTAATTTAATTTTTCGTTGGGAGTTATTTTTTAATATTTTTTATTTTTATTACATTTAGGAGTTATTTAATTTTTTTAATAATAATAATAACTCCCAACTTTGCTATTAATTTTTTATTTAATTTAATTTTTCGTTGGGAGTTATTTTTTAATATTTTTTATTTTTATTATATTTAGGAGTTATTAATTTTTTTTATAATAATAATAACTCCCAACTTTAACAAAGCAATAACAAAGGACAACTATACTATATATTTCTTCAGTAATAATTTATTATTTAATTTGCATTAGGCAAGGAATTATTGATAAATACAACCTCAGAAACTTTATATGGCAACCTAGGAGGCAACGGTAGATTTAAACAGCTACTTTAAATGTAAGAGGAAGCTATTTATCATTTCCTAAGTAGCTTGTTTATTGTCAATGTTGCCAGGCTGTTTGTAGCACTTGCACACTTGGTTTATTTACCAATTAGTTTCCCCGAGACGAAAAATGTATCGATAAATTAAATCACGTTGAACTTCCATAAACAATAAACAATCACTGATAAAAACCATCTGAGGAAGGCGAGATGTTGAAGAAAGGAGTAGGCCTACTGTTTACGTTGCACTATTCCTGTGGGCTTTCATTCATCGATGGAGCTTTTGTTTATTTAAACTACTTTAACGTTATCTTTAAGAGCAACTGACGTTTCAAAGCTTTACTCATTAAGTAAACAATCCAGAAGAGTGGGGATAAAAATAACTAAATTTTGTTTTCAAATATATTTGCTATTAGATTAATACTTATTTCAGTACACACACACACACACACACACACACACACACACACACACACACACACACACACACACACACACACACACACACACACACACACACACACATATATATATATATATATATACACAAATATTTATTAAATTATATTCAAAGCTTTTCGTTGATAAACAGTACCAACATTATCAGGAATGAATTATACAATAATGTCTAATTATACATTCTTGAAATGTTTCAAAAACAAGAATAAATATATGCATTAAAAGTATTCTCTGAAATATTTTCAATTTATTAATTATATATATATATATATATATATATATATATATATATATATATAATTTAAAAATTCGATTTCACAATCATAAGCTATAAATCTTGTTACTGATTATTGTAATTAGGTAAGCAAGTAGTTGTTTCTATTTTGTCGCATTAGTTTATTTACAAACAGTAATTTTGTGAAGCATGTTCAAAAAGACACTATTATCACAATTTTTGTTAATAAAGAATCACAAACAAGGACAAGTGATATATGTTATACGTGCATGTAATGCAGTAGTATGTTATGTATGGATTGGAAAAACGTAATTACTAGTGTTCAACAATTTGAAGTATTGACAGTTGTTTAAAAATTATCCTATTTCAGTAATAGAAATAAAAATATTTTGGTTGTGTACGATAATCTATCATTGATTCTTAAGGTAACTAAAATGCTTTCAAATTAATAATCGCTGTTCACGTTAGATTTGTTGCAAGGTCATGCATAAAAAGACACAAAGATGCATAACAATCTAAGAACAAATAACAAACATTGCTAATAAATATTTTAAAAATTACATAATTCAACAAGTGTGAAATTAAAACAATTGAGAGAGGGGGGAGATAATTTCATCTGCTTTATAACAGTTATAATCAATAAGGGAAAGTTTACTACTTCAATAAAATTACATACTTCACACAGGTTTTCAAGCAAACGTAATAATATACTAATTATAATTAGTTACTAAAATTAGGCTATGATGTATATATATATATATATATATATATATATATATATATATATATATATATATACATATATTAGTGGCGGTACGACTTTACCTTCTACCCAAGTTGGAACAGAATAAGTATGCATTGTTCTACTAAAAACACCCTCGGGACGCGGTGCATTGCTTTCCCAATTCTTACAAAATATGACAAGGAAACACTTTTTGAAAACGACGCCAAGAGGGCAACAAAAGGCGATTGCTTCGTTCCGTTACTTAGGTCTACCGAACTTTGCTTTTAAACATATTTTCCAAATGTACAGCCTTTCCCATTTCCAGCCCCTCCCATGGTATGGGGGTAATCGCATGCAGTGAGCAGCAAAAATTGAGAAAGGAAAAATACCAGTTTGGAGAAAAACAAATTAAAACTTTTGCAACTGGGGAGTGTTTTGCTGCAGGAAACTTTTGCAACTTTTGTTTTGAATGCGAAAACTTCAACCCTCCTGTACTCCATAGCGAAATTGATGCCATTTTGTTTGTGTCTGCCACCTCACCCCATTCTTCCTCTTCAATAGAACTGACAAACAACTTGATATATTTTCTGACACCAAAAGCAATATTTTCACCCATTTTTTTATTACGCAGTGTTATATGCAAACTTGAGATGAATTTCGTTTGCGTTCTAAAAAGTTGGAATCCCTCAACAAATTTTACAAATTTAAACCTCTTCATTTTCTGTTCCACAGAAAAAGTAGCTACAAATAATACAGTGTTTTCATTTTATGATTTATTGTATTAAATGTTACGAAGAAATTTTAAAAGTGAACATTTTTTAAATGCCTACATGAATTAAAAAAATGAAGCTACCAAACAGTTTAGTAGTAAGCACCCCCCCCCCCGTGGGCGTTTATAATAGAGGCCCGAAGTTTAGGTAAAAGCAAGGGTAAAATAATACTTACTAATTCTCTGGACTTTCACATGAAAACATACGTATCTTAATGAGAAAGCAGAATCTCTAAGTTTTTATTGACAAGTTATTGTTTATACCAAAATATCAAGATTGAGGCTGAAACTCTATCGGGGAAAATTGTCATTTATTCAAATGTCTATTAGTACAACATATTTTTTGAAGATTACATTACATACAGTTGAACGTAAACCTTCATACTGTTGAGCATTTAAACCTTCTATTCCAGAATGATAATTTCCTGTTATGGTGGAAGCAATAACGGTTGATAATTACCAATATTGTCCGTTAAAATTATACAAAGTGTTTGTTGGTGGAACAGAACAACCACCAATAACTTCGTTCGGTCTGCTCTAGCAAAGTTTGATGTCATGTACTTAGGTCTTAAGTCGATATATCGAGCTAAGGAAGGGACTGCTCGATTAAATTACATAGTTTCATTTTCACAAATCTTACCAGTAGAAATTCCCTATGTTATATTAATGTATACTTACAATATTGTACATATACAATATAAACTTACAATATATTTATATAAAGAAGTATGCCTACCTCATTTATATATTTCTTAAAGTTTTGTGTTGAACTTTTAACGCTGCCTTATGAGCTTATCTTAATCTCAGAAATACAGGAAAGATTTGCCACGCTTAAACCACAATCAAAATTTTGAATCGATCAAGAGAAGATTTAGAATATTTTTAATTTTAAACGTCAATACATTAAGAGCACTTTCATTACAAGTTTTACTGTTAAGATACAGTATCTTGTTCCCCAAACCACATATTATTACAAACTGTAAATAGGACATGTTCAAAAAATTTAATTCTCTCCTTTGTAACCGGAATAAAATTATTGTTTTACTATGAAAAGAATTACAACACACACACACACACACACACACACACACACACACACACACACACACACACACACACACACACACACACACACACACACACACACACACACACACACACACACACACACACACACACACACACACACACACACACACACACACACACACACACACACACATACACACACACACACACACACACACACACACACACACACACACACACACACACACGCATACATGTATGTACGCACATGCACTTATGCAATTAACTCTACGATGAGGTTTTTCAACACTTCTGCTTCATAAATATCTCTTATTACAATATTTGCTTTTAATTCCCACAAAGCTTAGTGCTTTCCACCAACAAATTATTAAAGTAGGAAGGCTCCCTATTAAAGTAAAATGGAAAGGGATGATCATGATTCAGGGTGAGAGGGGGTTGGGAAATGCCTCTTGTTTTCGGCTGAAATTGAACCTAATTTGAAGTAAAACTCACTCTCTGGCTCAACGAAGTACAACTCCAATTATTATAATGTTGCAATATGTATACACGCAGCTGCCTTAGCCAAGGTGTCTAGTTGCGTTGGGGAGATATATATTAAAACCGCCCCTTCCCCGGGGGATGAGTTGAAGATAAGTATTTACAAGAACGAGAAATATAGTGAGTAGGGTTTGACGGCGAAACGTTTAATGTGGAGTCATAGAATTACAAATTTTTTTAATTTTTAAAATATATTTAGAAATATATCTTTATAACTATGAGTTATCAGAAATGTGCATCTTATTAGCTTTAATTTTTCTGAAAAATTAAAATGTTATAGTTTTTAAGCAACAAAAACCAAACAACACGTACGGTTTTCTTTATTTTGTGAAACACATAATTTTTACATTCGATATATGTAGTATTGATATTTCTTGAAAACCTGTCGTTGTGAAAAGGCTCTTGACAGCAAGTAAAACTTCTTTATTAGATTTAGTTAGAAAATACTCGTACATTATCTAATTAACCTAAAATTAAATTTTGGGGCTCTATTTGTTATGAATACATTTTAATAAATTATGTATATATATATATATATATATATATATATATATATATATAATATGTAAACAGTTCAGTAATATTTGAATCAATAAATAATTAGTTTGTTCGTAGGCCTATATCACAATTGAATCAGTTATTTTTTTATTTAACATTGAAGACCTTGTAGCAAAAAAATTGAATCAAGAAATTTTTCCAGAAACAATAATAACTTCATTACCAATTGTTTTAGAAGTGCAAAATGTTGCATATGTATTACAAGAGCTTATAATAATGTACTAAACGTCACGTCAAACTTAATACTTGACGTTAAACTCAATAAAACTTGAGTATACGATATTTTTTTCATACACTAAAAACATAATAGTAATAGGCCTAATTATAATATTATTGGCTATAAATTTTATTTTCTTCCGATAACCTTTAGTACATTCCGTCGTTCTTTCAACGCTTCATAACGATATCATATGTTCATGTTTATTTGCAATATGTAGATTAAAATCTTGTTTAATCATAGATCTGTTCCCAAATGCGCTTTTGTCCTTTCTATAGAAGCATGATTCGCTTCTGTCTTTTTCCTTTTTAAATCTAATATTAACTTAATTGTGTGTCCCTCTGCTTATATTGAGGTCATATTTTAAAAAAATTAAATATAATAAACAACAGCTTTAGGTTTTTAACCTATCCTGAACCTAATATTAAACAAAATATTTGTCACAAGAACTTTTACCAATAGGCCCTATTTGCTAAATATTTTACGAAAATCTGTAAAAAATATAATTAGTTTTAGTATAAATTCTTAAAATAACAAGTGATAACATACATTAAAATAACAAACATATCAGTATTACTCAATAATAAAAATATTCTCGGAGAAGAAGGGTTAGTTTTAAAACACTGATTTCA
>JBAIZL010000002.1:227138642-227201142 GCA_036971475.1 Prosapia bicincta | reverse complement strand
AACCAAGAACTCGTCTTAATCTATATACAAAGTTTAAAAGGAAACAACATTATATTTTCTCATATTATTTGGAAACATCATTGTCATAAATGAAATTTCAAAGATTATACATTGTAGCCAATTAGCGAATATAATTATACCACAAATTGTTGGCCGATTAAGCGGGGCAGCAACTCGAGTTTAATGAGAGTGTATTTTCACCGGACCTATTAGGAAGACAGGCTAAGGAAAACAGTTTAAACTCTTGCATTACCGATAAATTTTACATCATCAAAAGAATTAAATCTTGAAAGCACAAAATGTCAACACCTTGATAATTAATCTTCACCAGGTTTGACAGGATCAATTTAATTGACGTCAGTTTTTTTTCAGTTTAAGTTTTTATTTTATTACATATTTATTAGGTTTTCACAAATTTTTTTTAGCTTATGCAAACGCTCGCTCGCTAACTTTGAAGCAATATAAAACGTTCAATTAAAAAAAAACGCTCAAATTGAAAACCTTTAGCAAAACGTTTATTTACAAAGTTTAATCGAAACAAATTCCATTACGCCATCGATAAAATCGATCATCTGTTAGCAGATAGAAAAAGATAAAAAGGCCCGAGGGATAGGTTGTGCCTGTCACACAATTTCTATAGTTTATTAACAGCGACAACACCAGGTGAAATGTCGGCGAGGAAGGCTGCGGTGCTAATAACTTGTCTTAAATGGGACCAATGTCTTGTCTTCTCTGTAGGGAGATAAAAACAAAATGGAGTACAAGTTTTAAGGTCATCTGGGATTTTTTCAGTCATCTGGGGGTATGATATCCACAGTTTATCTAAATTTACTGCGTACTTCTACGTTGAAAAATACTGCATTTCGTTGTGTACAATAGTAGGCCTACAATTTATCCACACGTTTTTTTGTAACTTCAAATAAAAAGATTAATTTAGGTAAATCAATAAAAAAAAACGTTATGACAGGTCGTCGTTATAAACAAATGCGAAGTTTTATTTCATTATTACTATATTATGCTACATAAAATTTAAAATAGATTTGTATAAAAATATTGTTTTCTTTTGCTTATGATTTAATAGGCTACTTATAATTTACAAAGGATTTTATTTTTCCATTACAATGGCTTTCTGTATAAAACAATTCCATATAAACGTTAGTGCTTATAAAGATACAAGTGCCCTAAAAAAATAAAAATGCAAAACCTATTCCTACATATCACGATAGTATTAGAAATCTTAATTTATGCATTCATTTTACCTTATTTTAGAACCAGGAATGAAAACTAACTTTATTAACTTTTAGCGCTTTTTCTTTTTATATTCGAGGTATTTTAATCCTTACTCTATGATTCTAGACTTTCAGAAATAATTTCCACACGAATTATTGTGGCACTATCTTTCCTTGGTTGCTAAAATACTGTGCTACAAGTGTGTTTCTTTCTAAATTTCAAAACAATTTTAAACTAATTTATACATAGTTGGAGTAACAAGTAGACACGTCTTGATTCTACTTGTAACCAGGTCTACCTTCGTTAACCTACCCAACCCACACGTTCCTGTAAGTTTCCTTTACTACCAGAACCAGGGGTAATTCCCTTAATCCCATCTATATTTACCCTTCCGTAACATTCTTCTTACAAGAAGAGGGATGAACGATCCTTTAATACCCCAACAGAGAGTAGGTATATTTCAGATCTTATTTTATATTATGAAACATTATCGTAATTTCAATAGTCAAGGGTAACTGGTAGACATCTACTCGTATGTTCACTCCGATTGACTTACGGTAGGCCACCTTTGCCATTTGATTTAACAACTTTCCTTTATTGCCAGTACCAGGGGATCAATCGACCTAATACCACCCTCCCTTTTTTATCCTTCTTTCTTTAATGGGTTGTAACGTGTAAACACTTTATTATGGCTCCGTTAGACAGTGACGGACTCGGCACCATAATACGATAAATAATATACTCTTTAAACTCTGTAAAAAAGGAAGATATGTTCATAGCTTAACCTTACACTCAAATCCCTTTCTACCAGTCGTAGGCTACTCGATATTAATGATACCTAGCTACAAAAAATATAAATGTTAACCCTATTTTTCTTTTACTTGGTACTACAGTAGTAATATTAGTTGTAGGCTATTTATTGTACTAATTATATAATGTCCTAATAGTTAATATTCAGGAAATAAATATTAAATATATATTTGTAGTCGCTCAAGTTAGTAGTACTTGGTGATATTAAATTTAAACAAGTGTTACATTCCTTAATATTTATAATTAAAGAATACACAGCGTCATCACTTCAGAAGCCTTCCTTTTGTCACATCCTTAATGACACTGATTGATGTGATTTTAAACGTTATCGCCCGAATCTTGTTCGAAACGACCGAACCACTTCGTTATCCAAACATTTCCAACTGGGAAGTGATTTCCTTAAGCGTAAACTTTCGGAAAACAGTTAAATTTACGCCTCTGAAGGACGAGTTATTTGACTGCCTGAAATCGTAAACTTAGGTGTTTTATTTGCCGAAGTGATAAAACCGTTGACAAGGTTTCTTTATGAAATTAATCCTGAATTTTTGTTCAAAGAAAGAGTTTGTTACGCACAATGCTGAGTTTGTTTTTGTTAAATGTGAAATTAACGAATGTAGTTAAATATTAGTCGATTTCAATAGCGGCAGTGTAATTATCATAAAAAATACACGCCGTTATCAAAGTTAATTACAGCTGTTAATATTTTTAGATTACCTTCAAACTATTTTTATTCCACTGTTCCGAGGCGTTCTTTAACAAATTTCTGTAGATTTCAATAGATTTCAGAAGTCGTAACGGAAAATTCGTATTAAACAGATTAACCCTGCTTAAGTTTTGGTTTAATTTTTCACATAGGCCTAAGGGTATTCTGGAGAGTTGATTTTGCATTGTTTTTCTTGATTAAACACTAAGAATTTAATTTTCAATATCTTTTTTTGTTTGGATTTCAAGCGAAAGATATTTTATTTGGGACATATAAATAGACTATTTTTCCTTAAAGTTGCTTGTTGTAATCATCTTGAATTCATTGATTAAACTATAATTAAAAGATACATAACTAAGTGAATACGTAATGGCTTCTTGCTGACGCGTTTCGAAACAATCGTTCCTTTTACGAAGCAAAGCCTCTACTCTTCGTAAAAGGAACGATTGTTTCGAAAGACGTCAGCAAGTAAGCCCTTACATATTCACTTAGTTAAGTATCATTTAATTATAGTAATTTCCTTACCGTAAGATAAATAGTATAGACTATATCAATTTTGGACCGCTTGTCAAAAACATTTAAATTTGGCTCATTTAACAGAAACGTTATTTCATCTTGATTATTGGAATGTATGAGTTAAGTTAGATTACTGACGAAGACGACTATGTTCGGCGAAACTGTTCTTTTGTGTTAAAAATGACACAAATAATACTACGCAATCTACAAAACTACAAAATAAAATCATTTTTTGAAATATAACTTAAGTTTTTCTACAGATTCATTAGAAAACGGTCAAAAGGAAACGCCTTACTATGCAATATAGGCCTTATTCTAATGAGCCAATTTAAATGCATGATAAGATCAACGAACGTATTTTAAAGTATTTATTTTAATGATTTTTTACTAGTATAGGCGGATTAACCCATACTGGCAGGCCACATTTTTCGTACTAGAAGCTAATGTAAGATTCTTTTATTTTCAAAAAAAAACCTCTCTACTTCACACTTAGTGTTCACTACTATATTGCTCGAGATATGCGTGGGCATCAGTCAATCATCTGTTTATTGTTAATCCTTTGTTGCCATTTTTCATTGTCGTTTTAATTTAACTCTTTGAACCTTCCCACTTTTCCCTGTATTCAAGCATTACCCTTTTGAAGAAGTTCAGTTACTCTCTGCTCTAACTTTCCTCATTGTAGCGAAGTCGTCCTTTACTAATGAATTAGAGCATACAGTGCAATAGTTGGTGTAAAATGTAATAGGTCTGTTAATTGACTTTTCAGAAACATTTGTAAAAAGTGTGAAAATCCCTAATGCTCTAAATATCCCTAAATGCTCTTCATCCCTAATGAAGATGGGGAAGAACTTAGGTTAAGAAAGTGTAAACATAGATCTAACAAAGTACAATCTTTGGTTTAACTGGTCTTGTATCTACCATTGTTCTTGCCAGTCATTTGGTTTGTTTAAAACCATCCCACGGTCAATTTAAATACGTTATAAACACTGGCATAATGGACACAGAATCTGCATTTCCTTGTCCGATATTAGCAATGTTGCTTCAAGTGACAATATGCATTCCCTACACACTTCCTGCATGCAAAGCTTATGCATACTGCATCGTGGCCATAGTTAATGCATTCGTATGCACACTGCGTGCAGCCTCGTGCCACCTCTGTGTCTGGCGTCGCTCATGACAGTTACTGCACAAATACTGCCTACTTGATTTCAATGGCAAGAGTTAATATTTCATTCTTTATAACACAATATTTCATTTGCGTGGTATAAGAAAAATTGCATTGCTTTAAACTGGATAATAATTTGCAATAATGATTTAAAAAAATTAGTATATTGTGAGAAAAAAATCGAAATGAGTTTATTATAGATTTTGTGGGATATTAAGTTAGTAGGTGTCTGAATTTGAATTCAAAATATCTACCAGTTAGTACCCTATACTAATTTTTTCATATATAAATTTGTACAAATATACTACTTTTATCGATTTCAGTTCGCCTTACAGATAGGCCTATGTTGTTTGTCATATTAATATAACATTTTCGGTTAGTTGTATTTTGTTTTATCAAACTGAAACAGTGATCGAAATGTTAATTGGTCGATATTTGAGTACATTATCATTATACCATATCTTTAAAATTCCGACGTCCAAACTTTGTATCTCATGAGGTCTCTCACTTCCTTACAACAGGTTTTGTTTCGCACAAGGTCTCTGATATCCTTTAATAGGGTTTGCATCACAGCATATTTCTGACATACCTACAGTTAGGCTTAGCTCTCCCATCAGATTTGGCATATATCTACTGTCACGTTTTGCATCAGATCAAGTCTCCCTACCCCTACGTCAAGCTTAGCATCACACCTGGTCTCCCATATCCTTAATAACAGCTTTGTACCTCATGAGGTCTTTCACTTCCTTTCAACAAGTTTTGTTTCGCACAAGGTCTCTGATATCCCTTAATAGGGTTTGCATCACAGCATATTTCTGACTTACCTACAGTTAGGCTTAGCTCTCCCAAAAGATTTGGCATATATCTACTGTCACGTTTTCCATCAGATCAAGTCTACTATACTTCTACGTCAAGCTTAGCATCACACCTGGTCTCCCATAACCTTAACAACAGACTTTGTACCTCATGAGGTCTTTTACTTCCTTTCAACAAGTTTTGTTTTGCACAAGGTCTCTGATATCCCTTTATAGGGTTTGCATCACAGTTGGTTTCTGACATACCTACAGTTAGGTTTAGCATCTCATCAGATTTGGCATATATCTACTGTCACGTTTTCCATCAGATCAAGTCTACTATACCCCTACGTCAGGCTTAGCATCACACCTGGTCTCCCATAACCTTAACAACAGACTTTGTACCTCATGAGGTTTTTTACTTCCTTTCAACAAGTTTTGTTTCGCACAAGGTCTCTGATATCCCTTTATAGGGTTTGCATCACAGTTGGTTTCTGACATACCTACAGTTAGGTTTAGCATCCCATCATATTTGGCATATATCTACTGTCAAGTTTTGCATCAGATCAAGTCTCCCATACCCCTACGTCAGGCTTAGCATCACACCTGGTCTCCCATAACCTTAACAACAGACTTTGTACCTCATGAGGTCTTTTACTTCCTTTCAACAAGTTTTGTTTCGCACAAGGTCTCTGATATCCCTTTATAGGGTTTGCATCACAGTTGGTTTCTGACATACCTACAGTTAGGTTTAGCATCCCATCATATTTGGCATATATCTACTGTCAAGTTTTGCATCAGATCAAGTCTCCCATACCCCTACGTCAGGCTTAGCATCACACCTGGTCTCCCATAACCTTAACAACAGACTTTGTACCTCATGAGGTCTTTTACTTCCTTTCAACAAGTTTTGTTTCGCACAAGGTCTCTGATATCCCTTTATAGGGTTTGCATCACAGTTGGTTTCTGACATACCTACAGTTAGGTTTAGCATCTCATCAGATTTGGCATATATCTACTGTCACGTTTTCCTTCAGATCAAGTCTCCCATACTCCTACGTCAGGCTTAGCATCACACCTGGACTCCCATACTCTTACCAACAGACTATGTATCTCACAAGGTCTCTCACATCCCTAGATCAGGATTTTCGTCTTTTATCAGGTCTCCACTTACATTAAACTTCAGCATCACTCCAGTTCTATTAAACCCTTCATACTTTTACATCAAATCAGTTCTGTCACAATCATACCATTTCCTCCGTACAAAAATTGTTAATGTTAAACATAATTAAGAAGTGGAATACGTTTTGGAAATTACTTAGGTACTACATGTCTGTCTACATTTGTATACTGCCCTACAATTCAGAATAAAAGCGAAATTGGAAATCAAATTACTCAATAATTTTTCCGATTCTTTATAGTCATTTTACTTTATAGTTTTAGTATTTAAAAAAAAATGAATTTTTTGCCTCATGGAGGGCTTAATAAAAAGGACATTGATTATCTTCTCAAGTAAGAAAATAAATTTCAACCTTACTAATTTACGAAACGCCTCTAGTAAACGAACAACTATCCCCACGGGTATTACGAAACCACCTTGAGTCTCACCACGTATCCCCGTTAAAAAAAAGAGATTTAAACAATAATGAAACAAAGTTATGTCGGCCTTGATCTGCGTTGACACACGTCACTGTCTGGAGAGAGACATTATAGTAACTCCTTGGAACATGTCCGGCTACCTTTAGTGGATAACATAATTTAGAAAAATAATGATTGAAGCTGAATAATATTTTAGAAAAAAGGCGGGATCTTGTTTCCGCCTGGTTGAACAAACGGTAATATCCAATGATGCCACTACATACTTTCTGGTTTCCTACCTACTGTTTTAACAAAAAAGTAAACAATTAGGGCCTATTTATAGATGAAAATCAGTTTTTCTTATACTTTTTAGCGTTAATTTAATTCTGAGGGTAATACCTCATAGACGTTTCAATTTTATTAGCCCCATATGGAGTGTGGTTACAATAGAGATGGACTTGAGGAAGTTGATGTATGCATGTGAAAGGATGCATTGTTATGAGTAGCTTTGTAACAATGCTGCAGAAATGCGTATTTATTCTATTTTAGTAAAGTAAATACAATGTTAGAAAAAAATAGTAGGCTATAATTTGATAATATTAAGACAAATACCTAGATAAAACAACGGAATTAATCGGTGAGGAGAGAGATCGGACATGCAGAAGTAATATGGCCTATCTTAAGACAGCATACGTAGGTCCCTTGTCTACAGATGTGTAGGAAAAGTCTACATTTTATTTTAGTTGTAACTTCAATTAGCTATCCTAAATAGATGATCGTTTATCTGGAAGTCAATGCGCTTCATACATATGGTTAATTGATATCTTTGCTCAATCTAAAATCAATAATTCAATTAACCTTCCTGCACTATGCATTACAAGTACAATAAAATTATACAGTGTACCAAAAAGCCAAACTAACCATATTTATCACGAGCAATAAAAAGAGAGCGATATTGACTGAAAACAATGCATATCAATGAACAAGAAATCAATGAGAAGCGAATATTTTCTACATATACTATAAATATCATAAAATATAGGTCTAAATGTTATTTTCATATGAAATTTACCTATACATTGTACTAGATCCAAACTACCTGGAATTGAATTTTGTATGAAGAAAAACAGATTATTTATATATTTATAATTATAATATTTTTTCAAATAATAACTAAAATTTGTCATTTTAATAATACATGCTAGCAACATCCCTTAAAACCCCAAAAAATTAACATAGTTTCAGCGCACTTTCAGACAAAGGGTCGAATGCAATTTCTTTTGTACCCTCTTGTTTGGTTACAAATTGTTCCGCCATATAAATGTAAATATCTCTCCTTCTTGTGTGGGTCGTTACGCTGTCTTGTAGTTTTCTTGGTTGGAACGGGTTTTGGCTTCGAGCGGAGAACACCTTGGCAACCGCAAAATGGCGCTGAGACAAAATCTTATCGCCCTGTTATAAACAGCCTGCCCCGGTGGTTATCGTTTGATCTTGTAGTAGCATTGTTTATATGACTTGTACACGGTTGCTTTGTAATCGAGATTTTATTACAGTTGTGAATAAATCATTTTAGGAGATAATTGTTTTTGTAAATGTTGAGCCTGCTTCGTAAATACTAAGTATTCACCTAGACATTTTACCTAACATTTTCTTATAATTGTCTTCTTTCTTATCGTATGTTTGCAAACAATCAGACCACTTATGTTTCTGATTATATTCAAAAACTTTATAGACTCCTTTCAATTCCGTAACCTTGCCGATCACCAAGATTTAAAACATTGAATTAAATTTTAAATTGGATACCAAAATACAAAACATTTTACTACACAGTAATTTAAACTTCTACTAATATTACCAAAACTGAATTTGTATAGACAAAATTTGTAATTTGCCTTTCTTATTTTCAGCGATGAAAATGTAAACAAATATCAATAAAAAAGACAATCGTGTTTAACCTAGTTCTTCATCAAATATTTGTATCTCGTTTTGTAATAGCCTAATTTAAAAACTAAGACTCATTTCTCATTCAATAAGAACAATTTTACTAGCAGACAACTTTCGGAGACGATGTGGCCATTTTAAAGACAAACTGAACACTGAGATGATGTGCAAGTTTATTATTGACGAAGGTGGCATCTAGCTAAACCGAGCCTGTTGAATATACTAATAGGCCTAGCTAATGAGAATTGAGTTTATTTTTCAACTGGTAGCCATTGTAAATAAATCACATTAGCTAAACTCTAGTTGTTATTATCTTCGCTTGAATTTGGAAGAACCCTACTGTAGACGTAAAGTTATAGCCTACTTCTAGAATGTCGCCTTTAGAGAGAGTGAAGGGTCCTTGAAACATATTGTATTCGAATTCTTTAGCTTTAAACTAAAAAAAGTAACCAAAATGTTTGGTGCTGTTTACTTATGATACAAATGTAGATAAACAAGCTACATACGCGTTAATGGCTCAAAATATTTAATATTTCAAAAATTCGATTAGTCCTAAAATCTTTAGTGTAGACCTATGCTTTATATTAAGGAAACCTGATGTTATTTTTGCAGCTACTGGCCTAAAGGAAACATAGTATGATTGCGGCTAGAAGAGAAGAAAAATTAAAAATGTATTATTACCTATTTTCCTAAAAATAATATTTTCTAATTTTTAAATTAGAATTAATAATAATTTTACTTTCTAATTTCTATGATATAGAATTATTGAATATATTTTTCACTTGAAGGAAGAAATTTAAATATTTAACATGCTTTATAGTGAAAAACAACAAGATGCTTACAAGATGAACCCCATTATGAACCATTATGAACCCTTTCATAATTTTACCCAATGAAAGTAATTAAACCCATCCCGTTACAGAATTGTACATAATTTTAAATTACTGTGGTGGGGAAGAAAAATACTCGAAACGTTTTATCCTAGTAAAATATTATAAGCCCTATGTAGAAACGACAATAATTTACTCGTGGAAAATAATAAATATATCGCTAATATTATAGTGCATTCGTAGCTTCTCAGTTATTTCAATTCCGTTATAAGTGTTGAAGATAAGTTTTCTGATGGAAATGCGCTAATATTTTACTTGATTAGTAAATCCATTGATGAACATTTGGCAATTTACGTTTCGGAGAACCTATACAAATGTTTCAAACGTTGTGTCTCTGTAAGACGGTTAACAATACTGTCCATATACAGACAAAACTATAGCAGACTGAATACTCAACACAATAATGAATGTTTGAACTAATCCTGAAGAAAATATTTGGAATGTACTTTTATTTCCTTTTTATCAAACAAGTGGGTGTTAATTAGGAAGGTGGACATTTCCAAAAATATTAGTTCGTTAATATATAAACTGTTTATTGACAGAAACATTCACAATTCAATCTAGCGGCTTACTAGCTAATGTTAAATAAGGTTTTGCCTTTACTCAACATGAAAGCATGGATGTCGCCTTCAAGATTGGGATCCATGAAAGTCTTTCTTCTGGACATCTCCTGCTAGAACCTCTTATGGACTATCAGTTGTTGACGTAGGTGTTCAATATATTAGGGGACCAAAATAATCTTGTTTACACTTCGTTTAGGTAAAGCTAATTTGTTTCTTTTTCTATACAGAATTAAACGTCCATTAAAGTGCGGTTTAATCATGATATCCGGAGTAAGCAATAAGTAAACAAATATAAAATTCTTCCAGAGGCTTCATCAGTACTTCCACCATTGTCCAAGCATCCGCCTTGTAGAGCAAAACAGGAAACACGCAGTGCCGATTACCATGGGGTGGGTAGGTTCTTATTTATTAGAACTTTTCAAATTATTAAACGTTGCTTCTCCCTTCCTAGATAGTGCCGTATTGCACTAATCGACATTTTTAACAACAGCCACACCGTCACAATATAGATGCCCATATGTTCAATTAGTTATTCAAAATTTCACCTCTAATTATTTTTATAAATGTCCTGGTTATTTTTAATTTTAAAACTGAATAAAAACGACGACGTTTCGTTGCAACTATATATTTGTAAATGTAAATAATTATCTTTAAAAGTTTTTTCTGTTGCCCACAAACTTACAGTCGATTTGAATCAGTGAAATTTACTTCAAATCTTCCGAAACAATTGTTTCTTTGTGTCTTAGATCATTCGAAGATTACAATGAAACAGATTGTGGAGACCACCAAAATATAAGTAAGTTACTATGTTCCCTACACTTTCCCTACAAAGTTAGGCCTATATTCTCTAATCATAGTCACACAACTAGTTTCCTATACACGAGTAAATTGCAATTGACATTTAAAGCCTGCTTCATCCTTATTTCTTTATACTGGCACAATAGTTTGAGAAAATTAATTTCATAAAATATTTCATTCATAGAGTATTATGATCTTGACAGATTTCCGTAAATAAATTGATTCATTACAATGGCGACAAGAGGAATGTTTTCTGTCGGGGTGACGATGTATGAAGAAAATAAAACACAAAATATGGCTAGGCATAGTATATGTTGTATATTAAATAAAAGCACGCACACACGCGCGAGCGCGCGCGCGCGCACACACACACACACACACATACACACACAAAGCTACTTTCTGCCTCCCCTCTCTCAACCGTTCCCATATTCCTTGCCCGTCCTACCAGCTATCATCTCTATATCCTATGCTTCTACCCTCTATGGACCCATTCAGTTCATTACGTCACGAACTTCATCTCTGCCTCACCTCTCTCAACCGTTCCCATATTCCTTGCCTGTCCTACCAGCCATCATCTCTATATCCTATGCTTCTACTCTCTGTGTGCCCATTCAGTTCATTACGTCCGACCTTTATCCACTTCTTCTTCTATCGATCAGACTCCTCTCCGTTACCATGTCTATTCCCCTCTACCTAGGATACTCAAATTATCCTATTATTAAGACTATACTGTCCGTTAAATTTCCTGGCGGGTCTCATTCGCTTGATTATTTTCCTTACCTAATACAATAAAATCTTTCCGTCGTTTACTATTTTCCACATTTATGCGCGATTCTGTTTAGAGACGCATGATAAGATATTTTATAATTCGTATCCATAACACTCACTATTAAGTGTGCTGGCTGTAAGAAATACGTTCACGAAACTCGACCCCCTCCCAGAGCACAAAAACCGCTTCGTGGCCGGAAGAAGCACAGCAATGTTTTTTTTATTGTCGTGACGTCATCAAGTAGTCAATGACAGTCACGTGACCATAGATTTAATGACGTACGAGAAAGTAAAGTCGTAAAAACTACATAACCCGCAATGTCGCCAATAGTGATTTAACACGAAAGCCATTCAACATTGTTGTCATCTGTATTCTTCTTTTAAAATTTAATTTTTACTGTTTGAACCTTTAAACCTCTTTAACTTAGATCAATACTAGGACTAATTTAAAATAGTACGAAGGGTAATACTACATATGACAACTATTTTTGTTCAAGTTTTTTAATAAAAGTTTCGAAAATTATGAAATTTTAAAAAAGCATATGTCTTGTAATGGAGTATAGCCTATTTAACATTTAACCGGTAAAAATAATAAAAGCAAATAAAAATATTTTGAAGTGACTTATAAAAGTGCATTGCAAATAATTCTCATAATTGGATTCAAGCTTTTTATTACATACGTTTACCAGCACGTATGCAAAGAGTAATAAAAATAGCTAGTTTGATACTAAAAAATTTGAATTTACGTGAGGAATGATGGATCGGGTCCAATCAAATAAGTAACGTAAAATAAACAAAATATAAAAAACGATTTTACAGCCACATATCTTGAACCACCAAAGAACTTGAGACCTTGAATATTATAGACATTTTGTATTTACACATTATATTTACCATGGGTATTTTTTTTGTAGGCTAAATAGTTTATTTTTTTTAAGGTAAACCTACAAACAACTTCATTCTTTTAATATACTTTAAAGTTGGAAGAATGAAATAAACATGTCTTTTTCGGTACAAGTTACTCAAAATTTACCAATTAATTAAATAGGCCTATAAGTATAAAAATTCTTAAAAATTATTTTAAAATAGAAAAGTCTTTGGTTTTAATAGAAATTCTTTCATTAAAAGGTTATCATAGAATGGTTATGTGGTACAATCTACAGTTATTTTCTAAAAGTATTTAAATAATTGTTTAACAACTTTTTTCAAACCGATTAATCCAACATTCTATGCCTTTACGGGATCTGTTCTATGACAACATAATATATAATAAAAACACGAGTCTGTATCGTTAGAACATAAACGTTTGAGTCGTTAGAAATAAATCTAATGCAAAAATCTAAGAACAAAGATTGTAGACTAATAAAGTAGTGTAGCCTACATATAGATTACGACAATTAATAGAAACTACTAATAAATGTATTTATAAGAAATAAATAATTACACTTTTTAAATTAAGTTGTAAGAATTTTAAAATACGCTATATTATATATTAATATATTGATAATAGGCTACTTACGCCCAACGTATTTTAAACTGTTTTCAAAATGTCACTAAAAAAACAATTTACGATTGAACTACTCAGTTAAAAGATTAAAAGAACTGTAAAACAGTGAGAGCATTGGCGATGGGAAAGACCTATTTTAACCTATAAATATTTTCTCCACTTTGCTCTAGAAATATATGGTACCTGTGGTGGTACAAAATAAAAATAACAAATATAATGACTGTGTTACATATTTCAGTCTTTTGTTACAGCCGAATAATTTTTATTAACTTTATTCACCAAATTTTCAACATTTGTTCATATATATATATATATATATATATATATATATATATATATATATATATATATATATGTAAAATTTATGTTGGATATTAGGAACGTATTTTGTTTTAACCCTTAAGTAAACCACTAATTGTTATGATATTGTATTGGTAACGATGTCTGTAAAAACAATGCCCAGTTTAGAAACACTTGTAATACGTGCCTCGTACACTTTATTGTCCGTAGGTGTACGTGAGTCAATAGCGGTGGAACAGTTTAGTTTGAACCCAGTTCCAACGGGTTGAGCTTTTTACGACCTCATTACCGCTAAACGAAAGCGTTCAGTCGTGGAGTCCAAATGCTTTGGATTACCATAAGTCCAGCCCACTCCTTAAGACAACAAAACACAATGACGGGGGTTTTGATACACTCGTAAACCGGGATGACCTTGAGGTAGGTCGTGTCTCCCCGCTCAGAAAGTCGTTAAATATTGCAGTGACATGTAAGGAACATCCGTGTGGATAACGGGCTGTTTTAACGCCCGTGACGAAAGCATTCCGCTCTGATTTGTCTTTATTTCCCCGTGGGAAATGTGAAACAATGGTGATGAGATTTATGCGTTTGGCATAAGAAACGTTAAAGTCCTTCTTTCAGGTCTGCTTTAGGTGAAAATTTTAATTTAATCTCAACAGCATAATCAAATAATATGGATTTTACTATTATAAAAATTTTTATTTAGGTATATAAATCCAAACCATGTAATCTTTAGAGGTCTATCATATTAAATTATAGGCTATATACTATATATATATATATATATATATATATATATATAAACAACTTATACAGATGCAAGGAACAATTAAACATATATGTAGCATTTGTGTAAATAAATAAATATATATGTAATTACTAAACCCCTTTGAGCTTCGGTTGAGAGCACTGCTAATAGTTAAATAATAGGAACACCAACTTACAATCAATAATTTCTTCCTCTATAAAAAAGTGATAATCATCAGAGAGAAGTGAAACATTATAGCTAAAACAGCATTGTTGGGACTAAATTAGCAGTAAGATTACGATTATTAAAATGAGTGTAGCCTTGTTGTCATTTTAATAATAGTTTATTAACTGACTATGACTTTGTTTTAGAAACGTGTTTCAGGAATAGACAATTATTCATTGTGAGTTGGTTGTGTTTGTTATTATTATTATTATTATTAACTCGTAAAATTATTTGTCCAATTGTAGGCATATAACAAATATAATACATGAAACCAAATATTTGAAAATTTACTCAAAACCGATGACGTTCAATTATATGATAAATGTGCTTCATTAAAGTGTTAAATGTGTTTATTTCGTGTTATAACCTACATGTTTAAACATCCTACGGCACAGAATACACAAAATTAATATTAAACTAAACTTCAATTTAAAGTTTACTTACTCTCTATTTAAATAAATCAACTAATTTTACAGTGTTTCTAAGCTTTCAAAGTTCCCCAACGCCCAGTAATATGTCAATATTTTTTTATGTTGTTGCTTGTTCTAAAACAAATAATATTTTAAAACATGTTCAAATAATTCCTACTGAGGTTAACAAAGACAAATTTTATTTTAGTTACTCTAGAGCACTATTTATGATTTTCTGTGGTAACCATGGCAACAGTTTGAGGTTGTACGATGGACGTTTCGACGAAAAACCAGATAGCAAAAACAAATTCTTGTACATCTTGGAGAAATATATTTCTAGGTATTGGGAGGTTGGCGCAGTGCCAAGGCCCGCTAAACTTCGAACATGAAGATGCTCAGTTCGAATCCGGCTGGACTCCACAAATTTTTATAATTTAATTATTGAATAAATACTTGAAAAAAAATGTATTGACATCAATTGTCGTCCAATATAGGCAAGATAAATGTATTTGAACATGATTGGATGAATAAAAACTTATTTTATTAACGATAGAAAATTTGTACCATATGTATTAGGAGAGTATGTGCTAATAGAAGGAATTTAATAAAACACAAAGGCCTACACAAAATTACTAACACGTTGGGACAAGTGATTTAAAATTACTCAGACGTTATTTTATCAAACTTCATTAGTACCTAGAGAAGAGAATGGTAACAATTTTTAACCTCAAGTTATTTTTCGTGTTTTGGCTAAAAGCAAATTTAATTTTTCCGAAGATTAGGATATTATTTGAAGGCCTACGTATTTATCTTTCTACTATATTTAGATATTGAATTTGTGCAATCTTTATGTCCCGAAACTTTTAAAATCGATCTCAAGCAAGAGCATTCAGAGCAAAAAACACATCAGTGGTCACGCAGCAATGAAAGCATACTATTAGCCAAAAACATTAAAACCTTTTTAAGTGGCATCAGAGGACACACAACTAAAAAAATATTAGGGGAAAACATTAAAACCGGTTTACTTGGCAGCAGGGGGCACACAGCAAAGAAAGTATTCAGCAAAAACATTAAAACCTATTTATCTCGTATCAGTGAACACACTTTAACAAAAATATTAGGCTATGCAAAAACATTAAAACCTATTTACCTCGCATCAGTAAACACAAAACAATAAAAATATTAGGGGAAAACATTAAAACCTGTTTACTTGGCATCAGGGTGCACACAGCAAAGAAAGTATTCAGCAAAAATATTAAAACCTATTTACCTCGAGTCAGTAAACACAAAACAATAAAAATATTAAGGGAAAACATTAAAACCTGTTTACTTGGCATCAGGGTGCACACAGCAAAGAAAGTATTCAGCAAAAACATTAAAACCTATTTACCTCGAGTCAGTAAACACAAAACAATACAAATATTAGGGGAAAACATTAAAACCTGTTTACTTGTCATCAGGGTGCACACAGCAATGGAAGTATTCAGCAAAAACATTAAAACCTATTTACCTCGAGTCAGTAAACACAAAATAATAAAAATATTAGGGGAAACATTAAAACCGTTTTACTTGGCGTCAGGGTGCACACAGCAAATAAAGTATTCAGCAAAAACATTAAAACCTATTTACCTCGCGTCAGTAAACACAAAACAATAAAAATATTAGGGGAAAACATTAAAACCTGTTTACTTGGCATCAGGGTGCACACAGCAAAGAAAGTATTCAGCAAAAACATTAAAACCTATTTACCTCGAGTCAGTAAACACAAAACAATAAAAATATTAGGGGAAAACATTAAAACCTGTTTACTTGGCATCAGGGTGCACACAGCAAAGAAAGTATTCAGCAAAAACATTAAAACCTATTTATCTCGAGTCAGTAAACACAAAACAATAAAAATATTAGGGGAAAACATTAAAACCTGTTTACTTGGCATCAGGGTGCACACAGCAAAGAAAGTATTCAGCAAAAACATTAAAACCTATTTATCTCGAGTCAGTAAACACAAAACAATATAAATATTAGGGGAAAACATTAAAACCTATTTATCTCCCATCCAGTGAACACACTTTAACAAAAGTATTATGCAAAAACATTAAAACCTATTTATCTCCCATCCAGTGAACACACTTTAACAAAAGTATTAGGCAAAAACATTAAAACCTGTTTTACTGGCCTCAGTGTGGGCACACAACAATGAAAAAACTAGGCGAAAACATTACATCTGTTTTACTAGCATCAGTGAGCACACAGCATTGAAAATACTCTATTACTCAAAAACATTAAAACCTATTTTACTAGCATCAGTGGGGACACAGCATTGAAAGTATTAGGCAAAAACATTAAAACCTATTTTCATTAAAAACTGCAACAAGACTTTTACATAATGTATTCTCTAAAACTCTGTTTACAAGGATGCCTTTAATACTATTGATTTATGCAGTTCATAGGACCCGAGGTATCATTTCTTTTACGCGTCACTAAAAAATATGATTAAATGTAATAACTTTAATCACTGGATTGGTTCCTAAAATTACATGGGACAATAAAAATAACACACTTGTAACGTAGAGTAACCTCCAAGGTGAGATTGGCGAAATAAGAATATCTTAGCTTAGAAATCGGCCAATGTGATTAATTAACACATCAAATTTATTGCTAGAGGGAGTTAACAATAATATGATAATGGATAGACACTTGAAAAAAAATGTTAATATCAACATATTAGTTTCCGATTGTTTTGGTTCAAAAAACAAATTTTAAAATGGATTTAGATAGAAAATTACTAATTAAGTTTTCCAACGTAAGCTAACCGGTTACTGAAGTGAACCGGTTACTTCTGTTACCTTTATTTTTCTCAGTCTTTCAACAATGTAGGCCCTACGCAACATGGCATTGATACATATCTGTGCTGACTTTTTTATTGTAAATAACCTTGTTAATCATAACAAGATACTTTGTAGCTACATTATGATGTGGCTATATTACCACTAGGCGGGCAAGCTAATTAGGATGTTGGCATGGACATTTAATTATTTAAATAAAATAATGACTGAAATTTTTAATAACACAAGAGCAATAAAGACATTTTATGTTTTGGAAAACAAGGACAAGAAGTGTGAAGGAAAATGTTTACCAATTGATAAATCTTATCAAGAGTAACTTGGGTAAATCTTGGAAATAGGACTGTTTACATACCTAATAATATTGTAATATAATTATACATATTAAAACCTATATTTCCATAAAGTAAACAAATATTGTATTTACTAGGATTTAATGTTTGTATCGTTAAATTTGTATTATATAGGCCCAATCCCATAGTTCTATAGTTTATATACATTATATATATATATATATATATATATATATATATATATATTTTTTTTTTTTTTTTTTTTTTTTTTTTTTTTAGTTATTTGTCTGACCAGTGGATTTTCGAACCAGTAAATTCTCTGCCTAATGCCTAATATAGCCTATTGTTTAACCAGTAATTAGTCAAAATTACAACCAATGATTAAAACAAGAGATTTTTATAAATATAAATATGGATTAAACAAACCTATAGATTAGCATGTACAGGTAACATTAATAATTTTATAAACTAAATTAAACTCTATGAGGAAAAGTTTTGAATGCACTCAAATAGTTTGCCTTTTCTATGAAAGTTGCATGTATTCGTCTTTAGAAATGCTTAATCTGTGTAGTCTGATGTACGTGATAGATAGGCCTGAGCGGTAAACTGGAAAATATCCCGAACCAACCATAATCTGCTGAGATGGCTAAAAAACCACCCCATCATTTTGTCGTTTTGCAAAATATCCTCCGCACGGCGTCATCATATTTGCCCCATTATGCAAGCCTGAAGGACGGACCGATCTATTAACTGATAAGGGTTGTTTCGACATAATGCGAGTGGTTAAACGGTGGGATGACAGTTTCTGTTAAATGTATGTCGTATATTAAACTTTATTTACACAATATTTATAACAAAATAGTTTCTGCTCTCTATTAGGACCTACAAAATCAAAATTCAAAAGATTTCCCTACCTATTTGAAATTTAGAACAATTGTTACTCTGTATGATAATACTAAAATTTTAAAAAAAATACTTTCAGAGTTTATCACTAAAAATAATTAAAACCTGTAGTCTTACAGTAAACAAAATCGGTTGGGAAAGTTTTTTTAACTAAAGTTGTTCTGAGCACTTGCAAACATTTTTATATACTCTAAATCTTATAATTTTGTATTCGTATTGGGTTCACGTTCCTCTGAGATGACAACAAAATCCTTGACATTTTTTTATTTACAAAAATACCTTGTTATTATCTTATGAATAGGTCTAAGTTACCAGGTCTTAAGGGGAAATGGATTTTGACGATGGGGAAAAACGTCAAATAGAAAATAAAAATTAAGATATCTCATTGTCTATTCGCATTTTTAACACTTCCTAATATTCTTATTAGGTACACTCCACACTGCTTATAATGTCAGATAGGAAATAATATATTGTAAAAAATCAGGAGAAGAATCTTTTTGTTTTGAGGATATTTTTTTTTAAACGCCTACTATGATATTATTGCCAACTGGTATAAATGTGTAGGAGATAAAAAGACCATCTCTCTGGTTATAGGGAAATGGAGGGACTCATGACTGGCGTCTGCAGATTCACAGTCTTGAGGTAAGCTTATCGGCGCCACATCCATACTACAACGATCAGGCTTTTTATGTAGGCTTAAGTTTTAAATACTTGAAGTTGGCGACGCCTTAAGTTCGCGACTGTACGAAACTAACCAATTTAAGAAAAGTAGAAAGCCAAAGTAGACCTAATTCATATAATTAAGTAAATCATATATATATATATATATATATATATATATATATATATATATATATATATATATATATATATATCCAGAGATAGGCTATAATTATTTGAGTCTGATAAATATTATTTTCCCTCTAACGAGGTGGTTCATTTAGGAAAAACTGCCAGAACTTACACTAATTGGGGTAAAATTGTCAACATTCTTATATTTTCTATTACTTTTTATATTTTTCTGTTTGGTTTGTATTGGATGAGCTATGAGTGGCTTTCGGATATCTGTATTTCCTCTTTTATATGTGATCAAATAAGAACGTCAGTGCAATAATTCTATGGATAGCCTAAATATATTTCAGGCACTAAAAGATCAGCAATTTAAATAAGCAATATCGCCCGACAATTTTTCGCTTGATAAACAAAAACCTGGAGCCATTTCCTGCCCCTGTGGAGCCATTCAAGCGTTCTTCATTGTATATCCATTTTAGTCAATTTATAAACATAGGGGCCCAGCCTAGCATGTCTCCCTGGACACGGGGTGCGTAACATACAGTTGTTCCTGAATTTCATACGAGTCCCTTAGGTAATGGAACTAAAAGACGTGCCCTTGGAAAAAAGACGTTTTTATAAGAACGGCATTTCTAATAGGTTAGCTAAGTCGTTCGTGCTTCAAATCGTTAGTATGAAATGAATCTCTGAGCTGAAAAAAATTGGTTTAAAATAGAAAGTACATTCTAGAATGGAGACTTCAGTTTAACTAGATTTGGCCGTAAGATGCCTCGTGAGCATAATTTGTATTATACGTTTTCCTCGTCTGAAGTTCTAAATTGTTTAAGGGATGTCGTTTATTATGTTGAGATTACAATATCAATCTCAAAGTATTCCTACGCGTTTAAAATAATATTCAAACTTTCAATTTTTACTCTGGGAAATTATGTGTTTGTTCTATTATTTAAAAGAAATACTGCCACTACTAATAGGAAAAGTGGTTACCATAATTAACACTTTTCTAATCAAATTTTATTATAAATAAAATTATTGAAAAACTATTTTCAATGTATTTTAAAGTATATTTATCCATGTAATGGATATATTAAACTATTTTACTCTGAATTCGAGAAGGAAGTCATTTAAATAACCGTACGTATCATGTAGCCTATACCGAAATATAGCCGTAGGCTTATGTTAAAAAGCAGTAGGCCTATACACTACAAAACGTAACCTATAATTTCACTTCTTCAAATTCTGTAGTTTATTATTTTTAAAATTTTAAAAATATAGTTTAAAACTATATATATATATATATATATATATATATATATATATATATAATTAAAAAAGTAAAAAAACTAAAATTATTCTTTTGTTTAAAAATTATCAGAACGATATTATCAGTTCCCGAAAGTTCTTTTGTATTTCTTTGTTTAACTTTCTCCTCATTACACGAAGCCGCTTTCCTTATCTTTATTATTCCCCGGTCAGACTTTTGCTTGCGTTTCTACGACACAACTAAAGTCTGATATTCAGTGTAATGTATTTTATACTTTGCTTTGTTCAATTTTGAAGAAATTGTAGAAACGTAAAATTAACACATTTCTCCAAACTTAAGAAATAAAAACACATGTTTTACTTCATAGAGTTTAGAGATTAATCAAATAACTGAATAGTGAGTTCGGAAAGTGTTGCATATTAAAAACGATATTCTCACCCTTGCTATGTGTGATTTCCCAGTATAAATCGCCACAGAGAAATTATTGAAGAAATAACTTTCTAAAAAAATGCTGAATATTTCATAGTTAAAATGAATCAATTTACTTGGAAATAATATCGAAAGGTTCATTCTTTCAATATGTAGGTCCTATCTATGAGCGGAAAGAGTATTGCAATATGGGTTGTACATTTAAGAATTTGGCGGCTCAAATTTAGTAGATTATTATGGATTTCATTGATTTTATTTGAACATTATATATGCCTATGTCTAACTACGTATAGACCAATGCATAAACTAAAAACATTAAGCTATGTAATGGAAACTAAACGTGGATTCGCCAACTTGAGGGGAACGATGGACACTGACTTCTCCGTTGCCATTCTATGATTGTACATTTAGAAATTTTTCATATTTAAATTCATATTTTTCTCAAAGTCTAAATAAATACAGAAAGGGAAAACAAATTCATTTTTAAAAAACAGGATACAAAATAGCATACAAAACTAATAACAAACTACAAAACAAAATACCAAAAACAAAGATAAACTACACGCACCAGACATATACAACTTAAACTGCAACAAATTCTACATTGGGCAAACAGGTAGCAGCTTCCAACAAAGAGTCGAGGAACACACAAAATCACCCCAAACGGAACACCAACTCAGCATTCTCCAATCACCTAAAAGAAACAGGACACAAATACACAGACATTTACCATAACCTAGAAATCTTACACATCAACAAAATAGGACCACATCTAAACACACTAGAACAATATGAAATTTACAAACACACAAAAACACAAAGTACAAACATACTAAACGAACAAACCCAATACAAATCACACATACTCTTTGATACTATAGAAAACTTGCCTTTAAAACCGCCACCGCTTAACCTAACAACTCCAAGCGGAAAATTTAGACACTGATGAAGATCGTCACGGAGCGATCGAAAACGTTCTGTATCATTAAGTTTTACAAATTTATAAAATAAATTAAAGTTCGGATGGTTATAAACTAATGTCAAAGTGATTAACCTAAATATATATAAATATATATATCATGTTTTTAGGGAAAAGAATCTACCTCAAGACAATAATATTTTTAAACATTTATTTTGAAATTTTGTGTAGTGATAAAAGGATTTCCTATTAGGCCTACCTCCCGTGAAGAATTTCAAAATTTTTTACCATCGTTAAAACAGATTTTCTGTCTATATTGGTCATAGTGAGATATTTACCAACTACTCTCGGAGTAGGGAAAAAGGTAAAGAAATTGGTGCTCTAAAGGTCCCCTTGGACGAGACATGATTCTCTCATAGTAAAAGGAGTGGGGTGAAACACTTCCAGTTGCCAGAACCGCTTTCTTGAAGTAGGCTGCAGCTGTTGCTGGAAAGGAGGTGTCCAACCATAAACCAGTTATTTATTTTAGGTTTAAAATTGATTTAGAATTAATTTCAGTAAATAAATTTTCGATCTGAACATATCGAAACCACTTTTTTTCTTCAGCTACTCAATTGCGAAATTGTTTAAACTAAAATTATAATGTGCATTTCGCTAAGTAACAAAATTGCTGCTCTGGAAAATAGCTCAAATCATATAATCATTCTTAAGATTCACTATGAACTTCTTTCTCTTCAATGAGAATGTCCAGTTGTTTGTAAATATCTGATTGATATAATACGAATTAAATTTGCGACAGCTGTTGTTACTTAAGTTTGTTTAGGGCTGTTTTCTTGTTATGTTAAGGCAATACTATCTCGTTACTTACTGTGTATAGCCCGATGCAATTCCCGTCCACTTATTTTGAGAAGACATTCAACAATTCTGCATTTTAAATATTTATAGGCCTACTTTACTTTTCAAATTTAGAATAACTTTTGTTCTAAATTTACTTAATAACTTATACTCCGTCAATGTAGGCTACATGTTTGCATCTAACCATAAGGCTGAAGAATGGATTCGGTAACTATTTCGTAGTGCAATTATCAGACACATAGCTTAAGAGCTACAATTCAAGCTTTCATTGCTATTTTTATCTTCATCCGATCCCAAAATAAAACACTTTGACAAAAATCACAACAACATTTTTTCTAATTAAGTAAAAATTCTGAAATTCATAAATATCTTATACAAATATATGTGCTACAACCTATTAAATTTTTAACACGATTGGTTTAATAGTTTTTATATTATAAATTTTCAAAGTCTGGCATTGTCTGAAAAACGCCAAAAAACTGGTACTTTTTTCATTCAACCCGCTGAAAGACAATGTTAAAACCGCAAAAACAAATTAAGTTTACATTAATAGACGCAAAATTAAATTTATGAAATTTTGGTGCATCTTGTTTTGTTATAAGTATATCGGTTGCCTTGTAGTAAAAGCTTAAACTCGAGTATCAACACTTTTTGACCCGATAGTAGGGTATGTTCTCGCGCGCGCGCATGCACACACACACACACACACACACACACACACACACACACACACACACACATTCACACACACACACACAAACCCGGCCTTGGTCTACAAAACTAAAATTTTTTAAACTGTTACATTTAGGTAGTTTTACTGTTATTTTTGGATTCTACATAATCGACTATTCCTTGAAAATAGAGGCCACCTACGACTTAATTATGTCGACATTTAATTAATATTTAACGTAGTTCAATAAATATCTCAAATCGATATCTAATTACTGATATTTTTTTTTTTTAGGGATAACATAATTACCTCGTGGTAATGACCTCGTGTTTAATAAAAAAAGAAATTCTAGTAAAGATTAGGCTACTAAGTTACAGTTTAAATAAATACAGCTTTAGTTTTGTAAAACAAGCCCTGGTAGGAGACTCATAGAAACCCATTTGTAGTATTTCAAATATTTGTGTAAGCTTCTTTCCGATCATGAGATAACACGCTTAAGAACCTTTTACCTGAAAACACCTTTGCACGCTTATAAACATTTACATTTGTTGGGTGTTTCATTCATTCATAAGTGCTCCTCATGAGCAACTCGCCTTAATCGAAGCTTTCGTTGTTAGTTAAATCTAATACGGCACCAAAGAAAAGCCAGAGCTTCCATCGATCAAAAAAATTGTCGACAACTGCAGCAACCGCAACAGTCTGTTACATCGGCTGCTAATAAAAAGAAAGAGTCTTCTTTCAGCAGTGCTATTTACGGCGTGAAGCACCTTGGCAGTCATCATCCCTGTTACTCATTGCAAATCTTTACCCCAATGATTACAAAATGGATACTATTCTTACCATCCACTCCTCCCTTTCGCTAGGCTTAAATGCCAGCTTTGCAACTGGTAGTAGTTAAAGGTGCTTAGATATTGAGTCTGCAAAGGATATTGCAATTTATAAACGACCTTTACTATGTTTTCTATGATATAACCAAAGCACGGTTTGAAAAACATTTTTTACGGTCAAGAAATGGGATATTTTATCCCTAATCTAACAGAAATATAGAGACGTAGATGGCAGGGTGACATTGCCAAAATAACATTCGAAGACAAATTTAATCCAGCCTGCACAGTTCAAAAATATTGCTTGTTCAACTTTATTGAGTCACTAAGCCTTCAGCTATTGCATTGAGGGAGGGGGGAGGTAATGTCTCCCTCTATTTTTTAAACCAACTATATTTAACATCGTCGTGTTTGTCAATTTTTCAAGATTTCAATAATTTTAGTCTTCTTTAATTTTTCTAATGGATGTATTAAATTTTGAGACACAAATATTTTGATGTTTTACCAGAAGAGATCTTTTTACTCTTATATTCGTCAGTTTTATAATAATTCAGCTAAACAATAGGAAGAGTAAGAGGCTCTGTATACCATTTCAAATACCCTATATCATAAAAGTTAATTTTTGTTGTTCATTAGATATTTTAATGTTTTCTTGAATAGGCTATAATTGTTGGGAGTAAGACTAATTGCATTAGAACTAATCTCACCAGATACAATAAAATAATAATCATTTATATTTATTATTAAAGTTGAATTTTAAATTAATATTTTACAATTGAAATAATTGAAAACTGATTTCAGTTTAAACGTATCAAATTTCATCTTGATCTATATTGTGTCTGTGTTAGTATAGCCAAATGTTGTTTCCAGGTGTTGAATGTTTAAAAAATTCTCGGGAGAATTTCCATGACCCAGGTCGGACCCCTCTCCCGAAATAATTTTCTACCAATGCCACTGTAGTTTCACTAGAGGTGCTAAACGTTGTTTCACTTTAGGTTTATATTTGACTTTTCTTTCAGTAAAACCGTAAATAATAAAAGGGTAAAAGTGTAAAAAAGTAGTTCATCAACGATTAAATAATTTCTAAAAAAATATTGTAGCCGATTTTCCTATAAACCCAAATACGTTAGTAACCTGAGACGTCAGGATTGATAGAGCTATTTCATAGTCGTCACCTGATATTTGAACTCTTGATACAACTATTTCTTTCTTACCACCGATATTTTAGCGATTAGGCTACTTTTTTTTACTTGAAGGTATTGTCGAAATAAAAACCTAGTCTCTCAAATGCTAGCTTGAAGTAATAAAAACGTATTATTAATTATAGGCCTACATAGTATTATTTGCCCATATGGTATCATTATAATCTATCTCCTTTTAACATTTATGGGTTTATGACCAAGCCCCCGCATTTCAATTGATAAAATGAATTATTTAAAGACACAACGTAATTAGGCTTGCTTACAACTGCTACATAATTCAAGGCACTCAATTACCCTCGACTAACATCTATTTATATATTATCCTACCAATAATAACCACATGTTACCATTACTTATCAAGATCTAATCTAGTTCTCGAATTGTCTAAGAGCGTGTTCAATTTAATAGACTACTTTATTTTTTTCAGTTCGTGGAGTGCGTGGAGTGTGGTGTGTTTGCACTTGTGCGTGCGTGCGTGACCGAGGAATACGTCTGGATTACTAGGAATACCGTGGATTACAAGAATGAGGAACTGTTTTATGAGGTAAGTGGTTAAAAACATTTTTCAAACCGTTACGAGTTTTATTTCCATAAGAGGTTATTTTTATTCGAGTTAATTTAAGATGCTTGTTCTCTCTGTAGTATGTTAAAATATCTGTTGATTATTGTATCTGATAATTTCGAAATGAAATAGCGATTCCTATAGGCATAGGCTATTTCTTAATCAGTAAACAGTATTCTGGTTAGCCTATTATTATTGCGGCTGTCACGTTAAATTCTGTAAGTATTTATAACTTCTGTCACTATTTTTCCTGAATTCAATGTTGTAATTTTTTAACTCGGTCAATATGATATCTCTTGAATTCTTATTTTTTTTTTAAATTCTGTTTTTCAAACAGAATAGTTTCAGTGGTATTTAAAAAATATATAAATTTACTTTGCGAGTAACTAATTTAACAATTAGTCATTTACTTTACAAGTGGGGAGTTTTGAGCAGTCAATACTTCAATTTTATTCAATAATTAGTCATTCAGTCACAAGTCATTACGTTTTAACTGTCAGTCATTGTAGGCCTATCTGTCACTAGGTCATTCCTTTACTTTTCACCAAATTTGTCAAAGTTCTATGGCCTAATTCTCTCTTAAGTAAAACTGCCAGTCATTGTAGTATGTAGCCTATAGTGTAATCTGTCTTATAGAGCCGTGCTGGCTCGGACGTGTCGTATCCCTTGCAGCTGCTTCGTTAATGAGCCACATAATACCATGCCAACTAATTAAATCGACTTTCTTACCCTAATTATAATATCCACATTTTTATCGGATAGAGGCCTTTTTAAAATGTACGAAGAAATATAAATAGAACGATACCTAACACGATGCAATTTGTTTTTAAAGAAATGAAACATTCACATAATAGCCAGTTTATGAGCGGCAACAAACATAAATTTAATTTACCAAATTTTGTAGTGTTTGGCATATATGTAGTGGGGATGCTAGTAGGTAATTCATTAAGGAAACAGCTCCAGGCGGTTGCAAGTAATAAGACGCGTCCGTGTTATCCCAGGTCTACAAGACACGTTACATAATAGGCCTACAGACTGTAGACACCAATCGCCAGCCTATAAGTAGCCTACCTTTAAGAGGCAAGAACAATTCGTCTTTAAGTTTCACAGTAAGTTCCTTGGTTTTTTACTCTTAGGACTACGTTTAGCAGCCAATCATTAGTTGGCGTCATCGGTTCAGTCGGTAAGGACTTAGACAGACCACTTGCACTTCTCTATGACCCTGGAATCTACTCCAGGAAGCTAATTTCCTCACACTTTACACCATGTGTTAAATTGAAATAAATTGGTTCCATAATTCAGCCTACGTTTACTCTTCACTAAGTCAGTTAAATTCATTCAGTGATTTACTAAGATCATTCTACTCAGTCATTCACATCTGTGAAGACGGTTTACTTAAGCTTAATTTTATTATTTCTTTGCAGGGAATTAATATTTTGTATAGAGCCTAACACATGAGTACTTTTATGAATCCATATGAGTTCACTAGCTTTTCCGAATTATTATCCTCCATTTATATCTCAAAGTTCTTAACTTTAATTGATAAATTAAATTGTTAGTTTATTTCTGATAATTTAGAAACTGTTTCTTTATAAACAAAAATATTATCAAAAGAAAACGAAAATTCTGCATCGTTTTAAACAAATCCTAATCCCCAGATATAATGTTTAATTAACTGTAGTTTCAAATGTAAATTCATTTAAACAACACATGTGGAGTAGGCTCCTGTTATGCAAATGTTAGAAATAATATTTAAAGAATAAAGTACTTTTTTCTTATTGTTTCATCTCTATAATAAACAATAACCCTATTTGCAGTTTTATAACATTGAATATATTTCATATATTTATGTTAGTCTTAATTACATGTGGCCTACTAGCTCTAAATAGTATTTACTACAACACAATTGCGCTACTTTTGATAAATCTATGCTTGCTTACAATTAATTCTAATGTACGACCTGCAACACAAAACTATTTCCATAAAATAAAAAAAAAGTCTTAGTATGAAAATCCGAGCTGTGCATTCAAATACCTCAGGATAGTTTCTGAACGGCAAGATGGCTGCTTGTCGCCCTTGCACAAAATATTACCTTTTGCCCCTCCCTTCTAGCCCTTCCGTTGCTATGGTAACGGCACAATATGCATTTTTGTATCCCCAACCAATGGGAACCATGTTACGTCATCGGCCATGTTGGTTTGTCTGGCCTCCGCTTTTGTGGACAGTTTTCTGGAATCAATAATTTGGGAACAATGCGGACTTCCTTTCATTCGGAGACTTTTCGAATGATAATTTTGGAAACAGTTTCTGGATGTAGTGTTAATCGAAACAGTACAAACGGAAGGAAAGTTGGTTTAGTAGAGTTTGACTTCTACTTTGGACCATTTTCCTCTGTCAGAATGATAGAATTATAAACTTGAAACACACATACATTTTATAACTATTAATACTTTATTAGATATTTGAAGGCATCAAATAATGGCTCTATTATTTGAATCAAAAATACTGCCATTCCGTTTATAAAATAGTCTTCTTAAGACGTCACGACCTGTATATGGCTACTAGTAAAATAAAATAGGTTGCTCTCAAAATTTTCACTAATTTGATAAAGTTGGTTTAAACTGCCTCAGCTCCAAGAGCATGTGTCTCTTTAGCTCTAATTAAAATCAAGACAAAATTGTATTGGATAAACATTCTTTTTCTACTAAAAAATTTTTTACAATTTGCAATGATAAAATTGATCTTAAAATACCTAGTCTATAGACTACTTAGACTTAATTGTTTGAAATATTTGAAGTTACTTAAATAAATATTTTTTAGCAACGTCAATAGTAGTGGGGTATGTGGAAGCTCTCAATGGAGGAGTATCCTTGGGTTTTTAATTCTTGATTATTTTGATAAAATTGTATAGACCTAAATGGCAAGGTGTAGTAGTCTACGTACGAAGCTGTTTATACGATTGACCGTTTTTAAAATACAGAGGTTTTTCTTTACATCCTGGATATGTTCAACCTTTACTCAAAGCGAAAAGGACTAATACAAAAATAAAAAAAATAAAAAAAACTTTAACTTGCGCTGGGGCGAGTGTGGTAACATTTCTTTATAGGAAAAAGCAATTATAAAAACCTTTAACTCTAAATATATGAAGCACATAACTATATATCAAGTACATAACCACTATGAAAACATCTGATAACATATAGAAGCAGTTGAGAATTAAAAACTAGAAGAACAATAGACTAAAAAAGAATTTCCAAATAAAACAGAAAATCTTTGGTATAGGCCTATTTCTTGATTTAGCGTATTTTTATTTGGGGCCTATTCTAGATAAAAGTAGATCAAAAGAATAAATCTATATAAAATAGCAATAAACGTTTACAACAACTTTAAGCAACTGTGGCGTAAATGTTTATATTAATTAAAACAACCTCTCACCACAAATTCAACAAATTTTATTTTAACCTTATGTACATTTCGACTACAAAGTAATCATCTTCAGAGGTATTTTTACAAATAAAAAAAATAATAAAAAATAAAATAAAAATAAAGTAAAATTTTAAAAAAATAAATAAAAAATAATTTTTTTTTTTTTATTTGTAAAAATACGATGATTACTTTGTAGTCGAAATGTACATAAGGTTAAAATAAAATTTGTTGAATTTGTGGTGAGAGGTTGTTTTAATTAATATAAATAAACGTTTAGTCTGTATATTATCCTTGACTTAGTACCCTTGTTGTTTAAGAAATTGGACGTTACTTCTTTTTAGCCTAAATTCAGAATTAATTAAAATGTTTTGGAAATTACTTTTTTATGTTTACTTTCAAATGTTCTATAAATAAAAACATTTGCTTAAAAGAAGTGAGCGTTGTGTTATATAGATTTAATATGATGTAAATGTTAACAGAAAATTATCTTTTTGGAAAATTTTATTGAAATATTGCCTGCAGAGTAGGTCAGAAGATGTTGAAAGAAAGTTAATTATTCTTTCGTGTAAAGGAAGCTCCATTTTGTAGTTCTTTGGTAAAATAGCTAGGAACTTCATAGTAGCTAGTAGTTCATTTTATTCTATAGGTTAATTGAATTTCAATTGTTCAGTTCTTTAAATAAATATAAAGTTTAAAATTTTTTTCAAATGTAATTGGAACTTCGTTTTCTAAATATAGTTTATGTTATATTTTGGTAAACTCATAACAGTTTAGTTTTTTTAAAGGTAAAAAAGTTAATGGTGATAGAGGTGAATGCACTATTATCAATATTATTCACTATTATATTAGGTTGATAAATTTTTAAGTGGCGCATAAGGAAGAGGGCAAATAAAAGCGACTGATGGGAAGAGAAGGTTGAAGCCTAGTAGGTGTGAGAGAAAGAATAAAAATATCACTATGCCATTAAAATGCCATTTAGTATTTAGTTTCAATTGTGACAACAATTTTAGAAACCTTTTAAAAGTAAAATTAAAGTTAAAATTATCGCCTATATAGGTAACAATTCCTTTTACACTTGACTATCAATAGGCTATAAATAAAATTCTAGATCAAAAATAAAAATTACTCTTTCATTTGTTTGTTCTGTAGTGTATCACGGAAAAAAATTTGATTATTAGTGAAATTTGTAAAATTATTATTAGTTAGATTATTGATCAGTTTCGAAAGTGAAAACATGATTATGATTGTTCTTCATTCGAAAGGCGAGTCTTTCCTCTGTGATATTAACAAAATACTTGTATTTAATGCTTCATCCAAGAAAGATAACGTAAACTTTATAGGTTTTTGTAAGGTATTTATAATATTTTTTTGGAAAACAATGATTGCTTGATTCATATGTTTATTTATTTGAGTAGGGAACGTCAGGTGGTTCGGCCACTTTAGCTAGTTTCCATATTACGTTATATTAATGAACTTAGAATAATTGACTTATTTGCCATTCTAACCTTTATACCTTTACCATTAAATAGTTTTGTTTCAAAATACGAAAGAAATCTTTATTTTTGGCAAGTTTGAAAACCTTTGCACTTTTAGTATTGCTGGTATCGGAGAGACATGTTGTGCTGAATAAAGATCCTTTTAATTTATTTTAATTATATATTCATTCACAAAAAATTAATATTTTCGACAAATCAAGTATAAAACAACATTTTTTACATTTTTAAAGTTTAATTCAGATTTTTGTGAAGTAGACAAATAAAATTTATATTTTAGGTTAGGATGAATATTAAAAACTCTTAGTCGCTTCTTATCTTATTATTTTTTTTCGTAAAACGATCCCAGTGGTAATAAAGACTACTTCTTTCTAAGTCGGGATAATTTTTCGTGAGCCCAGTCCTTGGACACTCGGCACTATATTCAGCCTTCTACAAAACTCTCGCCACAAATGATGCAGTGAGTGATATCGTCAGCATCGTTTGGGCTAATTTCGTCGTAAATATATAAAGCTTTCTTAAACTTGTACTTTCGTAATATTTCCTCAGTTTGTTTTCCCCAACTTGCATTTTCACTGAGCGTTCCACAACTTCCCCTTAGATATAGCTCTGAGTCTGTCCGCTAATGAGCTTCTTGGAACACTATATTTTTCACTTGCTTCCCTTATTTTCATTTTTTGCTTAAAACCTGTTATATTGCTCTCCTCATACATACTTCACTCAATTTCTCTCTTCGATTTGAGTTTTTAACTGTAAAATTTTTCAGATTTCTTTGCCCGATACCACCAGAAAGTAATTTGTCCGATACCACCCGAACGGCAATTGACACGGATTCAACTACATATGAGTTATTAGTTTGTGTAGGAACTCATTTAACCTGCAACTTATAGAGTAATATAGTAAGTTTATGATGGTAAACAAAATACATATAAATACTCTCATTTACTGAAGTTATAATCTCCCAAACCTAACTTTGTACTGCAACAAACCCGAATAAACAACAAGGCTTGACCCTACAACTAAACGACGCAGTGATATCATTCTAACTTATATGGTGACAACTGCTCCGATTCCTTAAAGAAATAATCTGATGGCATCACAGGTGCTGCTGTTAGTCGTATGCTGGTTAATCATAATTTGTTCGATACCACCCCCTGTCCGATACCAGACTACTTTCTCCAATATTCTCATTTACTCGCAGAAAAAGTAACGTTATTAAAATAGTAATTTGAAAAACATAAACGTAGCAGAAAGTACAAGCTTAAGATGTAAAAATAATACAAAAGTTAGGCCTATAGAGTTGGAATTAATAGGGAAGTTGAAACAAGCACATCTCGGAAATTCAATTATGATGTGTCACGTCAGATAGAAATTATACAAATTACCGCTATAACCAAACAGAACCTCAGCGTAGCGTAACTAAATTACCAGTAGTAACCACTACAGGAGAACGTTTAATAGACTGTATATTGCATAGGTTGAGTAAACTTGTTACTGTGTCTACACTTCCCGTCTGTTATAACTAAGTCAATGTAGATACAAATCACGGGAATGGCTAAATGGCTTTCATGAAGTTAATAAAGCTTTTTCCAAATGTGTTATAAAAAATACTTTACAGTCAGACAAATATCATTAAGAGATGACAGATTTAGAAGTCTATCTTATGCCTTTAAATAGTATATTCTATAAGAATATCTCATTCACGGTGTTTTAAGCATTTGGCAAATCTTCTCCCCTGCTATTTGAGTTCTGATCATATATTGTATTTACTTTCTTTTAATCAAATCCCTTCAGCTCTAAAACTTTGGAATTCTATATGTCTTTCTTCTTCGATATGTTTTCTTCTTAAAATAATCTGCTTGACCTCCATATTAAATCAGACTGACCTTACATCTTATTGGCTAGTTCCGATATTTCTTCCAACTCTTTGAAATAGCCTATAACTTTATCACGCCTTGTACGTGTCCAATTTTGAAAAAAAAAAAAACATTTCCAATTCTGTAATGTAAAAATTAAAATTTTTCACTATAGATATATTCTTTCACTAGTCCCAGGTTTAGCTTTTCATCAAAACATCTAGAAGAAATATTTCGACTATTACCTTCCTTCACAATATATTTAGACCCCTATATTTATACGGTGTTACATTTGGTATTAGGGCCTAAACCGATTTGGTATTAGGGTCTAAACAGATTTGGTAGTAGGACCTAAACAGATTTGATATTAGGGCCTAACCAGATTTGGTATTAGAGCCTGAAAAGATTCGGTATTAGGGCCTAAACATATTTGGTATTAGGGCCTAACCAAATTTGGTATTAAGGCCTGAACAGATTTCGTATAGGGCCTGAACAGATTTGGTATTAGGGCCTAAACAGATTTGGTAGTAGGACCTAAACAGATTTGGTATTAGAACCTAAACAGATTTGGAATTAGGGCCTAACCAGATTTGGCATTAGAGCCTGAAAAGATTCGGTATTAGGGCCTAAACATATTTGGTATTAGGGCCTAACCAAATTTGGTATTAAGGCCTGAACAGATTTGGTATAGGGCCTGAACAGATTTGGTATTAGGGCCTGATCAGATTTGGTAGTAGGACCTAAACAGATTTGGTATTAGAACCTAAACAGATTTGGAATTAGGGCCTAACCAGATTTGGCATTAGAGCCTGAAAAGATTCGGTAGTAGGGCCTAAACATATTTGGTATTAGGGCCTAACCAAATTTGGTATTAAGGCCTGAACAGATTTGGTATAGGGCCTAAACAGATTCGGTATTAGGGCCTAACCAGATTCGGTATTAGGGCCTAACCAGATTCGGTATTAGGGCCTAACCAGATTCGGTATTAGGACCTAACCAGATTCGGTATTAGGGCCTAACCAGATTCGGTATTAGGGCCTAACCAGATTCGGTATATAAAACAAAGTAATAAAATATTACTGTATTTCCCATTAAATTAGAATTCAAGTTAGCCTTTTATTTGTGCAATGATGTGTAAATTTAGATAACTGTCTTGTGTATAACTTCAAATATAAATCTATATTTATAGCCTACCATTCTGGCTTTGCTTGGTTTTATTTGAATTATGTGATCGAGCGATACGTTTTTTACACATTACAGCTGATACTCGCGGTACTAAAAGTTGAATTGTGACAGTGAAATATTTTTTGTGCGTTTTTACTTTACAAGTTAATCACACAAGGTTCAATATTAAAACAATATCCTCTAGTTTTTAACGTCGCCTTATTTAGTCAGTTGCTAATATATGCGCAATCCCATTGGTTTAGCCAAAACATTGCAATTAGTGTTTCATTTTCTATCATATGATTTTTAATTAAGACTGATTGCTAAGGTTAAATAACAAAAGGCCTAAGTCATTAGGATTGATAACCTCTTTATCCGAGAAAATTATTAAACATAAAATTAATGATCAGGTAAAGAGGGACTTCATACAAAATTAATATCATTCATTCATTATACACTAGTTTTATTCATAATTATCATCGTAGAATAAATGGAAAATGTTTCATTTCCTGGCTAGAATATATTTTACACTGTTACTAAAAACCAGTTTTCACTGTTTATATATATCGTATAATCCTGAGCACTTAATTATTCATTAGTGTTTTTACAGTTAGTTAAATTTGCTATTTTTATTTAAAAACGAAAACAATGATATTTCGTACCGGTAGAATTTACTTTTATTGATAGTAAACTAAACAGGAATTATAACTTATTACTTATCTATTGTAACTTTATCTAGTAGGCAAGTAAAGAGACGCGTAAATTACCTCCCTTTATCCTGCCTTTTTTTAACACACATCACATTTTTAAAAACGAAATTCAAAATATAACAATGCTATTCGCGTTTATTTAGGCACTCGAGATAATCCAAGAACAAATGACAAGTCGGGTTGAATATCGAGTCAAGTTTATTTATTTAAGCACTCGAGATAATCCAAGAACAAATGACAAGTCGGGTTGAATATCGAGTCAAGTTTATTTATTTAAGCACTCGAGATAATCCAAGAACAAATGACAAGTCGGGTTAAATATCGAGTCAAGTTTATTTATTTAAGCACTCGAGATAATCCAAGAACAAATGACAAGTCGGGTTGAATATCGAGTCAAGTTTATTTATTTAAGCACTCGAGATAATCCAAGAACAAATGACAAGTCGGGTTGAATATCGAGTCAAGTTTATTTATTTAAGCACTCCAGATAATCCAAGAACAAATGACAAGTCGGGTTGAATATCGAGTCAAGTTTATTTATTTAAGCACTCGAGATAATCCAAGAACAAATGACAAGTCGGGTTGAATATCGAGTCAAGTTTATTTATTTAAGCACTCCAGATAATCCAAGAACAAATGACAAGTCGGGTTGAATATCGAGTCAAGTTTATTTATTTAAGCACTGGAGATAATCCAAGAACAAATGACAAGTCGGGTTGAATATCGAGTCAAGTTTATTTATTTAAGCACTGGAGATAATCCAAGAACAAATGACAAGTCGGGATGAATATCGAGTCAAGTTTATTTATTTAAGCACTCGAGATAATCCAAGAACAAATGACAAGTCGGGTTGAATATCGAGTCAAGTTTATTTATTTAAGCACTCGAGATAATCCAAGAACAAATGACAAGTCGGGTTGAATATCGAGTCAAGTTTATTTATTTAAGCACTCGAGATAATCCAAGAACAAATGACAAGTCGGGTTAAATATCGAGTCAAGTTTATTTATTTAAGCACTCGAGATAATCCAAGAACAAATGACAAGTCGGGTTGAATATCGAGTCAAGTTTATTTATTTAAGCACTCGAGATAATCCAAGAACAAATGACAAGTCGGGTTGAATATCGAGTCAAGTTTATTTATTTAAGCACTCCAGATAATCCAAGAACAAATGACAAGTCGGGTTGAATATCGAGTCAAGTTTATTTATTTAAGCACTGGAGATAATCCAAGAACAAATGACAAGTCGGGTTGAATATCGAGTCAAGTTTATTTATTTAAGCACTCCAGATAATCCAAGAACAAATGACAAGTCGGGTTGAATATCGAGTCAAGTTTATTTATTTAAGCACTGGAGATAATCCAAGAACAAATGACAAGTCGGGTTGAATATCGAGTCAAGTTTATTTATTTAATGATGTTTCGGTAACTGATTTGTTGCCCTTGACAAGCATGTAGTGCTATGAAATACAAAGTCCTTACTCAATGTTTAAGTGAGTAGTGTGAGGAGGCAAAACATCAAACCCCAAACACTGTTTTTGGTAAAGTGTAAGGGGTTTGATGTTTTGCCTTGACACATTACTCAGTTAAACATTAAATGTAAGGACTTAGTATTAGCACTATAGGCTTGATAAGGGCAACAAATCAGTTGCTGAAACGTCCCAAAATAAATAGGCTTGAGTTGATATTAAACAGACTCGTCACTTGTTTAATAACAATACTACCTAATAAAAAGGTATCAAGTTTGACATAACTATATCATTTCATAAAAAAGAATATTTCATTTAGATAATTAGAGCTTAGCTAGTGAGAACTATTCACAAAGGTAAAAGTCTAAATAGTGAACTCAAAATCTCACAAAAAATTAGTTTTAAATAAACAAACACACAACAAACTAGTTTCGGCGACGATGTCACCTTCCTCAGTACTTGGAGTAGTAGTTAATTTGAGTTCTTTATTTTGACCTTTACCTTTGTTTTTAAAGAATATTTTATTTAGGCCTAGTTTGAAGGTATCTGGGAATTCATATTATTTGAACGTACTCTTATAGATATAATATAATAGGGGTTGACGTTTTACAATTTATAAATGTGTTTATTATTATAGCCTTCTGCTTCTTTCAAGTAACCCAGACTATTAACTTCAAGTTGTAAAGAAGAAAGGCTTTAAGTTGTAACGCAACAACACACTATGATAACAAGAAGTCGAATTCTTTCTTCCCAACAATGTGTAGATTTTTTAGCTTGACTGTTACTTTAGGCTGTAGCTCAAACACCCCTGACTACGGCCTAGAGTTCAGTGCATGGGCCTTGTCAGACTACCTACCAATTCGTTTTAATAGGGAAAATCCTTGGAACTAGTTTCTTCGACCTATACTTTCCCTAAATAAATGACGCTAATTACCGTATGGTGAAGGATAAAACATGATTAGCCTTTCAAGAGCCTCTTTAGACTTTGTTTACACAAAAATATTTACTAGAAACTAGCCTATGCTAAAATTTAGCTTTAAAACAAGACAAAACAAAAAAATTTAATCATATAAATTTGTAAATTTAAAAATATTTAAATAATAATATTCCAGCTATATAGGTTGATATGAAAATATAAATGATAGTTAATAATTAAATTATTAAAAAAAGAGAGCCTAATGGACTACAATAGAGAGAATTTTCTAAATAATTAATCAAAACTGTTGGTTTGACTGTTTAGGATCATTTATTTATTAATTTAGCTTTGTAAATGCATACCGTAAACATTTTTTTTTTAATTTTCGTGAATTCTAACTTTTTGAATATTCAAAATTACCGCCCTGAAGCGTTTGGGATATTGATCCTGAAACAACACACAGGAAAGAGTTCAGTTGTTTCATGCAGGAGCGCCCCACGATCGCTCGTTTTTTAAAAAGTTCAGCCAACCACCGACAGATAGCTGTAAGATCGATTTGATAAATTATAAGGATTTTCCCTTAAAATTTATGTCAAGAATTTAGAAAAAGTTGCAAAAACTAATCTAAACTACAAAATGGAATATGTTTTCTCAGTATACAGTGATATAAGGTATATGGCAGCTCTAGTACCAGTAGAATCAAAGATAGAGCAATACGTGTTCGGACGCACGCTCCGACTGGACCGAAGACTAGTCTACAGCTAGGCCAATGAACTTTAGAATTAGTTTCACCGTTCCAGAAATGCTAATTCTGATGTAGGAAAATTTTACGTTATTAATTTAATTATAGTTCTAAATTCTATTCAGCTTTAAAATAAAATTGTTTTGTATAAAATTTATCATTGCAATAATGAAATAATCATAATGGTAAGTTATAAAATAATAATTACCTCTTTGTTAATTTTAATTGTTTGTAAATAAATGAGGAAAAAATGATTAGTTCTGAAATTAATGAAAGGAACAAATTAAGAATTACAGAAAAAAATTATTAAAAAACTAAAGCATTTTAATATTGGGCTATTGAACAAAAAAAATTAGCCTACATAATTTGATGTATGAATTTTTATTACTTAAAATTAACTTGAAAAGTAGACAAAAATAGAAATTATTTCTGTTCAAACATTTTATTTACTTTGTTGAAATATAAAATATAATTTTGAAAATATGAATCTTAAGTGAGCTAGATTTATTATTTAAATTAACAAAAACGTTTATCTCAGGATAATGTATCCTTTTGTGAAATTTTAAATACTGATGGTAGGCTACACAGCCTACGACTACCTAGTTCTTATTTTATTGAAGACCCTTTAATTTTTAATAAAGGAGTAATATAACTTGATGAAATAATTACCTCTAACAATATGAAAATTTAAATGTTATTATCATGATATTGTGATATTACTTCTGATTGGCCAACATCCAAATTTCAAGTGGAAAAAAATAATTGTGAAATAAAACTTATATAAAAAATACATGTTTTAAATCTTCAACAGTTTATAATTTGATTTAATTTGAATACGATTATTTATATGAGTCACAAACACACGCGCGTGAGCGTGCACACACACAAACACACCTAACTTGGTATTGGGTTAAAAACTCTTTAAAAAAACATATCATGTTTTAGCTATTAATATGTAAAAGTATTAAAAGTTAAAATATTAATCATGTAAAAGCTATTAATATAAAATTAATTTGTTTCCTGGATGATATTATATAAATTAATCGTTATATATAGTCTACTTTTATATATGACCTAACTCTAAAATATAATAAATATATAAATTCAAAATAAATATAGTGTTTCAAAATATTATATTTTAGGCCTATATGGAAAACAATATGTATTTAAAACATATTTACTGTGAGTTTTTATAGAATTTTTATATTATTAAGACCTTTATAGGGCCTATACGCCCATTTTTTAAATAGACAAAAGTACATTGGCAGAAAAAAAGAACAGCAAACTTGTACTATCACATGCTGTGGTCTAAAGAAAGAATCTTAAAGCCGTTTAAAACGTAAGATAAATTAAATAACATGACGAACCTTACAGCCCCTTCCAAAATAACAGTGGCAATTAATGCGAAAGCCATAGATATCAACTTTGTATTAACATTTTGTTTGTATTAGTCAACAATTTCAGTGTGTATAGGTATCCTCCACTGAGCTTACGTTACCAAGCTAACTTGTGTTAGCAAACTATTATTGCTTTAATGAATATATGTGTGGTCTAACACTATTCCGTTTACAGATGATATTTATTCTGTATATTATGGTTATTATTATTCCATAATGGGTAGTCTATGTGTATTATTTATATTACTATGGACATTATCCTTTTTAGTTTTATTAAAGTAATAACAAAAAGCCGATATATTACCTCAAGAAAATAATGTTCGAACATAAATGTAACGTTTAAATTTTTTGCTACAACAAATGAAGTAATCAATTTTGTTATGTGTTATAAAAAATTTGTCCAGACTTGCAAATTTTCCTGTTTCATTACTATTCTTAATTAACATTTAAGATATTTAATTTAGTACCAGGATTTATATATATATATATATATATATATATATATGGAAATTATATATATACAGGAAGTTATATGTAACACAACAACTGAGGTTATTCAAATACAAGAGATATTTATTAATTTATTAAAAGCTTTTTGTGCTAAACAGTACCAACATCATCAGGAATAATATCATCATCAACAAATAATTCTTGTATTCGAATAACCTCAGTTGTTTCGATTATATACATGAAAACGTATTATATATATATATATATATATATATATATATATATATATATATATATATATGTGTGTGTGTGTGTGTCTATGTATTTAAAATTCTCTATTCCACATACTTTTATAATTTATTACACTGTCACGTACGATAAATAAATGAAACTAAATCGAATATTCCAGGAAGAAATGTCATATAGGCCTATTAAACTTAGTAAAAAATAGTTTATACATAACACTGCTTCAACAGGCTAGTAAGAATAATGATTTGGGCCCTATACCTTGAATCAAAATAAATTACTGCACAAATCAACACTTTTGTCTAAGTAAACCTTAAAAGTAAAAAAGTTTAACGTAATAAATTAATTGTAAAGTTGGTTGTTGTAATCATCTTCATTTAACTGATTACCTTATAAGTAATTATTTAAACAAGTAATCCAAAACTATTATTATATTTGGTGATGCTTTTCATTGACGAAACCTAACCTGCTAAGAAAGATAACCTGCCTTACCAACAAGTACGTTTCACAAATAGTTTTCTCTTAATTGGTAATAATTAGGCCTACTTATGAAATAAATTGTAGTTGCGTACTTGACCGCTGGTTTGATATCAATTTGAGATGATCTGTATAAGAATTGCTTCGTATGTGTTTTAACTAAGTGTCAATAGAAAAGGGATTGGTTTATTTCAATCATAGATTTATCTTTAATTCCTAAAAACAAACTGAATGAGTTTTTGAAAAACTCTACAAAACAATGTATCCAATTAGACTAAATTGAAACTATGTTTACATCTTAAAAAAACCATAGTTTTATATTTATCATAATAGATATTTAATTTTTTCCTTAAGAAAATAATGGTTGCATAAAATATGAAAAGACCTTAGGAAGTAATTACGAAAGTTCTTAAGCTAAACTCAACACAAATTTTTAAAACATTTTTCGAAAGCAAAATATTTAATCATAGATTTAAAATTATCATAACGTGTTGATTGACATTTAGATACAAAAATGTCAGAAGATAAAAAATACCTTTCGTTTTCAGAAAATCATTTTTTTCTTCGTAACTTGGATCTTTTAGTCTCCTGATTAACAAAGCAAGATGCTTAGTCTAATATTGTACATCTGTCTGTACAAAACCCCATCTTAACAGTTAGAAGGGATTGTATTTGAAAGGTTTAGACTGTAAATACATAAAACTAATTTTTTTAGTATTTTCCATAAAAGAAACGTAATTATTAGAAGACTGACGAAACCTTTGTTTATTTCAGATTATATACCTTCTTCAGATTTTCAATGTTTTCAAAGGAAAATTTCAAAGTAGCATTTAGAATATTAAAATACTAACCATAAGTAACAGAGTACCGATTGCATAACCTTTAAGATAACTTTATTAAAAAGGCAAAACTACAAGCTGTAAATAAATAAATGTTTCACATTCCCAACCTCTCAACGGAGATCCCTCATTTTAATTAAAAATATTATAATAGCCTATAATTAAGAGTATCATTATAATACTGTTATCATTATTATAATCATTATAATAATGATTATAATCATTATATAGACTATTAAAGCAGGCGATATTTTACTTTTGTTTTTCTTATGTAGACTATATGTAATAAACGGAAAAAACTGTAATATAATCATTTAACTGGGATTTCTCTCTATAATTTACATTACAATACGAGTATTGTTTGCAGTCCAAGATGTAAGACAAAATTCCATCAAATTGTTCCAAGTTGCGGGCGACATTTTATATGTTGCTGGAAACGTATATTTTAAATGCAATAAACATTTGAAGAGTTTTAAAAAACATATAGGCCTATCTGTATAGGCTACACACACACACAACACAACATATATATATATATATATATATATATATACCTATATATAACCCAGTAGCGTAATATAGAGAACAAAAACTACCGCTCGTACATAAAATAATCAAATGGTAGGGGGGCGTTACAAAACCGTTATATAGATGTCATTAATACAGATAATGTGTTACACCTATAATATCTTCAGAAAATTACAACGAAATGAAATGAACAGTAAGAATTTGGAACTAATATTTGTAATTTCATAACCGATTGATTTTTATTTTTGTCATATAGTGCATATAGGCTACGTATTCACAGAGGATTTAATTATTTGTTAATGTAATACAGATAAACTCGGTCACTCATATTAATTTAATTTTTAAATCTATAGATGGGAGCATTGAAAGGAAAAATTAATAATTAATTAAAGGGGTTTTTCAAGTGATTTTTTACAGTTAAATCCGTAGGGTTCCTATACGGAGTATTTATTATTAAATGAATTTTAAATTCTCGTCTAAGCACTTCTGATCTATCAGAAAAAGAATTTTGTGTAACCAAAATATATTTAATGAATAAATAATCTATAAACAAAATTTCGACGTATGGCATTTAGCTAAAAATAAAGTTGGATACAAATAACTTTTGATTTTAAAAACGAAGATTTAAGAGTTGATTTTTGTAACAACTCGGATTTAGACCCGATAACCTATTAGTAATATATTACAAGGGCTTCGATTTGAAAAGAAACGTGCATTTTTTTAAACGTAAAATAATACAGTTTGTTAAATTCTTATATAGGCTTGGCTTTAGCCCGTAAGTTTTACTCATACTGTTGACTCATAAGAAAAAAACGTTTTCACAAACTTTGGATAAATTTTTATAATAATCGTAGTCTTACGAGTTAGTTTAAATACCATCTTGGAATAAAAAACTTAGGTTCTCTTAGTCAGAAAAATTACTTGTTAGTAACAGTAGTCTTTCAATATATAACACATAGAATATATATTTTTCAAAATATATTTAAATATTTTGTTTATTCTAAATTTCACTCAAATAATTGTTTCTGCGGTAACAGGGCTTTCTACATTAAACCAAAATTTAATAATGAATGACGTTATTAAAACTAAAAATAATTCCGCCAAATAAATTTATCTAAATACAAATTAAATTAATAATATTGTACATTCTAGGTCTAATAAGGACAGTATGAGGTATATCTTATGGAAATATTTTTTTTTTAAATTGGTTCTCTCATTCTCTCTCTCACACACACACACATACATTCAGTCATTGGCGCGCGTGCACACGTTCGTAAATTGCATAAGTTGAAGTTCTATTAATTCATGAAATTAAAATAGCTTCCTAACTTAAATAGCATCTATTCAAAAATGGATAACACTGTTTTATTTATAATATATTAAGACAACCATTAAAAATAGGAAAACGTAAGTTTTTAGTTTTAATGACACAAATATATAAACTATTTTCAGAAGAGTAAATGTTTTTTTACATCAAAGGATATTTATTCCCCCTTATATATATATATATATATATATATATATATATATATATATATTGGGGGGAATAAATATCTTTAGATGTAAAAGATATTTACATGAAAGTAAATATGTATAGGCCTAATATATGTAGACTATAAGTAAAAGTATATGTATAATATTTATATGTATGCCCATATATATATATTTGACTATACAATAGGGCCTACACATCTTTTTTTAATCAAGGTGTCTAAATTATTACGACCTTAAATACGAACAAACTGTAAAATACATTTCCTGAAAAACATTTCCTACTTTTAAATGCTTTTACTACTTATTTATTATACTAACTTTTATTCCTCAGATAAATATTCGTTTTTATTAATTAAAACTTTATAGGCTTTGGAACATTATGTTTACTTACCCAGCCAGGACAAATCTCTTGCGCCAAAACTAAAGTGTTACTAAACTGAAAATCTTAAGTCAGAAAAAAGGGGAAATTAGAAAGTTGATGCAAGCTGGCGAAAAGGGGGTGAGAACGTAAGCGTGTTCTGTTTATTACGTTGTTGCGTTACCTGATTGGTTTTCAGTCCAACTTTCTCTTTTGAACAAAGCTTTCTCTTCAAACCCTTATCTGATTTAATATTTCCAAGAAACTTAAAAAGGCTGAAATAAAAAACAACCTACAGATGTGTATATTTTTTAAATTTTGTATGACAATTTTAGTTTTTTCAATAACATTTTACAATATAATACATTTATTCTGTACATATTTATCTTAATTACAAAACTACTCAGAATTACAACTACCCCGGCTGAAACTATTTTTACATTCTTATTAAGAGAGTAACAAGCTAATAAATTAAAATAAAACAATATAAAAGTATTAATGAAATGTTATTTATACGTTACTAAATATTAAAATATTCGTCTAGGCTTATTCTACAAATAATACAAAGTATAGGCTACTTATAGACTATATGAATAAGTTTAGCATATGAATTATAATTCCTAAATAATATATTTAAGCCCCAATAGTAGAAATATTTTGTCTGTAAAGAAATATATTTTTATTTGAAAATTTTGTGAATCTCTAACACTAGAATGAAAAATTAGTTCTGAGTTTTCCCAAATATTTATTGAAACACCAAAAACGTTTTCTTTCTTTGACTAGGAACGACCGAATAAAGCGAAATACGTTTAGCATGTAAATATTTGAGTCATCTCGAATACTAATTACTTTTATTATTTTACTCGTTATATATATATTGTTTTAAACAAAATTATATTTTAATATTTATTAAAACCCTAATTTTTAAAGGAGACAACTGTAGAATTTACTTATTTTCTGTAAAAAATAGTATATTAAAATAATTTAAGTAAGAGGTTTGTTAGTATGTTGATGTCATTACCATTAGATATCTATACCACGATTACTGAGATGGAATAGAGGGTTTGTGAGTTGTATAATAATTAGTTTTTTGAAATGAAAAATAGTTAAATTTCCAAAATGCCACATTTATACTTGAAAATTTAATCCCATACATTTTGCTAACAATAATAGAATGTCATACTGTTTAATCTATGTAAAATAAAGGTTTAAATTCTAGTTTCTTTTCTATTCACCTTATATTGAGTTAAAATAAGTTGTATTATTAAAATTTGAAAAGCGTTAAAATTATATTACTGAAGAGAAATATTTCGAAATCGAACTGAAGATTTTAAAATTCTTTTGTTAAACTAATTTTCTGTGAAGGTTTTAGCTTTGATATTTTATAAAACTGAGGATAATTACAGTAGCCTACTCCGATTTTAAAACTGTACTTTTTGTAAACAGCGTGACTTTTCATTCTGGTGATTTCTAAAACCACCATGTGGAAAATCTATTATTGTTACATCATTTCTAACATTTTCAATTTTAAAATGAAAAAAGGGATAAATAACTTGGCATGCTGTAAAATTTAATAACAGTGAGTTTTAATTGTTGTTTTAAGATATGTTACAAAAGATAATCAATTGTTATTTAAAATTTAACTGTTTTTTTACTGTTTTAAAAGTTAGTTGTTCAATATCATAGGATTATTACAATAATACCTTTGTAACTGATCAAACGTTTTCATTTTTTTATAAAAAAAATAATTCTTCTATATTTTATATTGTTAACAATTTAAAATTTAAAAAAAATGTAAAACTAAAAAGTTAAATATAAACTTTTGTTAATGCAGTTAAAAGAAGTACAATAGTCAAAACATTTAACAATGAGATCTACAAATGAAATTTGAATACAACTTATATGCGAGCAAATCGTATACGTTAAATATTATGTATAACTTGTATAATTAGAATAATTTGTATTTTACAAAAAGGTATTTCAATATTTTTAACAATATATATATATATATATATATATATATATATATATAATTAGAAAACTGATAAGACTTAGCACACAACCCTTGTTAGTCAAATAGCCCATATTATCTTCGTTCTTTATTCACTTCATGGTAAAATCTCCAATACATTAATTCTGAAGGAATGTTGAGGCCTATCAAATAAATATATTACCAACTTAAAAACAACACTTTTTACAGTCTTTCCAACTTAAAAAATTAGAAAACGGGAAGGAATATTATAATTTCGTTTAAAATTGCAAATTCTCAATTTAAATTTCGTTGTAAGTTGAAAATAATTTTTCATAAAAACTGACGTTTATCTTTCCATTGTTTTTTATCTATAATGAGGTTCTGAGTTATGAGACATGCTGTATTTTGTTTTCAAAATATGCAAATTTGTTACATTGTAAAATTATTTCTATCCATGACATTTTCTAAAGATAACGGTTAAGTCTATGAATAATAAAATTAAATTAAATTATGGACACCTTGATGTTTAGTGACATTAAAATTCCATTATTCAAACAAATTACACTAACATTAAAAATGGTTTAAATAATTAGGCTAACATTTTGTAATCATGTGTTACAATTATTTTTTAAAAAAAGGAAAATAAAGTCTTTTTATTATTTTGCTTATGCTTATATTTGGTTTTTCATTCCCTCAAAAAATATATTTCTTTAAAACTATTCAATGACATCTATAGATTATTAAAAATTGTAATACAAAAAGTAACATTGTTTTTTTTTTTAAATCCTTTATAAATAAAATATTTTTTGGAAGTTATAAATTTGGGAAGCTGGAAATTTTCACACGAGGAATCGCTTTTATATGTGATCAAAGTGCTGCTTTTGTAGAATGATAGTTCAAGAGTAATTAATAGAGGCCTATAAAAAATCAATTTATATCTGTACATTCCATAAAGTTAGGTACTTAAAACATATAAGATTAAATAGGACATTTTACGTATAATGTCTATTAGAAGACTATTTAAACTGTAGTCATAAATTGATTAAATATTTATTGAATATTAGTATTAATGAACTTACATGTAAAGTAAAATCAATTGTATTTTAATTTGGGATATCTAAATAACGAAATATTTAAAAATAAATTGTTGAGCGATTTTAGAAATAAACACAAAATTTACTATATTTTTAACTAAATTTTGTAAAAAATGGAAAACATTAAGTAATTAAAATTAGTGTTAACCTTAGATCCATAGGTATTTAGGAGTTGAAGTTTGTAAAAAGGTGTGCGAGCAAAACAAATTTGATAGCAAACACTAGAATGAATAATATTTGTAATAAATATATATAATTTAGATTAGTATACTAAAATTACATAACTTCTATTATTTTTCAATATTTTAATTAATAAATTATATGATATTCTACTACATTTCAAACATTAAAATTATTTCTTAAGAATACAATATTTTTTAAAAGGAAGATATGATTAGGCATAGTCCTACAGAGTTACAAAATTAAAGATGTTGAAATTATCTAATTAAGCCTATAACCAGTTATTTTAAGTTTACCAGTTAAGAGATTGCTGAAATTTATAAATAAGCTTATTATGTCCTACAATACAGTTAATTATTACACACACACACACACACACACACACACACACACACACACACACACACACACACACACACACACACACACACACACACACACACACACACACACACACACACACACACACACACACACACACACACACACACACACACACACACACACACACTGCTTACTAAAATTAAGATAAAGTTTTTTATACATTACAGTAAGACGTGAATATTATATTTCATGAAACCAAAACTATCTATTTCTATTCAGAAAACCTTTAAAAATGACATGTACAATTATTGAACAAAACCTTCCTTTAACAAATTTCTTTACAATGTGTTACATATAAATAAAATAACTATAAATGTAGACTATTACAATACAGTGTTATTACTTTTACCTTCCTGAGCGTGGAGACTTGTGATGATGGAAGATTGAAGAAGGAAGATTTCAGGCGCTGTGTGCACTCCTGTTACGTATACTGAAGGTATACCGGATGACCATAACACTCAGGATACATTCAGTATACGTACAGGGGTCTTCACAATATTCTTGCAGCTCCTTCACCGTCACGACACGAAGACGCCTCTCTACTGCCATACATTCGTTGAAACGTCTTCAGATACACCACAATTATACAATTCTCTTATCTTGATTTATCTTTAGATATGATAAAATGACCCATAAAAGTTTCTCTCTCTAATTGAAGAGCTATCTAAATATGCTTTCATTAATATTTGTCATTAGTTGATTTAAATGGGTGTAAGTTATGAAACTTTGCTGAGTCATTTATTGTTATGACTTATAAGATAATGATTATTGCAGACATTTCTAATCTAATAATTACTGATAGTGAGTGTTAAATGTGTCACAATAATTTACTGATCGTAATATTTGATAGTCTCTGCGTAATTGATTGTTATAGTAATGTGAATGTGTTGTTTTTAATATTAGAACAATTAGTCTTTTTACAAAACATATAACCAGTAATATGTTGTAATACAATTAAAATTTAATTATTAATAAAGTCTATACAGTTATTTCAATTGGAATATAAATACTGTACTTATTTTATATAGTTCATTACCATTTTCATTAGTGTCATAGAATTTCCATCTTACACATAATCTACTATAACCTAACTATGCTATTTTAACTATAAATAGATTAAATAACAACAAACTTATATGTTATAAGTTTAAAAACGTATATTAAGTAACAAAAGGTATTATAAAATGACAAAAGGTAAGGTAATATATTATGGCTAACGAACAAATATTTTATTTAATGTATAAAATGATACAGATAATGAAAGTCTTGACGATAAAGATAAAGAGATTTGATTTCAATGGGAAATAACAACAATCATTAAAAAAAATAATATTTTTTAAACAATATGTAAGCTTAATATTTTGGAGTAAACAATATCGTAAGTTGAATCTGAAAATTAAATATCGGTTGTTGCCTATTTCATTGTTATTTTTATTTTTTTTACTTTTTAAATGCATAAAATATCTTTCGAGTTGTAAAACCGTTGAATACCACAACCCCTGCAATTATTTTGATAACTAAAAACAAATTTTAAACATAATTTTTTAAACAAAATTTAATCATAAATACTAGCGACCTTTTTAAATATCTATTTTTAAATAGATAAATAAATAGTTGAGAATAAATATTTCTTAAGTAGCGGGATGATAACATAATTCAAAGTAAAAACCTTTTAAAATAGAATGTTTGAAACATTTCTAGCTAATGTTTTAAGTACAGAAACGTGACTGAATCCAGAAATGTCCAGATGAAGGTGACCCCAAGTTACCTAACTTCAACAATAGACCCTCATCACACCCTTAACAAGAGATGTGACATTTATTGTCTACTCTCTTTACCCCAAGGGAAGGGTTGATTTTATGGCTTCTCTTTCTCCACTGTGAAGTGCTTTCCTGAAACAATACATGAAATATAACTTGGAATTTTCATTATTGAACACAGGAATAGTCTTTATGTCCTTGTTTTGTGACAGTATTAGCTGAACAATTTATAAAATACAGTCTACATATTGGGAAAATGTTTTATTTTTAAATTTTAAAATTTGTTACCAGTTAAAATAACAATGTTTATAAATAAAATCTTCAAAAGGTAACACTAATGTGTATGCATTTAGAGTTTTAAAGTTATATAATATTTTTATTTGGTTACTGTTCAAAAAAAAAATTGATATTGTATGTTTCTGACAAATTAGGCCTAATAAAAGGACAATGCTTACAATAAAAGATTACTAAAATAGTTTTTATATGAATTTTAGACATCATAAAAATATTAATTATCACATGAAACATCTTTAATCACATTAAAAACATTTGCAAAATTTCTGTTCCTAAACCATACTTACAAATTTCCAGAACAGGATCAAGTGGCAGTAACAATGTCCTATAAATCAAACACTCATGATAGTCACTTCTTGATGTTCCACTTTACACTTTTAGAGTGTTGTTTTATCACTTGTAATGTAACCTCATAAAGAACCTCTATGGTGGTCATCATAAAACCTTTACTGCTCTATACCTAGCACAATAAAAGACAACAACTCACTTATATAGTTCATCTTTGTGCACATCTGGTGTTGGGTGTATTCACTGGACAGGGTCAATGAACTCTGAAGGAACTGTTTATTTTGGTGTTTAAATGTTACAAGATAAAGTTCAAGGTAAAGTCTATGCAATGCAATGTAAAAGTAATTGGTATTTAATTTGTGTGTGTGTGTGTGTGTGTGTGTGTGTGTGTGTGTGTTAGAGAGAAAATAGTCTTAAATTTAAAATGAAAATTTGAATTTTTAAATCTTCTTTCATTATTAAGTCTTTGTAAACAAAGACTTTTTAGTGAATCAATTAGTGGCCTATATTTCTTGTTAATTATGCACATTAATATGGAAAACATAATATTACTTTCTTGTAAAATATTTCATATTAACTTGAAACTAAAATTAATAAACATAATAATTTAGAATTAAAATGTGTAGGTCTTAGAATATTTTTTTTATATTTTAAGATGAAATAACTTACTCTGAATATAGTTTTGATGTTTGTTACAATTATTATTCTCTAAAGAATACATTTCATTATAAAATTACTTCCAAAAAAGTTCAGAAATAATAATAATATTCCACTTCTTTATAAATAAAAATAAAAGCCAGCAACAATGTTCTTCGATATCTTTAATACAAATGGTTTAATTATTCTAAAAAATTATATAATGTAGGCCTACATAAATCATTTATTTATTTGTAGTTGTAATGTAATGGAGTATTTGATACATAATAATGTTTTACAATTAAATGTTTCTTACGGGAAGTAGGTCCTCATGTTTTAAGGTAGAAGGGTAGAATAAAAATACACAAATACCTAAAAAAGGTAATTCATATATATTTGCAATTAAAAGATTTACAATTAGATTTAATCTTGATAAAAGTTTTGAATCATATCATTCTCACATGAAGCATTCTGTGCAATGTATTTGACCAATGGTTTCTCACCCACCCTTACAGCATATTAGTCAATACCAACCTACCCCTGCAAACCAACCCCTCATTATTGGCAGGGGTGGATGGGTGGGCTACCAGGGGCCTGTTTGATGTGTCTGCTGAATTTATGTGTCAGCCATTCTTTCCCTCCTCTCACCCCCTGGGGAGAGTTTGCTTTTGTGAATAACAGGTAACCTCCTATCACCCCATCAGTGAGTGCAGTACACAATGTACATAAATGCAAGGAATCTGAAGGGTACAGGCTTGCTAATTGCAATTTTTAAATCTACCCTGGATGGGTTGGAATGAGTGGGCGATAAGGAGGGAAAACGAGATTATTGTATAATGTATGAAATTAAGAATAGGCTACTAGATAATGCTACCAAAAAAATTAAAAATTGTATTCCAGTCTAGGTCATAACATTCGTTATAGAAATTGTAAGACTCTAAATTTTATGTTTTTAAAATATAGGTTCCTAGCTTCAAGTGATTTAGTTTTGTAACAGTAGGGCCTACTTAAAAATAATAATTTGAGTTAATTTGAACAAAGGCTTCAAATATAAATTTTGTGATACATTCTTTTAAAAAAACAAAATAACTAACCTGTTAATTTATAGTCATTATTGTACTAGATAGATGTTGAATAGAAGACAAAAGTTTCTTTGTATTTTAGCAACATAGAAATACCACTATAGTCTATATTAAACTACATATACACAAAAAACCTACAACCAGTAATGTTCTCTAAAAACATCAACTTTCAACATTATTTAACTGTATAACACTTATTAGGTCTCTAAAGATAAAGAGCTTCTATTTTAAATTGGAAATAAATCAATAGAGGATAATGATACTTTTAGTGTTATAGACTGTATCTAGAAGACTTTTTAAAATGTTTTGTATGTTTTTTAATTTTAAAAAAATTAAAATGCTCCATATAAACAAACTTTAAAGCTATAGATAGAAATAGGCTTTTATAGTATATTTTACTTACATATGGAGCTTTTCCTAAGAGAAAATGTTAAATAGTAACTGTTACAAAATTATAAAAAAAGTAACAAAATTATAAAATAATGACTGTATATAAACTTTATTTAAAAAAAATAATAATTATAACTTTAAAAACTAAGAATTAATTATACATGTGTTAACTAAGTTGAATACCAAGAAAATACAACCTTGATCACAGTGCTTACCTGATGAGATTTCAGGTAGAACTGGAGTCGCTCCAACGAATGCCATCTTGATACGGTCACACCGCTGCCATCCAGTTAATTGACATGTCATCCGCTCGTAAGGAGAAAACCACAGCCTCCTGACAACATAGAAAAAAAACTAAAAATTGACGCAGTTTAAAAGGCAGCACTATGGAGATGCGTTTTGTTGTAAGATCTTGGTAAAAGTGACGCTGTGGGGCGGCGAGGGACAAGACGGGCTACAAGGCGCCGACGCCCGCTGTCGAGGACAGTGCGACGGTAATGGCGTCGCTTCAACAGAGGCGGAGCTTTTTGATATTAAAAGTGACGCAATGAGAAAGAGGCGTGGTCTTTTAGATTATAAAATGATTCTCTCGCTGACTTCTCTTTCTAACGCATTTAACCGTGTATTACCGTCTCTTTCTAAGATTCTCTGTGCCGTCTATCTGCTGGATTTTACGACTTTTTGGGTTGAATGAAAAGAGGAAAAATTTAGACAGAGAGAGATGGGAAATTTATATTTGGGTGTGTTTGACGTTAGGCGAAGTCTGGTTGCGATTTTTTCAACTAATAGTTTTATATAACTGCAAAACAATAGGTATATTGTAATTTTTCAAAATGTTTGTTATTGTTGATTTATGATGTGGTAACTTGACGGAGATAACTGGTAATAGTAGTAATTTATGAGTGACGTTTTGACACCCTATTTATTTTATCGTCAAATGAAAATTGTCTATTTATTTTATTACAAACCGCTTTATAACTTTGATTTATTAACTTCTGAGAAAAGATATTTGGGTTAGTTCACCCGTACTCCGTAGAGAAAGTGCCTATCGTGTTTCGATAAAAACCCTTTTGAATATTTATCAATGGTTATGTTTGCACTTACGGGTTTTTTATATTAGATAAAATATAAATTTTCAAGAACTATTGTAATACAGGGTTTAAAAATTGCTTAGTGGTATGCTATAGTTAAATAGGTCTAGGCTTATATGTTAAAATAATTTGTCTTTACAAATACGTCTAAGAACTTGAAAATTAAACCTGAATTCGATTTCGGTTACCTTTAGGCCTATCGAATAGTTAAAGCTATGTTGACTACTAATTTTCAGAAGCCAAAATATTTATATGTAATAACCGGTTTTCTAAAGTTTACATTAGGCTTTAATTTCGAAATTAAAAGAGGTTCCATTGTAAGGCTGTGTAACAAGTTCTCATATTTTGAAAAAAAAATTAAAAGTCGACAAGCAGTGATAGAAATCTAAATAATAAGACAAATGGTAGACAAGTTAGATACAGGTAGAAAGGAACACAAATGTAAATGAGGCTAAATTTTAATCTCTAATGAAAATATTTTCTACACCATAAATTACCTACAAAATCCATTCACAACAAAACATTTACGTTAAATATTTCACCATTTCGAACCTTAGGCTAGCTATTCTTTTTGTCAAATTGTTTAATTTTACCTATGAGTTACCAAACTAGAAAAACATTGTTATTTTGCCCTTAACTGAATCTATAAACAACAAGATGACTAAAATCAGAACGTTTTTTACTGGATTCAGTTAACCTACATAGGTAATCTAAATGCATCCACGTTACGTTTTGAAGGTTGAGAAAACGGCTGGTTTATTCTGCTTATTCGAAATAGTAAACATGTATCGCATCTTCTAGTTTTTCCTCTTATGTAGGGCCTATCATTTTTTACAATGTTTACAATTTTCATTTAATAAAAATAAAAAAAAACTCTCCATTACCTAATGTTTTAAAAAAGACCTACTAAATTTAGATGCCGTCAGAGCATAGTCTTGAAAAATAATTCTTTTCTATTTAATAGCCTATATGTCAGATAAATAGCTTATACTTGACCTCAATAAGCATGGTGTTCGATAATTATGTTTTTAAAATTGTTTTAAATGAAAACAAAAAAATATTTATTTTGTTATTTATTTACTCTAAATTATTTATTTACTGACTTTACAGTCAGCATAAAATAGTTTCAATAGAGTAGGCCTATAAATCAAATTAAATATTTTTTTGTTTTTCAATTTGATGAAACATTTACTTCATCTTACTAATTTACAAATTCAAAGATAAATGCAAATACAAAGATAAGATGGTTTGGCAGAATTACACTTTTCGACTACACTCTCGATTTTTCCTGTCTTTTTACATTAATATAAATATAAATTGTAGTCTATCTATATTTTGAAAACATTGAACAATTTATGTTTGTTATTAAAGTGGAAATTTAAAAGTAAACACACAGATACACTGGGACACGCAAAGTTTAGGCCTAATTTCCCAATTAATAGCTAAAACATTTATAGTAACTATTTGAAGTACCCTAAATGTGTACGTATTGCCTAATTAATATAATTTTTTTAAATGTTGCTTATATAAATTGCTTTTATAACTGACATAGACCTATTCCACTTGCATAGTTATCATAGATTAGGCCTAACCTGTCGTTTTCTTTTGAAAGGTATTTTTCTAAAAGATAATGAAATTCTTATCCTTTAAAAGTTTGATTTGCACAACCATCTACTGCGGAGAAATCTCCTTTGTATTTACCTTACGATTTTAAAAATGTATTCTTACTAGATTGATTTAAAAACACGGAATAAAATTTTTAAATAATTATAGATTTTAAATAGTTGGTCCTAATAAATTTTAAGAAGTATTTTTTTTTTTATCAACTCATCTATCTTCAAGTTTTTTTAATTAGCCCTGTAACAAAATGCCATTCAGTAGGATACACAGCGTTTCAAGTAAAAAAGTTAATCTCATTAGGTACTCATTACATTATTAAGGTTTCAAAATAGATCATCAAATAATATTTTCTCAATATATTATGACTTTTATAAGTACGAGAAGGTATGTGAGATTTTAAGTTCTAATAAATAGTTTACTGAAAACACATAATGCACCTATGTCACCCACTTAAGTTCAATACAATTAGTTCCTTTCATTCATTTTTCAATATATTTCCATTAATTTCGTTCAAGTTAAATACATAGTTCCTTTTTTTATTTTGAGTTTTAGTTCAAGATGAATACAGTCGGTTCATATTTTGAATTTCTTCAGTTCATAATTTGTTCATTTTACTACTTTGAAGTTTTATATTGATATAGGCCAACATTTTTGGTTTTGTTATTACTTTGTTCAGCTGTTTTTATTAAAAATTAAATCTTTAGGCCCTACTTGAATTAGATCAAATTACTAGGTATATCACATATACCATCATAATCTAATATTTCTAAAACAAAAATATTAATTCACAACAATTTGATAAATAGGCCTAGGCCTACATAGCTTACAGGCTATTTTACTTCTATGAGTACAGAAATAAGTAGTTTCTTTCACTTTTTGGTACAAAAGTATTAGTCATTTGGTACAAAATTATTAGATTATATTATTAAATATGCTCAGCATTAGCAAAAAAATGCATTTCGTGCTCGGAGTTAATTACATGTGACACTGGTTTAACATACACCCGAAAGTCTATTTGTCATAGCTGAATTAGTGTAGGCCTATAGCTCAAATTCAGTGTAAAAAGCCTTTGCTTATCTGGTCAATGGTTGTAGGCTTCTCTGAATATTTTTCCATTTCTTATTTACATTTTTTATTTAGATTGAATTTAAACTTAAAAGCAAATAATTTGTTTATAATAAATAATGTGCAACAAAAATGCAAATTGTAGGATTATTCTTATGAATGTAGTCTATTATTTAATGATCTGGAATAGCCTACAATTTCATTGGCCGGAGATCAGACAAAACTAAAATGTTTTCCTGTATATTGTAAATTTTTATTATCATCTATTGTATGCTTAGGCCTACTTTACTAACTTATTAACCTTGACAAGTTTTGGTTAATTGGTTTACTCAATTTGTAACCGATAGTGGTATGTTTAATCCAAACCAAGTAGGTCATACTTTAATTTAAAATTAAATTATATGCTAACTCAATTTTGTAAATCTTACCATATACATTTGAATATCCGCCTTAATTCTTTCTGTTTATTTTGTTTGATTTAGTACTCTTTTTATATTTATGAATATAAAGTATGTTTCATAAGTTTGCTCTTTTCTATTAAATTATCCTTGATTAAAACATAAGCCTACATGCCTAACTTTAGAACCTTATCTAGAAACTTTATTTATCCAGAGTTATGGATATTAATAATGTATTCTGCTTTACTTTGATATAGCGACTGCAACCAGGAGACTATAAATGCTTTTTAGGCCTATTATTCTTAGAGATTTTCGGTGTTCATATTATAAAGAATAGTACAATAGTAAGCCTTATAGTATTTGTTTAAATATTTTCAAATTGCAAAAATAATAAAAGCTATTAGGTCTTATTATAATATTATTATTACTATTATATATTGATAGTCTATATTATAATATAATTAATATAGTCTGTATATCAGTAATAATATATATTTTATAAAAACTAATCATATCATAATTAAAGATAATGCTTCCTATTTATAGGAATAATTAATATTAGTCTCTGTCATGTTAAAAAAAATTACTGTATTCTATTATTAATTTTTATAAAATTTGTTTTTATAATGGTATTCTTTTATTTATATCCAGGTATGAAGTAAAAATATTACAATTATTACAAAAAACACTAGTTTGAATAATGAAAGACAATTAATTTATGTCCTTGAGAGCAGACTTCAAAAGTTTCTATAGTATATTTCTTTGATTAATGATTAAATGTTATGTTATCAAATAAGATTATTAATAATTTGATAAACAAATCGTGTATTTCTTTTATCTAAAGTTTTTTAATACGTAGCCCACACAAATTTGATATGCATATAAATGTGACCTTATTATAGTTATTTAGCCAAGGCGGAAATCGTAGCACTGTCAAGTTAGCCTGGATTGTAAGTAGGTACAGAATATTGACCTTGGTAGGCAATACTACTTAAATTAAATATTTGTAAAAGTAAAGTGACTAAATTGTCGACACAAAATTAAATTTGTGTGTCCAAAAAAACAATAGTTTAAATAAATAACTAAAAATTAATTGTTAATCACGTCAGTAAATGAACATTTTAAATAAAATATTTTGATACCATGTTATCATCAATCGGACAAATTATTGAAAATAGTATTGGAATCCATTTATTTTGAGCTTAGCAAATAGTAGGCCTATAAACTATTATATTATCAAAATTAGTTTACAGTTTTACTTTAGATGATAAACTAAAAAGCGTAACAGCTTGAAGTATAAATTGTATTGTAAGTAGCCTACACAATCTTTTATAAGTACTATAGTTATTTTAATGTGTTTACCTGTGCGTGTGCGTGTGTGTGACATTTTATTGAGAACTACCTATAAAAACTACAAATATATCAACAAACAGAATCCTAGTTTTTTCTTAACACATCCACAAGGACACCGGGACTAAAATGCTGACGACGTATATCCACGTACCCGGACAAAGAAGGTCCCCTACAATGCTGACAATCCATATCCACGAACCAGGACCCCAACGATCCTCTACAATGCTGACAATCCCTATCCACGAACCAGGACCCCAACGATCCTCTACAATGCTGACAATCCCTATCCACGAACCAGGACCCCAACGATCCTCTTCTCGTACTAGGGCACCGGGGCACAACAAAGGTGACACAGATCCGCGTATCAGGATCCCGACATTCCCCTACAATGCTGAAGACGCAGTTGCGCGTACAAGGACATTCATACTACAATGCTGACGTCGTGGATCCGCGTACCAAGACGCCAACACTACAATGCTGACGTCGTGGATCCGCGAACCAGGACAACGAGATACTACAAAGATGACGACGTACCATGACAACGAAGCACTAGAATAGTGACGAACACTAGAAGTACTACAATCTAGTAGCGGATTCGCGTACTAGACCACCGTCACTACTATCTGACAAGCCGGATTACTTTACCAGGACTCTGGCCCTACAATGGATCCACGTACCCGGACACCGTAGCACTACAATGCTCACGACGCTGATACGCGTACCATGACAACGATGCACTATAACAGTGACGACACAGATTCCCGTACCAGGCCGCCGACATTACAATGATGAAGACGCGGATCTGCGTAGCAAGACACCATGGACCTATAATGGTAATGATGTGGATTCGAGTACCACGACACCGACACTACAATGATGACGACGCGATTCCGCGTACCATTACAACGAAGTACTACAATATTGCCGTCACGGATTCGCCTACTAGGCCACCGGCACTACAATCTGACGACGCGGATTAGATAAACAGAACATCGACACTACAATGCTATCAACGCTGGTCCGCGTACTAGGACAACGTAACTACAATGCTGAAACCCTGGTCCGCGTACAGGACACCGATTTACTACTAAGATGACGACGGCGATACGCGTACCATGATAACGAAGAACTAGGACAGTGACGATGCGGATTCGCGTATCAGGCCGCCGGCACAACATGGTGCCGGCGCAGATCCGCGTACCGGGACACTGGATTACTACAATGCTGACAACGCTGGTCCGCGTACCAGGATACCAATGTACTACTAAGATGACGATGCCGATACGCGTTCCGTGATAATGCAGCACTAGAAGATTGACGATGCCGATTCGCGTATCAGGCCGCTGGCACGATATGGTGACAGCGCAGATACGCGTACCAGGGCACAGGATTACTACAATGCTGACAACTCTGGTCCGCGTACCAGGATACCAACGTACTACTAAGATGACGACTCGGATACGCGTACGATGATAACGAAGAACTAGGACAGTGACGATGCGGATTCGCGTATCAGGCCGCCGACACAACATGATGCCGGCGCTGATCCGCGTACCAGGACACTGGATTACTACATTGCTGACAACGCTGGTCCGCGTACCAGGATACCAATGTACTACTAAGATGACAACGCGGTTAAGCGTGCCGTGATAATGCAGCACTAGAACAGTGACGATGCGGATCCGCGTATCAGGCCGTTGGCACCACATGGTGACGGCGCAGATCCGCGTACCAGGGCACAGGATTACTACAATGCTGACAACGCTGGTCCGTGTAGTAGGACACCAATGTACTACTAACATGACGACACGGATACGCTTTCCGTGATAATGAAGCACTAGAACAGTGACGATGCGGATTCGCGTATCAGGCCGCTGGCACCACATGGTGACAGCGCTGATCCGCGTACCAGGGCACAGGATTACTACAATGCTGACAACGCTGGTCCGCGTACCAGGATACCAATGTAGGCCTACTACTAAGATGACGACGCGGATACGCGTTCCGTGATAATGCAGCACTAGAACAGTGACGATACGGATTCGCGTATCAGGCCGCTGGCACCACATGGTGACAGCGCAGATCCGCGGACCAGGGCACAGGATTACTACAATGCTGACAACTTTGGTCCGCGTACAAGGACACCGACACTACAATGTTGGGAACGTGGTGCTGCGTACCATTATACCGTACCGCACAACGTTGAACCGCAACCCTTATATTCTCTTAAGGTATTGCAGTATGGGGTTAGCCATTTATTCTATTTTATTGTTATTACAAGATATTTACCATTAACGTTATTTGTTAGAAAATAAATATGCTTCAATTATAATCTAAGCCCGATGTTCTTACAATAGATGTAGAAAAAAGATAATGTTTCGTCCTGGAATCCCTACTGACTATTTGTCAACAAATCGAGCTCTGATGTATATGTAATATATAATACTTTCTTGACACCGTCATAATCCATGGACACAAAAAATCTCTCACAGTAGCACTTTGTGTGTTTATTGCTTGGTTTTTAATTGATACCTACGAAGTCAATCCGCTTTGATGATCAAATACAGCACTGTATTCATCTTCAAAGCCATTAGAAAAACATGGTATTACGAATTGGTAATACCCAACAAATTACTAAATAGGCCTATTAGCCTTAGTTTTAGGACTTGATTATTTCTAAGAAAAACATTTCAACATACCAACAAAGAACAGTAAGGTTTTTGTATATTTATGTCGCTATTTTTCGTCTAGCGGCAACGATTCCTAGAAATGGACTGCACAGTGTGAAATACTAGCCTAGACCAAACTGAACAAAATTATATCTATTGTAAATTTTTACAATGGAATTTGCTTCAATACCGAACAATACAATTTGCATCTTCTCAAAAACGGCTTGAATTAATCTGACGTACCGGAGACCGAGCGAATCTGCTAAGTACCCGAGTATACTATAAGGCTATGAAAAAAGTTACTTTTTAAAATATTTAATTATATAGTTAATAAATTTTTATTTCCATATAACTCGCTAAAGCTACTAACATTCTACGCTGCTTTTTTCAACACAATATAATATTTACATTTGAAATCAGTTTAATTTTACATTTTGTACACATGGTAAAACTACCCTAACTATTCCGTTGAACATTAAAAAAATGGGGTGAAACATTTTAGATTTTGAGATTGTATATTTTTAAAATTATTTTAGTCTCATTCATGGAAGTTTTCCGTTTCAACCCACTAAGATTGGAGGGCTCTGTCTGCTGGACAATGATGAAACCTATATTGCAACTCTAGTTTACAATTTTTAAATAAATAAAACCTCTAAACCACAAATAACATTTTATTTAAACCTTATGTACATTTCGATTGCCCAGCAATCATCTTCAGAGGTATTTAAAAAATACAATTTTTTAAAGGTTTAAAGGTTTAAGGTTTAAATAAAATGTTATTTGTGGTTTAGAGGTTTTATTTATTTAAAAATAAACATTACGCCACAGTTGCTTCATATAGTTCTAGTTTACAATGTTTAAAGAGCATCCCAATCTATGTAAACAGTCGTCATGTAATCCTGAAAGCCTTATCTTCAGATGGTTAAATCTTTACTGATCTGCTATTGTTAGGTTTCCAGAATCACTGTGTTCTTCTGAGAGGTTCGCATTCCACATTGTTGCAAGGAGATGGAACTGCCAAAGCGCACTCGCTTGTAATAAAAAACTTGGTAACTAAAAATATCCAATAGAAACCCTTGAACTAAGGTCTGGCCTAAAATTTCAATAACAATTTTGAATATATTTAGAGAATGTATACCACCCCAGAGTTATTAAACTCTTTAAAATCCTTCTACTGTAAGTATTTCTAATATTCTGTACCAGGTTTTTTATATTCTCTTATTATTTTAATATTATTGAGCTGAAAATGTACAATAGCAATATTTTTATAAAAGAGAAATTAAAACAACAATAACAGAAAGATTTATTGGTCTTATAAAACGGTTTATAAGTTATTACGAAAACGAATTTTGTCAATTGAAAATATAAAATGTTAGCCATTGTTTTGATCTAATCACCATTTAACTATAAAATATATTTAGGTAGGCCATCGACGTATACTTGCCTGATGATAATTTATCTCCATATTTGGAACACATATTTTGCATTTACATTTTCTATAGACACACGTTAAATAATGTAGAGAAATATTTCATAGTAGTAGTGAAGCTTAAAATTTTTTTAATAAGTTAGCATAGTATTGAACGATCAAATTTAAAATAATTAATATAAGAAAAGGGTTATTAAAGGCCTATTACGGTTTCAAAATTTAAATGTTCTTAACAAATTGGTTAAAAGGGAACAAAAAAAGACGAACATGCCTATTTATTTTATGACTTTAGCAGGTTGAATTGTTTTGGCCTTGATTATAATTCGACCTGAGACAAACTACTAACCTTTTACTAAAAGTTGTAATAATCGATATAGAGACTTTGGGTGTGTCTTATTAAGCGGACCTAATCTCAACAGTAGGCCTAGTTATACGTTAGTTACTTAAACAGTAAACATGTGATTTAAAAGAAGTTTTTAAAGAACTGTTTAATTATGTATGTGTAAGTACTACCAGAACTGAATTATATTGCTAAGAATCCGTGCATAAAACATGAGTAGAGTCAAATAAGACATTAATAGAAAGCGATTTATAAGAAATTTCAAAAACGTTCAAAGTATCCAGGTAACGATTCTAGCGAACTGTTATTCTTCACGATAGACAAGTTCTGGTAGGATGCTAATTTTGTCAGTGCTTTTATGTATTACTTTATGAAAATGATTTGGTACCA
>JBAIZL010000002.1:227081142-227133642 GCA_036971475.1 Prosapia bicincta | reverse complement strand
ACGACATTAGTGTGTCTGTGGTTTTGCTTACTACTTTCGTCCCCTATCGTTTGGCAATTGCAGGGTCCAGGTGTGTAACTGGTTTCCGTTTCCAGTTCAGGGATTGTTTTCCTGACTTTGTGGTTAATATGTAATGTTTGGTCATTAATTAGATAATTTAAAAATTAGAGTTTCTTGTCTGTTAATTTTTTTAATTAAATACTTCTGGCGCTATAGGTGTCTTTTTAGTTAATAGGCCTAAATACTTGTTTCTGTAATGTATAATTTTTAGCAAATTTTCAAGTGTTTAATCTTCAGCATTATTAATCTTTGTGTTTTAAAACTATCCCCAGAGTTATTAGCCCTTAAAACCTTAATTCTGTACTGACACAATTCTCTTACTACCACTGACCCCATGTTTCTAAATAACGAATAATTCTATGCTAAAAGCTTCTCCATCAGTCTTCAAATCCCAAGAAGCGCATCCGTGTCATCAATTTATTACTTGCCTTATCTAAAATAAACCTATTTTAAAAAACTCTTAATACACACATAGAATGAGCGTCCTAACATTCTAAAAACACTATGTCTCGTTTATTGTATTTTTCTTATATTGGAGAAATGAAAACATCTATAAAAATATATAATGTTAGATTTCTGTGTAGTTATTATACTTTGTAGTTATATATTTCAGTAATGTAATCTAAACTGGTGCAATTAGTTGTCTATTTGGCAAGATCCTGGCGTATTTGGTGAATATGATATGTTAAAGAATCTATTACTAGTCCTTAAGTTAAGAAAAATTGTTACAGAATTCCACTAACCTTTGCCCAGTGCCACTTTCATTTCTCAGCGTTTATATCGTCATTCCATAATAATACTCATTCTGCTATACTGACGTAATGCTATCTTAAATGTTATACTGTAATCTGAATTTGTTTTTAAAGTCTATGCAGCGTAAATATACTTTTCTGCATAGATAAAGACCTACATCCAAAATATAGTAAATGATATACCGTAAAACAATTTTCTTTTCTTTAATAATTTAGCGTTACGTTCATCATTAGTACAATAAAAATATTGGGAAAACCACAATACAAATACTGGAAAAACCACAATAAAAATATTGGAAAACCACAATAAAAATATTGGAAAAACCACAATAAAAATATTGGAAAAACCACAATAAAAATATTGGAAAAACCACAATAAAAATATTGGAAAAACCACAATAAAAATATTGGAAAAACCACAATAAAAATATTGGAAAAACCACAATAAAAATATTGGAAAAACCACAATAAAAATATTGGAAAAACCACAATAAAAAAAATTAAATAAAAATAACTAATAATACAAGATATTTAGGATAAACCCATTATGCACATTTTGATGACCATGTTATCATGGCCAAGGGGAAACTTGTACCTCAGATAACGTCTTATACCATAATCATAGGTAACTACATATTAGTTATTTTTTATTATTGTGATATTGGGTTTTTCCCAATATTTTTACTATAATATATTACTTCACTGTGCTCTTGATATTGTATATATTTTTATTATTATTTTTTGGAAAAAAGTCGAACAAATGTAAGTGTTTAGTAGCAAGCTGTTTATACTACCGATTCGAAAACAATTATAATAAAAGAGGCTAAAAAATGTAAATTTTTCGTAAAGATTTACAATAACAAAACTCATTACAGTACTACGATTATTATCGTAGGAATATACGAAGAATAGGATGGGAATAATAGAGTATTTGGGGAAGATACGTGGCATCACGTGGAACTGAAGTAAAGGTAGAAATTCTCTATGTTCGACAAAAGGATGTGTGTATTCATTACTTATCTTTATAAAGAGGCGTAAATGGAATTGGGAGTGGAATGGATATAAGGATGTGTGTATCCGTTACTCATCCTAATAGGAAGGTTAAAGAAGTGTAATTGGAATCGGATAGGACTAAGAAAATAACATAAGAATGTGTGTAAACGTTACTCATCTATGTAAGAAGGATAAGAAAACATAGATGGAAATAGGTAGAACTAAGGTAAAGACATAAGATTGTTTGTATACATTACTCATCTATATAAGAGGGTAAAGAAAGCGTAAATGGAAATAGGTAAGACTAAGAAAAGGATACAAGGATGTGTGTATACGTTACTCATCTATATAAGAAGGTTGGAAAGCGTAAATGGAAATAGGTAGGAATAAGGAAAAGACATAAGAATAGATGTATACGTTACTCATCTATTATAGAGGGTTAGGAAAGCGTGAATGGAAATAGATAAGACTAAGAAAAGGATACAAGGATGTGTGTATACGTTACTCATCTATATAAGAAGGTTGGAAAGCGTAAATGGAAATAGGAAGACTAAGGAAAGGATATAAGGATGTGTGTATACGTTACTCATCTATATAAGAGGGCTAAGAAAGCGTAAATGGAAATAGGAAAGACTAAGGAAAGGATATAAGGATGTGTGTATACGTTACTCATCTATATAAGAGGGCTAAGAAAGCGTAAATGGAAATAGGAAGACTAAGGAAAGGATATAAGGATGTGTGTATACGTTACTCATCTATATAAGAGGGCTAAGAAAGCGTAAATGGAAATAGGAAAGACTAAGGAAAGGATATAAGGATGTGTGTATACGTTACTCATCTATATAAGAGGGCTAAGAAAGCGTAAATGGAAATAGGAAAGACTAAGGAAAGGATATAAGGATGTGTGTATACGTTACTCATCTATATAAGAGGGCTAAGAAAGCGTAAATGGAAATAGGAAGACTAAGGAAAGGATATAAGGATGTATGTATACGTTACTCATCTATATAAGAGGGCTAAGAAAGCGTAAATGGAAATAGGAAAGACTAAGGAAAGGATATAAGGATGTGTGTATACGTTACTCATCTATATAAGAGGGTTAAGAAAGCGTAAATGGAAATAGGAAGACTAAGGAAAGGATATAAGGATGTGTGTATACGTTACTCATCTATATAAGAGGGCTAAGAAAGCGTAAATGGAAATAGGAAAGACTAAGGAAAGGATATAAGGATGTGTGTATACGTTACTCATCTATATAAGAGGGTTAAGAAAGCGTAAATGGAAATAGGAAGACTAAGGAAAGGATATAAGGATGTGTGTATACGTTACTCATCTATATAAGAGGGCTAATAAAGCGTAAATGGAAATAGGAAGACTAAGGAAAGGATATAAGGATGTGTGTATACGTTACTCATCTATATAAGAGGGTTAAGAAAGCGTAAATGGAAATAGGAAAGACTAAAGATAGGATATAAGGATATGTGTATACGTTACTCATCTATATAAGAGGGCTAAGAAAGCGTAAATGGAAATAGGTAAGACTAAGAAAAGGATACAAGGATGTGTGTATACGTTACTCATCTATTATAGAGGGTTAGGAAAGCGTGAATGGAAATAGGTAAGACTAAGAAAAGGATACAAGGATGTGTGTATACGTTACTCATCTATATAAGAGGGTAAAGAAAGCGTAAATGGAAATAGGTAAGACTAAGAAAAGGATACAAGGATGTGTGTATACGTTACTCATCTATATAAGAAGGTTGGAAAGCGTAAATGGAAATAGGTAGGAATAAGGAAAAGACATAAGAATAGATGTATACGTTACTCATCTATTATAGAGGGTTAGGAAAGCGTGAATGGAAATAGGTAAGACTAAGAAAAGGATATAAGGATGTGTGTATACGCTACTCGTCTATATAAGTGGGTTAAGAAAGCGTAAATGGAAATAGGAAAGACTAAGGAAAGGATATAAGGATGTGCGTATACGTTACTCATCTATATAAGAGGGCTAAGAACGCGTAAATGGAAATAGGAAAGACTAAGGAAAGGATATAAGGATGTGCGTATACGTTACTCATCTATATAAGAGGGCTAAGAACGCGTAAATGGAAATAGGAAAGACTAAGGAAGGGATATAAGGATGTGTGTATACGCTACTCGTCTATATAAATGGGTTAAGAAAGCGTAAATGGAAATAGGAAAGTCTAAGGAAAGGATATAAGGATGTGTGTATACGTTACTCATCTATATAAGAGGGTTAAGAAATGGAAATAGGAAAGACGAAGGAAAGGATATAAGGATGTGTGTATACGTTACTCATCTACATAAGAAGGTTGGAAAGAGTAAATGGAAATAGGTATGACTAAGGAAAGGACATAAGAATGTGTGAATCCATTACTCATCTATATTAAAGTGTTAAGAAAGCGTAAATGGAAATAGGCACGACTGAGGAAAAGACATAGGAATGTGTGTAGACGATAATCATCTATATAAGAGGGTTAGGAAAGCATAAATGGAAATAGATATGACTAAGAAAAGGACACAAGGATGTCTGAATCCATTACTTATCTATAGTAGATTGTTAAGAAATCGTAAATGGAAAAAGGTAGGACTAAGGAGAGGGCCCAAGGATGTGTGTATTCGTTACTAATCGTTATAAGAAGGTTAAGAAGGTTATACATTTAATCCATTTACGCTTTTTTAACCCTCTTATATAGATGAGTAACGTATACATACATTCCTATGTCTTTCTTCAGTCGTACCTATTTCCATTTACGCTTTCATAACCCTCTTGTATAGATGAGTAGTGGATTCACACATCCTTGTGTCCGTTCCTTAGTCATACCTATTTCCATTTACGATTTCTTAAGCCACTTTTATAGATGAGTAACGTATACTCACATTCCTATGTCTTTTCTTCAGTCGTACCTATTTCCATTTACGCTTACATAACCTTCTTATATAGATGAAAAATGGATTCACACATCCTTGTGTGCTTTCGTTAGTCATACTTATTTCCATTTACGCTTTCTTAACCCTCTTATATAGATGAGTAACGGGTTCACACATTTTTGTCTCTTTTCCTTAGTCCTACCTATTTCTATTTAGGCTTCCGTAACCTTCTAATAAAGATTAGTAACGGATACGCACATCCTTATGTCCCCTCCTTAGTCCTACCTATTTCCTATTACGTTTTATTAATCCTCTTATTTAGGTGATTAACGGATTCACACATCCATGTGACCTTTCCTTAGTGCTACCTATTTCCATTTACGCATTCCCAATCCTCTGTTAATAATGAGTAATGGATTCACAAATCCTTGAGTTCTTTCATTAGTAATATCTATTTCCCCCGTAGATTACCAATGATTATTATCGTGGGAATATACGAAGAATAGGATGTGATTATGGTAAATATATACAACAGCCTAATACAGTATTTCGGGAAGATACGTGGCATCACGTGGTACTCAAGTAAAGGTACCAATTCTTTATGATGGGCATAAGGATATGTGTATCCATTACCACTTTTTATAAAAATGTTAAGGAAGAGTAAATGAAATTGGGTAGGACGAAGGAAAGCATTTAAGGATTTGTGTATTCGTTACCCATCTTTCTAAGAAGGTTAAGGAAGAATAAATGGTATTTGGTAGGACTAAAGAAAGCATATAAGGATGTGTGTATCCGTTGCCTATCTTTATAAGTAGGTTAAGGAAGAGTATATAAAATTAGGAAGGACTAAGGAGAGCATTTAAGGATGCGTGTATCCGTTACTCATCTTTATAAAAAGGTTAAGGAAGAGTAAATGAAATTAGGTAGGACGAAGGAAAGGGTTTAAGGATGTGTGTATCCGTTGCCTATCTTTATAAGAAGGCCAAGGAAGAGTATGTAAAATTAGGAAGGACTAAGGAGAGCATTTAAGGATGTGTGTATCTGTTACCCATCTTTGTAAAAAGGCCAAGGAAGAGTAGGTTAAGGAAGAGTAAATGAAATTAGGTAGGACCAAGGAAGGGATTTAAGGATGTGTATATCCGTTACTCATCTTTATAAGTAGGTTAAAGAAGAGTATATAAAATTAGGAAGGACTAAGGAGAGCATTTAAGGATGCGTGTATCCGTTACTCATCTTTATAAAAAGGTTAAGGAAGAGTAAATGAAATTAGGTAGGACGAAGGAAAGGGTTTAAGGATGTGTGTATCCGTTGCCTATCTTTCTATGTAGGTTAAGGAAGAGTAAATGAAATTAGGTAGGACCAAGGAAGGCATTTAAGGATGTGTGTATCCGTTGCTTATCTTTATAAGAAGGCCAAGGAAGAGTATGTAAAATTAGGAAGGACTAAGGAGAGCATTTAAGGATGTGTGTATCTGTTACCCATCTTTGTAAGAAGGCCAAGGAAGAGTAGGTTAAGGAAGAGTAAATGAAATTAGGTAGGACCAAGGAAGGGATTTAAGGATGTGTGTATCCGTTACTCATCTTTATAAGAAGGTTAAGGAAGAGTAAATGAAATTAGGTAGGACGAAGGAAAGGGTTTAAGGATGTGTGTATCCGTTACCCATCTTTATAAGAAGGTTAAGGAAGAGTAAATGAAATTAGGTAGGACGAAGGAAAGGGTTTAAGGATGTGTGTATCCGTTACCCATCTTTATAAGAAGGCCAAGAAAGAGTATATAAAATTAGGAAGGACTAAGGAGAGCATTTAAGTATGCGTGTATCCGTTACTCATCTTTATAAGAAGGTTAAGAAAGAGTAAATGAAATTAGATAGGACGAAGGAAAGTATTTAAGGATGCGTGTATCCGTTACTCATCTTTATAAGAATTTCTTTTAAGAAAGAGTAATTGAAATTAGGTAGGCCGAAGGAAAGCATTTAAGGATGTGTGTATCCGTTACCCATCTTTATAAGAAGGTTAAGGAATAGTAAATAAAATTAGGTAGGACTAAGGAAAAGCATTTGAGGATGTGTGTATCCGCTATCCATCTTTATAAGAAAGTTAAGGAATAGTAAATAAAATTAGGTAGGACTAAGGAAAAGCATTTAAGGATGTGTGTATCCGTTACCCATTTTTATAAGAAGGTTAAGGAATAGTAAATAAAATTAGGTAGGACTAAGGAAAAGTATTTAAGGATGTGTGTATCCGCTATCCATCTTTATAAGAAGGCTAAGGAAGAGTAATTGAAATTAGGTAGGACTAAGAGAAGCATTGAAGGATATGTGTATCCGTTACTCATTATTGTAAGAAGATTAAAGAAGCTTAAATGAATTTTTTTAGGACTTCGGAAAGTACATAATTAACTACTGTTAATTTAATAAGATTAAACATAGGTCGGAGTGGGCAGGGAATTTGCTCTCACTAGATAGGGATGTAGCAAACTGATTCTCTGTAACCATTTAAATGAAAGTTGAGATTAACAAATTTAAAAATAGAAACGACTAATTACTATCAAATTTAATCATATTTTTACAGCATTTATGTCTATTACGCTTCCGCTTTTACGAGCCGACTTATTCTTCAGCAACGTAGTAGGGTTTATTTATATTGCTATGTACAAACATAATTTTCCTTGAGTGTTTGTCTCATGAAAGTAATTTATATACCAGGAGGAAATTAATTTCTTTTTTAATTGACAAAAAATCTGACTTTATTTTCTTAGATTTGATCATTTTTACAATGTAATAGGACTAGAGCTATTTATTCATTAAAATAAAATATTTTTTCAATTGAATATCTCAATATTAAAATTATTTCATAATATTTTGCCACCCTAAAATGTTACACTTTATTGTTATTCCATAACATAGCTATGTTATCGTAAAAAATGGTAGATTATTTGTCAGTAGTTTGAAGAATTTTAATCCCAATAATTCGTTTATTTTCATAGTTTCTTAACCCACTAAATGTGTGTAACGTATATTGTAAATCTCATTATTTTAAAGTATTACTTTTATTTTCAACTTCGTTTTTTTGACATATGTTGTAGTTTAGTATTATTAAAAATTGAAGCTTTTATATGGTGTGGTTTCGTTCTGTCTTTACGAGTTATTGGTATGTATGAGTAAAAATATGTTTACAGAGAAAAAATGTTTAAACAAATCTCAAAAACCTATATTTATTTGTATACATTTGTCTGACCTACATTCGTGCTTCCCGTCTAAGATGAATTGACCTCAACTTAACTCTCAATCGGCGATAAGTTTCTGATTTTATGAACGACCCTGCAAGCAAATAGTTAAGGGGGAGAAATGCCGGTACAGAGTCAGTTTATAAGGGTTGGACAGGGGGTGGAAAATTGTGAATCATGATATATGCAAACATGGCCGCCTCCAGACAAAAATCAATAGAGGACAGATAACGGGGGTTGCAGCTTTAGGGTGGTATTTTAAGTGGGGGATAAAAACCACTTTGGGCCTGAATATTTGATAGAAGCTCTTTGATGAGACTGCACTTCCTCTTGTGGTAAATCTTTGTAGCAGAATGTTTTCTTTTAGTAGCTCGAAGTTTGAATTTTGCAGGTTAATTAAGGCACTTTTGTGGCAGAAAGATGGGAAGCATAAAAGAAGGTTTAGTGAGATAATGTCACCTAGAAGCACTCTAAAGCTGCCTAAAGCGCTCTTTTATTTTTCATTGGATGAGCTAAGTAAAGTTACAATATTAACTCGGTCAATCCTGATCTGCTATACCACATGTAAATTATTATATTGTACTTCCTTTAAGTGTTGAGCTCAGGGTTCAGTTTACATCTAACTTTTTACTTAGTTTTGAAACCTTTTTTGATTTGAAGCGTATTAAATCTATAAATCGAAAACTAATTTATAAAAATTTAAAAAACTGATGAAATTCTAAAACTTATTGATCTGATATTATTAATAAAGAGAATTGTTAATAAATACTGGTTTATAAAGGGATTTATATTAACATGCCTATTAATGAAATATTTTTAAAAGTTTTTTTGGAAACAGAAATATTGAATTAAATTAACCAGTTATCCCATATATATTGTCTGGTTATTCGTCAGAGTCACGGGTATGTATTACGTCATACAAAACCTCAGATTCATGTTATTATAATAAATTCTACTAAGAGTTAAAGTTATGACCCGTTGAAATTTAATTTAATCATTAGGGTTGTCCCTACTTTTTTAATTAAAAATATAAATTTATAAAAAAAATGGTGAATAATTTTTAAGTCTTTCAAATATTTGACTCTAGATTTGGAAATAAATATTGTATTTATACTTTAGAACAAACGAAAATTTTGCATGAAGTTACAAATAAACGGTAGCATGTAATGTAATCTAATGAATTGTATTGGATCAAACTCTAAACCAAATTTTTTCATTGTAGTAAAATCCAGGCTCTTAAAATTAATTCAGTCTATAAAAGTTGGTTCTGTGGATAACTTACTACTCGGGTTTCACTTGACAAATGCAAGTTCCTTTTAGGTCCTACGCGCACAACAAAAGCGCGCAGTTTGTAAATGGGAATTTAGACTATTAGGCCACTTTTAATTCATTTTAATATTCCTACATAATCACGTGCTTGTTTAGATTTATTTATTTATTAAGTATTTGATGACATTCTTTTAACCTTTATTGGTATTTATTGTCGATAATAAAAATAGGTTTATTTTTTATCTAAACCCACAGATCAACCCACCGTTTGTTATTTAGTTTTAATTATAGTTTATTATATAGAAATAGACATTCTACTTGATATTAGTTTTTTTATAATTTAAAAAAAAATGTTTAATAAAAGTGAGAAGTTAAACAATAGTTTACTCCAACTTTGTTTGTTGTTTTTTTTTCAAGTACCAATTTAAAAAAAAAACAATTATTGTAAATGTCCTTGCGAACACACAATGCGGCTCCTTTTAAAAAGGTAGGGTAGGCCTACATTATAAATTCAATGTCTAACATCTAGTGATCAATAATCGAAAGAAATCTCTAGATAAACCCCTTTAGACAGTGTTTAGGCTATACTCTATTAAGATAACAGTTAAAGCTGATAATGTGTTGATAAGAAACTCCGGGAGCAATAACGGAAGAGATTAAGTAGATAAGATAAGCTTATTTGCTTCTATACATAGCGACCATGCGCGCACACAAACACACGCTCGCGTAGCCAAAATAATTGAAACTTAAAACTACCATGGGAATAAGTGTGTTATTTTACTATACATAAATATAATACTTATTTATTACATTACGTTATTATATATATATGTGTGTGTGTGTGTGTCTGTGTGTGTGTGTACAAGTATTAGACCTATTACTACTTTTGTATTTAATTTATAACTATCGATAATTTTATAATGGTATGACTACGTTTATGTAACTTTTTAGTACTTAATTATTAAATTATTAGTTACTAAAAATATTACATCTTATACTAAATCTCTTATTACTTAAATGTTGCCATTTTGAAATCTTTACGTTACAATACGGCTCAGAATTTAAAAATCTACGGTGTGCATATTAATGTTTTTACTTGAACAAATAAATTATATATATATATATATATATAATAAATTACAATGTATTTCAAATACAAAAATAATTTTAATTTAGAGGAATAGTTTATATCATTGTTTTTCTGAAAATGCTAATACTTGTTTTAATGGCGAATAGCTTTACAAATATATAAATTAAAACTATTCTTTTATTTCAAATATATTCTTATTCATTAACTATATTACAGAAAACGTATCAACATATTTAATACATATAGCCTATATCACTTACATTATAATGTCTTTAATAAGAATCTTACTTGGTAAGTAAGTATATAACATGTATACCAATTAACGTTCTTGTTTAAGTACATTATAGTGTAAGTAATAAGTGAATACAAGAAAACAGTGGAGCAAAGCTATATATATATATATATATATATATATATATATATATATATATATATATATGTGTGTGTGTGTGTGTGTGTGTGTGTGTGTGTGTGTGTGTGTGTGTGTGTGTGTGTGTGTGTGTGTGTGTGTGTGTGTGTGTGTGTGTGTGTGTGTTTGTGCGTGTGTATGTGTGTGTGTGTGTGTGTGTGTGTGTGTGTGTGTGTGTGTGTGTGTGTGTGTGTGGATTTAGGTAAGCGATTTACATGTTTCCATTGAATTTTAACCCAGAAGTTTCTTCTTTTAATATTTTACATTGTACATTGAGACTCAAATAGTGAAATAAATTCATATGGAGTTATAACATTTAAAAATATAACTACTTGAGAGTTAAAACAGTGTTTCTCAATTTTATTTCAAACAGCTGGCAAATGTCTATAGAAGTTTTATAAAAATTTTGACAATAAAATAGTAATGAACCTGTTTTGTTTGTTTACCGAAGTAAATATTCAAACGGCGAATATAATAGTAGATTGAAGAGAAAGATAATAAATTATGCAATCGATAATTATTTCCCATTGTATTCCAAAGCGAAACTAAAAACAAATAATAATTTAGGAGCATTTTATAAAAAACCACCAAGTGTGGCTGAGTGGATGGGTGGCGTTACTAATTTCTTCAGTGGTTAGGATAAAGATAGTTTTCATAGAGTTATCCTAAGTTTAGGATTACTTAATTGGGCTACGATTTTAATACGAAAAGTTCATTAAATATTGACACCAGTCTAAACATTTACTGATGATTATTAAAATAAAGTTAATAGAAACTTGATGTTTGTTCTGGAAATTATTGTGATCTAATACTCACTCTCGCCTCTTTTTTGTTTTGAAGCTAAACGTTTGTAGGATGTGGTCAGGTAAAAACTAATTATTTTACCTTGGCTGTAACTGTAGTTTTGTTCCATCGCTTGTAACGCCACTGGCCGTGTAAAGAAGATATGTTGAATAAAATTACAACTTAAATTTTCTACATGACCTACTAATATACATTGGTTATTATACCTTCTTGTCCAAAGTAGACGCGCATGAATGAGGACGAATGTTTCTTGATGTGTCCAATTGGATTCTGATTTGTCTTAAAATGGTTCTCCAGAAATGTCCGTCTATATCCAAGACCAAAGTTACTTTAGTCTAGCACAGTTTAATCTGACTAACTTTGTGAAAGCAAAATTTAAAAAATAATACATTTCTTATACTTGCAATTTGCAAACAAAATAATATACAATTGGTTATAATATAAATTGTTGGCTTACTATGAATACATTATAATATAATAAGTATATTTTTACACACTTACAGACACAGACAAATTTGTCTATGGAATTGTATTTAGTATGAAGAGTACAGACCTAGTCTAGTATAGAGAGTATTTTTTCTATCCCCTTTATTTTTCTATGTCTGAATTAAATTGCAACTTACAAAAAATAATAATAAAATAAGTACAAAAATCGACCGATGGCACTTGTGAATACCCTAATGCTATGCATTATCTACAACTTTACAACGAATTTATCAAATATAGTTAATAAAGTTATGGTTATAAAATGTTATTAAAATATATTTATCAAAAATATAAAAAATACGTTTCAGAAACGAAATAAATAGTTTGATTGTTTTCTACTCCAAACTTAAACTACCTTAAATACTTGTGTACCATGTTCTCTTGATTTAACAAAGTTTAGGGTATCATGGATTAAAAAATGTAATATTTTGTTTAAGCTTTGCACGAGATTTTTTCATTGTATGTATTCTTGAAAAACCATAAACTAAATACGTTTATGTACATGGCTGAATCTGGTAGGACTGAATTACGTAAACACTAATGTTTATAAAAACATTCAAATATTCTTCAAATATTAATTAAACGTCTTACGCATGTTTTTATAATTATTACTTTTGTTAAATTATAAATTAGAGTGTATCTACTCTAATCTGCGAGTAGTTTATCTATTCTAATTTGCGAGTATCTACTCTAATCTTGATAGTTGCTATTCTAATCTGTGAATATCTACTCTAATCTAAGAATTGCTACTATAATCTGCTAGTATCTTCTCTAATCTGCGAGTTTCTACTCTAATCTGCGAGTTGATAATATAATCTGCGAGTATCTATTCTAATCTGCGAGTATCTTCTCTAATCTGCGAGTTGCTACTCTAATCTATGAGATGCGGGCTATGCCCCGACAATGAAACTACAGTTTCGCTCAGCAAGTAATTAAATAGTTTTCACTTAGTTTTTCCTAAATTACTTACTACTTAACAGTGAAATCAAGATGATTACGGCAACCAATTTTATTTTCTATTGAATAATTCAGTTTTTTTCCCTCCAATGTTTTAAATTTCTTTACGATATTTGATCATATATTATGTTTAATTATTTCTTAGGATCCTAAATTACTAGCTTGTAATTCATTAAAAATTGTCACGGACTGAACACGGATATGGAATTTCTAGGAATGTCAGTGAATAAAACAAATAAATTATAAATAAAAAATCTGTGAAAGAAACATTAACAACTGTTTTTATAAGACTATAATCTATACAAATAGCATATGTTTTGCTTAATTGGTTTACCTACATTTCTTTATATTTGATAAAAATTGTGTATAGAAATGTATAAATATGAAGAATTGACTAGTTGGTAGACGAAAACTTAGAGGTAGAAAGAAAATATCTTTTATCCAGAAAATAAGTTCGTTTTAATTTCAACTTTATGAGGTAGCTAATAAAATACTCGTATTGCGCCCATAAGTGGCTATACAATCATGGTGTTGGTAATACTGCGTGTGGGTGAGCTTTAATAGATAAAACGTGAGCAGGTTTGCCAACTGTCTCATGCACAGGCTTGCAATGAGGGACAAAACAGAAAACATAATCAAGGCACATATATTTGTACTCGTATTTATAAAGTTCAATATTGTAATTCTTTGTTTAAAACTAGTTTCCAAAAGTCGAATTTAACAGAAATGTTACTAATTTTGCTTCAAAATATATGTAGCGCTATTTTTCATGAATTACGATCTACAAACGTAAAATAATGACAAATATCTCTAAAACCTCATTTTTAAAAACATTCCATTAAATATCTCTTCCATAAACAAAAAACCTTAAAAATTAATAATAAAATTTTATTGCACTATTATTGTGTTTCAGTACACTATTATTGTATTCTCAGTTCACTACTAAATTGGTTGTATGGGCCTAATATTATACTCTCAGAACAATGCTATTGTAATACCAAAACACTACTACTCACTAAGTACACTACCATCCTGTTCGTAGAACACTAATATTGCGCTTCAGTACACTATTATTGTATTCTCAGTTCACTACTAAATGCTTCGTAAGGCCCTAATATTCTACTCTCAGAACACTGCTATTGTAATACCAAAACACTACTGTTCACTCAGAACACTACCATCCTGTTCGTAGAACACTAATATTGCGCTTCAGTACACTATTATTGTATTCTCAGTTCACTACTAAATTTTTCGTAAGGCCCTATTATTCTACTCTCAGAACAATGCTATTGTAATACTAAAACACTACTGTTCACTCAGAACACTACCATCCTGTTCGAAGGAGACTAATATTGCGCTTCAGTACACTATTATTGTATTCTCAGTTCACTACTAAATTTTTCGTAAGGCCCTATTATTCTACTCTCAGAACACTGCTATTGTAATACCAAAACACTACTGTTCACTCAGAACACTACCATCCTGTTCGAAGGAGACTAATATTGCGCTTCAGTACACTATTATTGTATTCTCAGTTCACTACTAAATTTTTCGTAAGGCCCTATTATTCTACTCTCAGAACAATGCTATTGTAATACCAAAACACTACTGTTCACTCAGAACACTACCATCCTGTTCGAAGGAGACTGATATTGCGCTTCAGCACACTATTATTGTATTATTAGTTCACTACTAAATTTTTCGTAAGGCCCTATTATTCTACTCTCAGAACACTGCTATTGTAATACCAAAACACTACTGTTCACTCAGAACACTACCATCCTGTTCGAAGGAGACTAATATTGCGCTTCAATACACTATTATTGTATTATTAGTTCACTACTAAATTTTTCGTAAGGCCCTATTATTCTACTCTCAGAACAATGCTATTGTAATACCAAAACACTACTGTTCACTCAGAACACTACCATCCTGTTCGAAGGAGACTAATATTGCGCTTCAGTACACTATTATTGTATTATTAGTTCACTACTAAATTGGTTGTATGGGCCTAATATTCTACTCTCAGAACAATGCTATTGTAATACCAAAACACTACTACTCACTAAGTACACTACCATCCTGTTCGTAGAACACTAATATTGCGCTTCAGTACACTATTATTGTATTCTCAGTTCACTACTAAATGCTTCGTAAGGCCCTAATATTCTACTCTCAGAACACTGCTATTGTAATACCAAAACACTACTGTTCACTCAGAACACTACCATCCTGTTCGTAGAACACTAATATTGCGCTTCAGTACACTATTATTGTATTCTCAGTTCACTACTAAATTTTTCGTAAGGCCCTATTATTCTACTCTCAGAACACTGCTATTGTAATACCAAAACACTACTGTTCACTCAGAACACTACCATCCTGTTCGAAGGAGACTAATATTGCGCTTCAGTACACTATTATTGTATTCTCAGTTCACTACTAAATTTTTCGTAAGGCCCTATTATTCTACTCTCAGAACACTGCTATTGTAATACCAAAACACTACTGTTCACTCAGAACACTACCATCCTGTTCGAAGGAGACTAATATTGCGCTTCAGTACACTATTATTGTATTCTCAGTTCACTACTAAATTTTTCGTAAGGCCCTATTATTCTACTCTCAGAACAATGCTATTGTAATACCAAAACACTACTGTTCACTCAGAACACTACCATCCTGTTCGAAGGAGACTGATATTGCGCTTCAGCACACTATTATTGTATTATTAGTTCACTACTAAATTTTTCGTAAGGCCCTATTATTCTACTCTCAGAACAATGCTATTGTAATACCAAAACACTACTGTTCACTCAGAACACTACCATCCTGTTCGAAGGAGACTAATATTGCGCTTCAATACACTATTATTGTATTCTCATTTCACTACTAAATTTTTCGTAAGGCCCTATTATTCTACTCTCAGAACACTGCTATTGTAATACCAAAACACTACTGTTCACTCAGAACACTACCATCCTGTTCGAAGGAGACTAATATTGCGCTTCAATACACTATTATTGTATTATTAGTTCACTACTAAATTTTTCGTAAGGCCCTAATATTCTACTCTCAGAACAATGCTATTGTAATACCAAAACACTGCTGGTCACTCAGAACACTACCATCCTGTTCGTAGGACACTAATATTGCGCTTCAGTACACTATTATTGTATTCCCAGCACACTACTACTGCTCACTTAGTACACTACTAACTATTGTTTAGACAATAATATTCTACTTTTAGTACTCTGCTATTGTATTCTCAATACACCTCTACTATTGTTCACTCAGTATACCATTAACCTGTTCTTAGAGCACTAATATTGTGCTTCAGTATACTATTATTGTATTCTCAGTACGCTATTAAGTTGTTTTAATGGCCCTAATTTTCAACTCCAAGTAGACGGTTATTGTATTTCCAGTACATTAATATTGTTCACTGAGAACAAGACTAACCTTTTCTTAAGACACTAAATTTGTACTAACAGTACTCTGCTACTGTGTTCTCAACACACTAACATTGTCCACTTAGTACACTACTAACCTATTCCTAAGCCACTAATATTGTACTCTCAGTACTGTGATATTGTATTCCCAGTACACTAATATCGTCCACTTAGTGCACTACTAACCTATTCCTAAGCCAATAATACTGTAATCTCAGAACTCTGGTAATGTATTCCTAGCACACTACTATCGTCCACTTAGTGCACTACTAAGCTATTCCTAAGCCAATAATACTGTAATCTCAGTACTCTGCTATTGTATTCCCTGGATACTACAATCGTCCACTTAGTGCACTACTAAGCTATTCCTAAGCCACTAACATTGTACTATCAGTACTGTGATATTGTATTCCCAGTACACTAATATCGTCCACTTAGTGCACTACTAAGCTATTCCTAAGCCAATAATACTGTAATCTCAGTACTCTGCTATTGTATTCCCTGGATACTACAATCGTCCACTTAGTGCACTACTAAGCTATTCCTAAGCCACTAATATTGTACTCTCAGTACTGTGATATTGTATTCCCAGTACACTAATATCGTCCACTTAGTGCACTACTAAGCTATTCCTAAGCCAATAATACTGTAATCTCAGTACTCTGCTATTGTATTCCCTGGATACTACAATCGTCCACTTAGTGCACTACTAAGCTATTCCTAAGCCAATAATATTGTAAACTCAGTACTCTGGTATTATATTCCCAGCACACTACTATTGTCCACTTAGTGCACTACTAAGCTATTCCTAAGCCAATGACACTGTAATCTCAGTACTCTGGTATTGTATTCCCAGGATACTACAATCGTCCACTGAGTACACTACTAAAGTATTCCTAAGCCAAAAGTAAGGTAATCTCTGTACTCTGGTATTGTATTCCCAGCAAACTACTATTGTCCACTTAGTACATTACTAACCTATTCCTAACCCACTAATACTGTAATCTCTGTACTCTGGTATTGTATTCCCAGCACACTACTATTGTCCACTTAGTACATTACTAACCTATTCCTAACCCACTAATACTGTAATCTCTGTACTCTGGTATTGTATTCCCAGCACACTGCTATCGTCCACTTAGTACATTACTAACCTATTCCTAAGCCACTAATACTGTAATCTCAGTACTCTGGTATTATATTCCCAGCACACTACTATTGTCATGTTAGTACATTACTAACCTATTCCTAACCCACTAATACTGTAATCTCAGTACACTGGCATTGTATTCCCAGCACACTACTATTGTCCACTTAGTACATTACTAACCTATTCCTAACCCACTAATACTGTAATCTCAGTACTCTGGTATTATATTCCCAGCACACTACTATTGTCATGTTAGTACATTACTAACCTATTCCTAACCCACTAATACTGTAATCTCAGTACACTGGCATTGTATTCCCAGCACACTACTATTGTCCACTTAGTACATTACTAACCTATTCCTAACCAACTAATACTGTAATCTCAGTACACTGGCATTGTATTCCCAGCACACTACTATCGTCCACTTAGTACATTACTAACCTATTCCTAACCCACTAATACTGTAATCTCAGTACTCTGGTATTATATTCCCAGCACACTACTATTGTCATGTTAGTACATTACTAACCTATTCCTAACCAACTAATACTGTAATCTCAGTACTCTGGTATTGTATTCCCAGCACACTACTATTGTCCACTTAGTACATTACTAACCTATTCCTAAGCCACTAATACTGTAATCTCAGTACTCTGGTATTATATTCCCAGCACACTACTATTGTCATGTTAGTACATTACTAACCTATTCCTAACCAACTAATACTGTAATCTCAGTACTCTGGTATTGTATTCCCAGCACACTACTATTGTCCACTTAGTACATTACTAACCTATTCCTAAGCCACTAATACTGTAATCTCAGTACTCTGGTATTATATTCCCAGCACACTACTATTGTCATGTTAGTACATTACTAACCTATTCCTAACCAACTAATACTGTAATCTCAGTACTCTGGTATTGTATTCCCAGCACACTACTATTGTCCACTTAGTACATTACTAACCTATTCCTAAGCCACTAATACTGTAATCTCAGTACTCTGGTATTATATTCCCAGCACACTACTATTGTCATGTTAGTACATTACTAACCTATTCCTAACCAACTAATACTGTAATCTCAGTACTCTGGTATTATATTCCCAGCACACTACTATTGTCCACTTAGTGCACTACTAACCTATTCCTAAGCCACTAATACTGTAATCTCAGTACTCTGGCATTGTATTCCCAGCACACTACTATCGTCCACTTAGTACATTACTAACCTATTCCTAACCCACTAATACTGTAATCTCAGTACTCTGGTATTATATTCCCAGCACACTACTATTGTCATGTTAGTACATTACTAACCTATTCCTAACCCACTAATACTGTAATCTCAGTACTCTGGTATTGTATTCCCAGCACACTACTATTGTCCACTTAGTACATTACTAACCTATTCCTAAGCCACTAATACTGTAATCTCAGTACACTGGCATTGTATTCCCAGCACACTGCTATCGTCCACTTAGTGCACTACTAAGCTATTCCTAACCCACTAATACTGTAATCTCAGTACTCTGGTATTATATTCCCAGCACACTACTATCGTCCACTTAGTACATTACTAACCTATTCCTAACCCACTAATACTGTAATCTCAGTACTCTGGTATTGTATTCCCAGCACACTACTATTGTCCACTTAGTACATTACTAACCTATTCCTAAGCCACTAATACTGTAATCTCAGTACACTGGCATTGTATTCCCAGCACACTGCTATCGTCCACTTAGTGCACTACTAAGCTATTCCTAACCCACTAATACTGTAATCTCAGTACTCTGGTATTATATTCCCAGCACACTACTATTGTCATGTTAGTACATTACTAACCTATTCCTAACCCACTAATACTGTAATCTCAGTACTCTGGTATTGTATTCCCAGCACACTACTATTGTCCACTTAGTACATTACTAACCTATTCCTAAGCCACTAATACTGTAATCTCAGTACACTGGCATTGTATTCCCAGCACACTGCTATCGTCCACTTAGTGCACTACTAAGCTATTCCTAACCCACTAATACTGTAATCTCAGTACTCTGGTATTATATTCCCAGCACACTACTATTGTCATGTTAGTACATTACTAACCTATTCCTAACCCACTAATACTGTAATCTCAGTACTCTGGTATTGTATTCCCAGCACACTACTATTGTCATGTTAGTACATTACTAACCTATTCCTAACCCACTAATACTGTAATCTCAGTACTCTGGTATTGTATTCCCAGCACACTACTATCGTCCACTTAGTACATTACTAACCTATTCCTAACCCACTAATACTGTAATCTCAGTACTCTGGTATTATATTCCCAGCACACTACTATTGTCATGTTAGTACATTACTAACCTATTCCTAACCCACTAATACTGTAATCTCAGTACTCTGGTATTGTATTCCCAGCACACTGCTATCGCCCACTTAGTACATTACTAACCTATTCCTAACCCACTAATACTGTAATCTCAGTACACTGGCATTGTATTCCCAGCACACTACTATCGTCCACTTAGTACATTACTAACCTATTCCTAACCCACTAATACTGTAATCTCAGTACTCTGGTATTATATTCCCAGCACACTACTATTGTCATGTTAGTACATTACTAACCTATTCCTAACCAACTAATACTGTAATCTCAGTACTCTGGTATTGTATTCCCAGCACACTACTATTGTCCACTTAGTACATTACTAACCTATTCCTAAGCCACTAATACTGTAATCTCAGTACTCTGGTATTATATTCCCAGCACACTACTATTGTCATGTTAGTACATTACTAACCTATTCCTAACCAACTAATACTGTAATCTCAGTACACTGGCATTGTATTCCCAGCACACTACTATCGTCCACTTAGTGCACTACTAAGCTATTCCTAAGCCACTAATACTGTAATCTCAGTACTCTGGTATTATATTCCCAGCACACTACTATTGTCATGTTAGTACATTACTAACCTATTCCTAACCCACTAATACTGTAATCTCAGTACACTGGCATTGTATTCCCAGCACACTTCTATCGTCCACTTAGTGCACTACTAAGCTATTCCTAAGCCACTAATACTGTAATCTCAGTACTCTGGTATTATATTCCCAGCACACTACTATCGTCCACTTAGTACATTACTAACCTATTCCTAAGCCACTAATACTGTAATCTCAGTACTCTGGTATTATATTCTCAGCACACTACTATCGTCCACTTAGTACATTACTAACCTATTCCTAACCCACTAATACTGTAATCTCAGTACTCTGGTATTATATTCCCAGCACACTACTATTGTCCACTTAGTACATTACTAACCTATTCCTAAGCCACTAATACTGTAATCTCAGTACTCTGGTATTATATTCCCAGCACACTGCTATCGTCCACTTAGTGCACTACTAAGCTATTCCTAACCCACTAATACTGTAATCTCAGTACTCTGGTATTATATTCCCAGCACACTACTATCGTCCACTTAGTACATTACTAACCTATTCCTAACCCACTAATACTGTAATCTCAGTACTCTGGTATTATATTCCCAGCACACTACTATCGTCCACTTAGTGCACTACTAAGCTATTCCTAACCCACTAATACTGTAATCTCAGTACTCTGGTATTATATTCCCAGCACACTACTATCGTCCACTTAGTACATTACTAACCTATTCCTAACCCACTAATACTGTAATCTCAGTACACTGGCATTGTATTCCCAGCACATTACTATCGTCCACTTAGTGCACTACTAAGCTATTCCTAACCCACTAATACTGTAATCTCAGTACTCTGGTATTATATTCCCAGCACACTACTATCGTCCACTTAGTACATTACTAACCTATTCCTAACCCACTAATACTGTAATCTCAGTACACTGGCATTGTATTCCCAGCACACTGCTATCGTCCACTTAGTGCACTACTAAGCTATTCCTAAGCCACTAATACTGTAATCTCAGTACTCTGGTATTATATTCCCAGCACACTACTATTGTCATGTTAGTACATTACTAGCCTATTCCTAACCCACTAATACTGTAATCTCAGTACACTGGCATTGTATTCCCAGCACACTGCTATCGTCCACTTAGTGCACTACTAAGCTATTCCTAAGCCACTAATACTGTAATCTCAGTACTCTGGTATTATATTCCCAGCACACTACTATTGTCATGTTAGTACATTACTAACCTATTCCTAACCCACTAATACTGTAATCTCAGTACACTGGCATTGTATTCCCAGCACACTGCTATCGTCCACTTAGTGCACTACTAAGCTATTCCTAAGCCACTAATACTGTAATCTCAGTACTCTGGTATTATATTCCCAGCACACTACTATTGTCATGTTAGTACATTACTAACCTATTCCTAACCCACTAATACTGTAATCTCAGTACACTGGCATTGTATTCCCGGCACACTGCTATCGTCCACTTAGTGCACTACTAAGCTATTCCTAACCCACTAATACTGTAATCTCAGTACTCTGGTATTATATTCCCAGCACACTACTATCGTCCACTTAGTACATTACTAACCTATTCCTAACCCACTAATACTGTAATCTCAGTACACTGGCATTGTATTCCCAGCACACTGCTATCGTCCACTTAGTGCACTACTAAGCTATTCCTAACCCACTAATACTGTAATCTCAGTACTCTGGTATTATATTCCCAGCACACTACTATCGTCCACTTAGTACATTACTAACCTATTCCTAACCCACTAATACTGTAATCTCAGTACTCTGGTATTATATTCCCAGCACACTACTATTGTCATGTTAGTACATTACTAACCTATTCCTAACCAACTAATACTGTAATCTCAGTACTCTGGTATTGTATTCCCAGCACACTGCTATCGTCCACTTAGTGCACTACTAAGCTATTCCTAACCCACTAATACTGTAATCGCAGTACTCTGGTATTATATTCCCAGCACACTACTATTGTCATGTTAGTACATTACTAACCTATTCCTAAGCCACTAATACTGTAATCTCAGTACTCTGGTATTATATTCCCAGCACACTACTATTGTCATGTTAGTACATTACTAACCTATTCCTAACCCACTAATACTGTAATCTCAGTACTCTGGTATTATATTCCCAGCACACTACTATTGTCATGTTAGTACATTACTAACCTATTCCTAACCAACTAATACTGTAATCTCAGTACTCTGGTATTGTATTCCCAGCACACTGCTATCGTCCACTTAGTGCACTACTAAGCTATTCCTAAGCCACTAATACTGTAATCTCAGTACTCTGGTATTATATTCCCAGCACACTACTATTGTCATGTTAGTACATTACTAACCTATTCCTAAGCCACTAATACTGTAATCTCAGTACACTGGCATTGTATTCCCAGCACACTGCTATCGTCCACTTAGTGCACTACTAAGCTATTCCTAAGCCACTAATACTTTAATCTCAGTACTCTGGTATTGTATTCCCAGCACACTACTATCGTCCACTTAGTACATTACTAACCTATTCCTAACCCACTAATACTGTAATCGCAGTACACTGGCATTGTATTCCCAGCACACTACTATTGTCATGTTAGTACATTACTAACCTATTCCTAACCCACTAATACTGTAATCTCAGTACTCTGGTATTGTATTCCCAGCACACTACTATCGTCCACTTAGTACATTACTAACCTATTCCTAACCCACTAATACTGTAATCGCAGTACACTGGCATTGTATTCCCAGCACACTACTATTGTCATGTTAGTACATTACTAACCTATTCCTAACCCACTAATACTGTAATCTCAGTACTCTGGTATTGTATTCCCAGCACACTACTATCGTCCACTTAGTACATTACTAACCTATTCCTAACCCACTAATACTGTAATCTCAGTACACTGGCATTGTATTCCCAGCACACTACTATCGTCCACTTAGTACATTACTAACCTATTCCTAACCCACTAATACTGTAATCTCAGTACACTGGCATTGTATTCCCAGCACACTACTATCGTCCACTTAGTACATTACTAACCTATTCCTAACCCACTAATACTGTAATCTCAGTACACTGGCATTGTATTCCCAGCACACTACTATCGTCCACTTAGTACATTACTAACCTATTCCTAACCCACTAATACTGTAATCTCAGTACACTGGCATTGTATTCCCAGCACACTACTATCGTCCACTTAGTACATTACTAACCTATTCCTAACCCACTAATACTGTAATCTCAGTACACTGGCATTGTATTCCCAGCACACTACTATCGTCCACTTAGTGCATTACTAACCTATTCCTAAGCCACTAATACTGTAATCTCAGTACACTGGCATTGTATTCCCAGCACACTGCTATCGTCCACTTAGTGCACTACTAAGCTATTCCTAAGCCACTAATACTTTAATCTCAGTACTCTGGTATTGTATTCCCAGCACACTACTATCGTCCACTTAGTACATTACTAACCTATTCCTAACCCACTAATACTGTAATCGCAGTACACTGGCATTGTATTCCCAGCACACTACTATTGTCATGTTAGTACATTACTAACCTATTCCTAACCCACTAATACTGTAATCTCAGTACTCTGGTATTGTATTCCCAGCACACTACTATCGTCCACTTAGTACATTACTAACCTATTCCTAACCCACTAATACTGTAATCGCAGTACACTGGCATTGTATTCCCAGCACACTACTATTGTCATGTTAGTACATTACTAACCTATTCCTAACCCACTAATACTGTAATCTCAGTACTCTGGTATTGTATTCCCAGCACACTACTATCGTCCACTTAGTACATTACTAACCTATTCCTAACCCACTAATACTGTAATCTCAGTACACTGGCATTGTATTCCCAGCACACTACTATCGTCCACTTAGTACATTACTAACCTATTCCTAACCCACTAATACTGTAATCTCAGTACACTGGCATTGTATTCCCAGCACACTACTATCGTCCACTTAGTACATTACTAACCTATTCCTAACCCACTAATACTGTAATCTCAGTACACTGGCATTGTATTCCCAGCACACTACTATCGTCCACTTAGTACATTACTAACCTATTCCTAACCCACTAATACTGTAATCTCAGTACACTGGCATTGTATTCCCAGCACACTACTATCGTCCACTTAGTACATTACTAACCTATTCCTAACCCACTAATACTGTAATCTCAGTACACTGGCATTGTATTCCCAGCACACTACTATCGTCCACTTAGTACATTACTAACCTATTCCTAACCCACTAATACTGTAATCTCAGTACACTGGCATTGTATTCCCAGCACACTACTATCGTCCACTTAGTACATTACTAACCTATTCCTAACCCACTAATACTGTAATCTCAGTACACTGGCATTGTATTCCCAGCACACTACTATCGTCCACTTAGTACATTACTAACCTATTCCTAACCCACTAATACTGTAATCTCAGTACACTGGCATTGTATTCCCAGCACACTACTATCGTCCACTTAGTACATTACTAACCTATTCCTAACCCACTAATACTGTAATCTCAGTACACTGGCATTGTATTCCCAGCACACTACTATCGTCCACTTAGTACATTACTAACCTATTCCTAACCCACTAATACTGTAATCTCAGTACACTGGCATTGTATTCCCAGCACACTACTATCGTCCACTTAGTACATTACTAACCTATTCCTAACCCACTAATACTGTAATCTCAGTACACTGGTATTATATTCCCAGCACACTACTATCGTCCACTTAGTACATTACTAACCTATTCCTAAGCCACTAATACTGTAATCTCAGTACTCTGGTATTATATTCTCAGCACACTACTATCGTCCACTTAGTACATTACTAACCTATTCCTAACCCACTAATACTGTAATCTCAGTACTCTGGTATTATATTCCCAGCACACTACTATTGTCCACTTAGTACATTACTAACCTATTCCTAAGCCACTAATACTGTAATCTCAGTACTCTGGTATTATATTCCCAGCACACTGCTATCGTCCACTTAGTACATTACTAACCTATTCCTAACCCACTAATACTGTAATCTCAGTACACTGGCATTGTATTCCCAGCACACTGCTATCGTCCACTTAGTGCACTACTAAGCTATTCCTAAGCCACTAATACTGTAATCTCAGTACTCTGGTATTATATTCCCAGCACACTACTATTGTCATGTTAGTACATTACTAACCTATTCCTAACCCACTAATACTGTAATCTCAGTACACTGGCATTGTATTCCCAGCACACTACTATCGTCCACTTAGTACATTACTAACCTATTCCTAACCCACTAATACTGTAATCTCAGTACACTGGCATTGTATTCCCAGCACACTACTATCGTCCACTTAGTACATTACTAACCTATTCCTAACCCACTAATACTGTAATCTCAGTACACTGGCATTGTATTCCCAGCACACTACTATCGTCCACTTAGTACATTACTAACCTATTCCTAACCCACTAATACTGTAATCTCAGTACACTGGCATTGTATTCCCAGCACACTACTATCGTCCACTTAGTGCATTACTAACCTATTCCTAAGCCACTAATACTGTAATCTCAGTACACTGGCATTGTATTCCCAGCACACTGCTATCGTCCACTTAGTGCACTACTAAGCTATTCCTAAGCCACTAATACTTTAATCTCAGTACTCTGGTATTGTATTCCCAGCACACTACTATCGTCCACTTAGTACATTACTAACCTATTCCTAACCCACTAATACTGTAATCGCAGTACACTGGCATTGTATTCCCAGCACACTACTATTGTCATGTTAGTACATTACTAACCTATTCCTAACCCACTAATACTGTAATCTCAGTACTCTGGTATTGTATTCCCAGCACACTACTATCGTCCACTTAGTACATTACTAACCTATTCCTAACCCACTAATACTGTAATCGCAGTACACTGGCATTGTATTCCCAGCACACTACTATTGTCATGTTAGTACATTACTAACCTATTCCTAACCCACTAATACTGTAATCTCAGTACTCTGGTATTGTATTCCCAGCACACTACTATCGTCCACTTAGTACATTACTAACCTATTCCTAACCCACTAATACTGTAATCTCAGTACACTGGCATTGTATTCCCAGCACACTACTATCGTCCACTTAGTACATTACTAACCTATTCCTAACCCACTAATACTGTAATCTCAGTACACTGGCATTGTATTCCCAGCACACTACTATCGTCCACTTAGTACATTACTAACCTATTCCTAACCCACTAATACTGTAATCTCAGTACACTGGCATTGTATTCCCAGCACACTACTATCGTCCACTTAGTACATTACTAACCTATTCCTAACCCACTAATACTGTAATCTCAGTACACTGGCATTGTATTCCCAGCACACTACTATCGTCCACTTAGTACATTACTAACCTATTCCTAACCCACTAATACTGTAATCTCAGTACACTGGCATTGTATTCCCAGCACACTACTATCGTCCACTTAGTACATTACTAACCTATTCCTAACCCACTAATACTGTAATCTCAGTACACTGGCATTGTATTCCCAGCACACTACTATCGTCCACTTAGTACATTACTAACCTATTCCTAACCCACTAATACTGTAATCTCAGTACACTGGCATTGTATTCCCAGCACACTACTATCGTCCACTTAGTACATTACTAACCTATTCCTAACCCACTAATACTGTAATCTCAGTACACTGGCATTGTATTCCCAGCACACTACTATCGTCCACTTAGTACATTACTAACCTATTCCTAACCCACTAATACTGTAATCTCAGTACACTGGCATTGTATTCCCAGCACACTACTATCGTCCACTTAGTACATTACTAACCTATTCCTAACCCACTAATACTGTAATCTCAGTACACTGGCATTGTATTCCCAGCACACTACTATCGTCCACTTAGTACATTACTAACCTATTCCTAACCCACTAATACTGTAATCTCAGTACACTGGTATTATATTCCCAGCACACTACTATCGTCCACTTAGTACATTACTAACCTATTCCTAAGCCACTAATACTGTAATCTCAGTACTCTGGTATTATATTCTCAGCACACTACTATCGTCCACTTAGTACATTACTAACCTATTCCTAACCCACTAATACTGTAATCTCAGTACTCTGGTATTATATTCCCAGCACACTACTATTGTCCACTTAGTACATTACTAACCTATTCCTAAGCCACTAATACTGTAATCTCAGTACTCTGGTATTATATTCCCAGCACACTGCTATCGTCCACTTAGTACATTACTAACCTATTCCTAACCCACTAATACTGTAATCTCAGTACACTGGCATTGTATTCCCAGCACACTGCTATCGTCCACTTAGTGCACTACTAAGCTATTCCTAAGCCACTAATACTGTAATCTCAGTACTCTGGTATTATATTCCCAGCACACTACTATTGTCATGTTAGTACATTACTAACCTATTCCTAACCCACTAATACTGTAATCTCAGTACACTGGCATTGTATTCCCAGCACACTGCTATCGTCCACTTAGTGCACTACTAAGCTATTCCTAAGCCACTAATACTGTAATCTCAGTACTCTGGTATTATATTCCCAGCACACTACTATTGTCATGTTAGTACATTACTAACCTATTCCTAACCCACTAATACTGTAATCTCAGTACACTGGCATTGTATTCCCAGCACACTGCTATCGTCCACTTAGTGCACTACTAAGCTATTCCTAAGCCACTAATACTTTAATCTCAGTACTCTGGTATTGTATTCCCAGCACACTACTATCGTCCACTTAGTACATTACTAACCTATTCCTAACCAACTAATACTGTAATCTCAGTACTCTGGTATTATATTCCCAGCACACTACTATTGTCCACATAGTGCACTACTAACCTATTCCTAACCCACTAATACTGTAATCGCAGTACTCTGGTATTATATTCCCAGCACACTACTATTGTCATGTTAGTACATTACTAACCTATTCCTAACCCACTAATACTGTAATCTCAGTACTCTGGTATTATATTCCCAGCACACTACTATCGCCCACTTAGTACATTACTAACCTATTCCTAACCCACTAATACTGTAATCTCAGTACACTGGTATTATATTCCCAGCACACTACTATCGCCCACTTAGTACATTACTAACCTATTCCTAACCCACTAATACACTAATCGCAGTACTCTGGTATTATATTCCCAGCACACTACTATCGTCCACTTAGTACATTACTAACCTATTCCTAAGCCACTAATACTGTAATCTCAGTACTCTGGTATTATATTCCCAGCACACTACTATCGCCCACTTAGTACATTACTAACCTATTCCTAACCCAATAATACTGTAATCTCAGTACACTGGCATTTTATTCCCAGCACACTGCTATCGTCCACTTAGTGCACTACTAACCTATTCCTAACCCACTAATACTGTAATCTCAGTACACTGGCATTGTATTCCCAGCACACTGCTATCGTCCACTTAGTGCACTACTAAGCTATTCCTAAGCCACTAATACTTTAATCTCAGTACTCTGGTATTGTATTCCCAGCACACTACTATCGTCCACTTAGTACATTACTAACCTATTCCTAACCCACTAATACTGTAATCTCAGTACACTGGCATTGTATTCCCAGCAAACTGCTATCGTCCACTTAGTGCACTACTAACCTATTCCTACGTCAATAATACTGTAATCTCAGTACTCTAGTATTGTATTCCCAGCACACTAATATCGCCCACTTAGTACATTACTAACCTATTCCTAACCCACTAATACTGTAATCGCAGTACTCTGGTATTATATTCTCAGCACACTACTATCGTCCACTTAGTACATTACTAACCTATTCCTACGCCACTAATACTGTAATCTCAGTACTCTGGTATTATATTCCCAGCACACTACTATCGCCCACTTAGTACATTACTAACCTATTCCTAACCCACTAATACTGTAATCTCAGTACACTGGCATTGTATTCCCAGCACACTGCTATCGTCCACTTAGTGCACTACTAAGCTATTCCTAAGCCAGTAATACTTTAATCTCAGTACTCTGGTATTGTATTCCCAGCACACTACTATCGTCCACTTAGTACATTACTAACCTATTCCTAACCCACTAATACTGTAATCTCAGTACACTGGCATTGTATTCCCAGCAAACTGCTATCGTCCACTTAGTGCACTACTAACCTATTCCTAAGCCACTAATACTTTAATCTCAGTACTCTGGTATTGTATTCCCAGCACACTACTATCGTCCACTTAGTACATTACTAACCTATTCCTAACCCACTAATACTGTAATCTCAGTACTCTGGTATTGTATTCCCAGCACACTACTATCGTCCACTTAGTACATTACTAACCTATTCCTAAGTCACTAATACTTTAATCTCAGTACTCTGGTATTGTATTCCCAGCACACTGCTATCGTCCACTTAGTACATTACTAACCTATTCCTAAGCCACTAATACTGTAATCTCAGTACTGTGATATTGTATTCCCAGCACACTGCTATCGTCCACTTAGTACATTACTAACCTATTCCTAAGCCACTAATACTGTAATCTCAGTACTCTGGTATTGTATTCCCAGCACACTGCTATCGTCCACTTAGTACATTACTAACCTATTCCTAAGCCACTAATACTTTAATCTCAGTACTCTGGTATTGTATTCCCAGCACACTACTATCGTCCACTTAGTACATTACTAACCTATTCCTAACCCACTAATACTGTAATCTCAGTACACTGGCATTGTATTCCCAGCACACTACTATTGTCCACTTAGTACATTACTAACCTATTCCTAAGCCACTAATACTTTAATCTCAGTACTCTGCTATCGTCCACTTAGTACATTACTAACCTATTCCTAAGCCACTAATACTGTAATCTCAGTACTCTGGTATTGTATTCCCAGCACACTGCTATCGTCCACTTAGTACATTACTAACCTATTCCTAAGCCACTAATACTTTAATCTCAGTACTCTGGTATTGTATTCCCAGCACACTACTATCGTCCACTTAGTACATTACTAACCTATTCCTAAGCCACTAATACTTTAATCTCAGTACACTGGCATTGTATTCCCAGCACACTGCTATCGTCCACTTAGTGCACTACTAAGCTATTCCTAAGCCACTAATACTTTAATCTCAGTACTCTGGTATTGTATTCCCAGCACACTACTATCGCCCACTTAGTACATTACTAACCTATTCCTAACCCACTAATACTGTAATCTCAGTACACTGGCATTGTATTCCCAGCACACTGCTATCGTCCACTTAGTGCACTACTAAGCTATTCCTAAGCCACTAATACTTTAATCTCAGTACTCTGGTATTGTATTCCCAGCACACTACTATCGTCCACTTAGTACATTACTAACCTATTCCTAACCCACTAATACTGTAATCTCAGTACTCTGGTATTGTATTCCCAGCAAACTGCTATCGTCCACTTAGTGCACTACTAACCTATTCCTAACCCACTAATACTGTAATCTCAGTACTCTGGTATTGTATTCCCAGCACACTACTATCGTCCACTTAGTACATTACTAACCTATTCCTAACCCACTAATACTGTAATCTCAGTACACTGGCATTGTATTCCCAGCAAACTGCTATCGTCCACTTAGTGCACTACTAACCTATTCCTAAAGCACTAATTTTGTTCTGTCAGTACTCTTCGATATTATGCCCAGCACACTGCTATTGTTCACTTAGTGCACTACTAAGCTATTCCTAAGCCACTAATACTGTAATCTCAGTACTCTGGTATTGTATTCTCTGCACACTACGATCTTCCACTTAGTACACTACTAACCTATTACTAATGCACTAATATTGTTCTGTCAGTATTCTTCGATTGTATTCCCAGCACACTACTATCATCCACTTAGTACACTACTAAAATATTCCTAAAGCACTAATTTTGTTCTGTCAGTACTCTTCGATATTATGTTCAGCACACTGCTATTGTTCACTTAGTGCACTACTAAGCTATTCCTAAGCCACTAATACTGTAATCTCAGTACTCTGGTATTGTATTCTCTGCACACTACGATCTTCCACTTAGTACACTACTAACCTATTACTAATGCACTAATATTGTTCTGTCAGTACTCTTCGATTGTATTCTCAGGAAACTACTATTGTCCACTTAGTACACTACTAAACTTTTCTTAAAGCACTATATTGTTCTGTCATTATTCTTCGATTATATTCTCTGCACACTACTATCTTCCACTTAGTACACTACAAACCTATTACTAACTCATTAATATTGTTCTGTCAGTACTCTTCGATTGTATTCTCAGCAAACTACTATCGTCCATTTAGTACACTACTAACCTATTCCTAAAACACTAACATTGTTCTGTCAGTACTCTCCCATTGTATTGTCAGTACACTACTATCGTCCACGTAGTGCAATACTAACCTATTCCTAAAGCAATAATATTGTTCTTTCAGTACACTTCGATTTTATTCCCAGCACACTGCTATCGTCCACTTAGTACACTACTAAGCTATTCCTAAATTAGTAATATTGTTCTGTCAGTACTCTCCCATTGTATTGTCATGACACTACTATCGTCCACGTAGTGCACTACTAAACTATTCCTAAAGCAATAATATTGTTCTTTCAGTACACTTCGATTTTATTCCCAGCACACTGCTATCGTCTACTTAGTACACTACTAAGCTATTCCTAAATTAGTAATATTGTTCTGTCAGTACTCTCCCATTGTATTGTCATGACACTACTATCGTCCACGTAGTGCACTACTAACCTATTCCTAAAGCAATAATATTGTTCTTTCAGTACACTTCGATTTTATTCCCAGCACACTGCAATCGTCCACTTAGTACACTACTAAGCTATTCCTAAATTAGTAATATTGTTCTGTCAGTACTCTCCCATTGTATTGTCATGACACTACTATCGTCCACGTAGTGCACTACTAACCTATTCCTAAAGCAATAATATTGTTCTTTCAGTACACTTCGATTTTATTCCCAGCACACTGCTATCGTCCACTTAGTACAATACTAAACTATTCCTAAATTAGTAATATTGTTCTGTCAGTACTCTCCCATTGTATTGTCATGACACTACTATCGTCCACGTAGTGCACTACTAACCTATTCCTAAAGCAATAATATTGTTCTTTCAGTACACTTCGATTTTATTCCCAGCACACTGCTATCGTCCACTTAGTACACTACTAAACTATTCTTAAGCCAATAATACTGTAAACTCGGTACTCTTCAATTGTATTCTCAGCACACTACTATCGTCCACTTAGTACACTACTAATCTATTCCTACGTCACTAATATTTTTCTATCAGTATTCTTCGATTGTATTTCCAGCATACTACTATCATCCACTTAGTGCACTACTAACCTATCCCTATAGCACTGATATTGTTCTCTCAGTACTCTTCGATTGTATTCCCAGCTCACTACTATCGACTACCTAGTGCACTACTAACCTATTCCTAATGTATTATCATTGTTCTGTCAGTACTCTTAGATTGTATTCTCAGCACACTACTATCATCCACTTAGTGCACTACTAACCTATTCCTATAGCTCTGATATTGTTCTCTCAGTACTCTTCGATTGTATTCCCAGCACACTACTATCGACTACCTAGTGCACTACTAACCTATTCCTAATGCACTAATATTGCTCTGTCAGTACTCTTCGATTTTGTTCTCTACACACTACTATCTTCCACTTAGTACTCTAATATCTTCCACTTAGTACACTACAAACCTATTACTAACTCAGTAATTTGTTCTCTCAATACTCTTCGATTGTATTCCCAGCACACTACTATCGACTACCTAACCTATTCCTAATGCACTCATATTGTTCTGTCAGTACTCTTCGTTTGTATTCTCAGCACACTACTATTGTCCACTTAGTACACTACTAAACTTTCCTTAAAGCACTAATATTGTTCTGTCAGTACTCTTCGATTTTATTCCCAGCAAACTAATATCGACTTACCTAGTGCACTACTAACCTATTCCCAATGCAATAATATTGTTCTGTCAGTACTCTTCGATTGTATTCCCAGCACACTTCTATCTTCCACTTTGTGCACTACTAACCTATTCCTAAAGGAGTAATACTGTTCTTTCAGTACTCTTCGATTGTATTCCCAGCACACTACGATTGTCCACATAATACACTACTAACTTAATCCTAAAGCTCTAATATTGTTCTGTCAGTACGATTCGATTGTATTCTAAGCACCCTGCTATCGTCCACTTAGTGCACTACTAACCTATTCCTAAAGCAGTAATACTGTTCTTTCAGTACTCTTCGATTGTATTCTCAGCACCCTGCTATCGTCCACTTAGTGCACTACTAACCTATTCCTAAAGCAGTAATACTGTTCTTTCAGTACTCTTCGATTGTATTCTCAGCACCCTGCTATCGTCCACTTAGTGCACTACTAACCTATTCCCAATGCAATAATATTGTTCTGTCAGTACTCTTCGATTGTATTCCCAGCACACTTCTATCTTCCACTTTGTGCACTACTAACCTATTCCTAAAGGAGTAATACTGTTCTTTCAGTACTCTTCGATTGTATTCCCAGCACACTACGATTGTCCACATAATACACTACTAACTTAATCCTAAAGCTCTAATATTGTTCTGTCAGTACGATTCGATTGTATTCTAAGCACCCTGCTATCGTCCACTTAGTGCACTACTAACCTATTCCTAAAGCAGTAATACTGTTCTTTCAGTACTCTTCGATTGTATTCTCAGCAGCCTGCTATCGTCCACTTAGTGCACTTCTAACCTATTCCTAAAGCAGTAATACTGTTCTTTCAGTACTCTTCGATTGTATTCTCAGCACCCTGCTATCGTCCACTTAGTGCACTACTAACCTATTCCTACGTCAATAATACTGTAATCTCAGTACTCTGCTATTGTATTCCCGGCACTACTACTATATTCCAATTAGTGCACTACTAACCTATTCCTAAAGCACTAATTTTGTTCTGTCAGTACTCTTCGATATTATGCCCAGCACACTGCTATTGTTCACTTAGTGCACTACTAAGCTATTCTTAAGCAACTAATACTGTAATCTCAGTACTCTTCTATTGTATTCTCAGCTCATTGCTATCGTCCTTTTAGTGCACTACTAACCTATTCCTAAAGCACTAATTTTGTTCTGTCAGTACTCTTCGATATTATGCCCAGCACACTGCTATTGTTCACTTAGTGCACTACTAAGCTATTCTTAAGCAACTAATACTGTAATCTCAGTACTCTTCTATTGTATTCTCAGCTCATTGCTATCGTCCTTTTAGTGCACTACTAACCTATTCCTACGTCACTAATACTGTAATCCCAGTACTTTGGTATTGTATTCCCAGTACACTACTATCTTCCACTTAGTACATAACTAACCTATTCCTAAGGCACTAATACTCTAATCTCAGTACTCTGGTATTGCATTCCCAACACACTACTATCGTCCACTTAGTACAATACTAAACTTTCCTTATAGCACTAATATTGTTCTGTCAGTACTCTGCGATTTTATTCTCTGCAAACTACGATCTTCCACTTAGTACACTACAAACCTATTACTAAAACACTAATATTGTTCTGTCAGTACTCTACCATTGTATTGTCAGTACACTACTATCGTCCACGTAGTGCACTACTATCCTATTCCTAAAGCAATAATATTGTTCTTTCAGTACACTTCGATTTTATTCCCAGCACACTGCTATCGTCCACTTAGTGCACTACTAAGCTATTCCTAAATTAGTAATATTGTTCTGTCAGTAGTCTACCATTGTATTGTCAGTACACTACTATCGTCCACGTAATGCACTACTAACCTATTCCTAAAGCAATAATATTGTTCTTTCAGTACACTTCGATTTTATTCCCAGCACACTGCTATCGTCCACTTAGTGCACTACTAAACTATTCCTAAGCCACTAATACTGTAATCTCGGTACTCTTCGATTGTATTCCCAGCACACTACTATCGACTACCTAGTGCACTACTAACCTATTCCTGTAGCACTGATATTGTTCTCTCGGTACTCTTCGATTTTATTCCCAGCTCACTACTATCATCCACTTAGTGCACTACTAACCTATTCCTATAGCACTAATATTATTCTCTCAGTACTCTTCGATTGTATTCCCAGCACACTACTATCGACTACCTAGTGCACTACTAACATATTACTAATGCATTAATATTGTTCTCTCAGTACACTTCGATTGTATTCTCAGCACACTACTATTGTCCACTTAGTACACTACTAAACTTTCCTTAAAGCACTAATATTGTTCTGTCAGTACTCTTCGATTTTATTCCCAGCACACTACTATCTTCCACTTAGTGCACTACTAACCTATTCCTAAAGCAGTAATACTGTTCTTTCAGTACTCTTCGATTGTATTCCCAGCACACTACTATTGCCCACATAATACACTACTAACCTATTCCTAAAGCACTAATATTGTTCTGTCAGTACGATTCGATTGTATTCTCAGCACACTACTATTGTCCACTTAGTACACTACTAACCTATTCCTAAAGAACTAATATTCTTCTCTCAGTACTCTTCCATTATATTCTCAGCACACTACCACTGTCCACTTAGTACACTACTAAACTATTCGTAAGGCACTAATATTGTTCTTTCAGTGCTCTTCGATTGTATTCTCAGCACACTACTACTGTCCACTTAGTGCACTACTAAACTATTCGTGAGGCACTAATAATGTTCTTTCAGTGCTCTTCGATTGTATTCTCAGCACACTTCTACTGTCCACTTAGTACACTACTAAACTATTCGTAAGGCACTAATATTGTATTCTCAGTACTCTTCTATTGTATTCCCAGCACATTACTATCGTCCACTTAGTACACTACTAACCTATTCCTACGTCACTAATATTTTTCTGTCAGTATTCTTCGATTGTATTTCCAGCACAGTACTATCGACTACCTAGTGCACTACTAACCTATTCCTAATGCACTAATATTGTTCTGTCAGTACTCTTCGATTGTATTCTCAGCACACTACTATCATCCACTTAGTGCACTACTAACCTATTCCTGTAGCACTGATATTGTTCTCTCGGTACTCTTCGATTGCATTCCCAGCACACTACTATCGACTACCTAGTGCACTACTAACCTATTCCTAATGCTCTAATATTGTTCTGTCAGTACTCTTCGATTGTATTCTTAGCACACTACTATCATCCACTTAGTGCACTACTAACCTATTCCTGTAGCACTGATATTGTTCTCTCGGTACTCTTCGATTGTATTCCCAGCACACTACTATCGACTACCTAGTGCACTACTAACCTATTCCTAATGCACTAATATTGTTTTGTCAGTACTCTTCGATTGTATTCTCAGCACACTACTATCATCCACTTAGTTCACTACTAACCTATTCCTATAGCACTGATATTGTTCTCTCAGTACTCTTCTATTGTATTCCCAGCACACTACTATCATCCACTTAGTGCACTACTAACCTATTCCTGTAGCACTGATATTGTTCTCTCGGTACTCTTCGATTGTATTCCCAGCACACTACTATCGACTACCTAGTGCACTACAAACCTATTACTAACTCATTAATATTGTTCTCTCAGTACTCTTCGATTGTATTCCCAGCACACTACTATGTTCCACTTAGTACACTACAAACCTATTACTAACTCATTAATATTGTTCTGTCAGTACTCTTCGATTGTATTCTCAGCACACTACTATTGTCCACTTAGTACACTACTAAACTTTCCTTAAAGCACTAATATTGTTCTGTCAGTACTCTTCGATTTTATTCCCAGCACACTACTATCGACTACCTAGTGCACTACTAACCTATTCCTAAAGCAGTAATACTGTTCTTTCAGTACTCTTCGATTGTATTCCCAGCACACTACTATTGCCCACATAATACACTACTAACGTATTCCTAAAGCACTAATATTGTTCTGTCAGTACGATTCGATTGTATTCTCAGCACACTACTATTGTCCACTTAGTACACTACTAACCTATTCCTAAAGAACTAATATTCTTCTCTCAGTACTCTTCCATTATATTCTCAGCACACTACCACTGTCCACTTAGTACACTACTAAACTATTCGTAAGGCACTAATATTGTTCTTTCAGTTCTCTTCGATTGTATTCTCAGCACACTACTACTGTCCACTTAGTACACTACTAAACTATTCCTAAAGAACTAATATTCTTCTCTCAGTACTCTTCCATTATATTCTCAGCACACTACCACTGTCCACTTAGTACACTACTAAACTATTCCTAAAGAACTAATATTCTTCTCTCAGTACTCTTCCATTATATTCTCAGCACACTACCACTGTCCACTTAGTACACTACTAAACTATTCGTAAGGCACTAATATTGTTCTTTCAGTTCTCTTCGATTGTATTCTCAGCACACTACTACTGTCCACTTAGTACACTACTAAACTATTCGTAAGGCAATAATATTGTATTCTTAGTAATTTTCTATTGTATTCTCAGCACACCACTATTGTCCACTTAGTACTCTATTAACCTATTCCTAAGGCACTAATATTGTACTCACATTACTCTGCTATTGTATTCTCCGCATACCATATTGTTCACTTAGTACACTATTAACCTATTCCTAAGGCACTAATATTGTACTCACATTACTCTGCTATTGTATTCTCAGCATACCATATTGTTCACTTAGTACATTATTAACCTATTCCTATGGCACTAATATTGCACTCACTTTACTCTGCTATTGTATTCTCAGCATACCATATTGTTCACTTAGTACACTATTAACCTATTCCTATGGCACTAATATTGTACTCACAATACTCTGCTGTTGTATTCTCATCACTCTACTATTGTCCACTTAGTACACTATTAACCTATTCCTAAGGCACTAATATTGTACTCACATTACTCTGCTATTGTATTCTCAGCATACCATATTGTTCACTTAGTACACTATTAACCTATTCCTAAGGCACTAATATTGTACTCACAATACTCTGCTATTGTATTCTCATCACTCTACTATTGTCCACTTAGTACACTATTAACCTATTCCTATGGCACTAATATTGTACTCACAATACTCTGGTATTGTATTCTCATCACTCTACTATTGTCCACTTAGTACACTATTAACCTATTCCTAAGGCACTAATATTGTACTCACAATACTCTGCTATTTTATTCTCATTACTCTACTATTCTCCACTTAGTACACTATTAACCTATTCCTATTGCACTAATATTGTACTCACAATACTCTGCCATTGTATTCTCATCACTCTACTATTGTCCACTTAGTACGCTATTAACCTATTCCTGAGACACTAATATTGTACTCACAATACTCTGCTATTTTATTCTCATTACTCTACTATTCTCCACTTAGTACACTATTAACCTATTCCTATTGCACTAATATTGTACTCACAATACTCTGCCATTGTATTCTCATCACTCTACTATTGTCCACTTAGTACGCTATTAACCTATTCCTAAGGCACTAATATTGTACTCACAATACTCTGGTATTGTATTCTCATCACTCTACTATTGTCCACTTAGTACACTATTAACCTATTCCTATTGCACTAATATTGTACTCACAATACTCTGGTATTGTATTCTCATCACTCTACTATTGTCCACTTAGTACACTATTAACCTATTCCTATTGCACTAATATTGTACTCACAATACTCTGCTATTTTATTCTCATCACTCTACTATTGTCCACTTAGTACACTATTAACCTATTCCTAAGGCACTAATATTGTACTCACAATACTCTGGTATTGTATTCTCATCACTCTACTATTGTCCACTTAGTACACTATTAACCTATTCCTAAGGCACTAATATTGTACTCACAATACTCTGGTATTGTATTCTCATCACTCTACTATTGTCCACTTAGTACGCTATTAACCTATTCCTATTGCACTAATATTGTACTCACAATACTCTGCCATTGTATTCTCATCACTCTACTATTGTCCACTTAGTACACTATTAACCTATTCCTAAGGCACTAATATTGTACTCACAATACTCTGGTATTGTATTCTCATCACTCTACTATTTTCCACTTAGTACACTATTAACCTATTCCTAAGGCACTAATATTGTACTCACAATACTCTGCTATTTTATTCTCATTACTCTACTATTCTCCACTTAGTACACTATTAACCTATTCCTATTGCACTAATATTGTACTCACAATACTCTGCCATTGTATTCTCATCACTCTACTATTGTCCACTTAGTACGCTATTAACCTATTCCTGAGACACTAATATTGTACTCACAATACTCTGCTGTTGTATTTTCAGAACACTTCTACTATTGTTCACTCAGTGCAACACTAACTTGTTCTTAGGTCATTATAATTGTGTTTCTACTGAAATAATATTAATACTATATCTCTATTGTTGTATTCTAAGTCTACTACTAAATTGTTTGTATTTCCCTAATATTCTACTCTCAGAACACTGCTATTTTATTAGGCCTACACTACTATTGTCCACTTAGTACTTTGCTATCCCATTGTTAAGTCACTAATATTGTAGTCTCAGTACTCTGCTGTTTTATTCTCAGTGTACTACAACTGTTCACTTAGTATACTAATAACCTTCTCTTAAACCACTAATATTTCATAATAAATACATACAACTTCTCAACCACATAAACATTTTATTAAAATCCAGTTGTACATTTCTCTTGCAAAACAATCATCTTCAAAGGTTATAACTACAAGATTCATAGTAATTGTACAAGAGACTTGTAGCAGACTCAGAATATTCGTTTTTTTGAATAGAAATGTAGATCATTGTGTAAATAAAAATTTTACGTGGGTAATAGGTTTATTTATTTGTAATAAAAAATTGCAAGGAAATTATTTATAATATTTACTTACAGTGCTCTTGTATAAAACTTTTGTACTCTTAATTTATAACCCTTTCCTTTCATATACCCACTATTATTCTCTCACTAAAATAGTATGTTCACCTAAAATGTTTATGTTGTTGTTAATATGTTTATGTCGATTTTGTCCATTAACAGTTACCAAATTTTCTAATCGTCTTTACATTTATTTCAATTGAAAACCTTTGGACGACTGAAATCGTTTGAAAACGATTGACTGTTACATTCAGTTATTTAATTTTGGCGAAAGGTTTTAGAAATTTTATTGTTTTCAAGTTTTACTTTTGCCCGTATATTTTTAGATTTTAATTAATATAAATTGAAATAAATATTCTCTATTATATGTTGCACTGTATGTATCTCACCTTCTTAGTTTTATAAATAAATTTCTAGTTCTAATGCTAACAAGCTTTGAATAAACACCCACCTAATATCACCAGTTTCAGCCCTTGTAATATTCAGATTGAAATTAAAGTAGGCGAAAACATCTACCCTTTGTATCCGAGAGACTGGAACAACTTTTACACTTTGTTAACTTTTACTATCTTTTAATTGAATACACCAACCATCCCCCCTTCATCTCCTTTTTAACCCTACTACACATATTTTACTACTACATTTGTGCGTTGTATGCAAATTTTAATTTGCCGAAAAGTTTACTGCCAAAATATTCATGAGAGTTACGAGAATGCGAGTAATAAGTAAGTAGAATCTAACCATTGCTACAGTGTGTAATGTGAAACGTCAGTGTGAAGGGACTATTTAATTTTACGAAGGGTATTTATAAAAAAAATACCGAGTTTTGCATTTAAAAATCTAAATCTTGCCTATTACTAAAATAAAACATTTTATTTATGCAAAACGTTACCCTTCATTTACTTATAACGCTATGGATCACCATTATAACAACTGACTGATCAACAGAGCAAATAGAATATCACTATCAGTCAATAGAGCTGCCATACAACTAAATGTTTGTTCCACTAAAGTGGGGCTAGACGATTTTTATTACCTTCATTGATTCGATGTCCGCTAATGTTGTCTTCAACCTTTAATCAACCACTGCCTACAAAATAGTATTTAAAAGGCATATTATTGTTAAAACCTAACGACTAAATACAAACATTTGTTACCCAGAGCCAGAGTAATAGAAACTGACACTTGTAAGAAACTTTCAGTTTTTAAATACAAAATGTAGGCTTAAATATTGAGAGTTTTCGTACTCGCTTGTTATTGTTTGAATGATTTTATTATTTAATTCCATTATATTTCTAAACTTGAAAACCTTATTCCTAAACATTGTTTAAGTTACCGCAGTTTAGCTGCTTACTCAAGTAAGCAATAAGGAAAAAACTAAAAACATACACAAAACTCACAAATTAATCATTTATTAACTCATACGCGTTAGTTCATTAACTCCAGAGTTAGTTGAAATTTAGAGTTTGTAGTAGTAACACTCACTACTGATGATGAATTTGACATTGAAACGCGTATGAGTTGATAAAGGATTAATTTGTGAGTTTTGTGTATGTTTTTATTTGTTTTAACATAACCTCACAAGCTAAGCTCAAAGAATAGTTGAATAAGTAATAATAAGTTGAATTTTACTACGGTTTAATGTAGGTACTTTTTGTTTTTATTTGATTAAACAATATTTTTGTAAAAAAATTGTGATTCACCATGCACAAAACCTTTTTGTATTTTTTTGTATCTGTTTCATTTACATCAAAATGAAAATTTCGAAAATGTAAATAGTTATTCATAGTAAATACGTTTTATTGCATTACGATGTAAAAAGATAATTTATAAATTATCGATTTGGCACACCATTTGATTATGAGAATATTTAAAGTAACTTTGAAGTAAAAAGAATCATCGCGATTTAATCCCAATAAAGTTATGGAAAGTTTGATATTGATGTGAAAACGAACGTAGGTTTACTAAGATTAAATCTACCTGATGGGATAAGGGCTGCAACTAATGAAAAAAGCTTTCAACTCTAGAAAATAAGAGGGGGCAAGGCGGGAGAAGAAAAATAGGGTGCCAAAAAGCATTAATAATACGGTAGAAGCTTGCGGAATACAAAGAAGTAAATGGAAGTTAGAGGGTCGGATAGGGGTGGTAAGGTAAATCGAGGTGGGGTGGTAATATCCTGATGAGATCTCGTGTAGAGGAGTAACAAATAAAAGAGGGGAAGCAAAGGAATCGGGGAGAACTGTTATGTGCAAAGTTCGGAGCCGGGACGTGAGATGCCTTTGTATAGTTGCTGCCGATATCGGTTCAATTTTAGAGAAATGTTTTAGTGCTTGCATTAAACGTTTTATTTCATTCCTTCGTGCTTTTCCACTAATTGGACTAATTTGTAAAAGGAAAACGTAAGGTCTCATCGTCCTGAGTGACGTTTTTAAATTTTTATTAAACCCTTTCATTGTAACTCTAAAATTAAAGGTTCTTAATCGAAGAGCTAAAATACGTATTTAAATTAGCTATTTAATTTATGTATCCCTTTATAACGCAAAATAAGGTGTATTGGTTTTTCAGACAACTAATATAACTGCCTAAATAAAGCATCTGAGTATATTATAATAATAGAAAGTGAATTAGCATCATTTCATTTGGAATACGATTACACTTGAAATATATACTTTAAAAATTGTAATAACAGTAGAGAAAACTAGTTTTTTCTACACGTAATATTTTGTGTTGTACCAAAAAAAAATATTTATCGCGAATTAGGACGATATGATAATGTGTATAAGCAGAGAGAAAACTGGGATAAACAATTCAGTTTACATTTAGGAATTACGAAAGCAAAAACCTTCCGGTGGGAATTCAAGTAAATGAACAAAAACTGTTCTTAACTCTATAAAATATTTTGAATAAACAACTTGACGAGAATCTTTCACGTGGTAGTTGTCATTTTCAGTCATTTCAAGTTTTTTTCAAAAAATATAAAAAGTAATAACAAATTGTCACCGTTTTAACCATATGTATTCAACAATTTATAGGCCTAATCATTATGTGCAAAAATATGTAGCCTACACATTTGTAGTAAAATGTTCGTGAGATGATATACTTGTCAAAATTTTATATATGTGGAAGTTATGCTAGTAGATAAGAATTACGTTGTCATAAGAGATGTGGCAAAAACAAACCCTTAGATTATTTTTTGTTACGCGCTTAAATCTAATACGCAAAAATCGTGACTATCCGACTTCATCAGGTGAAGAAGTTCACGGAATATTCACTTAGGACCAATTCTTATTATTATTAAGGCTAAACGTAGATTGGAGGATAACAACATCTTTCCAAAAAGTCACCGACCTACGGTACTTCATTATTACAGCATTACACCATCTGAACCAATATCTTAATTTTTTTCTGCATAAACAATATTCATTCTACGAATACTCGTTTTCAATATCGCTTATATTATTTATTAACTGATATATATTTAACTGATTATATTTAATAAAGAACATTTCAGTCCATCACTTGTTTTTTTTTATTTTTATGGTATTCAAGATTCGTGTTATCTAATCAATCTATGCAGCATCTTTGTTATTATACCATAGTATGCACCATATTCAGCGATAGCACCATAAATACTGTAGCATATTTGAAATGTTTGCACCCTGTTCAAGTGAGACCTTTTGTAACTCCAAGCTTCTACACTGTATAACAGCACAGAAAATACACAACATCGAAGTATAAGCATCCTCAGATAAAAGCTACAATAACTTGATCATGTCTCTAGTGACATACTACAATAACATGATCATGTCTCTAGTGACATGGAATTAAATATTCTTTACATAAATTCAGCTGATTTATTTGGTTGATTTAAGTAAGCAACTACTATAGTCTCCTTAAGAATTGATATTCTAGGCTCCTAGTCTTTGTGTGTAATGTCGTTGAGGTCTACATCGTAGTTATAAGAATTAAACAGCGCTGGAAGGGCAGGGGTACAAAATTTGATAGGAAAGGAAACAAACGTGTTGTAGTTGGTGGAACGTGTGAAAGGAAGATGAGTACCGTCAACTCCCAACTATCTATGCTGCTGCTGACCACAAAAATTCGAATTTAAATTTAATATAATAAACGTTTTGGCACGAGCTACTGGAGAAACAGGGGACAATGAAGAGGATTTCCTTCACAGCCAAGGAACGTCCAGGACACAGCGCTGTATCCTTCTCCTCTCAGAATATCTGGGTCTCAAAATATCCGGGTACGAAACGGGCAAAAAGCAGTCTCAAAATATCCGCAAGGAAAATGGTCTCCTATAATGAGTTTCAAAATACCCGAGGGGTCTATTTTATGGTCCCAAAATATGCTATAGGAAGGTCCCCAATATACATCTCAAACATTGGGGAGATGAACCCTAATCTACAAGTATGGTTTGATATGGGTTAGGATCGCTGCACACTGAAAAAAAACGACATGAGTGAATAAACAAATTACTTGGTTCGAATTTAATTTTACGTAAATTGCAATTGCAAATTAAAAGGTTTGGGAACTAAGTTAATGGTTTTTTTTTAATAACATAAGCAAGTAACATACTATTTTAAGAAAGCTTAAATACGTATGCACGTGCTATATATGCATGCAGTACTGTACTAAAGTAATAGGACTATATAGTAAAATGTATTCCATTTGTCTACTGCATTATTTGTTCTTATTAGGCTTAAATGTCTGTAAATAAAGAGCAATGTGTTATTATGTAGTTTATTTATCTATTATTACCTTGTTCTATACAGTATTTGAATCCCTTTTGCCGTCTATGGATTATCCCGATCATGCCTAGCAACCCCACGGATAATCGGGAGTTGACTGTATTGTTACCTACGACCGAGGCTACTGAAGCATCGTCATCTTCTGCTGCCTACTCGAAACATAGCCAGAAAAATAATGGTCCAAAAATCAAATTAAATACTTTATTTTTATATAAATAAAAGATGTCAAAGGTCTAAGATGTCATTTTGTTTTCTCATTAGGCACACAAAATTGTGTAATCTACGCCTTACAAGTTTATTAAAACATATTTACCATAAACTTATAGCCTATACTATATTAAAATAAATCTGAATCCATAAAACATATTAAAATATTTATTTCCTACTAAGTAACACCTTATGTACGTATATTTAATTACAAACGGTAACATATTTAGAGATAAAATGATAATTTTCTTTTTTTTGTTCAATGGCATACAACTAGTTTTATTGTTTCGAATGTTGTTTAAGACAGTATATGAAAAGTATAGATTTCAGATACACTTTCATATGCACAGTATAAGTTACATTACAATTATAGTAATAATTATAACACCAATAAAACTTCACTATGGGTAAAACATAATAGGGGTTGGAAATTTGAGTTCTACAACCATTGGTTAATGTGTTACTGCAGTAATGTAACCGAAATCAGCTGTTGTTCATTGTTGAGAAAAACAGGTTCAAAATACTGGAAACTGCAAAATTAATTTCCTTCGACATTAAATCATGAAGTTTATAAAAAAATAATTTCGATATTGTAATTGTTTTGAGAATATATGTTATTATTTAATTTGGTATCAAGAAATCTCTTTTTAATAAAATGCCGTTATAAACTAAAATAAACTAACATCTATAACATCTAGGCTAATATTTCACTGATCATTTTATTTAAGTATATATATATATATATATATAGTAAGTAATATGTTTTAACTTAATAAAAAACTTATTTTATTAGAGTATTTATGTAAATATATCTACTGCATACTATCACTTGAATCTATCTCACGTGCTTACTAATGTCTTTGATTTGAAATTTACCATCAGTTATAAAATGACTAGCTGTCAGACATTCAGGTTTGTATAAACAATTTCAGTTTTCACTAGAACCTGTACCTGGAACTTTATTACGTTTACTAGATTTCATGTTTGATTTGCCCTACTGGAACTGTAGACAGAAATAGTTGTTTTAAATTTATTTTCAACTTGCTGATAAAATATGTATGCAAGCAGAAATCGTTTACATAAAAGAATGCAATCGGAAAATTTATTGATGGTGCATGGAACTGACTGGGGAAATGTTGGAAGGATTTGTTGATTTATTTTTAGCATGGTTTTGTACCAGTATCCATAATATACAATTCAAATTTATTTTACCTAATTATGTGAATATGTTATATATAAACTTTAATTTAAACTTGCAGTTGATAGGTAGTTTACTTTAGGTTAATTTAATAATGTATTAGTATCAAAAGAAAAAACTATACTTATTCATTTGGCCATATTGTCTGCACTTGGTCAGTACATTATTCAATGCCGCAAGTCATCAACACTTGATAATAAATGATATTTTTATCATCTATTACAAACAATGCTATGCCTTTGAAGAGGATGGCTTTATCGGGAAAAGAGTAGTGACGTACAAGTACGTTTTTGTTGCGTAACATGAATTGCACGAATAGTGTTGTATTAATCCTATTAATATATTACTAGCGGAATATTAATGCTATTTCTACTAACATCGGCCTTGTAGCGCTATGAGTACCTATCATTCCCGATCCTTAAAATCTTCAGATACATCTATTTATTGTCTGTTTGTAGTAGTCCCTAGATTTCCGCTTCACGTGTTTGTTGCTATCGTAGTTTTTTGCCCATTTTGTGAAACTTTTAATCTTTGTTTATCATTAGAATATAGTTTTTTTTAAAAATATCTTTCGTATTTTTGTCTCGTACAACACAAACCACAATTCCATGTTCTACATTTTTGTGTTAAAACGACACAAACAAAAATCCCATGTTCAAGCTGCCCACATACTAAGGTGACAGTCGAGAAAACAGTGTTTTGAGTCTTATCTGAGAGACATATAGACGTGTTACAAGTGCGTGAACGATTCGTGGGCTTGTAAATATTTTGTATATAAAGCAGAACTTAAGTGTAAACGTACACTATAACTGATAAAAAAAAGTATTTATAGTGTAAAGAGACCTGCGTGTGGCAGCAAACGTGTCTTTCCCCATGTAGGAATGTTTTAGTTCCGATAAATGTAACAAGGGCAGTAAAACCAGATGTTTTGTTGGCTCCAATTTTAAACCAAAAATAATTTAATGTTATAAAACTAAATTAATATGTTTATTTAAATTTGGCAATTTTTTTAACTCTTGAAGGTAATGTTTGTACTTATTATCCTAATTCTGTGAGTACTGCTGATGTCGTACCGGTACCTAATTATTACTCTTGGAAAGGATAGAATAAAAATTTTAAAAATTATTCATATCCCAAGCAAATAGATATACAAAATACGAATTAGATAAACTAAACCTTTTCTGAAACTAAACAAATTAGTTCTTTTACCAAATATGACTCGAATTATTTCATCCGTACACACATACACGTGCGGGCGGATACAAGCAAACTCCTGCATAACTTTAATTACTGTTGTTGAAATTTATACTAAAATTTTTTATAGAGTAAATATTATCAATATACGTTAGTGAGAGTTTGCATCCAAATATCACTGTGTGAGTCATGATTATGGTTACTGAGGGGAGTTAGTCCATAGAATGTGTACAATTATGTGGTAAAAAGAAGAAGCTAATATACCCCCCCCCAATGGTCATTTAGTCCATAACTGCTCTGCGTGATCCATGACGAGAATCTCTGTTTTGGTAGTAATGCTGTACCATTATGGGGGAAACCCAATCGATAATACCTCCCTTGTGCGTAATCCATGAGTAAAATTATTGTAATCTTCTTAATATTAGTGAGTAGTGCTATGGAAATCCTCAAAAGCTATTGCTTCCATGGTAAATTACTCCACAAAGAATTCTGGAAGACCATTTCAGGTGAAAATAAATGTTCACACAACTATGTTCATAAAACTGATTTTTATTCTTGGAATGGAAGCCTCTTTTAAAAAAATACCAGGCTAAATGAGAAGTAACAGACATTGGTAGGTTAGACAAGTAGGCTACTCTGGAGAATAATTCAGTTAAGGGAAATATGACACACATGGAAATAAGAAAATTAAAGAAATGTAGAATATAGAATGGGAAACCTAGCAGAAGGATAGGGAAAACTAGAGAGCACATAGAAAATGGAGTCGTAGTCAAAAAGTTACTTTTGATATCGCTTCCTTAAAATAACGAATTGAACAAAACCATTAATAATTCTAAAATGTTGTGATTGTTAATATTAATTTATCAATAAATAATAGAGATACAAGGGCTTTGGAATAAACTGACACATTTTGTGAAGATCTCAAAAATAACATACCTAAAATAGTTTATACTTCAATGTCGAGGATGGGAGGAAAATTTGGAACGCCAATAAAAAAAACAAACCATTGTCTGTTTAGAATTATTGAAGACTAAACAGAAATTCTAGAATTTGAAATATCTAAGGAACGCAAACTTTAATTGAAAACCTTGGATTACTCAAAACTAACCATGACGCTATCAGTTAAGTATGTGTAAAAAACAGGTTTAAAACTTGAGAGTTCTGAGCGTCAACTTTCCAAAATTAAAATCAAGCTTATCCCAAAAAAGCATAAGATTGTTCTAAAAGCAAAATAAATAGAAATATAAAGAAAATGTAAATAAATATTACAAATTTACTCAGATATTACGGTTTGATATTAAAAGAAAACGAAAGGTAGTGGGAGGAGGCTACAGGAATAATATCTTTTACGAAAAATGAGAATTGATATCGGTGATAATACGGTTGTAAAAGGAATTAGATTCTCAGAGAAAGATCTCTGTTAGAAGTAGGAAGAAAAACTCTTTTTTCAAAATGGGCTCAAAATGACTATCAATTAAATTTAAAATGGGTAGTCAAAGAAGGTAAACGCAAATAGCTATTGCAAAAAGTAATATAAATAGGACCCTCATTTTTATCTTTACTCTAGTGATCAAAAGTAAAACTATTGATCACGTTATCAAAAGCTAATTACTCTGGCTTTTATTTTGGAAAAACGTAAGAACTTCGAGATTCGGACTTAATATGTCTATTGTTTTTGTTAAGAAGCACGTATCTTAAAATATTTCTTGAATGACGAAATTCGAACTTCGCCAAGCCTAGAGACTCCATCAGATAATATACGAAACGAAAACATCTTAGAAAATAACCCTATAAACCAACAGATCAAGTTAGGAACACTACGATCCACGAAATCTGGAAATACGTCAAAGATTTGTTAAAGCACATCGTTATTATTTTAGAATAACTAAATAAATATTAAGGTCTGGACTGGAGAAAGTATTTCTAATCACTGGACTATTCCCTGGAAGGAATATGGACAAATAACATAGAAACAATACGCCCTACCGTTTACTCAGCCCTTCTGTAGTAGATCTATCTCCTGAACAAGGCAGAGAAAATATGGATAAAGTAGAAGGTAAGTGCCACGAATGATTAAACAAGGCCAGGTAGTGTGAGGAAAAATCCAGTATAGAAATGAATCCATTCGTTGACTTTCGCCATAGAATTAAATTAATTTTTCGAACAAGATTGATCGAACCTCTACGACAAGTGGAAATGTCAGAAATCCTTGAAGTTAAGCGGGTTTGAGAAAGACGGCCGCTTCATCTACAGCTACATATTGGAATAGCATAAAGAAGAATGTAATATGCGAAGATGGTATATGCCTACTGACAGAGTACCAGGGTACAGCCGTTGACTCTTAATTTTAAGTTGCAATTTTTCATATTCTCTTTATTCAGTAGAACTAATAAATAATTTATAATTATGATGATTTATTTTAAACAAATAAAACCATTCATAAAACACTTGTTTATATGGTTTGTGTTATTGAAATTATAATTTACTCGTATAAATAATAAGTTCATTCTTTTGAGACTGATAGACTGTATCTGAACATTGTATTTTATCAGAAACATAAAGATTTTATCAGTTTAACCAGAAACATAAATCGATGTTACTTTTGTGTAAGTTTATATTATTAAAGAGTTATGTTTATTATTTTAAAACATTGTTTGTGATATGTAATTTAACGAACATTATTTTCAATTTAATTTCAAAATATCTAAATGAATGAGTTTTAAAATTCAACTTTCTTCAAATCCAAATAAATAATAGTTCTTTGAATAATATCTTCTTTTACATAACATAATATTAAAAAGTAACAGTACCAACAAAGGTGTGATCACACCTTTCCTAAAGTGTAACCTAATTCTCGATAGGCCTACTTCATGATTATTTAAATATTTCCAAAAGATGTCACGAGTGTCTACAAGTAGTTCAAGGTTAACCCGTCAGATGGCAGCACGCGTTATCCATTGCACCCTAAACTTTTATTGCTCTTTATGATCTTGTTTTATAGCTAGTTTAACTGCCAGTAAAAACACGGAAGTATAAGATTCCAAGACAATTCCGTTTGTTTATTGTCATTAAAATCCGGTGTCTTTTTTACCTTTGAAAAGTAAATTGAAACATTGTCTATTCATTTATTTTAATTAATAATAAAAATACCTTTGTTTGAAAATATTTATAATCCTCGACTTAACGCTTACGTAAGTTCTTATTACTTCTGTTTTATTAATAATAAACATTTCCTTGTAATAATAAACTTATCACTTGTATTAGCCCAATACCATAATTATATAGGCCTATTGGCTTAGGATTTTGTTTGCTTTTATAACCTGCCGTAACTGTACAATGTGCTATGAAAATTATAATTTTATATATATATATATATATTTATATATATATATATATATATATATATATATATATATATATATATATAACTATTTTTATAGGAATTATTGTAGAACCCTAGGCTACAGTGATTGTACGTATGACGCTATCCTTAAGCGAATTGTAGGATAAATTTTTATAGACGTTTAGAACATTGAAAATAATTTAATTGATTTAATTTAATTCTCTTAAAACCATTAAAAATAATCAATCATTAGGCCTATGTTAAATCGTTAATGTAAAAAATCAATATTTTCAAAAAAAAGTAGGCTAAACCCGAAGAAATTACAAATGGTCATTTATACTACGTATATTTTAAAAGTTTGTGTAAATTTTAAATTATTATTTTTAAAACCAGAAACATTTTATCCTGAATTACTAAATAAACATAGGTTCATTAGATAAACTTAGTTGAAAATATTAGGCCTATCCAGAAAAAGTAAATTGAACATATCCAAATAAACCTTGATATTGAAACAAACACAAAAAGTTCAAAATTTAACATTGAGTGTTTAATGTCGTATATAAATGTTCTACAAATTTATTTACCTTTTCTTTAAATTTCTATAATTATATTTATGAATATACTTTAATACATTTATTGTTATCTGTATTTTACGTTATGTAAACGTTATTTTTATCCATATTATGCTAAAATATTCTTTTTCTGAACAGATAGTAACAAAATAATTTTAATAAATAATTAGCGGAACCAAGAATAAATTAATTAGAAGCCTATTTTGAATTTCGATTATTTTTTAACTGTAGTAGCAATTGTTTTAATAACACTCTTTAATCCCACACAAAATCGACTATTTCAATAGGTAAAATAAAGTTTTTCGTTTACTGAAACTGCAGCCGGAAATCGTTGGAATGGATTACCAAATCTACTTCAAACGATCCAATCTTTCGCAAAGCATCACCGCTTAGCTTTTGATCCCGACTGTACGACGATTCCCCTGTGCTTGTGAGTACGAAATAAGACATGTTACTTTATATATATGGCGTGGACAGGTTGAGAATAATCGTAAAATGGAAAGGAAACACACCGAACTCAGTCGATAAATTCTACAACAGGATCAACCCTC
>JBAIZL010000002.1:227026142-227076142 GCA_036971475.1 Prosapia bicincta | reverse complement strand
CAGTTTAAGCAACATATATAAAACTTATTGTTTAGAAATTTATTGACAAGACATTTAAATTATTACATCTTTAATTCAACTAGAAAATTATATTTAATTATATGAAATTAATAAAATATAGGCCTACTCTCTGTAGCACTACAGGTTGTGGTTCTAATTGTGTAAGCTTATTGCTGCTTGTCGTTTCTAAAACTGGCGATATTAGTGTCAAATCTATACTCCCTACAAATAGGCCTAGCCTAAGTTATATGGTTTCCACTCATAATAGAAAGATATCCTAATAAGACATAGATAATATATATTCACATAATATATATATATATATATATATATATATATATATATATATATATATATATATAACTATTTAGGAATTTGTCTACTTTTCTACTTTTTAGGAATTAATTCTACTTTTTAGAGTTTAATACTGGTTAAGTAGTTTTTGTAAAGATATAAAATTATTATCAAATTTTTTCATCACAACAACCTCGAACTCTTGTTTTCTATTAACATTTGTAACCAAAACAGTGAAGTTACTTCATTGAGAAGTTACAGTATTTGTTTTTTCAAAATAAAGTTTTATTGCATTAAAGAGTAGGCCTAAATAAGATGAATATTTATGTAGGTTACCTCTTATATCACCTGAAAGTAACGTTTACCTTTCATGAAGAAAATATTGATCTGCATACATATTCATTAAAGTTTCTAATACTAAAATACACAGTCCCATCTGTTAAAGGCGTTGATCTTTGCTGTTTAACTAGTAAACATTTGGGTTTTTATAATTGAATTCTACAATGGAATTGTTAATTTTGTAACTTATGATTTTTCTTAGATAATAGTTTTTTCTTGGTTATATTATTTCCAACAACCATATGTAGATTATATCCTCTTTTTTAGCGAATGTGTAAATACAAAAAAGATATGAAGGCTCTAAATTTTTAAGTACGAGATTAGATTATAAGAGTTTATGAGAAAACAAGAGAACTTTAGAAAAAGATCAAGTATCTGAAACAATATTTTTAAGTAGGTATAGATATTTTCTAAAGACCGAGGTATAACACTTAAAGCATATAAATACTTCCCTAACGTAGGTGTAACATTTTTTCAATTGTTTTTTTTTCTAGAACAGATTCAGAAAATAGTGTTTTATGGTGATCATATTTTCCTTACAAAGCAACGAATTTCTCTTAAAAGGCTACTTTTACTAAGACAATTTATTTCCCAGAAATACCGACTAATAGGCCGTTTAGTAGAATTTCTAATGCATTAAATTGCTATAATTACCATCGTACTTTCACACAGTATCTAAACTTATAGCCTCCATTTTGCCCCTCCCTTACACAATGACACGCGTAAAGTTCCTTCTTTATAGTCGCTCCTTGTTGCTCAGACATCGCTACAAGAGTGTCCACCTCTTTACACCTACTCCAGAGTAAAGCTAGAATTTTACTGCCTCCTCCCAGCTTCACCTACCTTTGTCTTTGCGTCGCGCGTGTTTTTACAAAATTTATTATCATTACTTTTTTTTTGTTCAAATAAGCTGTCAATAATTTAAATATCTGAAATCAATTGTTGTAGAAACTATACAGATTCGTACAGTTTTAACAGTTTCCAACAGTTTTAAAATTCGTATTGGATAAAAGTTTACTTTGATACATAAGTTTTTGCCAAAATAAAGCTGATTAGAGAATACAGTATAAAATTTTCTGATTTTTATATTTAAAAAAAGCTATTTCCTAAATGTTACAGCTTTATCTGAGTTATTTTATTCGTGAAATTATTACTTGAAAATATCTGTACTTTATTCTAACACGTAAAATTGTTCCTTTTTTTAATGTTTGTCTATAATATGTTTAATGTAACAGTTCAAATAACAATTTTTTTTTTGTTTTCAGGTAAGAAACACCTGGCTATTTAGTGAAACGTAAGTACAACTTGAATTAAACATTTTTTTTAATCTTTCGCTTTATTTTGTCTTAAATTTGTTATTCATTTATGTTTACCTCTACTGTATTTGTTAGGAGTAAGTTAATAACTGCAAATATGTTTTTTTATTATAACAAGAAGTTAATTTAACATACAGTTATTTTCTTTTCAAGTGTTTAAATAAATGCTTATCAGTTTATTATACTAACTAGAAATTTTTAGTTCAATGCGTTATTTTAACAAAAAAAACTGTTCTAGTTTTCTAAACAATGACTCGAGTGGTAGTAAATTTATTAAAATCCAATTTACGGACAATTTAATAGTGTTAATCACTATAGTATTGTATTGTATAAACTACTGTTATTTTATTCAAAATTACTGTTAACAAATTTTCAAACGAAAATTATTATATGAATAACATGTTCCTTATGCAGTAAGACATTTGTAAATTAACATGTTTTGGATTAATTAACTATAGTAGCTTTAAGCTAACGTTGAATGAATTATATTAGGCCTACAAATTAGCCCATTAAACCAAGCCATATCTTAAATGGTGCTGATAATAATGCATAAATCATGATCCAATAAACCTGATAGAGCCTTACTATTTTGGCCAAGGGAGGTTTTATCATTTTAAGCAAAAAAATAAATGATAGCTTGCTGCCGTGTATGCTTTTACCCTCCAATACGGGTAGGATATGACTAGATTTAGGAAATCAATTTCCTTATCTTTTTCTGACAGATGATAGGGACACGGGTCGTGAATAATAGATATTTTTGCTGGAGGGTTACTTTCCATTTTCCAAAATTGAAAGTTTATCAAACACCCATTCAGATATGGTGCTTGTGTTTAGTTTTTGTAGAGATCAAAATTGTAAGTTACAAAACGTTAGTGACCTCGATCCAATCGGTTTGACGTTTTAATTAAAATAGATCTAATACTTATATTTACTAATAATTTTTTTATTATTAGATCATTTATCTTATTTTATCAAAAATTGTACTTTTTGCTCGGTAGCTATTTTATTCTTAAAATTCGTTTTCAGTTGATGTTTGAACCTACTGTTCTTTAAATTTTGTGCAATAACGTTCAAATTGTCTTCTAAGACTCTCAAAACGTTTTTCGCACATTAAAACATCTAACCTTACCACTGTCAATCTGACACCAACTGTCGTTCCAGAAACATTAATTCCAATAGTTACTTTTTAACAGCCAACAGTTTCTTTATTTAAGGGCTATTAGTATTATCAATAATCGTTTTCATTTTGGTACTTTCAAGCTAACAGCTACTAAGACAAGGGTTGAAATTATTGTGAATAATATAAGTAAGGTTGGAGGGTTTTTTAATTACATAAGTAAGGTTGAAATTATTGTACAATAAGACTCGTAGTAGGGGTATAAAGCCCATGGTCTTGGATATTGTGAGGACTCAAGCAAGGCATAGTCGTAGTAGACAGTTTTCGCTACAACCGTTGTACAAAGGAGAAGAAAGGAAATAGGTGATATAATTGCACGTTTAAGGAAGGGGTATTGCCCCAATGCACTGGGCCAGGCAAAGAGTTAATAGCGTTGTCAGCAGAATTTTTACTTCCAGGTTAACTCTTGTCTTGACATAATTAATATATTACTAAGAAACAAGCTATTTGTGTTTACTTTAGTGGAGTTATAACCATTAAATTGCTCTAAAAACAAATTTACTGTAAACTCAAAATGGAACACAACTAATAAAACATTACAAGAACTAATACCCAAGTTTTTTTTTTTTTTTAATAAAGAAAACCTATTGGCCACAAACAATCGTGTTAATAAAAACCTCTTGTAATAATGACCACTGAAGATAATTGCTTTGCATTATTAGGTTTTATTTATTTAAAATTAAAAAATACATAACACTTGCTCCAAGTTGGTAATGCCTTACTATTAACACGAGTTCGTTAAAATTCATCTACCGTACAACTAAAATGATCCTTGAGTGGCTTATTTTACACTCTTATTTGAGTGTAGATACTTACTCAGTTTTTACTTCAGTGGGTTTGTAGTACTCTTATTTTGTTTTAAAATTAATTCCGAAAGTTTAAATTCCTTTCCTATTCTTACAATAAATAACCAGCTGTAACTCTATATTAATATAATGCCTTTTTTTGAAAAATAACACAATATATTATTTAGTTTGAAAGGATAGGAAAGCTTTATTGCTTATAAGGGAGGTTATGTACATTGAATGGGAGGCGTGTCTAAACCAACTATAAATTAAAATCATGAACTCAAACCCAATAAACCTAAAGTTGCGTATTCTGAAAATAGAAACGGGGGAATGTGTGTAAGAATACTTGAAAGGGGGGTTAAGTTAGGGCTGCTAATTCTGTCTAGGGTGGCCTCTAGGATACTTCATCACACAGTTATCCTAATCAACGATTTCTAAATGTCGCGACTTATACAACTGTAAATTTGTCAACAGATCGTGTGTGAATGAAGCTAAGATACAAAGGTATAAGAGACACCATTGAACGCAAGGGGTGGTAGGAGGGTTGTAGGAAGGGAGAGTACAGTCAGTTGAAAGAGTTCTTGGGGCTGTGAAAGTAAATCCAAGAATGAATATTCTCTGTGTCCCAATAGGAATACTGGTTTAGTTCTCGAATAAAAGGTAATTCTTTTACGATAGTAAGGTTAGATTTTTTTTGCGAGGCAGAGTAAATATTTTCTAAATATTCAAAGGCGTGTTTTTATGAGTTTAGGTCTGCAGATAAATAAAATGCATTATGTTGTATTATAGCAAAATGATTATTATAGTGTCCTCGTTTACAAGCTTATACTAGTTTTTGAGTTATAGAGGATCGAAGTTACAGTATGTTCAATAAATAGAAAACGAAACCCAAAACTAAAATTTATAGAAGTTTCGATTTTTAATAAATTATTTTTTAATAAAAGAATTCTTTTTCAAAATACGATTATTTTAAAGAGCTGTTTATATTTGTGTTTGTTTCATAAAACATGTTCATAGCTTTATCCAAAAAACTTACAGCAGTTTATTTTTTTTTTTTAAACCGTGCTTTCGAGTATCAACAGTCCAATAGCGTCATTTAAAATACGTTATGGCGATCTTTTATGCCCACAAACACAATTATGTGTGTAGTTTAGAAATTAAGTATATAATTTTTAAAAAAACATTTTTTATAAGGCTTGTAAAGGATCTGAAATTACAACTCTGTATAGATTTTATCAGTTTAAAAGTGAAACGGATTTTACCTATTGTTACAATTACTAATATACATAGTTTTTATTTTTTACTTAGGCTAGTTTTATTTCATTAAACACACAACACGTGTATAAATGTTTTTTTCAAATAATTTTGGAAATTAAAGGAGGAAGGTAATTGAGAATAATAAATAGAAGAGTACGATTTACAGAATGTATTCCTCATCTATAATTTTTTTATTATCTCAAAAAGAATTAGGTCAAGAAAATTGTTTAAAATATTTACAATAATACTAATAATGAAATTGAAACCTTCAAATATAGCCTACACCCTTTTTTTTGACCAAATGAAATGTAAATGCTATTAGAGCCTACTTACCTAGTTTTGAATTAATAGGCCTGTTAGAGCTGTCGGTTGTTTTGCTTTCTTCACTGATTAGAGACTTGCAAACTGCTTATGCAAACAATGGAAACGTTTTACAAACAACATTCCAGCAGAAGGAAAACGAATATCTGAAACAAGTAAAAATTATTTAAAACCGAAACTACAAGGTTATTATAATTTTATAACTTAGTATATGGTTGTATATATTATATACAGTGCTAAATGTAGTTCTAGAAACTAATGAAAAGCATAATATATTTTATTTACAAATGAGTCATTAGTAAAAACAAAAGTAAAAAAATTTCATTCTCTATTTATTGAAACAAATTGAACTTTCTCTAACAATAGGGGTTGTGCAATTGGCGTTAATTTAATCTACAACCGGAAGTCTATCAACCCCCTACATTGTTGGTTTCTGAAACTACATAATGAAAGAATGAGCTTTTATGGCGGTCATTAAAATTTATGACTCTCTTAATCTTCGGTGACGAATCGGTTTTCCGGTTCAGTTCACTGAACATAACATGTTTTTGTGCAGCTTTCTACATGACCTATATTTTTGTCATTAAATCTGTACCATATTTTGTAATAAATAATCGGATGCTAAATGTAGTTTTGTACAACCTGTTCAATATTTGTGTAAATATTAACATTTACACTATTGCTATGAAACCATTCCACAGGGAAAAAGTCGCATACAGGATATTATCTGCCTGGAAATGGTTAAGCAAAAATAAGAGCAAATATATAAGAACTCCTATTATGTAAAAAGAGCTGTTATATAAGAAAGGAAATTTTAAATAGAGTTTTAAAATTTTCAGATTAGAAGCAAACCAGTGTCAAAATGATAATAATAAATTATATCTCAATAAAGTTTTAAATGCTTACAAGTTGTTCACTACTAGCCAGGAGGAGCCTAAAGATGTTTTATAATTATATTTATAATGTGACAATTTATAAGATTAGGCTATGTAAGAATGAAAATTGGAATAAGAAATATTAATCTAGTTCTATTATAACAATATATTTATCTTATACTCTTTGATTTTCCTAAAAGTAATGGTAATGAATAATTTAATTAAATATTATATTTTAGTATGAAAATATAAAGAAATACTTCTTAGTATTAAGAAATAGACTATGAAAGAAAATTGAAGGTTCATTTGTAGAAATTTAATCTACCACACTAGTTGTTATGGTGAAACGGTAGAGAAATAAAGGTATAGCATATTATAAAGGGGGGAAATTACGATTACGAGAAATAATGAACAAATACTTAAACGAGTAGGTATTAAACAATATTGTAAAGGAGAGAATTGGACAAACTCGAAAATGGAGAGTACAACGAGATCAACAAAATTAAATAAATTATATTAAAATTATGATTATGAAGAGAGTAATTGCAATACGAAGAGGTAAATATTTCATTTAGTTGGTGACAGATATAGCAAAATGACTGAAATAGGAAATCTGTCGAAAGAGACTAGAGTGAGGGAAATGAGTATTGTAGAGAGGAAAGGGGTGTGAAAAAGAGAGGTTAAATATAAGTTTGAGGAGCGGGTGAATATGATAGGGGGGAGAGGAGAAGAGTAGGGAGATGAAATAAATAGAAAGAGAAAGATATAAGTATGAAAAAAGGGATATGATAAGTAGTACAGGTAGGAGCGTACTCATCACTCCTGGTATGAGTGTGGTAAGAGGTGGAGGAAGTGATTCAGGGAGGTGATGTAGTGTGGAGTCGCGAAGATTGATGGCGAATTTGGTGACAAAGGGTGAGAAGAGGAGAGAGAAAAGGAACACACACACACACACACACACTCACAACACACACACACACACACACACACACACACACACACACACACACACACACACACACAAACAAACAAACCACTTTATTCATACCATGATTATGTGTTTTCAAAACACATAAATATTATGACCACCACTAAAACCCAGCCTGAGTTAATCGCTTCATTACTAAAGTTCTTAGATGTTTACGTCACCAAGAACAGAGTTGCACAGTTAAAGAGAGAATGACTGTTATAACCCTAAACCACAGCCATTTTCACCTCGGTCGGACATTTGTTTTTGTGAAATCGCAATATAAAAAATCTATTGAAAATGTTTTTCTTCTTTTCCTTGTTCATTTTAAACAATATTTGCAATATCTTACTTTTTTCTATACGCTAGGTATAAAATTTTCCTTTCGAAATTTATAGTTTAAGTTGTATGACACAATTTAAATTTGCTGATACACTTTAAACCTACTTATTAATTCACAATCAACAATTTACTTAGTCTATATACAAATATTCAGGTAACCAAAATTTACCCTTCTGGGTCATTGAGATTCCGAGCCAGTAACATTTCACCGCAGTGGCCTAAACGTATGTTTGCTATTTTTATATGACAGTTTAGGCCGAGGAATGTATACACGAAGGAAGAAAAATCGATAGCTGCTGTTGATAATCGAGATATCAAATTTCTTTTCGTGTGTTTGTATTTTTAAATAGCTACTTGAACTTAGATTTAAAGTCAAATTAAGTGTTTATTGGATGATTGAGAATATTGTACTTTATCTAGTGTAATTGATGTTAGTTCCTTTTAAACGAGTAGTTTGGAATTCTTTGTACAAAGTTATATTCATCTTAGTAAATTGATCGCTGTATAGTTTTCTATATTTGTCGTTTAGATTTTAGTTTTAGTTTTTGGACACATATAGTTTATTTTGACTTTTTGTCCTTGTTTTACTTCAGTTTTGGCTTCTGCTCTAAATCTTTAAAACCAGAAGAAAATATATGTATTACTTGAGGCTGAAAATCTGAAAATGTGGTAGCCTATATTTTATTATTTGAACATTGTGATTTTTAAACCTTCCATGAGGTTTATTTACTCACAGGAAAATTGAACACCACTTTTAAAATAAGCAAATGTTACCATTTCATCTTCTTTAAGAACATATACATAAAAATCCAGTAAAAGCCCATACAAATTTGCAATATATTACGTATTTGCAATGGAATTTCTATAAACGAAGTATGACGAATTATATAAAAATTATTATATTTCCACTATAAATAACGCAATAATTTGTCATAAATATCAAATGGAATGAAAATTTAAATGTATGCAAATGCATTCTAAAATACAAAGTATAGTTTATTTATGGAATTCAATGAATAAAGAGATATATACCTACAAAAGGCTGTTACACACATACAAAGTCATAAACTGTTACGCTAAAAAGGCAAGATTTATGGATTTGGCCATAAAATTTATTTTACCAAACCCAGCCGAGTTTTACCCTAAAGGTTACCTACCGCTACTGTGGCAGAGTTTACAGTGCACTTTAATAGGTTAATCTTTGCAACACGGTTTAGCCGTTCAGCGAGCTTTAAAATATATCTTAAATGCTGAAATAAAACTTTAAACTAGGTATAAACTATATTTACTGTGACAGAATAAAATATACTTAGTGGTAGTTTAGCTTTACAAATAACCTAAACATTTGACGATCATAAATTTTTGCATTATAAATGCAGTAGACTATATATTTAGTATTAAATGTTTTAAGAACGTAGTTTCAAACGCCAAATGATTACCGAAAAGGCATCAAGTGGGCTTCTAGAATTTCAATTTATCCCAACTCTATCACAAATGGGTTATCTAGAGGCCTACTTCTTATAACACTAAGTCTTTTCCCCCCTACAATCATGACTTTTCTTTTTCTTAGAATTTCCTTCCCAATGATTTATCTCTTTGGTCTATCCTATATGTAGGTCTGATAGTAAAGTCAGTGAAACTGTAGCTTTTAACTTTAATCTTTATAGATTAGTAGACAATAAAGCCTATTAGGCCCCTAATGTCTAATAGACAATTTTTAATTAATCGTAAACCAGTATTTAGATTTAAACAAATTCGTCTCTAATATCAATTAAAATTATTTTATAATTTTTACAATTTTTTTATCATTCCAGCCTTGTCTTGTGACGTGATTTCTGCTAAAGATTTAATCTTATTCATAGACTCTCTATCCAAGAAATGTCTACCTTTAAATAAGGTTAATTGGAAAAATTAGTTGAAGAAAGGTTTCAAATCAACTCTGAATTCCTGGCATTAGAGTAACCAGTATAGCAAACAAAGAGTAGTCGCGGCGGAGGCTGTGGGAACTTTTACAGACCTAGGAGCAAACGATATTGCGTTTTTTGGAGTTAACATCGAAAAATAATTAGATATATCTTATTCGCCTTTTTTATTTGACGTGGCTCTATTCTGATCTGTAGAATCTTTAAACTTGCCGGTTCAAAAATATTGTAATAATTATTTCTCAATAGAATTATTAGCCCTATCCCAATCGTTTTATTGCAGGTTTAATAACACATTTTCCATTTCAATGATCTTGCGAATGCACATCTGAAGTTACCTTAGTGGATCTTTACCAAGTGGTTCGGCGTACGTGATTCTATCTGTAAATTTTATTTCCCTTGTGCCGCGTTTTGTTTTTATATCCCCTGATGGGTTTCTTTTGTGTTGTTCTTTTAGTCAATTTTTCAGACAAAGGTAGTTCAGGATTTGATCTTCTTGAAACACAACACAGCTGTACTTGTTGACAGTTATAGTGGTATACATACGCGTATAAAACAATAAAACCCCAATGTTGTTTAATGTCATCAGACATATTTTGACAACATCGTTGTCATTATTGATGACGAACAATCATTGAGTGAGTGAGCCAAGCCCAAACCGAATTAATTTAGAAAGATAGACCTACAGGTGGGCATACGATGAGGTAAGTATAGGCTATAGTTAGTATACGAACATAGTTTGGCGTGACTACAAAAGTCACAGATAGAGTGTAGATAGTTAAAATGAATATTCACTATTATCACCTAAATAAATAGTATATCGTTCGCGATAGTCGAAGTTTTTTCTATACTTTTGTTTTAAAGATGATAAGCCAGTATAGCTGTATTTAGTAACCAAGGATTGTGAATAAGTATAGGCTACATAAGATTGAGGTAAGGACATAAAACTCCTAGTGGAGGATAAAAAGGCGATAATCTATCACGATTGCAAAGACTCTATATCGCCTCATAAGGAGATGTTTATAAATTATACTAAATTCTTAGAGGAAAGATAATAATGAGCTGACGAAGTTAAATTTAGCCTAAAGAAAGGATGTAATTACCCCCAGGTATTGGGAAAATAGGCTATGAGTAGATATGGTGAAGAGTAAGAAGGATCGCTTACCTGAAATAGGGCTGCCAGTCAGGGCTTACCTGAAACAGAGCTGCCAGTCAAGGTTTACCTGAAGTACACTTGGCAGTCACGGTTTACCTGAAGTAGGGCAGCCAGCAGTGCTTACCTGAAGCAGAGCTGCCAGTTAGGGCTTACCTGAAGTAGATTTGCCAGTCAGGGCTTATCTGAAATAAAACTGCCACTCAAGACGCACCTGAAGTAGAGCTGCCGGTCAGGGTTTACCTGACGTACAGCTGCCAGTCATGGCTTACCTGAAGCAGAACTGCCAGTCAGGGTTTACCTGAAGTACAGCTGCCAGTCAGGGCTTACCTGAAGTAGATTTGCTCAACTCTTTATCAGAACCTTCTGAATATGTCCACCCACTCTTAATCAGAAAACATGAAATATTAATAAAGAGGTCGGATCTATAGATACATAGAGATGGCAGACGGAAAGAAAAGCCCAACAACTTAGCTTAAGTATAGAGAGAAGTTGGCTATAAGACAGAGAGAAACATTAGTTACATATTAGATAAGCATAAAACAAGAAAACATTACATTTGTTAGTTAAAGCAAGTTTTAATTATCATTTCATAAGAACGTTTGCTAACGTGTTTGCTCGTGACTAATTTACCCGACCCTCGGCAGCGTTTTAGTGATTAATTATTTCCTTAATTTAGTGAGTTTGCTAAAAAATGGAATTTGCATACTACAAAAGTTTTCTGAATATAAAAAATATCATTTACATATTGGATGAATTCCGTAGTTACGTTTACTGCAGGCGTCTAATATTGGGTAATGCATCTTCTGGGCCCACTTCTCCCATTAATACATTCCCAGACCATTCCCTAATTGACTATTCCCTTCTAATGGCTGTTATTTATTCGTAAAACGGCCAATCAGCCGTCATCTTTTCCGAATTAACGTCGATAAGGTTTGTAATATGTTGTCGGCCGATAAGGTTGTCGAAGGATTCGTGTCTGGAATTATCTAGCTTGTTAGCTTAGTAGTTTCTAAGGTAGTTGTAATAAAGTAGCGATAAAGTGTTTTTTATCCTTTTCTACTATTTCGTAACGTTTCGAAGACGGTTTTTCTATGAAAGTTGTTACCCTTAGTTTTATTTTAATATATCTACAAAAATAAAAACAATAGCCTCAGGAAATGTAGTTCCTGCATTATATGGAACACTTAGAGTAAATTGTGATGGAAGGGCACGCGTGAATAAAGTAAATACTTTCTTTTTCACGTAACCCTACTTCACAATAAAGTATAAAATCGCGTAACACTACATTATTCTAAATATCTACTTTTATATTTATGGTAAAGTTATATTTATTTTTCTTGTAAATTATGGTGTAATTAGTTTTATTTGCCTATTAAAATTATCAAATTAGGTATAAGAGTTCTTCTTCGTTGTAGTCCAAATAATATACAGACTACTAAAATTATAGTTTAAAAAAATTATAGTAAATATTTTCTTTGCTTTAAATTCAAAATTAAAATTTAGTCTGAATTTATTATTTTTCAGAGTGTGCTGATTAATATCTTTGTTTTAAAATAAGTTGTTTAGGTATCAACAGAAGTAATTAATTACCTATTCTGATTTATGAAACTGAAGACAATTGCGAATTGTAAGGTGTGTGTGTGTGTGTGTGTGTGTGTGTGTGTGTGTGTGTGTGTGTGTGTTTGTGTGTTTGTGTGTGTGTGTGTGTGTGTGTGTGTTTGTATGTATGTGTGTGTGTGTGTGTGTATATATATATATATGTGTGTGTGTGTGTGTGTGTGTGTGTGTTTGTGTGTATGTGTATGTGTGTGTTTGCGTGTGTGTGTGTATGTGTGTGTTTGCGTGCGCGCGCGCGCGTGTGTGTGTGTGTGTGTGTGTGTGTGTGTGTGTGTGTTTGTGTGTATGTGTATGTGTGTGTGCGTGCATGTGTGTGTGTGTGTGTGTGTGTGTGTGTGTGTGTGTGTAGGGTGATATTTTTAGGTATACAATTTCTACAAGTTTATTTATTTAACAGTTATTGTATCTCATAAATATAAACCTGTTTACCTGGCGTGTACAATTACTCCGCATTAGTTTCGTAAATAATCCTATCCGTTTTTTAATTAAAAAACATAAAGAAATACTTTTTTCTTTCTTTAATTAACAATCCAAAAATTTTAGTATGTCATTATTTCAAAGGCGGCAAAATCTGTCTCTATCAAAAGTGTTTGTCCAAACTCTCAAAGTGTTTGTGAACCTATAGTTACATACCATCTGTATTTAGTGTTGACTGTAGAATAATCTCTGGAAGGTTTTACTTATGGTAATAGATCATCCCTTTTTTTATGTGGTTTAAAAAATGTCAACAGTATTTTAAAATCTTTCCTCAAAATTGTAGACTGTTTTACCTTATTCATTATTATGTTTGCAGAAATTTCTGTCGAAACTACACAAGTTTCTATTTATCTCTTTGTCTGATTTTAGATAATACCTGTTAAACACACTTTCATAAAATTTACAAAAAGCTCACGCCTTTTTCTTATAAATGTAAGAAAGTTAAATAACTGAAATTGGTTATCCTTTCTCTACATATTCCTTTCTCTACATATACAAGTTATACTCTTAATAAGCACAAATTTAATTTTTTTTTGTTTTTTGTTTTATGTTTATTTATAAGTCTTTGGACTTTGCATGATGCCTACAATTGGCGAAAATTTATTTCACGTATTTTAATTGAGGAAGGCATCCATATTGTTAAAAATTTCTGCATACAAAAATGACGGGGGTTTTGTAGGAGACGTGTTTAAAAATGTGTAAAGAATTTATAATGATACTCCGCTAACGCAGTCTGCATTGCGAAACCTGTGCGCTTCCTGTGTTGGAAGCATGATCTTCGCATAGCTAAACGCTTTGGTCCTTCGAGAACTTGAAGCTCTGTAAAGTGAGAAACTAACAAACCTTCATCTCTTACAGACTTCGTAATTACGACATAAAACCTGCCTTTTCAATTAATAATTCAAAATCGCTAAAAAAAGTTTCATATTTATAAAAAAGGTTTCGTTTGAAGGGTTATGTTTTACTAATTAATTATTGTTTTACTAAAATGATTTAGCATATAAATAAATTATCAACTAATACGACTAGAAATTATTAACAACAAAAAAAGCAAACGTGAAATCTAAGTAACTAGTCGTGATATCGCGATCTGCTAAATAGGGCGTCGGATGAAGAGCAAGATTAGGGTAAAAATGAACATGTTTCAAACAGCTCAAATATGTACTGTGAGGCCGACAATTAACCAGGGTAAAAGGTAGAATATATAGATTGCTGGATAAGGTATTTACGTCGTACGCGGCAAAAACATGAACTAACTTATGTGCAATCAGAAGAACTTAAAATGTCGTATTAGAAGAGTTGAAGTACTGGAGGAAATATTGGAGAAACGGTGGTGAATATAATGGGAGTGGAAAGAGTTCTGACGGCAATAGGACGAAAGCATCAGAAGTAGACACGGTCACGTCAAAAAAATCACGTAAATTTTATAAAATTTGAAACAATCCCGTAAATAGACGTAATGGGAGTAAGTGAGATCGTGGAGAGTCGCTTTATGAATTAAGGGAACTAGGGAAATGCAGGATAACTGAGAGAAACTGCAAGTTCTAGGAGAAAGAGGTTTACATTTGCTGACAATAAATACAATTGCTGACAAATCTTTTATTTTCCGTAATGTCACCAAGTTATCACTAAACCTACACATTGGGTATTTACTGAATACCTACTCAGTCTAGTATATTGAAAAAAAAAATGTTTTTATATTATCACATGGTTCTTTAATTATTTTTTAGCTGTCAAGACGATTGGTCTATCATGGTATAGGAAAGATAGGATAGGATTAGAAACATAGGTAGGGTTAATTTAAGGGAATATACATCCAGACAGGATATAGTGTACATTGCAGCGCACATAACGCCTATGGGAGAGGTTATACGTCATCACGTATGCAGGGGGCGTACCTGAAATAAACTTTCTCTCTACCAGAGTCATAATACAGGTGTCTACTTGTTGATCACCCTTCTAAGAAAAATTACAGGTAGGGTAGACAGAATTAGGTATCATCAACATGAAGATTCTTTAGATTCATCATTATGGTATAGCCTTCTCAGGATCGGGTACCTAAACTTCTCAACCGGGTTTCAGGATGGTATCTACCCTATGGTTCTTTAAAAAACACATGTTGTGTACCAAATATAGAACTGGTAGAAAAAAATTAGTTTTAAAAAGGCATAGAAATATAATTGGTAGAACTGGTAATAACATCTAAGCACACAGTCGTTATAATTGTAATTTAAATGTATGGTAAGGTGTATTTCTAAATATTAATGTAAGCAAGTATTAAATCGTATTTTTTGTTGGTTTAGGTGAGAATAATTTAAGATTTTACAAAAATATGTTCTACCTAACGTATATAAGGCGAATCACATATTTAATAAAGTTTTCTACAATTATATCCCAACAACGTTTAATACAAAACATAGTGAACAAACATGTTTAGGATTTCGTTACAGGCGTACATATTACACAGTCTCGGATTGGCTGAAATTTCAACTTGTTAATTAAGGAAACGTTGATATCCAAAGATACAGCACCAGATTGTACTTATGGCCTTTGTCGGTATTACTATTAAACATGAAAACATCAGCTCGACACGCACCCTTTACAGGATTAGCTGTACCACTACAGTATTAACCTTGAAAATATAAATAGTGTGGCTAATATTTTTCAATTAATTTTATTTATTTATTTACTTGAAAATATAGTTAGTTTTTTTAATGCTTTTTACCTTTTTTTAAAGTTATCCCCAGTTTAAAAATCACTATGTTAGTCATTCTTGTTCTGCATAAACTTAATAATGTTTCCCTAAGGAATTTCTCCATCTTGTCTTTAGTTTTATGTCTTTCTTCCATTTTGTATTATTTCCCGTTCTTCATAATTTTCTCCACAACTGCCGTATGATCTTATAGATTTCTTGAAACTTATTAAAGCTGATTTCCTTATTACTCATTTCTTCCAATATTTATTCTTTTGTCTGAAAATCCACTCCATTTATAGTAAATTTGTTTGTCTCTAAACATCTGTTATGTAGATTAATAATGAATGGCCTTGTTACTGCCTTCATTTCCTTTTTATTTATTCTTGTTCCAATCCTTTGATGACGTAACACTGAACAATGCTTCTTCAACTACGTCTCCTATCTATATTGTAAGGATGGGAATACCTTTTCGGATAAGCATAGAAACGTTGCATGAACCCTTCTCAAATTCTGTATTCATCAGAACCAAATCAACTTTAAAATCATCCTCTAAAAGCTACTATAACCTTTAATCATTTCTTATCCTAATTCCTCTCTCTCTCCAAATATTTCAACATACCTGACTTTTCTCCGCTCGCTACATGTTCTCTAACCCTATGGTATTTATAAAGATCAGTGGTAATTGAGTTGTGTGTTCAGCCTTTTTAGACTTGAATCTGTAACCTTATTCAGTTTGATATCTGACTAAGATATCGATTTTTTTGTTCGTAATTAATATTTTTTTCACTTTAACGAGTGGATATTTATTAGCATAAACAAAAATGTATATGAAATTAGGTCTATATGAAAGTGTCTTTGTAACTGTGAACAAATATATATATATATATATATATATATATATATATATATATAGAGGGAATAGTAAAAACTTTATGCATTTTAATCTTACAGTTCTACTTAGCCTGTGTTTCTTAAAAAAACATTGTAAACAACTATAATATGGTTTTAAATATCGTAAACCATAAATAAAAGTTAAATTTTTAAACAATAAAAATCAAAACTCGATGCACCAACATATAGGCCTACATTTAGTTTTATTATAGAACAGAGAACAATTTTATACTTTATACTATAATTTACAAACCAGTTACAAATCACAAACAATATTCGAGCTGGCTTGTGAGTGAAAATTAATAATAAAAGAATAAATATGCTACCATTCCCAATTATAAAAAAGTTATTATCATACGGGTTTCAACAACAATTTGTCATCTTCAGTGATGCTACACAAATTAAAATTAAGTTTAATTTGTGTATGATAATAAAGTTTTTATAATTGTGAGTTGTAGCATATTTATTCTTTTATTAATTTATTACACATTGCCGAGTTAGAATAGATTTAGTTATTAAAAAAATTAAATTTACCGACGGTAACATTAAATTCACCATGCCGTTACTTTATTTTATGACAATTTTGTTTTTTTTTTATAAAATATCTTGATCGGCCCAAAATTTTAACCAAGAAAATAAATTAGCCAAGTGGTATTACCTTGTAAGACATTTGAATGATCTATTAAGCATTATGTTGGCCTAATTATTTTATTTTCTTCCTCATAATATCCTTTTTACGACATTTGCCATTGTAAAATAAAGACTTTTGTAAACGTTTTTCAAGTTAGAAGTTTTTGAAAACTTGTTTTATTTTTAATAAAGAATGTTTAATGCAAATATCCGTAATTGAAATTTTATGATTTCATTACATTTAACTAAATCAGTCGGTTATACACCACTATTTTTCTTAGTTGGTGGTAACATTTAAGTAACAAATTATATTTGTTAGCAGCAACCTAATATAACGGTAAATGATTTAAAGTTTTCAATAGGTTAACTGTAAATAAGTTTATAGGGGAAATTCGAACCGATTAAGTTGGTTATTTCAGTTTATTTAAAATTTTTATTTATTATTTTTTTTACCAAGTCGGTTGTTTAGTGTGCAGCGGTTCTAATCAAGCCATACTTGAAGTATAAGCCCATCTGATCAATATTTGAGTTATAACTTTAAGGAACTTTCTCCCGGATATTTTGAGACCGTAAAATAGACCTTTCGGATATTTCGAAAACTTTATAGGGGTCCATTTTCTTGCGGATATGTTGAGACTGTGTTTTTCCTGTTTCGTGCCCGTGTATTTTGAGACCCGGATATTCTGAGACGACTCGTGAAAATTGTGTATTTTGAAACACACAAAAATAACATTATGTATTTAGAACATTTTTATAAAATAAAAATAGGTGTAAATGAATAATAACTTTAAATAATTTGGATAATGCTGTATTAATTTTACGATTAAAGCATATTTTGGCTTGTTGATTTTGATTTAATGCATTTCTTGCCCTATAGACATCCTCACTGTACATAATCCATCAAAAAAACGTATTAATCGAACAAAATCTGTTACCCCATCACAAATTTGGTAACGATTTAGGCCTATAATGATATTCCTTACGAATTCAGTTTTGATACTTAGTTGCGTGTAAAATCTAGTGTGAGTGGAAACTATTGTGATACATTAAAAAAAATTTTAACTACTAAATTTTATCATTAAATATGTTAAAATGTCATAACAATATCCTTGGTTAATTATTAAGGATAATAACAGCCCTACTCCATCAGCAATACATGTTTACAGTTTTCAAAGATGTTTACAAGCACGAGCTTCTGCTGTGGTGGTTATCTTTTGCTTCTAAAACATGAGATACGATCCAGAAAAACGTCTCTTGTAGCACGTTCCTTTCTAAATAAATAAACAAATATAGCTTAGTAGAAGTCTGTAAACCTCAGGGGCAGAGACAAGTGTGACAGATAGAATGCAACTTACTCCCGTCAAAAGACTTTCCGCTCGTTTTCTTAGACTCGTGTGATTAATTTTATGCTCTGTTTTGTTTATTTTTCTCAAAAATTTTAATTCCCAAGAAAATCAAAAAAATTTTATTTCCCAAGAAGATCGAAAAAATTCTATTTCCTAAGAAAATCGAAAAAAATGTTATTTCCTATGAAGATTACTGCATTAGGTTTGGTGAGTGTTTAATTTGTTCAGTTCAAATGTATTAGTTTGAACAATAAATGAGTTTTAATATAAAAAAATATAAATATATTGACCTGTAGGCCTATCTATAGAGCTATATGCGTGTTAATTTTCTAGGTTATTAATTACTTTTGATAATGAAAAATACAAAAGCGAGTAAGTTTACAGTCATAAAACATCTGTTTAATTAAATGTTTGAAACATTTTTTTTTAAATGTAACATAGTCTATTAACAGTCACTAATTAGTAGGCCTATATATTTTCCAATAACTAAATCTTTAAATAAAAATGTAACCTTACAATTACACAAAACATTATTTGTAATGTGTTGTTATGTTTAACAAGTGTTTTACTTACAAACTGTGTAGGCTAATGAAACTTGTCGGTAGTTAATTACTAAAAATACGTTTTATCATAAAATAGGATATGGAAAGGAATATTTATTTCATAAACATAATAGCTTGTCGAATAATAATTTCCGTATTCTTCATTTATGAGTAATGTGAATCGAAAATTCCACTTTAGTTTCAGACAACTTCTATTTTCGGTCTATGATGGATAGATTTCATGTGTGTCTGACGTCTTTGTGTCTGATGACTGACGAAGAGTAAAACAGAAAAATACGCTGTATGTGTGGGGCCATTGGGTCAGTGAGGAATATAAGACAATAATTAATAATAACAATATAATTGTCAATATTATTAGCAATTAATTATTATCTTACTTTGCCAAGATATGATTAATTTCCATCAGTCTTAGTTTCCAATGTAGGATCAGGTTGGGCTACTATCAAATTTACACAATATCAAGAGCACAGTGGTACAATATGTTACAATGAAAATATTGGAAAGAACCCCAACACCACAAAAATAATCAAAAATAACAAATAAAACACAAATTTTAAGTAACTTGTTTTATTTGTTATTTTTGATTGTTTTTGTGGTATTGGGGTTCTTTCCAATATTTGCATTGTATTATCAAGTCTGATGAGATGGCTAAACGTTCGTCATTAACGTTTACTTGCCTTCGTTTATTCATAAATCTTTGATGAAATTTATTTTTATTTGAAAAAGTAAATGTTATTATAGAAACCTTTATATCTATTCAGTTTTTTTTTCAATTCTAGTGAAGATATTTTATGTTTTATTTTGGTTGTATTTATGTTTATATATCGATGTAATTATTTTATGTCTTGGAATTTGAACGATTTTTAATGTTGTTATGTTTTAAGTGATTGTTATTTAGTGTTATTATGTGTATTACCTGGTAAAAACAATATTTTGTTACTTTCTTCTCTTGTCAGAATAGACTACTAGACAGTGACGTTCACGGGATATGGTTTTAAATCATCAGCAGAATTTGGAATCTGTTATTGAATCTGAAAAATGCGGAAATGTAACTTTTTAACTATCAACAGATTGTGCTGTTAGCCTAAAATGTTTTCACTTAAACAATTGAGAACACAGTTTAAAGTAGTCGACATTTGATGCGACAACAAATTATTGAAAATAATTTAAAGAATTTTGTATTTTTAAATATCTGAAAGAAAAAAAGTAGCCTATCTATGAGAGGTAACAGTTTTGTCCGCTTAGAGCGCGTTTATGAATTAAACACATCAATACGCTGTTACATTATTTTTGTATCCCCTTATAAACATCTGAAACGGTTTATAGCTTCACAAACTACGAACTAAGGAATGGTTGACAGGTTTACATCTCAATCAAAAAACGGGCCACAATAACTTTTCGTGTAACTCATAATTTGGACCAAATAAAGCCGTTTGAAATTCCGTTACTAAGTCCATTTCTTTTGGCAGACAAAACATTCAATCTCTCTATTAAGGACCAGAGGTTAAGACTCCATAATACAGTTGTTCCTTCCAGCAATACCCGTCTAGCCATATTAAATTAACTTGATTTATACTCCATTGTATTTCTAACAGAACCCTAAGACAAAACACATTTAAGTATCAATTGTACTACCAATCAGGTAAAGCTGTTTGGTCACGTGGCCCGGACTAAAACCAATCATGTTGTCGACCTATAACTTTAAAATATACGTGATTCTTCCGTGATTAACTACGGTCAGTATAATAAGCGTATTGAAGGCGCAGACGGTATGCATTTACGACCTCCTAAATCATATTTTTAGTCGCATTTAAAGATCGTAAACCGTTGTATGAATAGAAATGTAGGCTATAAATGATTATTTCGGTATTTCAGTCGTAAAAGTTGAAACGTTTCCTTTATTTTAGTAAATGCGTGATGTTTTCTCTTGTGTGCGTGCGTATGTGGAGCGCTCTACCGGGATAGGCAATAAAAGAAGTGGTTGATAAGGGGGCATGGTGGGAAAAGAAGGGTGACAATGGCGTGTTGAATTGCGCACAGTAGGCCTACTTTTTCACACACTTAGCCTATATAAAACATGCATTTTGTTATAAGAACTTGATAACAGCTAAATTAATTAATTCTAACTCGTCAAGCATGTATTGTATGGACCCTTTTAATATTTAATGTTTTAATGGATCATGGGTTGCTATTAGTAACATTTTTAAACGTTCACATTTTCACCGACTGTTAGGCCCTAGCAGGTAAGTAGTAAAATCTGATACAAGTTAATTGATTCAAATTCTGATGAGTTACAGAAGTTTGAATTGCATAAAATATTGATTTATAAAAACACATATTGAAATAGCAGATTATTATTAGAGCAGACTGAATTGGAGTACTGAATTGAGACCTATTTTTGCACTTATAGACCTAATAATTGTTTCATTGTACTTTAATTACACAGAGTTGTATTTTAAAGGGTGTATTATAAATTATAATTTATTTAGAGTTGCTAAAGTACAGTTGAATGAAAAGCAGTAATAACTGAACAATATGAAATCAAAAGACAGACCTTGAAGCACTAGAGGGAACTGGTAAGAGAGTGTTTTAGGTATGAGACCGACTGTTGCCAGATGCCGCCAATAAACTGCGTTACACTAGAGAGTTGACGATGATAATTCTATTGCTCGTGGCAGTGGTGACGTGTGATGGAGCTGGTCGTGGTGTTGGTGCTAGTAGTGATGGTAGTGGAAACGCGTAAGAATGAGGTGGCGGTAGTGATAGTGGTGGTGGTTAGGAGGGGTGGTAGTGATCATTGAGATTCGTTAAAATACTGTTCAGTTACTGCAGTAATGCATTTCTATTTGCAATATTTAAAATTTTAGTAATAGTTTCTATTTACAGTATTGCCAAACTCAGGTTTTAGTAAGAGAAATCAGTAGCCTATAGACTAACATTTAATTTAATACTCGAAGGTTTTTCAAGTAATAATTCCTCCCATAACAATTAATTATTACAAATTTGTTATTAGTTTTTGGTATATCAAAATTAACGACTATATTTCTAATTAGAATTGATTAAGGCTATTTAAAGGCAGCTAAACAGTTATTAGGAAACCTGCATACATGGAGGTACAGCTTATTTACATGGAGAGGAAAAGGGAAAAGTCATAATAATAAAAAGGACTTGTCTTGACCGTAACTCACAGCATTGAACAATACACTGACCTAGTGCGAAACACGTCTGCTGAAAAAAATCAGTAAGTAATGGTTTTTTGTCAAGTTGATGCCAAAAGGATAATAATAAAAAGGATTCGATTAATACGAAATTTTTTTAAATATATTTTGCTATTTTTATTAACATTTTTTAAGATAAAAGTACTGGAAGCCCTTTATTTTTGTTTTTGAAGTAGGTGCTCCTAATTCTAGTTTCTTAAGTAGACCTGGTTTTGTTGTTTTATATCCTCATTTTAAATACATCATCTTTGGCTTTATAAATATGAAAGAATAGGGAATACATATTCTCTCCATAAAGCAAATGTAACCATTTTAGAGAAAACTGCTTTAGTTGAGATAAATCTATAGTAAAAAAGTGTAGGCCTAATGGTTGTTATTGTTTATTTTCATAAAAACGATTTATTTTTCTTTTAGTTTAAATTCGTTACTTCCTACTATATTCTTTTTAAGGACTAAAACTTTTATCGAAATTTTATCTTCTAAAATAAACCTAATTTTTATAATGAATGTTTTCTATTTCTGTCTAGCAATCGGTAAATGTTATTGAAACGAATAGTATAGCCAAAATTCCTGGAACAGGCAATAAGGGGTAGTTACCCTCCAGATGGGGGTTGAAGGTTCTGCATTGCGGCCATATTTAATTAAGACCTTAATGAAGGTGAACGTTTAACTCAAGAGTGATTTTACGATTAATGGTACAAATTGTAGATTAGTGTAAGGAGGAGGAGAAAAGAACGGTCTCAGACGATGAAGAAATTTTCAGTATTGTAATAATAATTTATTTCTTATTTATTGGTCCACATAACTCAGATAAACAAACTTCATTTTATGAAAAATCCTGCTTTTTCGGCAAGTTTCGATCATTTAATCTTAGCATATTTAAATGTCGAAAATAATTACGATCAAGTAGATAGTTTCTCGTGGAAACTATTCTCCATAAATACCGACGAAACTTTAACATTTTTATTAAATTGACTATTCCTTACCTTACTTATAAATTCCAAATGGGAAGACATAGACGATAATACCTTGGTAGGATCGGAAACGTTATCACTTTTTTCATAAATTTAGGTTTTTTCTTAATTCAATTATGGGTTTGGAAAATTATACATACATATAATTATATTATATATTATAGTACATAAACAATATTAAATATTTTCTCTTTTCAATATTATTCAAATTAGTCTTTTTTTAAATAAAATAGGCTGTCTTTCTTTTAATGGGGACGCCGAAAAAGAAACTAAAAACACACACACACACACACTATAACAAGCACACACACACAATAACAAACACACACAATAACAAACACACACACACACGCGCGCGGGCTTATTAATGTTTGAATAGTCCTTAATGTGTGCCCCTTTGTCTGTCTGTCTCTCCTCTCTCTCTCTCTCTCTCTCTCTCTCTATATATATATATATATATATATATATATATATATATATATACGGTACACACACACACACACACACCACACACATTTTATAATCCATAATAATGTTTTTGTTTATTATTATTGTAATTTGCTTCCACAATCTGTGAATCACCTATTACATCAACTAACTTATCACAATATCATGGTTATTCTCTAACTATAATAGTTTTTTAACTTTAAGTGTAGGCCCTACATGAACTATTGATACAAATTCATACTTATTTGTTATAGACACGTTTTTAATGATTAATATGGCGTTTAACGCATGATATTTGGATTTCATATCACTATTGTTGCTCAAGTAATTTCAAAATGCTATTACCCTATAATGCTACTAAATAATAAAATGACGCCATAAACATACCATTGTGATAAGACATTTGTGTTTTTTAACGTTTTTTCTGCACACGTATGTTTTTTTAAAAGCCTAAGGCTTATACGCAGAGAAGCTTTCTATTAGATATTCTGAGCAGGATGTTAATTTGTTGTTTATTAACTTAGATGGTAGCTAGGTGCTAGACACTATGATGGTTAACATTACTCTGATGATGTTTAGTTTTGTGAAGATTTTATCACTTAAAGAAGAGCACGCTATATATACTATGTGTGAGAATATAGGCTGTAAGAAAAAAATGGTGTAAGCTTTAAAAAAGTTTTTTCCCGCCTAAATGTATAAAATAAACAGGCTATTCCGATACATGTCAAATTCCCAAACAAAACAATTAGTTACATTTTCGACGCAATCACACCGGCTTTTTACTCACAACTTACATAGGCTATATTTGTATTTAAAATGACCCAAATAACTTAGCTTAAATCTGTCACCAAGCTAAGAAATTTCAAATGAACATTTATACAACAATATATGGACGACCGTTTTACGAAAATAAAATGTAGAATAAATTTAGTTGCAAGTGATTTATATGAAAGAACTACTAGAAATATCGCCAGGTATACCGACTGTCTAATTAAGTCACAGGCCACACACTGAGCACATAAGTCCACGACTTTATCCTATGGAGATGACAGGTTAGGGGATTAATCGGTGCCTCTCTTCCTCTGGCATATTAACGGTTTCGATGACAGCCAAAGATATGCTAAAACAGTACAAATTGTAATCTTCATCGGTGAGTAACTTGTTCTGGTGAATCGTTATTGTGGATTAGGGAACTAAAATACTTGTTCATTATACACTTTACTAACGCTGTTCAAAAATGTTTCATTAGTGATCAATTTGTTTTTTTTTTTATTAATCTACAAAATAATAATCTAATTTTACTATATAGACGTTACACTGAATAGTTTTACGTGTTGCATAAATATATTATAAATAATAACAATTATATAATTATCTCTTAGATTTAATTAACTTTTTTAAGTAAGTAAGTTTGTTGGAGCAAAAGAACTATCAGCTTATTTGAAGTTGTTTAAATTCAGAATAATTAAGTATAAAATGGCCTATAAAGTCTTTGACACATTCCCTTATTTCTTTCTACAACCACAAAATAGTTCAATTTACCATGGCTGCTACTACAAACGCAATAGAAAGTTATATAGGAGTGCGGGAAAATTATCCGGTTTTTATGGAACCAAAATGTAGCCCCTACAATGATAATTTGAATCGGGGTTTAGGTTAGATGTTTATGGGGAAACATTACTGTCACTCTTGTACACGCTTTCCCCCGAGTATGTAGGGTAATACTTGCCGCTTTTTGGTTTACCAAGCATTGATCTTAAGCTGATCTTGGTTTCTACTCACCGGCATGCTCTCCAGGTGCGTCGGAGAACACCCGAAACTCCTGTGCTCGAGCCCTTATTGTATTTGTAAGCAAAGCGAACGTAGGAGGTGCTTCTTAAATGAGAGGAATGTCTTTGGACAGGTGCAATAGAATGTAGTAGTCAAGGTTGAGCCTGTTGCATAGTCGTAGTAGTTTTGTGAGAGGAAGATGGATATTCCACGTTCAATAGAAGTGATTTTAACATAGTTATGAAGATTACATATATAAGCGTATTATGGCTTTAGATTCTAGTGATTCGTCATTGTATTAAGATGCGTAAACATTTAGGCCTATAATCGGTCAGATAAACACCTCAGCCTGGTTAATACTATATTGCTGCAAGTATAAAGAATCCATTTTGGAAGGGACTACATGAGCGAATTAACCTAGCACAGGTATTATACAAGAATAGACACCATCAGTAGCTGGAAATAATCTATTTAGATATTAAAATTCGTAACTAACAATTGTGGTCGGAAATAGAGATTTTCCCATAGCAATGGTTTCTTTTTGAGTTCAGTAGACTATAGAACAGTGAAACATGCCCTCGTTATTCTAATATATGTTTTCATGCTAACGATCAATATCAAATGTTCTTTGGAGAAATTATGAGATTCGTGAAGATTTCTAGCACGAGTTCAACATATTTCGGGGAAACAAAAGAAACATTGATTTACTTATTGTTAAATCAATATTTCATAGTAAAATATGACTAAACATCACTAAAATATATGATTAAAGTCTTACATTGAACACACAGACTACGTCAATAATAAATTTTAAAACTGAACAATGTTTGAAAAATTCAAACTACTTTGCTAATTGTTGTATGGAAACTTTTTTTAAAATAAGAATAGACCTACCCTATTCCTTCTCGTAGTAAATGTTACAGACCTAATGTTAGATAGATTGTAGGCTTTTTCTGACAATATGTCTATGTATAACAATTTAGAAAGTTCTTTTGTTGGTATAGGTAAGCCTGTGTTTAAACATTACTAAGTCTACATAATAATTCCATAACTCATATGCGACGGCTAAATCACAGAGAACGTACAATCGTGTATAAATTATTTTAGCAAACGGTACTGTTGTAACCGAACACAACCCTTGTTCCTTGGCTGGTAACGTTAGAGGCTACTAATCGTAATATTATTTAATCCCTATCGAAAAAATTACAGAATTTTGTTGGATTTTGTACTGTTATTATTTCAATATTTCTTTTTAAAATGCGCCTCAAAATTGGCTAAGTTTAAGAGCCTATTTAATAGAAAATAATATTAATATATATATTAAAACAACATAGGTTATGCAAATACAAGAATATTTATTAATTTATATTCAAAGCTTTTCGTTGGTAAACAGTACCAATATCATCAGGAATGAAAATTACAATAATTATATATTATTATAATTTCCATTCCTGATGTTGATGATACTGTTTACCAACGAAAAGCTTTGAATATAAATTAATAAATATTCTTGTATTTGAATAACCTATGTTGTTTTAATATATATATATATATAGTATATATTTTATATATAATAACATATAATAATAATATATATTCCTGTATATATTATTTAATATAATTAATTGAGAATTCATTACAACTCAATGTTATTGGCCTAATGATGTTTTAATGTATTTAGGGTCTATATTCATTTAGAATTACATTATCTGTAGCCTACAAAATTATATAGGATGAAATAAAACGTTTGTTGGTGTGAACAGAACAAATAGAACGGGATAAACCATCAACGCTGAAGCAAGCGCTCGTGCATTTGCCGGTTCGAGTTACTGAAGGTTTCCAAACGTGAGCAAAATATGTATGCAGGAGCCTGTGCCTTCATCGAGTACAGGCCATAGGCTCATTGTGTCTGAGTGTTGTGGGTGGTGGGCAACAATCCCCTTTGCTTCTTGGCTACAAAATACATGGCGGAGAATAAATAGCAAAAGATTATAGTTTAAGTCGGTGACGTTGGCAGCAGTAAAACCAACTGTTAATGGCCTAATAAGGCTAACGGTTGGGCTGGTTATTTTATAATCCGTTCGGCCCTGGATATCACAAAGTATCAAGTTTCCACTTACATTACAGCGTAGTGTGATCATTAGGTTTTAATTTCTAGAACAAAGTTATCAAGTTACTGGCTTTAGATATGGTATTGAGTTTTTTATGAAATAGCAGTTACGCCTTGAATATAGCAATGTTTATTGCAGAGAACGACGAAATACCTAAGCGACAGAAAATCTTAAGAAAGCAGGCCTACGTTACTACCGCCAGCTTGGTCCATACGTAAGCTCACGCGAGTTCAATTAATGCTACGAACAAGAAATTTAATTTCTGTGGTATTTCAAATAGCACATTTTGCTCATTTCCTTGTAATGTTTTTTTTCTTTAACCTTGCTGATTATATCTTTGTATTTTTGTATGTACTTCTCATGGACTATAGGCTATATTATTGTCTAAAATCTAAAAACTCTTTCTTCTAATATTTCGATTTCGCCCTCAATCGAAATGCTTCTATTACTTAATGTATCGAGCAATTCTTAAAAGTTCGATTATTTATCCCGTAAATCTTGTTCATTTTTGAAGTTTTTAACTTTCTTCGTCACTTTCTATCATTGCCAGTATGTCCTCAATCTCAACACCGTCTTCTAAACTCTCTCCATTTACCTTTTCCAAAAGAACGTTTTAAGAGTTGTTATCCCTCTCTCACGTCTTCGAAGATTTCACAAAGAATACTTTTTATATCTTCTTACTAATCTTTGGCTGCCCTTTTGTTGCGAAAGGTTTTATAGTGTTAAGCAATTATATCCTAACTGAATACCTTGTAACTAAATTTTTATTGTAGTATAACAGTGTTTTGTTAAGGAAGCCTTCCGTTTATAAATTTTATGAAGTTCTTTGTATCTTTTTTTTAAATTTTTATTGGGTGTCAGACATTTTTTGTTTTGTTATCCTGAGGACAATTTATGTCGCCTTTATTATTTTCTCTGTAATATCGATATCAAGCAGATCGATATAAATAACACTCCTATAGATCCTACAATCCTACACGTCTCGCTTATCAGTATCCTATCCGCCTACTGTTCTTTCAACTACTGACCCTTCATCTAAAATTCAGAATCCATACAATAAACGCTTTTATTTAAAATAAGTGAAAGGAATATAAATAAAACCACTAATGAAGTTAAAACATTCATAAGTAAAATAAAATATAGGCTCCTCTACCTTCATAGAAAGGGACACAAAAAGTTATGTATTGCACCTCTTATTGCCAACTTACAGTAATGTATCTTATCTACAAGCAGACTCTAAGGCAGGCATCCTCACTACGCGGCCTATTTTTTGCGGCCCTTAGACGGTTAGGATTGAAGTCTAAATATTTTATAACTTAAATAAATATTATATTTATTTACTGAGTGTTTTGAAAATCTGTCGTTGTTTTACTAAACTTAATTAATTACTCAAACTACTGAAGTTAAAAACTGCGATTTACTAAAACTGTTTTGAAAGACCTGAAGGAAGAAATGTCTCAGAGGTTTAGTGACGTCAGGAAGTATCAGGAACCATTTCGCTTGGTAGAAAATCCATGGGCAATGAAACCAGCTAATGTAGCTCATCCTTCTGCTTTTGGATATGAAGCTAGGGATTTGAAAAATGAATTAATCTATCTTCACAACGATACGGAACACTAAAGTATTTTTTTTTGAAGAAAAGATGAAGAATAAAGCTCACTATGAGTTTTGGAGGGTTGTTGAAAAGGACAAATTTCCTAACTTACTTGAATGTGCTCAGAAAATATTGTGTGTTTTTTCATCTACTTACGTCTATGAATCTACATTCAGTAATCTGAAGTTTGTAAAAAGCAAGTACAGATCTAGGCTAACAAGTGAGAATGTTGAGAACATTTTAAGAGTTTCAGTTTCTTCCCAACCTGGCAACATAGATGCCATATTAGAGGACTGTGAAAGATTTCGCCCATCAACTTCAAAGAATTAACTAAGTACAAAAAAAAACATTTTCAAACTTTTTTATGCGCACAACAGTTTATTTATGTTGGTAATGTAATAAACGTATGTTATAATCATATTGTTTGTCAGTTATTTAGTGCCTCTTGTACTTGCGGCCCTCAGGAAAATTGTATGCAAAATTTTTGCCTCTCAAAGTATTCCTAGTGAGGACCCCTGCTCTAAGGATAAATAAGCGTTCCGTTTGTTTAAAATAAACTCCAGTTTTTCTTAAGAATTTATTAAATTATTTTAAATAAAGTTATGATTAAATCATATTTTAAATAAAGTTATGATTTTGCAATGCAATTTCCTAGATCTATGCTTAAAAACACCGTTTATTTGGTTAAATTATGCGATAATGAATCTCATACAACAGATGTTTTATTCACTTACTCATTGGTTATGTTTTATACGTTTAACGTTAAGTTTAGGTGTCTAGGGAAAATTATTTTATTTTATATTAGAGCCTATACTAATATAATTTATTAGTCTATAGGGCTTATTTAACGAAAATTTTAAAATGTTTGCTAGTTATTTTATAAATTGTAAAATTTAAATGTTTAAATATAAATTTATAGGCCTGATAATACATAAAGTTAGTCTATGTTACGTTTTGTACAGTGCCATGAGAGTCTTAATAACTTTTTAATAGCTTTTTTATATAAAGTTATAATATATAATATCCAAGAAAATTTTAAAATTAAAAAACTGATACGCGCTAATTATATACTGTATATTTATTTCTAAATGACAAAGACGTAGGGTCCATGAGACCTAGTGTCTACGTTAAATAAAATTATGTGAAATTCGGTCTATAATGCCACGAGTGTCACAGTTATTTTAGGAAATTTCTACTTTGAATTGGATTGGACTCTTTTGTTTCTTTTGCATGTATTATTTTATTTCTTGATTCAATGGACTATAAAACCATTAATATTCATAGACTACATATAAATCCATTGAAATTATTTACAGTCTATGTCTATAAGGATTTAGGCTTCTATAAAAGTTGATTGTAAACGAAAGTTTACAGGCATATAGCCAAAATTCCTACCCTACTCACGGATCGTCGTATATTTTCTACGTTATAACAAGTAAGTAAGATTATCTATGTGATAAGATTTTATCTGTAAATAAACGTCTTGAAAAATTATATTTTCCCATAGAAAAACTGGAAAATTTTTTAAAATATATTCTAGGTTTTAGATAAACTACGCATACCTCTTAGAAACTGAAAATGTTTTGAAATCTAAAAAGGTTTGATAAGTTTAATATAGCTTACAGTGCAACCGCCCCGGCGTGGGGCTAGGTTTGTCTTTCATTCTGCCCGGCCGCTTGCGTTTGTTTAGGCTTAGCTAACATTCTGCTGACCGTTACATGTCGATTGAAAGTATAATTTATTGTGCTCGAACAGACAAGGCATAATTTTAAATTACGTAAATTCTGAATGAACGAATAATAACTTTTAAAAACAGCGACAGCACACTGTTTGCAGAATTTCTAATAACTTACGTTATTAATCTAATATTAACAATAGGGGCCTATTAAGTATTTCAAAGGGTTGCTTAATTTTTGTTTTTCATGTACGCTCCGCTACACTACCTTTTACGTTTTTGTTCATCAATTCTGTTAATAAACAAAAATATTCCGAAACCTCCCACCTTCAAAGTATTAGGCTACCCTTTTATTTTTTATACTTTGAAGCCTCTTATGAAATAGGTTGTCTACTTTATAGGGCTATCATTCAGTCGTATGGGTAACGATTTTGGACTTTAGGTAATTTCAATCAACCGCTAGCAGTGGTTCAGATATTCTCTATAAGCTTAGGTTAAATATGTTGAAGACAGTAATCTTCTGCTTTTCCCATCAATGTCACCTCCTCATTATTTTACTTAAACTACTTTATTCAGAGTAGCTTACATATAGGGCCTAATATATAGTCCTGGTAGATGGAGGACACCCGAAACGAATTAACTCCTGAGAAGATGGCATCGTTCGGATTAGGCCTACTTACTGTAATTAATATGGGTCTAGTTGTATAAGTAAATCCTTGAAGAAACTCGGACTATTAAATAAATTCAACAGCTGTTATTTGACAAACTTACTTCATAAATAGCTATTGATAAATCAACCGTGCGGAATGTTTAATTTAAATAAATAAAACCTCTATAACACAAATAACATTTTCCTTTATTAACACCTTATGTAGAGCAATCATCCTCAAAGGTAACTTCCCTTTGTAGTTTGTTTTGTAAATTACCTCTGAGGAAGATTACTGTGCATACACTGTTAAATGAGGAAGATTACTGTGCATACACTGTTAAATGAGGAAGATTACTGTGCATACACTGTTAAATGAGGAAGATTACTGTGCATACACTGTTAAATGAGGAAGATTACTGTGCATACACTGTTAAATGAGGAAGATTACTGTGCATACACTGTTAAATGAGGAAGATTACTGTGCATACACTGTTAAATGAGGAAGATTACTGTGCATACACTGTTAAATGAGGAAGATTACTGTGCATACACTGTTAAATGAGGAAGATTACTGTGCATACACTGTTAAATGAGGAAGATTACTGTGCATACACTGTTAAATGAGGAAGATTACTGTGCATACACTGTTAAATGAGGAAGATTACTGTGCATACACTGTTAAATGAGGAAGATTACTGTGCATACACTGTTAAATGAGGAAGATTACTGTGCATACACTGTTAAATGAGGAAGATTACTGTGCATACACTGTTAAATGAGGAAGATTACTGTGCATACACTGTTAAATGAGGAAGATTACTGTGCATACACTGTTAAATGAGGAAGATTACTGTGCATACACTGTTAAATGAGGAAGATTACTGTGCATACACTGTTAAATGAGGAAGATTACTGTGCATACACTGTTAAATGAGGAAGATTACTGTGCATACACTGTTAAATGAGGAAGATTACTGTGCATACACTGTTAAATAAATTAAAACGTTATTTGTGGTATAGAGGATATAGAGGATTTATTTATTTAAGTGGCCTACTTAAGCCTGATAAAGTTCGAAACCGGTAATAGGCCCTAGCCTATACCTCTACAGAATCCGGGCATTTTTGTGCATTATTTCTACAAATATTTATTTGAAACGATATTATGTAAGGTTATTCTGTAACGTTTTCGAAAGTGAAAATTTATTTCACGTTTAGCATATTTTTATTAAATTAAATTTTTTAAAAATAATTACTGAAAATCTCTATAGACTACACGTTAAAATAACCCGTTAAAAGCACGGATTGGTGTAATTGAAATAGTAATTTTTAAAAGACGTACACTTTTCTGAACTTCTGTCTTTAAATATAGGCCTATAACTGTAAAGAACGTCATAAATTCCATGTTTGTAAAAAAGTACATAAAAAGTCAGACAAAAATTATTTATTAAAATAATAGGCTACCTATACTGGATAACAAAACCTAAAACATGTACTTTTATGGAAAGCTATGGGGAAAGGTGTAATTACAGAGGAAAGTAAACTCATTAGGGTATTCTACATAGCTTTTACTGTGCAACGAATGGGAAAACAAAGTTAAAATCAAAGGTCTCCGTATGCAGTCGAATCTCACAGGCTATCCTGGAAAATGTTGTAAAATATACAAAGAGAATTTAAAGTTCATTGAGGTGACAAAAAACTGAGGATAAATGGGACGAGAAATAAAATATCCAGGATCACAGAAAAATATTAAATGTTTAAATGTTCTTATTTGTTTGAGAATTGTGATCTTATTCGATTGTTTACAAAGAAAAAAAATTCAAAGATGGTTACATTTCATAAAACTATAACTTCAAATATGTTGTGTGAAACATTTTCTGACTCCCTCACACAGCCATAACTACTTTATAAAAAGAAGTTGTTTATAACCCATTATTGAAGGCTACTTGGTTCATTGTAGAAATTTAAAATACCGAAACCAGTTTTATTTTCAAATTTTGTTACTAAGATTTGTAAGCCTAAATTAGCATAATAATGTTATAATACTCTCATTAAATAGGCACAATATGTTTAGAAATAGGCTATAAGTTTTTGTTTTTGTGTCTGAGACGTATAAGCGAAAATTATTATCTCTATTGTTCATAGTGTTTTAAAACTTATACTATAGGCTATTTATTATTGAGTGAATATAGGAAATTAATAAACACATGTTCCTAATGCCTATATCATTTTCTCAACAGATAGCCCATGACTGTAATAATTCTTGTTTTAGCCTACTTTTGAAAACAGTCTATAGGCATATTAGTATAAAATTTAGAAGCATCAAAGGTGAAGATTTGACAGATTCCGACTGTAAACTAGTTAGGAATGTAACCTACTCACAAAATTATTTAAAGGCTTTTATTATTAATATTCACTATTCTAATTAATGTTAGGGAATATTAATAACTAATAGGCTTTACTATTATAAGCTTATCAATACATTTATAACCTGTTTATGAATGATATTTACCACACTACCGGTATCAATTTAGGTCGATAATAACAAAGGAAATTGTAAAGTAAGAAACTAGTCTAAAAAAAATAAAAAACGATATAAAACTTGTGTCTACTGCATTTTTTTAGTTATTTTTGATACCAAATAAACTAATTTCTACGCAAATGTGTTGGAAAATTTTTTAAACTGTTTAAATAAAAAATTGTTTTTCTAACGCTAACATGATCCAATAAAGAAAAAAATAACTATACAATGCCTAAATAACATTTTTTATAGCCTATCACAAAAATTTTAAATCACAGCAATTTATAGGCTATAGCTACAGTAATTTGAAGATTAACACAATCAAATATTTTTTATAAATAACTAAAACTATCTAAAAAATACCTGAAATCCTGGCTCACTATGTTTGTCTCCGAATGAAATATGGCCACCATGTAGGGGATATCCCTGGAACCGCTCTGCCGGTGTCTTGACTACAATTTCTCGGCAGCCATGCTAGTCACAGCTCCGTTCAAAATGGCCGCTAAATGGCGGACTCTAATTGTTCAGTAAACCGCTTTCCATAGATTAAGCTGTTTTTTACCCATAATTATACCTTCAAAGTTTGTAGTCGGCTTTAATACATTTTGTTGCAAGTTTTTAGGAACGTAAAACGACCGATTTCAGGTAATTATGTTGTACAGTATAATAACTTTCATAAAACGTTTTGAAATAATTTTTAGTTATGCTTTCATTGGAGTACGATATCCATGGTCATTACTAAAATAGAGTTACATTTATTTCTTTTAGGCCTATATTATCTTTTATCTTGAATCTCTTTTTTGACCCTACAATACTTTTGGTACACAAGTTATTAATTTTTGTCAGTATAAAATCTAGAAACCTAAACCGCCCTATTAAAAAGTAATAAAGCAAAATCATTAGTTTTATAATGTTAAAAAACAAATTACACATCAGTAGTAAAGTCAATAAATCATCCTCCAAATAAACATTCATTAACAAAGACTTAAAATGATGAAGACAGTATATTTCCCCTTGATTAGTAGACTATTGATATAAACATTTAAAAATGCCGATTTATGATACGGGCCAGGTGGTTTATTTTATGCAATGATAGAGGAAAATTAATTTAGTGGTTTAAGGTCAATTTTTAATAAGCCTATTTTATTTGGTGATAACATAACTGGTTATAGACCCTAACATACTAATAATATATAAAGCTATTTGCCGCCTAATTTTTTAACCTATTATATTATCCATCTATTCACCTTGTTTTGCTATTAATAATCAAATTGTTTGTTTAATAAGAATGCTATGATAAAAGAGTTAGTTTCTGAGGTTATAAATTTGTGAAGGAGCTACTTCTTTCTTAGGATAAAACTATTTAGAAGTTTCAAATTTAAACAAAAATAAGAATCTATATTATTTTTTTGTGTGTATCTCTCTCTCTCTCTCTCTCTCTCTCTCTCTCTCTCTCTCTCTCTTTCTATTTCTCATATAGGCCTATTGGAGCACACACAAACAGGATTTGTGTGTGTGTGTGTGCGCGCGCGAGTGTGTGTGTGTGTGTGTGTGTGTTGTGTGGGTGAGAGAGAGAGAGATTTTACTTTTGTTGAAGCCATCAGACTGCCCATTAAACTAATAAAACCAATACTAAGATATGAACTAAAATGCAGATTTAGTCTTCTTTTACATACGCAATCTGTTTTATACATTAGAAAGGAAACAAACCAATTTAATCTATATAGGCCCTATTTTTCTGATAAAAGGTTTGGACAGTTGCTGGCTTTATATTTTTCATTTATCTCATAAAAATAATACTAACAACTTCCCCAAGTGATCGTTAAAATTCGTCGCAGAGATCTCTGCTAGTGTTTATAACATCGACTTTATGGGGAAAGATTCTTACTTTTAGACATTTAGGCCTAATATTTAAAAATTCCTTGCAATTTCATCATAGTCGAATTTACTACACCCAATTATTTAAAAAAATAATATCAGTATTTAAATATTTGTTTTAAAACTTTTAGTTTAACTATTAATACAAAAATCAATTTTTTTAAAATTACTGAACTCTTGGTTATTGTAATTAATATAGCCTATAAGCCTACCCCGGATTTTCCTTTATTGTAAAGATTAGTCATGTTGTTTTATATTGACTTATCTTATTGTCTTATTAATTTAGGTCTACATTTAAATCAAAATTATTACCTGCTTATTTTTCCTGTGATCCTGGAAAAAAATTGAACACAACAGATTCACTGAAAATCCTCCCAAAATATGTAAACATTTTAAAAAAATTGTATTCTCTTACCCCTAAAATCCGGGGAAATCTTTCCTCGTATATTTTCTAGTTCTATTCAAAGTTTCACAGAAAATGTTACTTTTTTATTAACAATTTGCTTTGACTTTTCTCCATAAACGTTTCATAAGTATTTTAACTTTTCACTAGTTGAACGATTGATCCAATTTGTTTAACTTCGGATTTATTTATAGGTTTGTTTATGGTGTTTTTAAAAGTTATCATAAATCCTTAACATCAATGACATACAATCTTTCCAAATCCATGTCCTTTTTTTATTTTCGTTGTTTTAAGAAAAATATTACTTCTAAAGATTTGCGTTGACATACATATTGTTGGGGATTTTCTACATTCTATTACGAATTTGATTTTTCTTCAACCAAATTTATTTCAATTAATTACCTCTCTCTCTCTTAAGCGTGTTTTAAGAGTGTAATCTACTCGATTAATGCTGTGGTAAAACCGTAGTGTAATCACTGCAGTAATCTAGGTTAGGATATTTTTAAAACTTGCTTAAATGTTTTTAAGATAATGTTCCATTCTGTATAGCGTTAGATACCTAAAAATATACCATAATGTGTTTCATAATAAAGCATTATTAGCGCTTTAAAATTAGGGGCTACTAGAATTTTTGTGTAAGGACAATAATATCCTATAGACCTACTATAAAAATTAGACTATTGGGTATTCAAACCTAGGCCTACTTGAATTATTTATTATAATGAATAATACTTATAATAAAACCTCTTAAACCACAAAATCGTTTTATTTATGTCGTGATGTAGGCACATTTCGATTGCAAAGCAGTCATCTTCAGAAAAAATTACTATGTAGCCCTACAACAATAACTCTTGATAATTGTTTTACAATCGAAATATACATAAATAAAATGTTTTTGTGGTTTAACAAGTTTAATTTATTTAAATAAAACTTCATTTATTGTGTTTAAAGCTAGAATGATTGTGCATAAAATTAGCTCATTATAAATTTTGTTTGTAAAAGTTTTAAAATAGTTTAGGAGTGTATAGATTGTATTTAACTATGTCATTTCTTACTGCAGCTGGAAACTGACCATCTGTGCACGCCATATATCCAATCAATAAAATTTAGTTCAAACTAAAGGATTGTAGGTATTTTTGTAGGCTATTTAAATAATACTGTAGGATATTGTAACTGATCACACCAACAATAATAGCCTACAATAGTTATGGTGAAGAATATAGTTTGTAGACCTACGTTTTTAAACCGTTACTTTGATGTATGGTGAAATATACAAGTATGGGTTTTTGCAGTATAAGTTAAATGAAAAGCCATGTTACTACTTTAAACTAGAAAATTGGCAAGTGTAAGTAAAATAGCTATTTGAAAAATTTTGAGATTGAAATATTTGACATCTTAAAAAACGAGTCAAATTTTGTGTTGACAAGGAGCAAAGAATTTGTCAGTTTGTTAGGAGTATATTAATATCATATTTTTAAAGTCAATTGGCATAACTGTAAGGGATATTTGTTTATTTGTTTTAGTAAACAAACAACTCGTACAAATCAAAATTATAAATATGAAACATACTTTGGAAATGAAGATGGGAATGAATTGAAAGAATTTGATTTCTCTTCCTCAAATAAAGACTATTTATAGCTCTCTTAAGTGTTTCAAGAGTTTCTGAAAGGTCAAGAGTTTCCAGGCCGATTTGAATGTCGAACATTTCCTACAATTGTGATAAGAATGTAAACAACTTCTGTTTTACTTATAATTGCCAATAAATAAGCAAAATTCTTTACTCTGATATTAGTTTTCACATTTGTCCAATATCTCTGTATTTTTTTATTTTGAAAATTATTTCCTCAGGTTTTAATGGTTTTTAGGCATACCTTACATTTTGGCTACCCGTAAATACCACGCGTAGCTATTCTTTCTAATTCTTTACAATAAAATCCAGTTTAAACAAAACATAAAGTGAATTTAAGCTTCTAGCATTTGTCAGCCATCAATTTGTATAATATTGTAAGATGTAGAAATCCATCATAACGTGAAAAAGAACTCTGTTGCTTTGAAAGTTATTATTTTATGTGTTGTATTTATTAACAGTATTTTAATGTGTGGTACATTACCCAAACGAGTTGTTTACAATGTAATGCCAAACTCACAAAACAAGGTTTCAGCTTTATACTGGGATTCATTGAGTGTAAATAAAATGATAGAAATTTGGAAATAAAATGAAATTTTGTAGTCAGAATTATGGGAATATTTTAAAAATGAGTCGAATGTGGTTACGTCTTGCCAAGAAAAAAGTTACCATGAATTAAATGTGTTTTATTATTACAATAGGCTTGTTATTTAAACTTATTCAAGAAACATTATTTTAAATTTTAATAGGCTTAGTCTTGTTGGAGGCTTTCTTTGTTACAAATTCAGTAAACAGTGTTATTCAAATTGTAAATATGAAACATTGTTTAGAAAAGAAAATAGGAGGAAATTTTCTACAAGCAGTTATGCTATGTTTGCCTTAAACTATTATCTCTCTACATCTTGAGCGTTTCAAGAATGTGTTTAGTTTAAACGCATTCTAGGAATTTACTTAGGAGAATAAACTCCTCTCAAGGAGCTTTAATGCAGGAAAGGTTACACTCATTAACGTAGATGCTTACTAAGCTACGTTTAGGGAAACGACCTTACTAAAAAGGCATAGTAAATAATTATGCAATAGGAGTTAACAGAGGAGAGAAATAGAAATATGGCGCTTTTATAAAATATTGAGTTTAAATAGAACAATAGAATATCAACTGAAGTATTACAATAAAATAATGAGTTTGTAGTGGAAAGGAATATGGAGATCCCGTAGGACACCAGGAACAGCGGTGGAAGGGTGTTGCAAACAAACCACTACTGTACGTAGGTAGATGTCGGAATGTCAATCGGGAAAAGTTAAGAGAAAGTTCGGAAGACGAAGGTATGTGGAACTTTAACACATGCAACAAATCAATGTTAGTTGCTACGTCAAACATCTATAAACTCCTTTAAATCTAAATTTTAAAATATTATTCATTTCACCAGTTAGGTATAATAATAAGCACATGGTTCAAAACTCTACTTAGAATTACTCAGTCCTCAATTCTTTGGTAGCAACGTAGTAATAAAAGACAATACATTTGTAATTACTGGGCAGGTTATAGTGAAAAATAATATTTGTATTGAAAATTCAAATCATGATATAAATTTGCAATAGACTTCAGAGTATCCCAGATGTATTTATTATGGTCCCAAGCACTTGTTTTGTTACGTCATAAGCAATGCCGTGTCAAACGGATTGAAAATTAGGTCGCTTGCTTATTCACTAACATTTTCACGTAACTTCACGGACATTAGTTGATATAGTTTCATTAATTTAATGTACAATGATATTTGTACTGACAATTAAAAACTCTAAATAAACAGAAACAACTTTATAAATTTGTTACTTTAATCTTGATAAAATTTAGTTATGTTTAAAATAATTTAAATACCTTTTAAACGCATTGAAATCATAATGGGCTTTAAATAGCGTTTCCAAACCTATTGTGGCTCATTTTACAACATAAACAATGCCACAGAGGTGGAGAAATTAAAGTAACATTTAAAATTAGGTTATTTTCTAATTGACTTAGTATTTTATGTAAACTTAATATGATGGAAATTAGTTGAAGTAATGTTCTTTAACTGATATATGCCTACTTGTGGTAATTATTTCATTAATGTAATGGTCTATAGGTAGAATAATAGGCCTACGTGAAAACATATTTTTGATGTATGAGTTCGCCATTGATTCTGCTCTGTGCCAACACGATCCAGTTCTAATATACAAAAACATTAATCTGCAAGAGAACCCTAATACCATACTATGTTATTTTTCAATCTATTTTTAATGCTTTCTAGTGGTTTAATATTTTAATAGAATTTTACTGTTTTTTTTCTGGAATTACAACGTTTTCAAACCTATCTGCTATGAAAAAATAATTGTATAGCCACTGAAAAAGGAATAAAATAATTATTTTTGTCCATCATTAAACATTCAGCCTAACGTTGTTTTCCGGTATTTTCCAGCTGTAGGGTTAATCTATGCTTCAAAATAAGTGATCATCAAACAATAAGGAACATAGAATTGTAACTAGAAAAAAAAATGTATAGACTATTATTTTTCCTAAAGCAAATGTCATGAATGTTAGTTTTAAAATAAATTATAACATTCGCTAACTTTAGTCATTCAAAATGTATAATTGGGAATAATTTTATGTCCAATCTATAACTAATGTAATAACTCATTTTTTCACATCTTACGGATTAGGCCTACTAGAAACAAAAGTTTTTATCTTAGGGCCTATAGAGACACACTTCCATATCCACATTTAAAATTCTATCATAATATGTTTTGTTTATTACTGTACAACAAAATTGAATTAAATAGAACCAAAATTATGCCTTAATTTCAAAGGTGATGTGATTAAATTAGACGTAAACATAATGACACCATTAGATATTCATAACCATGGAGGACGGTTGTTTTGATTTTTAATTGTGGTACCGAAGAAGATAATAACTGTTGCTGAGAGTCAGTTAAAGGCAATAAACCACATGCACCGACTGATAGTTGGTGCAGGTACCACAGGAGCAAAATATTTCTTCTGGTCTTATAAACATCTAGAATTTTATTCAAATTTAAAAAAAATAAATTTTATTCTAAAAACATACGATAGGAAATAAATGTGTTTTGTAATCATAAGATTGAAATAAATTGACAGCCCTTAAATGCAATTGTTATAATGCAAGATGAAAAAATAATCTGTGTTAAAAGTAAAAGAAATCTTTTTTAAAAGATATATTTGTAAAAGAAATACTTTTTCGTTAAGTTCCTGTAGTTTAAAAATTTCCCTGAAACCTTTCTTATTAAACTGTTTTTCCAACGTATCCATTATATGAAAACTCTATCGGTAAACTTAAAAATGTCATGTTTGTATTTGTTTTAAAAATTAAAGAATCTAAATTGAAAATATTTCTGAGAATTACTTTGTATGGAATGGTATGAAGTTAGTTTGCAAGACGTTTATTAGGTTTAAAACTATTAATAGAAGTAGGCCTACTAAAGCGAGTGTTAAAATAATTTTTTCACTCATTTTGACCTTTACTTCTGCTGTTTGACCTTTATTTAAAACTCGCTAGATTTGAAATCTCATAGTATGACGAAAGTCGTAAAATCGCCAATCCGTTATTCCGTGTCTCGACACCACTATGCTAATTTTGGCACACTAACGATACGGTACACATGAAGGAAAATCTCATGTAAAAAACCCAAAGATAAACGCTACAAAATCCTGTTAACCAAAATTGTGTTACACAATATGTTCACTAACATTAGCAGGATATAAGTTGAGGCTGTGGCGGCCACATCCAGTAAATAAAAATGTCAGAGGTGAAATGGACGAGAATAATATGTAACTGAAAATTAGATTAGAAAGGAAAAGATGGAAATATATAATATGAAATAGGCCTAACTCTTAGCAGTGTGTTTTCAAGAAAGGTTTATGCAAGTGATGAAGATAAAAGATGCCAGGTAACGCTTAGAAGTGGGGGCAAAGATCTGTTGACTTGTAAATTAAATGTTTTTAAGTAAGGATTTGAAGTGACGATGGGGTAAACGTATTTAGGTATAAATAGAAATATTTTTATGTCTATATCCAGCCTAACTGGTCTAACAATAACTATAAAACAAAATAATGATCTATTGGACTCGTGTGTCACCAAATTTCTAAAATAAATCTTTTCAAAATAAAAACAGAATCCTAATATAGGCTACTTTGCAAAGTTTTATTCAAGCATAAATAAATATTTTTTTTTTGTCATAACAAATTTATAAGGAAAATAATTTATTTTATTAATAATAGGCTACATGATTTATTCCGAGGTATTCAACTTTATAATTAATAGTTTTAACTCTGTACGATTTAATTTTTTTGATAGCCCAAGTAAGCGAATCACTTTTATTAGCCTTTAGTGGCAACAAATCAGACGCAGTTTCGAAACACGAGATAAGTCTATAGGGGAATTGTGGTTACCCCATAAGTACGTACTTTATAATTGTTTGTAAATTTCCTACTACTACTAGACTTATAATTAAATTACTTAAAAACGTCTGCTAGTTACACCTAGCCTACATATCCCCACTAGAAGTTTTATGTGATGTCTACTTTAAACAATTAAGGATTCTTTGTTTTTTTTAATCACACCCCATATGTTCTGCGGTTTCTTGTGCAGAACCCTGACTTTTTGAATTTCCATTTCTAAAAACTATCTGGGTTAGAAGAGTTACGTCCTATCCAAACAGGTTAAGAGAAGATTTAGCCGATGTATGGTTTAAAATTTTAGGTGTAACTCCAATTTCTAAAAACATTATATATTTATTTAACTAACAGGAGTAAATTAATTATTTTATTATTTATTTAGAACAAGATGCATGAACCAATAATAATTATTTTAAAATTTCTTCTCTAATGTTTTAGCCATACTGTAGGCTACTAAAATAAATAAAAATTGATTATTCAAGTTATGTTTGGTTGAATGTATTAATAGATTTCATTAATTGTCAAATTGAATTATATTTTGGAAAAAACAAGTAGGCCTACTTATTTTTTTTTTATATTTTGAAATTAAATTCGAGAACACCATGTTGCTGCTATACTTACTAACTGGTGACATTCAGAAAAAAGTAATAATCACTTCACTAAATTGAAAATTATTAAAAATATTCACTGTTTCTACTCCACTGCACAACACTCGTGTTTGCACTGAACTGGAAAATTACTAAAAATGTAGTTCCATCTTTAAAAAAAAAAAAGTGGGGACGATTTACAACCACATAAAAAAGAACGCTAGACCCTTCCAATTCCGATCTTTGTTGCCAAAAGGGTTGCGAAATAAACGCATTTTTTGTCCTTGAAACATGTGATTCAACCCTCGCCTAACACAAAGGTGCCAGTTATTATGTGTTACCTTGACATTTTATTGAAAGGTAGAAGGACGTTTGATGCTACAATGGAAGAACGAAAAAAACACTTGAAATGCTTTAGAAACCCTCCATGTCTTAGAACTCAGTACCTTTATATTTTCTTACTTCGAAATTCTTAAAAATTAACTTTATTTAAATATATTTTACCCAGTACTAAATAGGGGGGAAACCAAGAATTATTTTTAAGTAATTTGTTTCTTGGGAACATTTTTTACCGAACGAGTTGGTTCACAATAGTGGCCAGAAGGACGCCAGGTTTAAATTGACTCTGTTACTTTGAGCTCCATCTGACTGAATTCGAGTCAAATTAAACTATTTCCTCTTTCTTTCGGAATAGCCCAGTAGGCCTAGATATGATGCCTATTTTTTTAATAATAATAATATTAGTAGTAGTAGTCCTATAAACGAGTGGTTTTTTTCACAAATACAATATACGGTGATTACTCGTTATTCGCTGGGGTCACGTTCCCCCAACTTACCGCGAATTGTGAAACCAACTGTCTACGGAAAGGGGTGGGTTACGTTCCACATCAAAAATGTTAACATTAATTACAGCTATACTGTACACTTATAATATGTATGTTATATTTAAGTCCTACAGAATTACATACTTATTTTTATTGATTATTTACGTTTTCCTTCAATCAGAAAACACGAAAATTCTATTAAATATGCGCGCTCACACACACGTATTCTTTATAGTTAAACATATCCATTAAATTTGTAAACACTTAATTATGAACAATAATCTTTTAAACACTGTTAATTTTTTTAACGGTATTTTAACAAGATTTTAAAAAAAATTTGTTATTTTACTTTTTTCCAGTTCTTTATATATATCGATAGTGCTTCTTCCAGATCTCGAACAAATTTTAATGTCAATTCTAAATAAGGATTAATTTCAGTAACGAATGCAGCTAACTGTTTCCCTAAACATACATTTCACCGAGAGATTTTAATGTCAACTTCAGCGATTCTTTTTTTACGATTTCTTCATCTTATCCGAGATAGACATGGTGGGTAATTAGTTCTTCCAGCTCTTCTTCCGTCAAATCTCCGTCATCTTTTTAAAAGATTGTCGAGATCTTCCCTGTTAGTGTGTTTAAATCCTTCACAGTAAATTCCATGTAACTTACTATTGAGACATCAATCCACTAGCAGCACTACAGCACAGTAGAACAGTCAAACGATTCTTTGCGCCATTAAACTTAGAGCAGATTTTCTCTCCTTAGATAAGAAAGGATGTGAAAGCATTATTTCCCAAAACAATTAAGACCCATCCTTATAAATAAGGAATCTATATCTTTTGAGTAATAGGCTAAGTATGTACAGTGTAACGGATGTTTGGAGAATAATCACATTTCTTTCTGATAAATAACTACAGTTCTGCATAAAATAAAAAAGAAGAGGACACATTATCCTAAAACCTGCGCAGTAACTATACTATCGTTCTTGTAGTTTTTTTTTTTCAATACGATACATACTAGGGGGTGTCTTGTATTTTTGCCATATCCGAACCCTAAATACCAATCCCGCGAATACCGAAGGACTACTGTATAAATATTAAATAATAGGTTTTAGAGTAAATTTTTAAATCTTAGTCAACCTTGTTTCAACAACAATCTTGCCTTCATCAGTGGCGATTACAAACTCAGTTTTATTGTGTGATTGAACGATTTTAAATTTTATTCAATTCTTTAGGTAAATTATGTTAATAAAATTGTGTTATCATAATGATGTTTACAGATAATATATTATTCCGCAACAACAATTATTATAGTTTTAACAATGTAAGAAACATATACAATATCAAGAGCACAGTGGTACAATATATTACATTGAAAATATTGGAAAATACCACAAAAATAATAAAAAATAACAAATAAAACAAGTTACTTAAGATTAAACCCTTAATCTAGATCGCTCTAGTTTGTAACTTCTTGTTTGCTAATTGTAATTTTGTAATATGATGGTGATGACATGGTCATCGAAATGTACATAAGGGTTTAATCTCAAGTAACTTATTTTATTTGTTATTTTTTTAGTATGTTTGTGTTATTGGCGTTCTTTCCAATATTTTCATTGTAAAATAAGGAACTTATAATTTTACTATGCAAGACTTTAAAGTAAATATCTTATAGTCGGCACTCTGCAATTTTGTTTTACTTTCTTATAATCTTTTTTATAAAATTATTATTATCAACTAAAGACATGTTGATATGAAAGACACTTGTATGTTATGAAACAAGTGTAAAATGATTTTTTAAAAATAATATCATGGAATACAAATAAAAGATGTACTCAGGCGCGTTTCAATGGTAAAGTCATCATCATCAGTGAGTGTTGTTACAACAGGTATCATTTGTAAGTTAGAGTTTGTAGTTTGAGCTAAGCTCAAATAATAGCTGCATGACAAGGAATTTTTATAATTTTGTGGTAATTTTTATTATACATATAAGCTTAGGTGAGGCATATTTGTCCACAGACATTATAATGTGTTTTTTAAAGTAAAACTTACTTGTGATGATTTTGCAAAAATATAATTTCTACTATAATAACCAAGTCAATTATAGTAATTTAGTGACATTGGGAAATACTGAACGTTTGGCAAACTCTGAAAGAATGCTGTTAACATTCTTTGCAACTTTTTAATATCCTTAGAAGCAATGAACCGGAAACTCCGTTGACCTTGAGATGACACAACTATTACTTCATACAAAAAGGGTTGTTTTGCCAACAATTGACTAAAAGGGTTGCTCGGGTCGTTAAAGAACCATTTGGCCTTGGAGTTGTGTGACGTTTCGACTTTTATGACGTAATAAATTAACAAGATAGTGACCTATTGCTAGGCTTTTTGTTCCCAGTTTTTTTTTTAACCTCGTCTGTAATACCAGTAAATTAAACCCGTTAACAACTATTTACTAATTTTAGATGAACAATGAAGGTAAACGTTTGCAATAAATTCGTAAATATGTTGAGGCCTACATTGTTTTCCTTTAACCTCTTGATAAAATACGGAATTTAGTTTGGAAAGTAAAATATTAAAGCCTCTAGAAACTTTCTACGTTAAGGTTACGTTAATATAAAAAACTATAAATTATGGGAAAATTATACTGTACAAAAGCAATCCCAATAGAATACTATAAAGAAAACTGAACAAAACGATTTGGCAATAATTTACAATATTAACTAGCCTTAATGTAGATTAAATAGGACTGTTTACAATGCCGAGGGACCTGAATGTAACGTACAAAATTCATATTAACTTAAACTGATAAATTAAAAACATGCTTAATTTACAGTAGCTTAGATGCAATTATTGTAACATGTAGGCTACATTTATGAAAACCACATTAATTAACATAATTAGGTGCATTTAATACACTGATGAAAATATTAGAGAGACATAATGTTTTATTATCTTCATCACCTCCTTCAAATAGCACTAAACAATCTTCCTCATTACCTTATTATCTCATTAGGTTTTTCATTAATTTAAAAGTTTTATGATTGTCATAGACAAAATAACTGACTTAAAATAGAGTATTACTCGACCAGTAATATTTTATACTGATGACAATAGATAATATTTTTGTAAATCGTAAATCTTTATTACTTTTTTAATTTAATATGACTGCTTGGACAATAGGTTATTATTTTCGAACGCAATATCTTTCGTGTAATCGTAGTTGAGATCTCTGTCGCCCGCTTGTAAAAGTCTTCTTACCTCTGGCCTTTGCCGTTACTCTTCTCTGGTCTATCCACTTCAACATTCAAGCAACGCTGACCAATCAGCTTAAAAACGTAGGCGTACTTGCAGTATCTACTTCAAGAATTTTATTTTTTCAACGCCGTATAATTAGACCTACATGAATACATTTTGGAACAGTTGCAAAGAGCGTAGCATCCTACAACAAATAGACTCAAAGCTGCCTAAACCGTTAGATCGTAGAATTCAAACTGGACAGAATTTGGTCCTAAGAAGGTAATGTAGGGTAATGTAAGGTAATGTTAGGGTAAAATACAATGGGGAGCGGTACAATTATAATATCACTGACATGCTTTCGTCCAAGCATGAGCAAGTGGTAGCTTGCGAAATGAGATCTTGTAGAACGTGCGGGATATAAATTTACCAGGAAAAAAATAACCGTGACTGAAGGTAGAAATATTTTTTTCATTACGAAACTAATCGCAGTAGAAAGATGAAATTGTATCTCCTAGTTTTTCATTAAATTCAAAATTAAAGCTTCTGTCATTAAAGCTGAACTTACGGCCAATGTTTAGTAAGTTTAGTGAAGCTCTGGATTATAGCCTACCTATTAAACTATAACAAGTTCGAGTTATCAAAATTTACCCCGCATAAAGCTTCAGTCTTTTAGCATTGCTAACAAACACTAAAATACCCATCTCGAACAAGTTTTGAGATGAAATAAATTCCAGAAACTGCGAAAATAACTATCTATAAAATAGCGGCATAAATATTTCGAACCAAGGTTCCGAATGGCCGCTTGGTTCAGACTTCAAGGTCAATAAGAACTCCAATAAAGTGAGTTTTTAACGACTCCCCTCCTCACCCCCAACATTCTTATTTGTATAATCTCAAATCCCTAATGCACAGTTTGGTTAGGCGTATTTCTCCTTTTGTTTTGCATTACAGTCGCGTTTTAAAATCTATTTTATTGGACCGCAAAGCCATTGTGATATGGGTTGACACGGTTGTATACTTGGAAATATATAGAGGGGGGATATATATGTAGCCTATTGTACGCGTTCAGGGCTTATTAATATTTTTAGAGTTTTTTTATTATTTTGTATTATATACTACATTTGCAATAAAATTCCCTTTTTTTTTAAACAGGAAAAGATTAAACGCAAAGCCCTTGGGTTTATTGGACGACAATTCCTGCTACAAGACATCCTCAAGGATGACACATTTTATGGTTGCTTGGACAAAAGTAGATCATTCTGTGGTGTCTTTAAAGTGTATGCTTGGCATCCCACTAGTTTGTATCTTCCTGTACTGGGCAGTAATTTTGGAAAACTGTTATTAGATTTTGAAGCTCGAATTATAGCACCCAATTTTAGCTCACTCGCATCTAAATTATATTCTTAATCTCCTTACACTTAAACGTTGTGCAGAATTTGAATCTCAGTTTTTTGCTTGGAAATAAAGAACTAAAAATTCTGCTTCAACCGCTGCAGATGAGGATAGTAACTGAAAAATATAGATGTTACAGGCCGGCCCCACACCGGATAAGGCACGGGCGGCGCATCCTGGCGTTTTGAGGCGCCTTAAGCGACGTGGTTTGCATTGGTTTAAATGGAGCTTCCGCACACTGGATCAGGCACGTCGAGGCGAGGCGAGGCAGTGTTTGAAGGTGCTATGTAATACCTCGTGTCACTTTTCGTCGGTCGGGCAAAAGGCATAAGACAAATTGTTCTCCGCATGCGCGAGGATAGTTTTTTGTACTCTTGGGATACATTTTATAGTAAAAGAACCATTTTTTTTATTAAAGTGTTGGAGAACAAGCAACAGTTTGCATTAGATTTTTATTTAATTCCTTTTATTAGATCACACTCTCCTGATATATATCTTGTACACATTTTCAATCGTTAACAAAATACTTTTTCATTCATCAAATCAAGTTCAAAAATATTTGTTTAACCTGTAGTGGATGACAATTGATATTAATGCAGATATTTCAAATATGTATTCATTTCTTGTTCAAATCGCTCTGAAGTTAATGAATCAGTAAGAAATAAAAAGTTGACGTCAGCACACTCCAGAGTGACCGCCGACCGAACATAAAACACACAGTAAAATCTGCTTCAACTTGGCCATATCGATGAAAAGTTTATTTTTCTGTTTTTTTTTTTTTTTGTCTATCGTATGGGCAGGGTTAAAAGTTATAGGTTAGGTTAAGTTAATTCGTATTAAAGGTAGAGATGTCCTAACAATTTTAATGACATGAAAATAAATAATGTTATATTATAAATTTGTATCCTAATATTTTCTAAAACCAAAAGCATGCTAGGACTGGGGTTGTCTTGCCGTGCCGTGCGTCTACTAACACGTCTCGCCGAGCCGAGCCGATCCGCGCCGCGCCGTGCCGTATCCGGTGTGCGTCTTACTCTGCTGTATGAAATAAGAAGTCTACGAGGAAAGGATGAATGTGCCACTTTCCGTTCAAAAAACTGTTTTTGAAAATCACATTCTATTGTTTGAGCCGTCATGCAAAACTAAAATCTAACTTTTTTTTAATGTTTATTCAGGTAAAAGATATCAAGATAGTTTCATTTAGGCTTCTTCTTTTTCTCAATTTGTAATTCTAATTTGGTAATTGTTGGTCGTATTTAGAATTTTACAGAGATTTTACTTTTGGCTTTGAGTAGCCTATAAATATAACATAATATTTCTTTCTTATAGGTTTATACTGAAAAAAAACTACTTAAAATACTTGACTAGCACAAATTATTTATATTAGGCCATCTTAATTTATTACCAAAATTGTTTTGCTGTTTAATTATCTAGGAATAAAATTTCTATCATAATTAATATTGCTGCATGGACTATTGCTTGAACATATTTATAAAGTGTCACAAAACCTGTTTTTTTTGTGTTAGTTAAGTAGGAAGAGGTTTAGCTAATTGTTGCGAGTTTGGCTTTGTAGGTCTACAACACTTTTGAGTATACCACTATCGTATTGTCTGGTCACAGTGTCCAACATTTCCTTAGTCACTGCGCACACGTACA
>JBAIZL010000002.1:227006142-227021142 GCA_036971475.1 Prosapia bicincta | reverse complement strand
TCCTTAACATTATGTGTGTTTTAGTTGAAATTTTTAATTTTATTTTAAATTTGTAAAATGTAAAATAATTTACTTATTTTTATTGCTTTCTTGGTGGTAGTTATAAACAAAATGAGGTAAATGGGCCTAATTCCAACTTCAACATGTACGTCCATTGTAAACCTCAAAAGGAATAAAATATGCTTATTTTAATTTTATCTTTATCATATCAGACGTTCAACAGGGACTAACACAGTACCATCGGAAAAAGACATTTTTAAAAGTCAGAATTTCCTTTCTCATTAACGTAGCACAAAAACACAAAATAGTCGTAACACAGAAACCGAGAGAGAGAGAGAGGAAGAGAGAGAGAGAGAGAGAGAGACAGAGACGAGATACAGTCTTTAGATATCCTACTGCATGTCTTAAAGTCGTTATATAGGTCATAAGTATATAGTACTTATTGCGTTTAACATTCTGTCATAATGAATATGGCAATATATCTTTATTACCGTAACATCTAATAAGTTGTAAAGCGTATAAAATTATAATTCTCATCTTATAAACAATATAACCTGAATTTTTACGCTTAATTGAATGTTTTTATGGTTTGTACACTGTCGTTTACAAGTACAGCCCCATAAAACAAAATCTACATTGAATGGTTTCATAGACTTTTACTTTCGGCAATAAAATTAAACAGTGTTTCCAACCTAACATGACGGCTATAAAATATTTTATGACTACAAATATATCTGTTTCACTGTTTGTTATTGGTTAACAGGTTTCCGTTAGTGCTATTGTAACATTTGTAACATAAATCTAGAATTTAATTTTGACCTGAAACGTTGTAAATGTGGGTTTTACCGATGTCATTAGCGGAATCTTTTCTAGTTTTACTGATGTAAATTTATCTTCATATAACCTATAGCCGACTCCCCATATATGTTCAAGCTATTACATGTTGATTATAACATAAATATATTTTACGTTTTTATAAATAATCGCCTTTAACTTAGTTGCAACATACTTTCACATGTTAATGCTGATTAGTAGAGATACTAATCTATACTATATGTGCCTTAAGTAGGTCTACTTATGCACGATTATGTTATCAGGTTCACATTAAATAGTTTTAATGATAATGGAGGAGTTTATGACTAAAATAAAGTAAATATACTATGTAACAACTTAAATAATGAAGTCTGCTACTACCGCAGTTGAATGTTATTCGCCCAAATTACATATCCTATTGTTAGAAAAGTGTAGAAATAAAAGAAGTAGCCCTACTTTATCTTCTGGGTAGTTTTTTCTTTTTAATACCATAATCTTTTGAAGTAGAAATAAACGTCCAGAGATTCAGAATTTTAAAAAATTCATTAAGAGGATATATCGAGTGTTTATTATAAGAAAATCACCAAAGCTGTTTTTTTTTTATTTCTTAGATCCTCTACAAATAAAATTGATTAGTGTATAGGATATTTAAAAACGAGATATGTTAAAATAATAGACACCTACAAAAACGTAGTATTTGCAAATGTAACTCTCCTGTTAAAAGGAAGAACTTATTTTTACTTTCAAACTTTTATGGAAAGGGTTTTGAAAAAGTAATGATTTTTCATAAAACAACTGAACGTAACTACAAAATCTCTAGAATACTCATTTTATGTAAGCTAGGTCTAGTTTATTATTATTTACACTGAAATAATCAAGGTTCCATATGTAAGGTCATATATTTTATTTGTTTATTTTATTACGAATTTTTTATTAATAAATAAATTACAATTCCCTGAAACTTATGCATAACAGAATTTCGTTTCCCCCAATTTTGATCAAAATAACCTAATTCCATCATTTAATATTTTTTTAAATGTAGTGAATTGTAATTATAGGCTATTATTGTTCACAAATTTACTGTTTTTTGTTATTGTTATTTGTTAATGTTATTTTAACATTTTATGTGTTATTTTGTTCTCAACTAAAGATAATTCTCACTTTTGTGAGAGCTCACATTTGTCTATACTTAGCATTACGGATAATGATAATTTAATCTTTAACAAACAGTTATCCCTTCAGGGCTAATATTGCATTGAAAATATCTTGAACTAACTTTAATATAGTGATAAAACATTAAATGAGTAAACGTTTATAATTATACCACGCCTAATTCAGGCTGACATAATAAAAACATATATAAAAATAATGATTGATACCATCTTCACTGAGCTACTAGTTTTTAACTTATAACACTTGTAAATAGAAGCATTTACTTTTGTAATTGTTGAGGACTGCAGTTTCAAGAGATGTGTCTCATAGTCAACTCAGACCGTAACTGGGTCCTTTGTAGGTCAAAGTGAGGGTCTTAAACTATACCTCAACCCCCCCTTTATCCTACAAAAATCCATGAGTTTCAGTCTGAGTTGACAATGAGACACATCTCCCGAAACGGTCGTCCTCAACAATTATAAAAGTAAGTGCATATTTACAAGTGCTTTTAGATAAAATAAGTATGAATGTTATAGAGACACAGGCGTATCTGGATACTAACGATTTCAGTAGTGAGATGATTTAAATAATTAAGTAACGTTAATAAAATCTTAACAAACAAGACTACAAAATTACTACGTATGCCCTTATGAGGAAGACGACGAAGTCAAACGACATTAGAGCTCATGATCACTAATTTAAAATATAGAATAACAAGTATAAGAATAGACATTCTTAGATATAGAATATAAGAATAGAAAAAATCGAGGTGGCTAAGGTTTTGACAGAAAGAAACACCACATAGACAGTTGTAAATCACGGATATCCTTAAGGATGAATGTATTTGAAGCAGACTCAGGAATCTAGAAAATCTAACAAAATATACAATCTCTTTTAATTAAGCCAATAAAACAAATAAAGTTTTATTAAATTATACAACCCGCTACAAAAAAAAAACCTTTTAAGTAAGATGACACAATCAAACATCGTGAAACTCAACCATTACTATTTTTAAATATGGAATATTCATTATAGGTGTACATTTTTAAAACAATCAAGGTAACTAAGGATTTGTCACAAGAATGAAAAGTCGTAAATCTTGGATATTCCTTAAAGATAAATGTCGTTGAAGACGACTCAACAATCTAGTGGAAGGATCTAACAAAATACATCATCTCTCAAACAAAACAAGTAACTAAAAAGTTTTTATTAACTTAAACAGCCCGATACAATGCTTTTTAAAGTTTATTGTCCTCTACAGTCGACGATTGACCCTAAATTCCTCAGAATCATTTTTTACAGCAATAAAGTCATAAACCCCTCGGCAGAACTACAAGGGACAAACAAACAGCCAGACGGCGTTGCCGGTTTGTCAAAGTTTGATTTATGTTAGAATTTGATGATAGTGCCAGCACTCCTCCCAAGTAAGTCTATATATATTTTTATGGCTGTTTGCGCCCCTTATAAAGTAATAACCGCGTGATTTCCTTGCGCAGTTACGCAGCCGTGAAAAAGATACTCGTGAACATTAAGCTCAGCTTTTATGGAGCTATCAAAAAAATACGACTTCACTTTAATTTCTGAGAGCACGCGTCAAAGTCATTCATTGAATTGTGGGATAGGTCGGCACACAGACCTACAAACAAGTAAGAGTCTTTGAGAGTAGTTATGTCCGTTTATATAGGTCTATGATTTTATTTTTACATTGAAGACAATTAATATTTTTACTATTGTTGATGTTTTGTAAATTACCTCTGAGGATGATTGTTATTCAATTGAAATGTACATAAGGTTTTGAATACAGGAAAAAGTTATTTATGGTATAAAGGTTTCATTTATTTAAATTATACAGTTATTTTTAATATACTTGAATTTCATAATATTTTTAGTAAAATGTTGCATTGCATATAGTAACAGAATACTTTTACGTTTATTTATACGTTGTTTTTGATTTTTAAATAACGGAAAAGCATCTTATATTTAATCAGAAACTTATTTTATACGGCTCAAATTAATATTTACTTTGCATATTTTATTGTTTACACAATATTGAAGTACATTTATATGTTTTCACACGGCAATATATATATATATATATATATATATATATATATATATATATATATATATATATATATATATCGCAATATGTATTCTTGTGTATTAATAAAGAACATAAGTCAAAATACAAATACAAGAATTATAATTGAATTTACAATTCAAAGCTTTTCGTTGGCTAACAGTACCAACATCATCAGGAATATTAAACAATTCAATATAATTGGTAATATAACAATTAAATATTCATAGCAACAATTGTTTAATATTCCTGATGATGTTGGTACTGTTAGCCAACGAAAAGCTTTGAATTGTAAATTCAATTATAATTCTTGTATTTGTATTTTGACTTATGTTCTTTACATATATATATATATATATATATATATATATATATATATATATTTATTTATTTATAATTTTGTTTCAAATTTTATTTTAATATTTGGTTTTCCCTCATTTATTCACAAGCTGCAGACCTTCCCGACATACCATTTATGTTTTTCCGCAATAAAGATATTTTCATAATATACTATGTGACGATAGCTTTATAAATGTCCCCTTCTCCAGTGGAATGGGAGCATTATTTCCAGCTATCCTAATAAACTAAATTTCTCAGTCTAATGTTTCTACATTTTCAACATTACCAATTCCATTGCTAACGAAATTATTTGGAAGAACTAACTTTCATTTATTACATTCACTTGACTTCCTTCTGTACTAAAAGAAACCGAGGTACCGTACATAACCGGACATTTAGGCGTACGAACTTGGCCACGACAGTTCGAGAATATTTTTCTCCAATACTTGTTTTCTTTGTCTTTACTCAATAATTTTTCTCTCTATCGTTAAAAAACCAGTAGCCTATGATTATATTTTGTGTTGTCTTTATCGTATGTATTATAATTTGTTTTACAAGGACAGTATTTAAATAAGATTGTTTTTGTTACATATAAAGGAACACATTAAAAAAATTGCACATAGTAATGAATTTACATCTATTTTGAAACCGGCAGTCTAAAAACATGTGAGCTTTTTAGACATGCCCTCAAATTATGTATAGGCCTAATACTATTGTCTTCAGAGAATTTGCCTCTTATTGGTTAACCGGTGTTACACTTCGTTTTGTTACACCTCCTCTTTTGTCTTTCACTTTCCCTCCAGAATCGGTTATTTCGAAAAAGGCATTAAAGTGCAAACTTAGATCTTAAGACAAAAATCCAGCATTTCCCCACTTAAACTACACTTGTCAAGGCTTTACTGGATAGCTTTATTGAGAAACAAGCAAACACCGTTTGAGATAATGCATTTCGACGGAGGTTTTAGATTAGCTAGTAGATTGTTACATACAGAACACCGTCGGAGGTTTTAGATGGGATTAGTTAGTGATTGCTACATACAGAGCACCGTCGGAAATTTTAGATGGGCTAGTTAGTGATTGTTAGATACAGAGCACCGTCGGAGGTTTTAGATGGGCTAGTTAGTGATTGTTACATACAGAGCACCGTCGGACGTTTTAGATGGGCTAGTTAGTGATTGTTACATACAGAGCACCGTCGGAAGTTTTAGATGGGCTAGTTAGTGATTGTTACATACAGAGCACCGTCGGAAGTTTTAGATGGGCTAGTTAGTGATTGTTAGATACAGAGCACCGTCGGAGGTTTTAGATGGGCTAGTTAGTGATTGTTACATACAGAGCACCGTCGGAAGTTTTAGATGGGCTAGTTAGTGATTGTTACATACAGAACACCGTCGGAGGTTTTAGATGGACTAGTTAGTGATTGTTACATACAGAGCACCGTCGGAAGTTTTAGATGGGCTAGTTAGTGATTGTTAGATACAGAGCACCGTCGGAGGTTTTAGATGGGCTAGTTAGTGATTGTTACATACAGAGCACCGTCGGAAGTTTTAGATGGGCTAGTTAGTGATTGTTAGATACAGAGCACCGTCGGAGGTTTTAGATGGGCTAGTTAGTGATTGTTACATACAGAACACCGTCGGAGGTTTTAGATGGACTAGTTAGTGATTGTTACATACAGAGCACCGTCGGAAGTTTTAGATGGGCTAGTTAGTGATTGTTAGATACAGAGCACCGTCGGAAGTTTTAGATGGGCTAGTTAGTGATTGTTACATACAGAGCACCGTCGGAGGTTTTAGATGGGCTAGTTAGTGATTGTTAGATACAGAGCACCGTCGGAAGTTTTAGATGGTCTAGTTAGTGATTGTTACATACAGAGCACCGTCGGAAGTTTTAGATGGGCTAGTTAGTGATTGTTAGATACAGAGCACCGTCGGAGGTTTTAGATGGGCTAGTTAGTGATTGTTACATACAGAGCACCGTCGGAGGTTTTAGATGGGCTAGTTAGTGATTGTTAGATACAGAGCACCGTCGGAGGTTTTAGATGGGCTAGTTAGTGATTGTTACATACAGAGCACCGTCGGAAGTTTTAGATGGGCTAGTTAGTGATTGTTACATACAGAGCACCGTCGGAAGTTTTAGATGGGCTAGTTAGTGATTGTTAGATACAGAGCACCGTCGGAGGTTTTAGATGGGCTAGTTAGTGATTGTTACATACAGAGCACCGTCGGAAGTTTTAGATGGGCTAGTTAGTGATTGTTAGATACAGAGCACCGTCGGAGGTTTTAGATGGGCTAGTTAGTGATTGTTACATACAGAACACCGTCGGAGGTTTTAGATGGGCTAGTTAGTGATTGTTACATACAGAACACCGTCGGAGGTTTTAGATGGGCTAGTTAGTGATTGTTACATACAGAGCACCGTCGGAAGTTTTAGATGGGCTAGTTAGTGATTGTTACATACAGAGCACCCTTCTGTCCTTAATATTACTAACAAACTTCCAGCTGACATTAGACATGGTTTTTTAGTTCACTTCAATTGTAATAAATTGGTCTGTGAAAGGGATCAAATTAATATTTTTCACAGAATAGTAGTTTTCAGACGTAGAAATTCAGATTTTATCGTCAGAATATTTTTTAAACCATCTAAATTCATCATCTAGCTCAAGAAATGAGAATAAATAGTCGATAGTACTTTTAGTCTAGATAGCAATGTGCAATTCAGTAAAGAACCGATTAATGTACCTACTTGAAACACGATTTGAGTGAAGTGGTTGGTCAGCTGACGATGAATGTCCTTGAAAAGTCCTTTCTTGACGTTTGCCTGGTTTGCCATTGTTGAAACATCTATTGTTAACTGTAGGTATGGAGGAAATAAAAAGTTCTTACTTTTAAAAAAATACTGTTTTGTATTTCTTAAAAACATTCAACTCTTGCATTTATGCGCCATTTAGCTTGTTATGGTTTTTTATTCTAACTTCCAAAATATTTCCATTTTAAATGGAATTAACATAATTTATTGGGGATTTATAATTTAATGGAATTTATAATGGAGTTTAACATAATTATTCTCTGTAGAAACAATTAATTTGCTATATCTATTTTTTTATTTCGAAAGTAAAGTTGATAGTTGCGAAATATAACTCGGTACATAGAGAACAATGAGTGTACTCAATGTTTGTTACAATAGCAGCTCTACATCAGTTAATACTACTTCCTAAAAGTAGATTAGTTAGTGGGAACATTTCTAGATAGCGCAAAGTATGCACTTTTCCCTTCTTTGTTTAGATATTTGTCTTATCTCCAACAAAGTTGCAAATTTTACTTCGTATAAGTCTTTATTTCTCTTTATTACTGACAATTTTTACAAAAACATTAACAGTGAAAGCCATTAATATTGCAAATGATTTAACCGACAAATAAGTTAGTTGTATTTCTATCCATAGCCATAACATTATCGAAGTTTCGCGCTACTAAGCAGACAAATAAGTTAGTTGTATTTCTATCCATAGCCATAACATTATCGAAGTTTCGCGCTACTAAGCAGACAAATAAGTTAGTTGTATTTCTATCCATAGCCATAACATTATCGAAGTTTCGCGCTACTAAGCAGACAAATAAGTTAGTTGTATTTCTATCCATAGCCATAACATTATCGAAGTTTCGCGCTACTAAGCAGACAAATAAGTTAGTTGTATTTCTATCCATAGCCATAACATTATCGAAGTTTCGCGCTACTAAGCAAACAAATAGAATATGTAATTAAAAATAATAAATGTGTTGAAAATATAAATTTTATTAAACTAATTTTCTACAAAGTATTTTATAAACGGTTACTTTTACCGACTTCATAAATACACAACAAACATTATATTTAACATATGGCACATGTTAGGCGCATTAATTAGTGTGTTTGAGTAAATAACACCTAAAACTCCTTCCTTTTATTAAGAACTCAGATTTGTTTTGTGAAAAAAACCGTTGCTATTGTCGTTTTAACCGGCATCACGTTGAGGTAATACAGCGATTCCGGCAGACATTTTAAGCTAGCAGAAATTATCGTTCAGTATAAAAGAAGACATAAATAACCCTTTCAGAAAATGTATTATTGATATTCCTTCGTCCTTTGTTAGCGCAGTGAAGTTGGTTTCCTTTTTGGTACAAAAAAAAAACGAGACGTGAAGCTGGGTAGTTCGGCCATCTTGGATTATCGACCTCTCTTCCGTCTCTCTCTCTCTCTCTCTCTCTCTCTCTTTCTCTCTCTCCCCACTTTAGAACGGCTTCTTTACCGTCTTTTACCCGTGATTTTTATACCAACTAAAGATGCCAAGGATCACTAATCTAACTACTCGCTGAGCGTCTAACCGAAAGTTTAGGTTTATGATATTGCCTACACTAATACATTGTAGATGGATAAATATCACACGTTATTGATCTAAAAATTATTTTTAATTTAACTTAATGTGATGAAATATTACTCTTCCATCTCACGATCCCTGTATTGTATAAACATTTGTATTTATATTGAAATCGTTTAAAATGAGATAAAACGAAATTTTTTATATTAAAAAAATATATATTACACTAGCTATATCCACAATAGCTTTCTCTCTCCCAAACATTTTATCTTGCTTTATCGAACTACCTCTGTTTATTACTATTAAACTCAAAATATTTCTCCAATTTTTCCAATGTTTGTTGTGTATCATGAATTATTAGACCCACGACCCTAAGACTGTAAAGTAAGCTGGAGGAATAAACTTTGAAAGTAAAAATGTACTGTAATTACTAATAACCACAGGTATTCCTTTCCGCATAGATTGGGACAGAGACATTCGATGGCTGATCGGAATTTTGGTGAGATTATGTAGTCAACATAATGGTTCATCCGCCAATTAAGCGTAAGTAAACAAACTCAACCTTCGGATCTTCCACTACTAACCTGACTATGATCCCGTTTAGGATTTACAATTAGGGCTTCGATTGTAATATATTGGTATTACGGGATCATTACAGCAACTTTACGACATGACCTTGAAAATAATCACTAGGCTAAAGAGCAGTTTAAGCTTTATAATAGAGGATCGACTTTAAATATTGGTGTCGTGGGATCATTACAACAAGCCATTTATTACTTACAATAGTCACCCGACTAAACACCAGACTAGGCTTACAATAGTCCCCCACATAAAAAATATTCTAGGCTTTACATTAGGAGTTCGTCTATGACATAAATTGGTATCGTGGGATCATTACAACAAATCTATGTCACGGCCCTGACGATAGTCACCGGACTAAAAGCAGTCTAGGCATTACATCCGGAGCTCAACTGTAACATATTGGTATCGTGGGATCATTACAACAAGCCCTTTATTACTTACAATAGTCACCCGACTAAACACCAGACTAGGCTTACAATAGTCCCCCACATAAAAAATATTCTAGGCTTTAAAATAGGAGTTCGTCTATGACATAAATTGGTATCGTGGGATCATTACAACAAATCTATGTCACGACCCTGACGATAGTCACCCGACTAAAAGCAGTCTAGGCATTACATCCGGAGCTCAACTGTAACATATTGGTATCGTGGTATCATTACAACAAGCCACGGCACGGTGCTGAAGATAATCACCTGACTGAAGACCAGTTTAGGATTTACAATAGGAGTTCGACTGTAACATATTGGTATCGTGGTATCATTACAACAAATCTATGTCACGGCCCTGACGATAGCCACCCGACTAAAAGCAGTCTAGGCATTACATCCGGAGCTCAACTGTAACATATTGGTATCGTGGTATCATTACAACAAGCCACGGCACGGTGCTGAAGATAATCACCTGACTGAAGACCAGTTTAGGATTTACAATAGGAGTTCGACTGTAACATATTGGTATCGTGGTATCATTACAACAAATCTATGTCACGGCCCTGACGATAGCCACCCGACTAAAAGCAGTCTAGGCATTACATCCGGAGCTCAACTGTAACATATTGGTATCGTGGTATCATTACAACAAGCCACGGCACGGTGCTGAAGATAATCACCTGACTGAAGACCAGTTTAGGATTTACAATAGGAGTTCGACTGTAACATATTGGTATCGTGGTATCATTACAACAAATCTATGTCACGGCCCTGACGATAGCCACCCGACTAAAAGCAGTCTAGGCATTACATCCGGAGCTCAACTGTAACATATTGGTATCGTGGTATCATTACAACAAGCCACGGCACGGTGCTGAAGATAATCACCTGACTGAAGACCAGTTTAGGATTTACAATAGGAGTTCGACTGTAACATATTGGTATCGTGGTATCATTACAACAAGCCACGGCACGGTGCTGAAGATAATCACCTGACTGAAGACCAGTTTAGGATTTACAATAGGAGTTCGACTGTAACATATTGGTATCGTGGTATCATTACAACAAATCTATGTCACGGCCCTAACGATAGTCGCCCGACTAAAACAGTCTAGGCATTACATCCGGAGCTCAACTGTAACATATTGGTATCGTGGTATCATTACAACAAGCCACGGCACGGTGCTGAAGATAATCACCTGACTGAAGACCAGTTTAGGATTTACAATAGGAGTTCGACTGTAACATATTGGTATCGTGGTATCATTACAACAAGCCACGGCACGGTGCTGAAGATAATCACCTGACTGAAGACCAGTTTAGGATTTACAATAGGAGTTCGACTGTAACATATTGGTATCGTGGTATCATTACAACAAGCCACGGCACGGTGCTGAAGATAATCACCTGACTGAAGACCAGTTTAGGATTTACAATAGGAGTTCGACTGTAACATATTGGTATCGTGGTATCATTACAACAAGCCACGGCACGGTGCTGAAGATAATCACCTGACTGAAGACCAGTTTAGGATTTACAATAGGAGTTCGACTGTAACATATTGGTATCGTGGTATCATTACAACAAGCCACGGCACGGTGCTGAAGATAATCACCTGACTGAAGACCAGTTTAGGATTTACAATAGGAGTTCGACTGTAACATAGTGGTATCGTGGTATCATTACAACAAGCCACGGCACGGTGCTGAAGATAATCACCTGACTGAAGACCAGTTTAGGATTTACAGTAGGAGTTCGACTGTAACTTATTGGTATCGTGGGATCATTACAACAAATCTATGTCACGGCCCTGACGATAGTCAACCGACTAAAGACCAGTGTAGACTTTACAATAGGAGTTCGACTGTAACTTATTGGTGTCGTGGGATCATTACAACAAATCTATGTCACGCCCTGACGATAGTCACCCGACTAAAGACCAGTGTAGACTTTACAATAGGAGTTCGACTGTAACATATTGGTATCGTGGTATCATTACGACAAGCCACGGCACGGTGCTGAAGATAATCACCCGACTGAAGACCAGTTTAGGATTTACAATAGGAGTTCGACTGTAACATATTGGTATCGTGGTATCATTACAACAAGCCACGGGACAGTGCTGAAGATAATCACCCGACTGAAGACCAGTTTAGGATTTACAATAGGAGTTCGACTGTAACATATTGGTATCGTGGTATCATTACAACAAGCCACGTCACGGCCCTGAGGTTAGTCACTTGACTCAAGTCCAGTCTAGGCTTTACATTTGGAGTACGATTGTAATATATTGGTATGGCGGTGTCATTACAAGAAGCCCGCGTCACGGTCCTGAAGATAGTCACCCAGCCTAATAACAGTTAATGCTTTACATTAGGATCTTGACTGTAACATATTGGTATCGCGGTGTCATTACAACAAGCCCGCGTTACGGTCCTGAAGATAGTCACCCAGCCTAATACCAGTTAATGCTTTACATTAGGATCTCGACTGTAACATATTGGTATCGCGGTATCATTACAAGAAGCCCGCGTCACGGCACTGAAAATAGTCATCCAGCCTAATACCAGTTAATGCTTTACATTAGGATCTTGACTGTAACATATTGGTATGGCGGTGTCATTACAAGAAGCCCGCGTCACGGTCCTGAAGATAGTCACCCAGCCTAATAACAGTTAATGCTTTACATTACGATCTCGACTGTAACATATTGGTATGGCGGTGTCATTACAAGAAGCCCGCGTCACGGCACTGAAGACAGTCATCCAGCCTAATACCATAATGCTTTACATTAGGATCTCGACTGTAACATATTGGTATCGCGGTATCATTACAAGAAGCCCGCGTCACGGCACTGAAAATAGTCATCCAGCCTAATAACAGTTAATGCTTTACATTAGGATCTCGACTGTAACATATTGGTATCGCGGTGTCATTACAAGAAGCCCGCGTCACGGTCCTGAAGACAGTCACCCAGCCTAATACTAGTTAAGGCTTTACATTAGGATCTCGACTGTAACATATTGGTATCGCGGTGTCATTACAACAAGCCCGCGTCACGGTCCTGAAGATAGTCACCCATTCTAATACCAGTTATTACTATACCAAGGATTATTACAACTAATCTATGTCCCGGCAATGACGATAATCACCCGAATAGGAACCTGACTAAGTTTTGGTGGGCCATTAAAAGAAGTTCCTACTTCGGACTACTTACGTGACTAGGAACCAGTCTAAACTTTACCGTAAGGCCTTTATCTGTTACATACTTCAATCGCTCTATAATTCCGTCAAACCTACGTCTCGGCTCTGTCGTTAGTCACCTGACTAGGAACCAGACTAGAAATACAGTAATATCTTTGACTGTTAAATACTGGTACCGGTGGGTCATTACAAGAAGGCCCTACTTCGGACCTAATGCTAGTTACCCGACTCGGGACCAGTCTAAGGTTTACACTATGGCTTTCTGCTGTTCCACAATTGTGCTGCTGGATTATTTCAAACCCACGTCCCAGACATGTTAATAGTTATCTCATTAGGGACTAATCTAGGATTAAAAGTAAGGCCTTCTGCTATTACGTAATATTACTGCAGGATCATTTCCAGTGGCTCCGTCTCGGCACTGACGCAAGTCACAGACTAGGGACCAGTCTAGGTTACATATTGCCTTCTACACTCACATGCTGGTAGAGCAGAATCGATATTACAAGCCAACATAACCTGACTAGGAACCCGTCTAGGCTTTACAGTAGGCACTTATGCTGTTACATACTATAACTGCGGGATCATTACAACAATCTCACGTTTCGGACCCGACTAAGGAATTCCTCTATACATTTATGGTCGAAATCTTGCGGGTGCTTTTACATACAGTACTAGGTTTAGATAATCCCCCATTTATGCTCTATTTTGTGAATTCGTAGGGTTCTAGATTTAGGTTCCCTTTTTCCGCATATCTTCTTGTTTATGAAGACCAAAGCACCAGCTATGTTTCTTCACCAGTGGACTTTCTTTCGCTTTATATATTTAGTCCTATGATAAAGATTTTATTTCCAATATTTTCTGAAACTATCTAAATGTTATCTCTGGTTTTTTTATTTCTTACATTTATGTTTTTCATTGACGTCATCAATTTTAAATTTCTCCCGTGTATTTCAATCTGTGACCTCTTTATATCGACTATTTGTTATTTCTTCTGATTCTCTCCTGAGTACATACGTTCGTATGATGTTTCTAGATTTTTTGGGAAGAGCGTTAAATATTTTACTTGGATGAGGCATTAAAATCTGTTTTATAATGTTTAGGAAGTTACTTCGTTAATGTTGCTTTTCTTTAGTCGTCTGCTACGCCTTACATTATGCGTAACACGCGCGCGTCAGCATGTGTGTGTGTGTGTGTGTGTGTGTGTGTGTGTGTGTGTGTGTGCGCGCGCGCGAGTGCCCGTGCGTGCGTCAAAGGTTGTGCGTGCGTGCGTTAGAGAGAGAGAAGGGGGACGGAGAGAGAAATAGAGAGACATATAGAGGGAGTTCAATAAGCATTACTCTTACTAATCTATTCATCCGCACCTAATAAAAATATGTGTTGCAAATCTTACTTCCCGTTGTACTTATAAGAACTTCTCGATTTTGGCCAAAACCTCTTCTCATAATTCCGTCAACGAACATTGCTTTAGTCAGATTAAAGCCACACAAGAATTTATACTTGAATAAACGTCTGAAACGGTCACGTTGCGTCATTTGTCATTGTAAGATATTTGGTAAATTTGCATCGGCTGCACCTGTTCGGAGCTGGTTTGGCAATTAGACGGCTTTAAAACAAATCAGGAGGCTTTAAATAGTCTGGCGTTCAAATCTACTTCATAAATATTAACAAAGGATAACGAGCAGAGTACTAGACTAAAAGGTTAATACATTTTATTGACACTTAGTGCTGCATATTAAGAATAGGCTTGTAGTAATGGTGTGGCACACGGATTTATGTTGGGATTTTACGCCAAGAGATTCAGCTAGATTGGACATAAATTGTAAATTGAGGTTGTAAAGTTGTTAAGTGTGCATTATTGTTAGTTCCGTGTTTTACTTGTTGCTTCTCTGTTAAATGGAACCCTTGGGCTCAACTTTTAAAGGCGATTTACACTTACATTAAATATTACAAACAGTTCAAATCTTAACTAAAAAAAAATCGATTATATTCAAGAACTTATACTATGTTTTTACCGCCGAAAGACATTTAAAATTAAATCATGTTGA
>JBAIZL010000002.1:226988642-227003642 GCA_036971475.1 Prosapia bicincta | reverse complement strand
ACATTTTAAAAACATCCAAGTTGTCAAAAGTAATCTAATTGTGAAAAGACTATCTTAAACTAGACCTTTTTCTACAAACATTATTTTAATTTTTTTTTCAGGATGGTAAAAGACTTTTCTAGCAGTAAATGAAAAATGATTGTATTTATTTAATTGTTTTTTTTATTTATTTATATGGGTTAATCTGCAATGCTTGGTTTTGTTTTGATATCTGTTGATCTACATTTTTTGTAAATTTGATCAATATCGTATTTCTTCACAAATTTTAGTCCAATTCTTGGAAAGATGTCCATTTCTTTAAAAGGCGGGTCTTTATTTCTTTTTCTTGACTTCTGAAACTATACAAACTCTAGACAGTTCTATTTCACTAGTTAACATCTTAATTTTCCATCTTATATTTTTTATATTTACGATTTAAAATAGATTTTAAATGATTTCTAATTTCAGTTTATAAATCATTGTATTATAGCCATTGCTGCATGCAAGTTGTCATATTATTATATATTGTCATATCACAATATCTATCATTTACCCTATTGTTAAACCTAATTTGCTTGAAAAAAAATTAAAAGAATTTTTTTATTTCCTACGTTTTTGTGGCACTAAAATTTAAAAATTCTTGAACACTACTTAATAAATTTATTAAGGGGTTTTCATTTTTAAAAATTTTTAGATTTAAAAAATCTGAAATGTCTCACTCTTTTGTTTAGCTAAATATTAGTTTTTATTTCTCAACCGTTTATTTTTTGTACGTCAATTTTTGTCACGTTAATTTTCATTAGCGTGATATTTATTTATTTATTTATAAATTTTGTATTTATTAACATTTTTTCAATATTATTTTAAAAATATTTAAACAAGTTCTAAACTTTGCCTAGATATCTCTCGTGCTTAGTGGTTTTAAATAATCTCTTGCTTTATTTTTAAAACAATCTACTATATTTTTTATTCTAAAATGATAAAAGTTTTATTTAAAAAATAAATTCGTAGAAACAGGTGATCTACTCTATAAAATTCATGATGTAATCTAGATGACATTTATGTATTTTAATGTGCATTATGATGTACTTTAGAATTCATTACAAGATAATTTATAAATTATAAAATTATAAACTAAAAATAGAACAAAAAACAAATAGCAGTGAATATTGAAAGTAGATAGTGTAGCCTATTTCAATGAAGAAGGAAATAAATCTGTCAACATTTATAATTTCATAAAATCTGCTTGAATTTCTTATACAACTTTAGTATTTGTGTTTGAAGTAATTATATTACTAAAATAATTAGTCGACTATAAGAAACAGATTAAAAACGTAATCAAACGTATCACATCTATTTCCACTTTTTATACGTTATGAGATTTGAACGAATACTTTTAAAATTATAGCTACTTAAACAACTATCTTTCCCGTATCAACGATAACAAGTAGCCTAAACATAGTTTTTATCTAGGATTATATTTGTAATATTTATCATTTAAAATAACGTATTTCCGACAGTCTGCCTTTCTAATCAAAATTAATTTTATGGTAAACATTTTAAAGATTACAAAATAGAAAAATTCAGTTGATTCTCAAATATAGGCTATCCCAATTTCAAAAATATTGTTTTAATATTTGGGTTCAGGATTCATCTAAAATATCCCCAACAACTTATTCCAAGTTTATAAAAAAAATCGAATCTTATACAACTAATCTTAAGTAACAAAGAATACAGTATGTTATCCTAATTTATCCTCTTCATCATTAGTTGTTTGTTTATTATTTCCATTATTTGGTTAACAAACCAATTATTAACAATTTTATTCATACAGAAGCTTCATTTTTTAAAAATAATTGCTTGGTAAAATACTCTTAGAATTTCTAGATTCGTATTGGTACATAAAATATCTAAACACACAATTATTAAACATCTTTTAACATCGTTTCTTTACTGTAAAAATTAACAAAGCCTAATTGTGCAAAAAGTATAAAAATTAGACTGTTTGCTTGTTGCTTTTGTTTATTTAGTAGTTGGTAGGCCTATACCAAGATTGCCGGTGTTATAGAGAATGTAAAAAAAACGTCTTGATAGATAGCACACAGAGGTATAAAGTCGTTTCGCATGTTAGTTTTGATTTGAAAGGATATTTTCAAACTCACATGGATCTTGTTACATGTTACACAAGTTTGAATATTTACTTTAATATTTAGATAATTTAATGTTCATTTTTTAATATACGTCCTTGATTTAGAAAACAGTCCGAATTAAAAGCCCCATATCGTCTGCTAGAGCTGTTAATTTTCTTCTTGTGTGGTAACCTATTTTAATATACAAACTTTAGTAGTAAATTTAATACATTTAGCCTATATTTATGAGACACGACAAAGTGAGTCAAAGGTAAAATTTGTTTTTTCTTTACATAAACAACATTTTGTTATTTGCAAGTATTCACGAAATAACTCCCTACATCTCTGTTTCATCCCTCTCATTATACGCGATAAAATTACTAAGTACCTTCCTTAAGTAACCTGGAACTCATTTATAACCTGTCTAAACCTCCACTCAAAGTCTTGCATTAACTTCTTAAATTTGAAAAATGCAATAAAGTACATTCGCTTAACTTGCTGCATGTTAGTTTTGATTTGAAAGGATATTTTCAAACTTGAATGGATCTTGTTACATGTTACACAAGTTTGAATATTTACTTTAATATTTACATAATTTAATGTTCATTTTTTAATATATGTCCTTGATATTAGAAAATAATCCGAATAAAAGCCCCATATCATCTGCTAGAGCTGTTAATTTTCTTCTTGTGTGGTAACCAATTTAAATATACAAACTTTAGTAGTAAATTTAATACATTTAGCCTATATTTATGAGATACGACAAAGTGAGTCAAAGATGAATTTTGTGTTTTTTCTTTACATAATCAACTATTTGTTATTTGCAAGTATTCACGAAATAACTACCTACATTTCTGTTTGATCCCTCTCATTATACGCAATAAAATTACTAAGTACCTTCCTTAAGTAACCTGGAACTCATTTATAACCTGTCTAAACCTCCACTCAAAGTCTTGCATTAACTTCTTAAATTTGAAAAATGCAATAAAGTACATTCGCTTAACTTGGTTAATTATAACCACCATAAAATCGAGTGTTGATAAATATTCAAATAAAGCTATAAACCATTGCTGCCGTTACTTGAATACTGCTGTCGATTAGAGATATTTCCCCCGAACACAACCGCGAATCTACATACGTATGAAAAACCGAAATCGTGATATAAAAATTCTTGGAATGTTTTATTTTTATATCAACAATTTCCATACAAATTGGCCAATTAATGTAACCACGTCGTTTACTCTTTAAATTCTTCTGTTAAAAGCCTCTTTCATTTTGTTTTAGCTCTCATTGTTTAGTAGAATATTATTAACAATATTATTAAGGAATGGGATATTTGCTTTAACTCGACTCATTCCCAGTTTCTTTCTCTGTGTGTTACTAAAGGTTTAAATTTAATTTCCGTTGAACTTATATACAAATATTTTTGTCAAGAATGGGTGCATCGTGAAAATAAATTTGAAAAAATTCAACTTATAAAAAAGGCAAACTTTTATAGAGCCACTACGCGCTCTGGCCACTGCTCACCAAAAACATTAGCTCCCATGACTGCATTAAATAAAGTCGAAATTCTTACGAGTAAATGTAAAAAAGCAATTATTATTTTTTATAACGCAACAAACTTTACACTACTGTATTAAACTAAGGTTATAGTCAAATCTACCTATTCTTCATAAAAACAATTAAAAACATACAAAAAACTCACAAATTAATCATTCATTTACTCATACGCGTTTCAATGACCAAGTCATCATCATCAGTGAGTGTTACTACTACAAACTCTAACTTACAACTAGGGTGAAAGTCAGTCAGTCAGTCATTAGGAAGAAGGGGGTTTGGTGTCCCCCGTGGGTTTACAGCGTCTATTGTTTAACACTGGCTGCTGGTATCAATGTGTTTACAGCACTATTTTTTGGCTGACTGTTTGATGAAAGGACGGAGGTTTGTGTTGGTGGTAGGGTGAGCTATTTTTGTTAAGGATACTGACTGACTGACGTTTTTGCTAGATGTTCTTGGCAGGCATTGCATATTTCTGTGAGAAAATCTCAAAAACAAAGTTTACATACTTAAATCTAACATGTAAGTTAACCTTAAAAACTAACATGAACAGTGACTTAAGACTAACAGGGCTTGCTTTGGCTTAAAATTAACACAGAAAGTACTTATTCTAACATAAATCACTTAAAAATACATGACAATATTACCTTAAAGACGAACATGGTTTACTTATGCTACGTCATTAATCACTTATATCTAACATGGTTTCTTAAGAACTACAGGCTATTCACTTATCCTACGGCAGTGGTAACTTATACTAAACAAGATTTGAAAGAAACATCAACTATTAAATTGTCTGTTGGCGTATCACTTAAAGCTAAAATATCTTTACGCTTAATCTATCAGTATCATTAATTAAATGATCCACCGTGTGGGGAGGGGGAGCTAGTTTGGGAGTGCTATGGAGGGTCCAACAGCACTTTAGAACGCGGTTGGAATGTAGGAGGGAGTCCAGTGGTGTCACTGAGGTCGCGGATGTAAGGGTAGGCTGAACTCTCGACTCTGCCGAACAGGCTGCCGAGAGGGAACGGACGAAGTCCGCCAGGGATGGGGTGCGGAAGGAGTTTTTGATTGTGCTGTTGGAAACAAACCAGGAGTTGCCGGAAATTGAGCGTAAGGTACGGGATTGGATGGATTCGAGGTTTTTTCGGTAGGACTTCTTTAGAATTGGCCACCAAACGGGGGAGGCATAGGTAAGGACCGGTCGAATCAGCATGAGGAACAGGAGGAGTTTGGTTTTTATAGGAAGGGGACTTCGTTTGGAGAGGAGGGGGGGAAAGCCGGAAGTGGATGCCCCTGGCTTTGTTGAGGACTGAGGAAGCCTGTTGGGAGAAGGATAGTCTCTTGTCGAGGATGACGCCAAGATACTTTACCGAGGACTTCCAGGCGATTTGCCTCCTGTCGAGAATGGCGGTTCCGGTTTGCGGTCTTTTCTTCCTTGTGAAGCAGATAGTCTCGGACTTATCTGCATTCACCACCGTTCTCCAGCGCCGGAACTACGGCGTCAGGATGTCCATCTGCCGTTGGATGGTCATGGTAGCGAGAGCGGGACTCGCTGAGCTGGAAAGGAACATGGCGTCATCCGCGTAGAGGGAGAGTGTGACGTTTGGCAGGAGAGGAATGTCGTTGGTGTATATTAGGTAGCGGAGAGGGCCCGGAACCGACCCCTGGGGGACTCCCCCAGAGATCGGCCTGTAGGAGGAGAGGCAGTTGTCAACAGAAACTGTGAAGCGTCTGTCAGACAGGTAGGAGCGGATAAGGAATACCGTGGATTTGGGAAGAGGGCTGGTGACCAGTTTATATAGAAGTCCAGAGTTCTAGACACGGTCGAAGGCCTTGCTGACGTTCAAAAATACGGCAGTTGTTTATTGTTTTTTGTTTAGTGCATCCACCACCATGTTAGTTACTCTGAGTAACTGCAGGGTGGTGGAATGTTGCTTGCGGAAGTCAAATTGCTCCCGTCTGATGATACCATCCAGAATAGGGAAGAGACGGGAATGCAGGAGCCGTTCATAGAGTTTGGATACAGTGAGAAGGAAGGAGATTGGCCTGTAACTGCCGGGATCGCTGAGTTTACGCGGTTTGGGCAGAAGGATAATTTTGGCAGTTTTCCAGCAGGAAGGGAAGTGGTTAAGGGTGGTGATTCCATTGAATATGGCTGAGAGATAGGATATAATAATGGGTGGCGAGTGCTTAAGTGAGGTGGAGGTGATCAGGTTGAGGCCGGGTGGCTTTTTTGGTTTGAGATACTGGATGGCTCGGCATATCTCCTGCTCGGAGAAAGGTTGAACCTCCAGTGCCGGTATCGAATTGAAATAATTCTGGAGGTACCCGTCCACGAAGCAGGAGATATACTCGTTTTCGATGTCAGGGTGAGGAGCAAATTGGAGTTACAGTCTGTCATCAAAGACCTCGGCCCTGTCCTCTGGGGAGTAGGCCACACCCGCGGTGCATTTGAGCGGGTGCGTCGTCCTCTTCTCCCTCAGCAGCGTCCTCGTGGCCTTCCAAACTGAGGCGTCGGTGATGTCCAGCAAGTCGAGGTACGCTTCCCAGGTGGTGGTGCTGTGGTCCTCCAGTAGATCTTTTACGAGGAGGATCTGCCTGTTGAGGGCCGCCTAGGCCGCCGGAGCTCTGGTGTGTTGCCATGCGCGTCCCAGATGCCTCTTCTTCTTGATTTCGATCAACAGTCGGTCAGGAAGGCTTTATCGTTGGTGGGAGGGAGAGGATAGCGTTGTGTTTGTGAGAACTGAGTTGGAAAGGGCGGCTTGGAGTTGGAGGGTGATGGTTTTGAGATAGGTGGTGCTTGAGATGTTGGGGAGTGCCTGAAGGAGTAACTGAGCTACGTCCGAGTTGAATTTCACCCAGTTCACCCGTCTCAAGGGGGGAGGAGGTTGGCGTCGGTGGGAGGTTTCTATGGTGATGAGCACGGGGTTGTGGTCAGAGGAAAGGGCGTTTACGATTATTATTGCTGTGGGGAGGATGAAGTTGGTGACGGCGATGTCGAGGACGTCGGGGAGGCGGTGGGGGTTTGAGGGAATGTGTATGGGCTCGGTAGGACCTAGGATCGCTATTGAAGGATTTGACCTGGAGAAGGACAGCAGCTTCTTGCCTGAGGGGTTTGTGGATCTGCTGTTCCACGCAAGGTGTTTGCAGTTGAGATCCCCCGCCAGGAGGACTGGGATGGGTGAGGAAAAAATGGCTTGTAGGTCGTTGGAGGAGAGTGGGTTGTTAGGGGGTTTGTCGGCGAAGATGGCCGTTGTTTCTTGACAGTTGATCGAAATCTTGACGGCAGTGACTTCGATGGCGGTAGTCGTAAGGCCGACGTGCTGGTGGGCGATCCTACGGTGGACGAAGACGGCGGTGCCTTCTGCAGCTGGCGATCCTGGGTTGGTCCTATCGGACCTGTAGGTGGCATAGCACTACAGGGAGATTCGGTTGCGTGGAGTGAGGTGGGTTTCGGAGATGAGCTCGATGTCCGCGTCATGCTCCGTTAGGAAGGACTGGAGTTCTTGCTTCCTCAGCCGTAAGCCGTTATTATTCCATGCGACTATGCGTATGTTACTGGCCATGGTTGAGGAGGATAGAAGTTATGGAGGAGAAGACGATTTGGAGGAGGGACTGGACTTCGGTGGCCTGCATCATTGTCGGATAGTTCCTGAATGAATTGGGCCAGGACGACGTTCGATAAAATCGGAAATTTGGTTTGGGAGGGGGACCGGATGAGTCGCAGGTGCAGGTAAGTCTTTCGGAGAGGCAGGTGTGGCTGTTACTGGTGGGGCTGGTGCGGGGGTTGGTGGTGATACCTTTGGTGCAGGGGGTGGTGGGGGAGGCATGGCAGTACTCGGGGTCTGCGTGGTTGTGGGAGCTGGAAGTTTAGGTGCAGCTATGTTCGAGGAACCGTTTGCGGCTGCGGCACAGGAGCGGGTTAAGGGTTTTGGGGATGGAGCAAGATTAAACGTTTGCCTGGGAGCAGGATTGGGCTGCGGGCCTCCCTGTCATGCTGTCGGAGCTGGTGTCGTTGTTCGCTGGCGAACTCGCTGTCTTTGTATGAGGCTCTTGTAGTGCGGGCACCCACGGTAGTGGGCGGTATGGGACACCCCGCAGTTGCAGCACTTGGGGGCTGCTTCCCTATCTTTTGGGTAGTCCCTGGGTTCGTGGCAGTCGCCGCATTTGACGCAGCGGCGGGCCAGGGTGAAAGTAAGGTTACACTTTCGTATTTATACAGTAGGCGTTGCTACGTCTACTTGTCAAAACAACAGTTATTAACCCTACTTGAAACATGATACATCAAATAGAAATTTTGTACCTAACTCAGTATTTACAATAAAATGTGTAACATACAACATAATTACATATAAACAAATAGATAATTAATATTACACTTTATTATTATGTCAAAATATCTTACCTAAAAGTTACAATAAACTTTTTTTTCTCTCTCTTTTGTGTCACGCTAATTACAATAATATAGAACTTTGAATAGGACCTGACTCATTGTTTACAATATTATTTTTATTCCTATTAATATACAAAGTTTCTCATGCATCCAATTCACTACACTTGATAACGTTTTTTAACAGGGTTACATCGTCTACTTTAAATTCGTGCTCTTCTTCTAAACAATGTTTCGCCATCGCAGATTTTTCTGGTCTATTATATTTAATGTGGGAAAAATGTTCTTTAGCCCTAGTTTTGATATTTCTTTTTGTTTGACCTATATATTTCAGAGGACACTCGCTACACTTAAGGCAGTAGACTCCTGATAGATCCTGATAGATTCGGCTGTAGGTTGTGATACAAACCCATTATTTTCATATAGAATGAAAACATCATTCAAATGTATTTACAAAGTAAACTAATTGTGTGGTGTTTAAAATAAGTGACTTGTTCTTAATTCGTAAGCCTAATGAACTATTTGAATAGCTTTAATATTTACATTTTTTTAATGTGATATTGTTAGGCCTAATATTCTTGATAAGTTCAACTGTGTTCGGGAATGAAACCTCTCTCTTCCTGACGAATTTTTATTTCACATTGAACATTAATTTTTATGTTTGAGAAATTGATGATTTTGGTTTATTCATGAAGCAAGTTACTCAATTTCCACGGTTTACTCGCTTGGAACTATTCAGTTTTTGCACAAGTTAGAAAGTGAAAAAAAAATGCAGCAAAGCGTTAACTGAACCGTTTGATAGATAATAATTTACAAAGCCCAGCTTACTTGCCTACATAGCTTGTTTCTTTTAATTAAAATAAACATAAAATCATTGACGAACGGGCCAAGTTGATGGCCTACAACGGAAACTTTTAATTTACAAACTAAACTTTATAAAACCATTCCGGTAACACATGATTGCAGATAAACATAATAATTTATCAATACAGTTCTGTCCAATTACGAAGACAGCTGGCAACGTGACAGAAGTAGCGATCTTATTTACCCACTGTGCAGCAATCCTAATACGGAATCCCGTTTCTATTGAATCGGTAATTAGCGTAAATTAAATATCCAAGCGAAAGATTTTTTATTTTAAAACACTTTTAGAATGCCTCTAATTTAAGGTGTTAATAATGCGCCTAAGAAGAATAAATATCTAATAAAAATTTTACAGTATATATTTTCTATGTTTAGGAAATATTTGTGAAACATATTTGAAATAAACTAAATGTCTTTATTAATGCGTAATTATTACATTTTAATAGAGACAACAGAAATTGATTATTTTTATAACATCTATACAACAAATTCAATAGAAATAGGTTCCTTAAAAGTGGCAGTTAGTCTAAGGAAGTTTTCATTTAAATTAATACAAATGTATATATAATTCATTGTCGTTATAATTAATTAATAATTAAGTAAGACTTATGGAAATATAAATTAATATATTTGTTAACATACAGAAGGTATCATATTTAATAATAAAATCCGACTATAATAATACACTAGAGGTTTTTTGTCTTCAACTATCTAGTAATGAACGCCTTTGTTGTCAACAATTGTTTCCGATCAATTTTGTATTGTTGGCAACAAAAATGTTGAGAGTTATTGGTGTCAACTGCAGTGTAAATGTGAATGAATCTTTCAAGTTGTGGTTGCTAAAGTCACAAGTATCAATTTCTTTAATTTTTATAAATACATCCTATATTCTCATAGTGTAGTGTAAGCTTTAGAGCTGTTCATTATCGGTATACATTAAAGTGTGTCTCATATTGATATATTTTCTGACATCATACAGTTGTGAAAGGACCTGATGATTTCTTTACATTTGTTGGTAAAACATAAGTTATTGGCGTGAACTTATCAGTATGCATTAAAGTCTGTTTCAACGATATATTTTCAGACAGCATACAGCTGTGAAAGGAACTGGTCATTTCTTTACGTTTGTTGCTAAAACATAAGTTATTGGCGTGAACTTATCAGTATGCATTAAAGTATGTCTGAACTTGATATATTTTCGGTCAGCATACAGTTGTGAAAGGACCTGATAATTTCTTTAGGTTTGTTGCTAAAACATAAGTTATTGACGTGAACTTATCAGTATGCATTAAAGTATGTCTCAACTTGATATATTTTCGGAGAGCATACAGTTGTGAAAGGACCTGATGATTTCGTTAGATTTGTTGCTAAAACATAAGTTATTGACGTGAACTTATCAGTATGCATTAAAGTATGTCTCAACTTGATATATTTTCGGTCAGCATACAGTTGTGAAAGGACCTGATGATTTCTTTAGGTTTGTTGCTAAAACATAAGTTATTGACGTGAACTTATCAGTATGCATTAAAGTATGTCTCAACTTGATATATTTTCGGTCAGCATACAGTTGTGAAAGGACCTGATGATTTCTTTAGGTTTGTTGCTAAAACATACGTAATTGTCGTGAACTTATCAGTATGCATTAAAGTATGTCTCAACTTGATATATTTTCGGTCAGCATACAGTTGTGAAAGGACCTGATGATTTCTTTAGGTTTGTTGCTAAAACATAAGTTATTGACGTGAACTTATCAGTATGCATTAAAGTATGTCTCAACTTGATATATTTTCGGTCAGCATACAGTTGTGAAAGGACCTGATGATTTCTTTAGATTTGTTGCTAAAACATGAGTTATTGGAGTGAACTTATCAGTATGCATTAAAGTATGTTTCAACTTGATATATTTTCAGACGGCATACAGTTGTGAAAGGACCTGATGATTTCTTTAGATTTGTTGCTAAAACATAAGTTATTGGCATGAACTTATCAGTATGCATTAAAGTATGTCTCAACTTGATATATTTTCAGACAGCATACAGTTGTGAAAGGACCTGATGATTTCTTTAGATTTGTTGCTAAAACATGAGTTATGGGAGTGAACTTATCAGTATGCATTAAAGTATGTCTCAACTTGATATATTTTCGGTCAGCATACAGTTGTGAAAGGACCTGATGATTTCTTTAGATTTGTTGCTAAAACATAAGTTATTGGAGTGAACTTATCAGTATGCATTAAAGTATGTCTCAACTTGATATATTTTCGGTCAGCATACAGTTGTGAAAGGACCTGATGATTTCTTTAGATTTGTTGCTAAAACATAAGTTATTGGAGTGAACTTATCAGTATGCATTAAAGTATGTCTCAACTTGATATATTTTCGGTCAGCATACAGTTGTGAAAGGACCTGATGATTTCTTTAGATTTGTTGCTAAAACATAAGTTATTGGAGTGAACTTATCAGTATGCATTAAAGTATGTCTCAACTTGATATATTTTCGGTCAGCATACAGTTGTGAAAGGACCTGATGATTTCTTTAGATTTGTTGCTAAAACATAAGTTATTGGAGTGAACTTATCAGTATGCATTAAAGTATGTCTCAACTTGATATATTTTCGGTCAGCATACAGTTGTGAAAGGACCTGATGATTTCTTTAGATTTGTTGCTAAAACATAAGTTATTGGAGTGAACTTATCAGTATGCATTAAAGTATGTCTCAACTTGATATATTTTCGGTCAGCATACAGTTGTGAAAGGACCTGATGATTTCTTTAGGTTTGTTGCTAAAACATAGTGATTGGCGTTAACTCAACGCTTGAAAGTTGTTTTAGAAGTTTTTTAGCAACAAGACTAAAGAATGGTTTTATCATCTTGTATTGAGTTCAAAAGCATAAATTTCATAAGGTCATAAAGCATTTCCTAAACTATCAATGACAAACAATAATGAATTGAACGATTATTCCTAGTGTGAGTATAAACTGTGTATTCCGCGAAAGAAGAATCTTGTTCGTTTGATGCCTTCAAATTCCAGATCAGAATATAATTTCTGCGTTTTCTACGAAATTAATGATATATCTCGATAATCAGGGTAAACGTCGAAAACATAATGAATTATGTTGCGTTAAGAGACAGACAGCTTTAGGCCTCCACAAGAAGGGTCTTATTAATAGCATTATTCTCATTTATTAATTTATGAAACAACTATTACTATAATACTGATAAAGCTAGTTGCAAAATTGTCCTAATTATACAGTAAATCTAATTTAGTATGATGAAAAAGTAATAAGATCAAAACAAGCAGGTTTTAACCAAGACCTTTAATCATATTATTTATTCATAATTTAAGTATAGACCATGTTTTGTTCTCGCATATGTTTAGGTCTTACCAGAGAGTGAGAGAGCTGGTGTGTAAAACATAAGGATTTGAAAGTAGGTTACACAGAATTGCTTTGCATTCTTGAATACTTTGTATTCTGTTTGTGATCAACACATTACTTTAACTGAAGGAATTTGAATCATATAAGCCACCGATCATTATTAATCAAATATAGTTAGTTTAGTGCAAAATGGTTTTAGGAACAAAGCTTGGTAGTACAGCTTAAAGCCTCTTTTCATCATCCTCTCGTTACAGGTTTCGTTTCGAAATTTAAAAATCTACAACCAACAAACATGCAAACCCCTGAATTACCTACTTATTCACGTTATATTTTAATTCACAACATATAAAACCGAAAATTAATATTTCATTTGTTTCTTTTTTACTATCGGTTTACGCACATTGCGTTTAATTCGTGCGTAGGCCTAACTTACGTTATACTCAACACGCAATTAGGGAGGCATATTTATATTTTTATTTTATGTGCAAATAAATCATAATCTGTTAATAGTCGATTGGACTAAATCTTTTCCAGTGAATGGTTGAGGGCAGTAACGTTTTTACGATTCTAACGCCACCATATTCATAAGTACGTTGGCATTGTTTTCTGTTTCCTTTTCCATTTAAACCAAACATAACCTAGTTCCATTCATTCAATTAACGAGTTGTAAAATATTTTATCACATATTTTTATGATTTTATCAATGAGAAATTAATTCTATTGTAATTTATGGCGTACAACTACTAGAGGTCAAACAATTTAATTAAGTTCACCAATCCATCAGTATGAAGAATTTAAACATTATTTCTCGTTGGAAAAATAATATTTCAAGGTCTCTTTATCCTATTCTCCACATAGGCCAACCACTTTCCTGGGTTTGAAAAGGATATTAGGCTACTAGACACACAGGTGATTCTGGCTCCATATGCTTCAACTGCATAAAATGTAGACCTTGACCCATTCTCCATATAGGCCAACCGCTTTCATGGGTTTAAAAAGGATATTAGCCTACTAGACACACAGGTGATTCTGGCTACAAACGCATTAACTGCATGAAATGTAGACCTAGATCCATTCTCCACATAGGCCAACCGCTTTCCTTGGTTTAACAAGGATATTAGCCTACTAGACATACAGGTGATTCTGGCTCCATATGCTTCAACTGCATAAAATGTAGTCCTTGACCAATTCTCAACATAGGCCAATTTCTATCGTGGGTTGATAAAGGATATTAGCCTACTAGACACACAGGTGATTCTACAGGTGGCTACATATGCGCCAACTGCATAAAATGTATCACGCATAAAATTCAACTTTACTAAAGTAAAATTTACTTTCTAAATAATGGGTATTCAATAACCAGATCAGTACTTTCATCACAAACTTTGAAAACACAATAATATTATAACAGATAATCTATAAAATCTCTATAAATTTTCTATAAATTAAAAAGTATATAAAAGACTGGTATATAAAAGATCTGAACAACATTTGAGTGGATTTAACCCTAATCATTTGTTTCCAGTGTTATATGATATCAAATTGATCACAGATGTTGCAAAATGGATTAAAAAGGAATATCATAGAAAATTATGAAATATCCGAATACAAATAATTACAAAGATAATCTACTTATAGAAGAGATGCAGAAAAATCTGAGCATTACATTATTTTTAGTATGTTCCGTGATATCTTTAAATAAATGAAAGATTAAAGTAGATGGAAATTATTGTTAAATAATTGTTCAAATTGATAAAATAACAGTGACTGGTTGTGTTACGATTTTTGGTGCATGTAAACAGTCGCGATGTAACGACAATAAATCATGTCATTTCTACGTAAAGATATCAGTGTGTGTGTGTGTGTGTGTGTGTGTTTGTGTTTGTGTGTAAATTAAAACCAGCGAACATAAACAGTATTTACGTAAATATCATTTCTTGTTGCGTTTAATATATTTGAGATAAGTTATAATAAAGAAAACTGTACCGATTTGTATATGTATTTATATATAAATTAATATAGTATATATATATATATATATATATATATATATATATATATATATATATATATCACTTACACTTTAACGTAGGCCAACTTTAACAAGAATCTTACTTGGTATATTTGCAAGTCGACTTTCGAGAACTATTTATTACTTTCTCTCATTTTCAAGTTTATTTAGAGAATCACTGCCTCTTGTATTTGGCAGGGCAGGTGTATGACAGTTCCGTTGTCACGTGGTATGACGGTACTTTTCTATTTTCGGTTTCACTACCTGTGAGTTAGTTTTGACGCATCTTGTTTCAGTAAGTCTCTGCCAGAATCGGAGAGCTATATTCTCTCTATGGCTTTCCATTGAACTACACTTCATTTGTGCCTCCATTGCTGCAATGGGTATGGATTTAGGTGCACCCGTTATGATCCTTAACGCTGTATTCTGCACGATGTCCAATTTACTGAGGGTGTTACGGTTACTTGTGATGGTCACTTCACTTCCGTAGTCAAGGACAGGTCTGATATATGACTTATAGGTAGTTATTAGGACATCCTGGCTGGCACCCCATGTTGTAGCTGTCAGTCTTTTTAATATTTTTGTTGCTTTTTCCGCGCACTGTTCGACATGAGGACCCCATGTCAGACGTCTATCAAGTACTACACCCAGATATTTGGATATATTACTTTCTTCCAACAAATCGCTTTT